>JARHVA010000404.1:3550000-4210000 GCA_037957365.1 Torreya grandis
GTATAGGTTTTTACCTTGTTTGGATCTAAAACTCCCTCATTTTCATGGATTTAGGTTTGGGGCATTTGGGAGGATCATTTTAAATGTTTTTAAGTTAATCCTCAAAAGAAAACTTTGCAAAGAGACCTTTGTAGGCCTATTTTCTTCAATAAACTACCTATTCTACCTTCTTGAACTATTGGAGATGATGAACCAGGTGATTATGAAGCTCTCCCTAAATTATATGGAGGTTGGGAAACATGCCAAGACATTTTTCACCCTTATTACCTTACAAGTTTCTCATTATACCTTATGTGAAAATTATAAAATATGAATGGGTAGTTATGAAAGTGTCCCAACATTTTAAAATTAGTTATAAGAGATCGTTGGACAAAGTGTGTAATAAAGTACATGTACCATGACATTTAACAAGTGATAAATTACAAAAATGACCCCTATGCAATGATATGTACCTTCATGTTTGATATTTTCTCAAATAATCATATTATAACATTTAAATGAGAAATACAAGACAAGGCAAAAGAACCTTAAACTTTCAAAAAGTACCTTAACTTCTCTAAAATGCTTAAAATTCAATGTTATCAACTTATCAATTTTTATCCTTGGTCCACTTACTCAGCTTGGAAAACATTTTTTTCTAAAGGGTCATTAGTCTTCTTCTTGACCATCGATTCAAGCTTGACATTGAATTCACACTCAAACCTTAATCTTTTAAAATTTATGTTAACTTATTCTAAACACATTGGAAGTGACCATATTAACTAAATTTGATGATAATAATAAGTAATTTGACTCCACCTCCAACTAGACATTTTAAGGGACTCTACAAGCTACCAAATATGACATAATTCCTATCACTGTGAGACCAATATGATAATGAAAAATCCTTTATAATGGATATTAACAAATTTAAATTCATGTTTGACCAAAGTTTTGAATGCTACTCACTTATGGTGGTCAATTTTGGCTAATAGAACCATGTTGAGGAAATTTATTAGCAAAAGGAAAGATAATAAGATATTCAAAACATGTTATTATTGGACCACTTTGCATATGGATACAAAATAATATACCAAATAATATGATAGATGTTGATGTATGGGAAACCCACATGCTCAAATAGAATTCCCTTACAATGCTAGATTACTTTATAGACCTTTGAGAAGAGGTGGATTGGTTTTTTTAGTATGATATATCCTCATTCCAATCAAATGGAATATATTTCATTTTTAAAATATTATCTCTCTAAGTGGGTGGAGGTAAAGTCACTCAAAAATACATGACATGAGAAGGTTGTTGACTTCCTATATAAATAGATCTTTACAAACTATTGAGTCCTATGAAAAATTGTCATAGATTAAAGAGAATAGTTCACATCTAATTTTATTTTATCTCTTATTCATGAATATAAGATTCTCTATAGGAAATCCACTCCATAATATCCACAAACCAATGGCCAAGTGGATGTTACCATTAGAAAATTAGATAACATCTTGACAATATAATAGGATTACACCATCAATATCAGGTAAGCCACATCCCAGATATTATGGGCTTATAAAACCACATGGAACCAACATGAGGTTTAAACCCTAAGAAATGGTCTATGGTAATAAGGTTGTCTTATTAATAAAATTAAAAATCAAAACTATAAGGACTATATTAGAGCTCGATCCAAATTTTTTAGATGAAAAAAATCAAAGGATCACTCAACTCAATGCATTGGATGAGATTCATCAGGAATTTATTCATCACACAAAATTAATTCAATAGAAAAGAGGCATGTGGCATTATAAATTCATCAAGTCATGAAATTTTCAACATAGAGACTAGGCTTTGCATTATGAATCAAATTACAAAGATCACAAGGATAGGTTAAGAACAAGGTGGCTCAATCTATATGAGGTTGAGAAGGTGTTTAAAAATGGAGCTGTGAAGT
The DNA here is from genome assembly GCA_037957365.1 of Torreya grandis. Lineage (NCBI taxonomy): Eukaryota > Viridiplantae > Streptophyta > Pinopsida > Cupressales > Taxaceae > Torreya > Torreya grandis. Next base: position 3,551,940 of record JARHVA010000404.1, read on the forward strand.
TGTGTACCATTGATTCAATTCATTTTTATTTAATGGTTAGTGTACATTTCCTCATATTGTATAATAAACCAATAAAAATGAAGGTTTCATTTAGACCCTCAAATCAAGAGTTGATTTGGAGGATCTTAAGGCTATAGTTAATCACCTATCATAACCCTTATGTCATCATAAAAAAGTAATAAATAGAAAACAATAAAGTGATTTGTTATACCTAATCATTGTAAATTGTTTCAAATTTGTGTAGATGAATTAACCTAAACCTATAGGCAGGGATTTCCTTTACATGTTCCCTATAGATGATACAAGTCAATATTCCATTATTAGAGGTTCCTACCTATATCATTTGTAGACACATAAATAAAAATTATGTTAATTTAGGTGCATTTGCAAGGGTTTTAGAATCAAACTTACATACCATCATACCTTGTAATGGATTTATTCAATCCATTAAAGTCTTACATAACCATGTCATCACTATGTATATGTGTATATATGCTCTTTTATATTAAACTTATAAGATCCCAATATGAACCTATACCCACTACTGCTAGTTTTTGTTTTGAAACCACTACTTCAGTATTTAGGCCTAAAACCACTATTGATAACTTGATACCAATTTATGTTTCCTTGACATGTTCAAATATCATTTTTGCTTTTCAAGTTTGAAACATTCGGTGAGCTTACCTCTTGGTCATGGCCATCATAATTTAGTTACTACATAATTGGCATATTCATTGAAATTTTAGTTGGACTTCCCATAAATTTTTCAATCGATATATATCATTTATTTCCATCTTTAAAACTTGAGAATATTCATGATTCTATTCAATCCATATGCTACTAGACCTCCCTTAAACAAAGATAAAAGTTTGGAAATGAATGTGTTCATTTATTAAATTATATTAGTTATCTGGATTAATAATTATTTTCCTTATTAAATAGGTATGTATAGTATTTATATTTTATGTGTTTCATCCATCATATACTACAGGTCTTGAAAAGTCCTAAACTATTTTGATGGTCTTCCCCTCCATTTCACATGCCTTATCATGTCTAACTCATGCCTAGTAATCATAATTTTCTTTATCTCCTTAAAAATACATCATGACTTCAAAATCATCTTTTTCATTATTCATGACCCCAAAATGCTACATGTGTCAGATATTCCAAACCACCTTCCAAAATCCACCTAAACACTTCACTTGAGGAAAAACTTATGAATTCCATTGGGGGGAGTAAGGAAACAAATTTTATTTATTTACTTAGATTTTCATGGTTTCCAACATTTAATTTTAAGGGATATTTCTAATCAATATCACACATATTATAATGAAGATATGGGTTATTCATTATAGGGGATATGGAAAGGGGACACAATTATTTCACTATAAAAATCACTCCTCAACATATGACAAGACAATACAGGAGTTTTATATGGAATCATTTCATTCCTATCATAAGAACCTACAAAAATACTCCCTCACTCTCCAAAACTAGAATTTTTATTCCCAATAATTATTACATTACTCTAGTACTATTAATATCTAACAATTAGAGCTATTGGGGCTGGGAAGGAGGACTTATTAGGATGATCTGGTACAAAGTAAACCATATGATCATATAGTATTTTTATATAGACCACACCTAGTTGGCATCTTTCTAAATGTAGGTTGGATGGATATGATTAAAAAAACTCATAGGGTATGATATGGATATTTAGAGAGATTTTTCACAAACTTGACATAACGAAGTTACCATTGTCAAAAGATTATAGGTTATCCTCAAAGAGGAGCTACATGTAGAGGCAAATATATTACCAATGAATGGAAAATAGTAGATGGATATACCTATTATTGTATCATCAAGAAATAAATTTTGTGTTTTAGGAGAATGATTAGGTTTGATTCTTAGGTCAAAAATATATTATCACTATGTTCATCATGAGATGAAGTTTCTTCCTTCCTCACTAAGTATATTACTTGTGAAGGTAGGAAGTCCTTTATTTATAATTCACATATCAATATCTAAATACATTTAGAGTATAACATCCATGTCCATATGGAAAATTATTTTCTAAATTTATTAAGAAAGGTGGTAGTTGAGCATCAAAAATGCAAAAAGAAATCCTTGACACAACATTTTTTGATACTTTAATAGTAAAGAATGTTTTGAGTGTTAAAATTCTTAATTTAACTTAGGTATATTTTTTTATATTGCCACACCTACCTCAACAAGCCGATTCAACAACATTTTTCCAAAAATAGACAAAAGAGAATTAATCCCTCAACATCTAAACCTATTAATAAAAATCAAAAGACCTCTAAAACCCCCTCCAGTAGCATTATAAGATGTTCCAATAAGTTGAGAAAATTTTCAAGTTTGGTCAACCAAAAACTTAAAAAGGAAGTTAGAATTGAATTTTAGATGACAAATAACAATTAAAATGGGAGAAATATATAATTTAGAGATGAGGAATAAAACTTTGAGTCTAATGCTAGTGAATAAGAGGAAGAACCAAAATAGGAAACTTAGTATGATCCATAGAGAAAGGAAGAAGAATTGGAAGACATAGAAGACCCTAAGCCCAATATATAAAAATAATATGAATAAAAAGTCCTTGAGAAACATAATGATCCATCTATTTCTCAAAATAGTAATATTGATAAGGATGTAAATCTTATGGTTAAATATGGAGAAATTGATGTTATTAAATAAGTAATTCAAGAATTGAAGGCAAGCATAGTGGTTTACATAATTTTTCAAGTATTTTAGATGAGACAAGGAATGAGGTTAAGAAAGTAGTTTAAGGACTTGTATACAGTAGCACACATCAACCTTGAGTTATGGAATTCTCATTGTATATAGTTGTTAAGACACCTAAAAATTTAAAACCACTCAAAGAAGAAAAACCACCTATAACAGATGAAATCATCAAAGAGGATCTTGTTTTCAAATTGAGTTTGCATCCTTGAGGAAGGTCTTCAGGCTTCCTCACCCAATTGACATAATGGGATCACTTACAGGTTGTGGGTGTCCTATAATGGGATTAAAACTCTAGAGAGGGTTGGTTCCCTTGATTAATCACCTTGATCCTCACCTAAACTACTTACTAAAAATGAAAAGAGAGACATTCCTATACTTCTATGACTAACTATGGGGTGATACACCAAAATTTAAGACTTCAACTTGCTTGGACACACAGAGAATGAGCTCAAAGATCACTCACACATACACAACATACAACTCACTAATGAATCTTGGGCATACATGTTTTGTATAAAGGATTTAGCTTATAACAATACTTATAAGGATTGCCACTTCTCTAAGGAATCTCAAATATCATTCATCACAATTATGAATTGAATAAACTTTTAGAAACACAAACTACAACCTACACAAGATCAAGCTTTCTAAATAAAGGTGCAAAAAAATAGACATAAATCAAGGATAGGCTGTAATTATCATAAGATTACATAAAAAAATCATCAATTTCACATAATAACTAGCATATGAGAAAGTAAAATTAGTTTCTTTATTTATCAAGAAGGTGTTTACAAGTCTAAAATTTGGTAGGGCTAAGCCACAACCAATTAGAGGTATATCAAATTAATTGAAAAAAACAAGTATGTATCATGAAATGAGTCATTATTGAGGTTACAAGCATGAAAAAATTTCATCAATGCCCTAATTAAGGCTTAAAACTGAAACATAGTTGAACTTAACTTTCAATTTACATCTTATTCCTCATTAAGGCTTAAACCAAAGCATAGCTAAAGTTAACTTTCAATTGGCATAGTATTCCTTCTCTAATGTATCATTACTTGATTTTAAGTCTCCAAGTTTTTAAAGGTGCATGGAAAAACCTCATTTTATTCTTGAGGTTGTTAAAGATCAAGTTTCATGATGAAACTCCACTTCATCTTCAACCAACTCCTACAATCTTGCATGATGAATCTCCACTTTGAGAAGTCCTTGTTTGATTTGACTTATTCTCCTTGTTTTTGGTGTAGAGGGAAGAGATGATTTATTGAGTTTTTTAAGGTATTATTTGTCATGGAAATTATGATGGTTCATTGATTATGCACAACTTTAGCTCCTCATTTGATGACTTTTTTACCATGTTCACATTTTTATTTTACGTTAAAAGTTCTATGAGCATGCTTAAAGACCTAAAAAATTTAAAGTAAAGTTTAAATCATGAAATATATACCTAAAATCATATATTTTTAGTTCTCTCATAATGTCCTTCATGTATCTTGATGATGAATTGGTTCAAACTTGTAGGTGTGAGCTACATTAGTGTTTGAGAAACTCTCGAGAGAGAGATCTCTCTTCTTAAATTATTTCATGAATGGATTACAAAGTTCCAAAAAAAAATTATTTAATTTATATAAACTTGGAACATATATATATATATATATATATATATATATATATATATATATATATATATATATTCATTTAGATCAATAAAACTTGAGTTATTTCACTTTTAGGTTTCTTGAAAATTAGTTTTTAACCTTTTTTGCATGTGCAGGCTTGTAATTTTTACTTTTTTCTCTCCTCAGGTATAGTAAGGACATGAGACAAAAAAAAAAAGTTTTTAAATATTTTACCTCTAAATTAAGTTCAAATTTAATAGGTTTTGGATCAATATAACTCAATTTATGCTCCTTTTTGTGTTTCTAGGTTCTCTCAGGGTAGCAAACATGCTAGTTTGATTAAAAAAAATATATTTTGAGATATATATGGTATAAAGAGCTCCTTATTTTTTTAAATGATTATATGGAAACTATATAAATATTTAAATCATTTAAATTTCATGTTAAATCTCAAAAACACACTTTTAGGTTTGTAGGCCTGTAGGTGCTCATTTTTCATGCATGCTTGTCATCTAGGTCCATTTTCCAATTATGAAATATTTGTTAATTATTTTAACTTGGTATAATATGTCTTGAAATAATTTATATTGAATAAAAATCATTCATCATGCTTTATAAATATTAAAAACATTTCAAATATCAAATTTGTGAAGATTGTGTTCTCTAGATAAGGTTTGGAAGGGTTTCAGAGCAATCTTGCTTCTTAGAAATTGTTCATAAATATAAAAAATTCTTTATGATACGAAAAAACATTATATGGGATTAAACCACCCTATTAAACCATTGTAATCCATGAAACATCTCCACCAAGATATCACATTGGTTTTGGGGTAATTTTAAGCTTGAAAATCAATTTTGAGAGAGATTTGAACTATCTTAGAATAATTCAAGAATATTTTGAGTTAAAAACCACTATAAATATTATAATAAATATATATGAATTTTATAAACCTATGAATAATCCTTTCTCCACCTTTAAATTTATAAAAATCTAGTCTTCTACCTTTGGAAATGCATGAAAATTGCCCATACATCTTTGCATATGAGTTAGATCACTAAAAGATCTTCACAAATACTGTAGATGCATGCATAGATTATTTAAATCCTTTATCTAAATATTTAAAATTATTAATAACCTCAAAATATGTTCCATCCTTAATTTATTTGAAATTTTGCCTTCAAATTTTGTCATCCATGCCTTGGCTTGCTTTAAAAGCTTGAGATGGTTAACCAAGAAGTGGTTATAAAGACCAAATATAAACTAAGAATATATATGGTTTACATGCATGGGATATATTTTAAAAATTAATAACCTTAATTTTTTTTTAAATACCTTAACTTTTGAAAAAAAATCTTAAAACATATTAAAAGGGCACAATAAATGTTTAATTCTTGCAATTAGCCTCCTAGACTAAGGGAAAATCTCAATATGACCTAAATATAACTTAAATATGAATTCAATAAAAATATTTTCACTAATTAAAGGATGTAAATTATTATTAAATACCTTATTAATTTAAATATACTCAATGATGGAAATAATGGTGACTAAAAAGGTCAACAGTCTTGGTGACCTATATAAATTTGCTTGTTTGCTAAATGAAAGACTAGCTACTTTAAGAAGTAAATTAGACATGGAGTCCTTAAAATCATTATAAAATATGATATAAACATGATAAACACTATTTTACATTCCTCATGAAAAATTGAAACTAAACAATGAGTCCTCAAAGCAACAACAATACTTGTTCAAGAGCACTTAGGGGATTAAGAACTAATATAGCTACCAACTGAATATGTGCATAATAGCACTTTAAGGAAAGTTAAATATAACATTACTATATAAAATATGGAATTTCACCTCAATAAAATTACTTTAGAAATATCCCATTGACTAGGATTGGTAACTCCTTCCCATTCAATTCTGACAACTAAAAATCATTATGTGATTTGCAATTAGAAATGACATAAGGACCACTCCATATTGTGTCAAATTTGGTGTGTTTACCTATTATTACTCTATCCACATCCTATTTTAAGACAAGGTCTTATTTTTGAAAAAAAAATACCTTAATTTCTTATAAAAATACCTTTTCATTCATGCCTGATGAATTTCCATTAAGGGCTTGGTTTATTAGCTCCTCTAAATCCATCAAATCTTCATATCTTGATTCCATGGCTCCATATTCCATAATATTAAACTATTTTGTGAGATATAATGCATATAATTCAATGGATATTGGTAATCTTACCTCTCTACCATAAATAATATTTTAAGGTGAGTTACCAATAGACCTTTTGGGAGTAATCCTATCAACCCATAAGGCTAATTTCAACTTTGTGTGTCATGCCCTATGATTCTCCTCCAAATTTATTTTAATGATATTTATAAGGTTCTTTTTTTTTATTTATAAAGTATATTTCCTTGAGGTTAGTAATTTGGATATGTAATCAAGTGAATTCTATTTATTACAACTGATTTAGTTATTTTGGTGCCAAGAAATACCAAGCCATTATCTAATATGATGGTAGAATAGACTCCAAACCTAGTTATAATCCCTTCATAAAATTCAATAATATTATCCCAATTTTCTCCTTTCAAATAAATTTCTTCGGTCCACCTACTAAAGTATTTTTTTGTAATTAGTAGCCACTTGTGTTCTAAATTTAATGCTAGATTGATTGCCCTATGAAGTCCAATCCCCACTACATAAATGGTTGCTAAACTAAAATGGGGTGAAGAGGGAGTGATAAAAGATTCTTTTTTCCCACAAATAAGTCACATTTCTTGCATTTATTAACACATGCATACCAATCCTTGAAGATACTAGGCCAATTGTATCCCCCTTTCATGATTTTGAGAGTTGGAGTTCTTGAAGCATAACACCCTCCTGAAAATTAATCAAGGAACTCTCATAGTAATATATCAATATAATTTTTCTATACACACCTTATAATAACACTATTAATTTATCTTTTTAATAAATCACCATCAATAAGGACAAAGGGAATATCTTGAATTCTTCCAATATGCAAGTAATGGATCATTTCTTTGTTCAAATTGTAGGAGATGAAGATGAAGATGGATCATTTCTTTGTTCAAATTGTTCAAATTGTAGGATCATCTTGGAGTGTTAATACAACCTCTTTATTGTCTTATAAATCTAAATCCAAGTGTTCACATAGCCCCTTAACTTTGATTATCTTGGTTAAATTAAAGTCCACATCATATTCCATCACTTTTGTGATCCAACCAGCCCTCTTCTCATGCAAATCTTTGCTCAACAAGAAGTATTTGATACTTGGGTGAAATACTATAACATGAATCTTATTGTTTTAAATAATGTCTAAATTTTTTCAAGCTTTTAATAACTAAAACTTCTTACTTTTCCACAAAATTATACCTCATAGTCTTGCATACCTTGGCTAAAGAAGGAAATTGGTTTCTATAATGTTTCATCATTCTATTGGATCAACATAGATGAAATAGTCTCCAACCTTAAAAATTCATACAATATAAAATCCTTGTGATAAATCAATATTTTCAAGTGTAGGTACTTGGGCAATGGCTTACTTGATGACCTCAAAGTTATTCTTCCCTTCCTTCATCCAACTAAAATTTTGATTTTTATTCAACATAGTTATTAATGGCTTAGATAAAATTAAAAAATCATAAATGAACATTATTAAAAAGTTTATTTTACCCAAAAAAATTGTATTCCCTTATTTTTTTAAGGAAAATATGGAGTTTACCCTTTCAAGATCAATGGTCAATCCTTGCTTTTAAACTACATGGCCTAAGAGCTTTCCTTAATGGACTAAAAAAGCACATTTATTTGGGTTGAGAGAGACCCCAAATTACCTACACCTTTCAAAAAAATTCCTAATATGAATCAAATGATCATTATCATTCTTTCAAAACATATTTATGTAATTTAGATATACCAAAACTATCTCATTTAGCAAACCTTGAAAGGCCATGTCCATGGCTCTTTGAAATGTAACACCTGCATTTTACAATCCAAATGGCATTCTCATATAATAATATATTCCCCATTTATTGGTGAAGGATGTTTCAAATCAGTCTTCCTCTCTTACCAAAATCTAATTATACCCACTATAGTCATCAAGAAAAGAAAACCACTCAGAACTTGCTACCATTTATAGAATTTTCTCCATGGATGGTAAAGGGTAGTGATCCTTTAAGCCTTCTTCAAATATCTAAAATCCACACATAACCTTATTTATCCATTATTTTTCCTCACAGGCATAAGGTTTTCAAACCATGAGGAATCCTTGATTGGAAAGATGATTCTTGACTCAATCAACTTGGTCAACTCTTTTCTCATCAAAGATGTAATCTTTGGATAAGCCATGCATTTTCCTTTGTCTTACTGGTTTAGCATTATATTATATCTCTATGGTATGTTGGGTCAACTTTGGATCAAACCCCTTGAGTTCACTATATTCCCAAGAAAAAACATCAATTAAATCTTGTCACAACTCAACAAATTATTCTCTTTATTGTTTTGAACACACCTTTCCAAGTTTGAAAAACTTATCCTTGAAGATGGCAATGCCTTCATAGGTTTTTTCCTTTGTAGACATCCTCACTTTCTCTTTACTCATTTGTTCATCACTATTTAAGAGGTTATAAAGTGTGATACGTCCTTGGGGTAGCATTTTTATCTTTAATTATACAATTTGATCTTCATATTACTACTACAATTTATTATAATTTCTAGAAGAGAATCAACTTCTTCTTAAAGAAAACATATTATGTGTTTATCATCTTCAAACACTTTCCAACTCAAAACATTATCTAATATGGGAGGCCTTAACTACCTTAATATGATATTGATATTTATCAATTTTTGATATCACTAAGAATGTCAAATTGAGCTCCTATGGCTACCAACTGATCATTGTGCTTATTTTCCTCTCTTGGGACAACATGTATGTTGAAAGCTTTTAATTCTTGTATGAGATCCCACACCCTATGTTTATATGACCTCAAGAGAGTTTTTTTTCCAAATTTTAACCTCTAAATTTATGTACAACTAGTTCACTATCACCAAACACATATAGGCTCTTTTATCCTACCTTTATTACCCATTGGAGACCATGTATGAGTACCTCATACTCAACTACATTGCAATTAAAACCAAACTTAAATATGATTGAGGAGTAGTACCTTTACTTTTATGGATAAATCAGAATCATACTATCCCCTAATCCATTCTTATTCCTTGAGAGATCAAAGAATAGCTTTCACAATCCTTCACTAGACTCACCTGGCTTGTAAAGAGTTGGTATAGATGTTATTTCTTCATGCATAGGATAAATTCCCAAAACTTTTATTCAATTAGATTTTAAGGATAATACTCATCATTTTCACTTTCACACTCATCAAGTAAAATATTGTGAATTCCTTTAAGAAGAATGGTTAGATCTTGATCACTTGGATGCTCCTTCTCATCAAGTATAATACAATTCACATTGCTAAGGCTTGGCATGTAAGGTTTTATATGAAACTTAGAAATAGATTATAATTTTATAATAAACTTAGTACCATACCATGTTCTAAAAATTAAATATGACCAGTATAAATATAATTACCCTCTAATATTTGTTTTGAAGTTTCATGACAAGCATAATGCAAAATATGGTGATATTTCAGTTACCATAACATCTTGAAGAATATAAAGACTTGGGCAAGCATGTAAATTCAAACACAAATATTTAATTACTCCCACTATCTTTGTAGTTGTACCATATAATTATATCACTCCTTTTATTTTTGGTTCATATTTCAACCCAAGCTTATCAGCTATCTGCTTTGGCATAATTATGCTACTAGTACCACTATCAACCATACAATTATAAATGAGATTATCACCAAAAATCAAATAAAGGTATAAGGGAGAAGGTTTACCATATTTAATTGGATATACTTAAACATTGAATGTATGTACCTTCTCTTTAATAGGTTGTACCTCTTTATTAATAGGCTACCTAAAATTAGTGAGAACCACACTTTCCTTCCTTATTGATCTAGCTAAGATATGGAGGTTAGAGAGCTCTAATTGGAGCAAATCCTTTTATCCAAAAATAGTTAAATTTTCCCACATTGATATGCTCACATGTTCCTTCTTCATTTAGTATATTATGTGTGCACTTGAAAATGTGTAATGGGCTGAACTTCTGTAATAATGGGCATAAGAGGCCTTGGTTCAAGTTTTCTAGCTTGTATTAGGCTATTTTATGCCCTTATGGCCACCTCAAATGAATTTGGTAGTATCCTTCTACCCATTGATTGGATCATCATTGATATATCATTATTTATAACACTTAAAAAAATATAAGAATGCGTATTCAAGATATGGCCTAATCATAGGATGGATCCTATCTCATGTCTTTCTGAACTAAAATTGAAATCAACCATGAATTCATGGGGATCTCTCTTAATGGTAGTCAATTGCTCAACTAGAAAGAGGTGGTCTGATTTGTCTTCAAATTATTTGCAAAGGGATACTCCTAACTTATCCCATGCTACAATGGAATTAAGAGGAAGGTGGATATACCACTATAGAGACTTTCTATTGAAAGATGTAGCAAGCAACCTAATATATACATTTTATTGTGTTACATAATGCAAAGAACATAGGTTAAGCACATCTCTAATGTAATGTAAAGGAGTGTTTTGATCTTCTACCATGAATAAAGGTAAAATTTTCAATGTTGAGACTGGAATATCATTGTATTGGGAAAGATTCAAAGGGTTACCACCATCAAAAATCACAAAAACTTGGTTTTTATGGATAGCCATACTAAAATTTAGTCTTGATATAGGGTTATTATAAGGTAAGTTCTGATGTATTAAGGTAGAGGCATGTTTGGTGTATGGAATGGATTTCAATAACCTTTTTTTTAAATTCAAATGTAATTCAATAAAATTAGAGGGAATACCTTTTGTAGCTGATCTTCTGACTTTGGGCATGAAAATTACACTAATCTACCATCAGTATGTTTGTATGCTTATAGATTCACTAGATGTTGAGTACCTAAGTAATATCTCTATTGTAAATTTATAAAACTATCACTAATATTTATCAACCTTATGAGCTATTTTCCCACTAGGCATGCCAAAAACTATTGTCAATTTGATCTTACACCCTTGAGGAAGGTCTTCAAGCTTCCTCACCCAACTAACACAATGAGATCACTTATAGGTTGTGGGTGTCTTATAATGGAATTAAACCTCTAGATAGGGCTAGTTCCCTTGATGAATAACCTTGATACTCACCTAAACTACTTCTTAACAATGAAAAGAGAGAGAGATTCATATACTTCTATGACTAACTATTGGGTGATGTACCAAAATTGAATACCTCAACCTGTTTGGACACATATAAAATGATCTCAAAGAGCACTCACACATATACAACTCATAAACCACCAATGAATCTTGGGTATAAGTGTTTTTTAATAAAGTATTCCACTGATAATAATACTTATAAGGATGGCCACTTATCTTAGGAAGCTCAAATAGCATTCATCACAACTATGAATTGCATAAACTCTTAGAAACACAAACTAAAACCAGGACAATAATAAGTTTAATACATAAAGGTACACAAAATTAGACATAAATCAAGGATAGGTTATAATTATCACAAGGTTACATCAAAAATTCATCAATTGCACACAATAACTAGCATATGAGAAGGTAAAATCAGTTTTTTTATTGCTCAAAAAGGTGTTTACAAGTTTAAAATTTGGTAAGGCTAAGACACAACCAGCTAGAGGTATATCAAATTACTTGGAAAAAAAATACATATAGTGAAAATAGTCCTTACAAAGGAGACAAGCATGCAAACTTTCATCAATGGCCTTATTAAGGCTTAAAACTAAAACATAGCTGAAGTTAACTTTCAATTGACATCTTCTTCCTCATTAAGGCTTAAATCTAAAACATAGCTGAAGTTAACTTTTAATTGACATGTTATTCCTTATATAACATATAATTACTTTATTTTAGGTCTCCAATTTTTTATGGGGGTGTGTAAGTCCTTTTTAGGAGCTTGAGGTTGTTTAATATCAAGTTACGTGATGAAACTTCACTTTACCTTCAACCAACTCCTATAATCTTGCATGATGAAACTCCACTTTGAGAATTCCTTGTTTGATTTGAATTATTCTCAATGATTTTTGTGTAGATGGAAGAGATGATATTATTGAGGTTTTTGAGTTATTATTTTTCATGGACATAATGATGGTGTATTGATGATGCACAACTTTAGCTCCTCATTTGATGACTTTTTGACCATGTTCACATTCTTATTTTGCATTAAATGTCTTATGAGCATGATTTAAGATATGAAAAACTCAAATTAAATGTATAATTATGAAACATATACCTGATATTATCTATTTTTAGGCCTCTCATAATTTCCTTCATAGCTCTTGATAATGACTTAGTTCAAACTTATGGGTGTGAACTCCATTAGTGCTTGAGAAGCTCTTGAGAGAGAGAGAGAGAGATCTCTATTTTTAAATTCCTTCATGAGTGTATTAAAAAAAATTAAAATAAATTAATTTCATTTTTATAACATTTTAACACCTACATTCAAATTTTCAATGCATTTGGATCAATTAAACTTGAGTTCTTGCACTTTTGGGCTATTTGAGAACTAGTTTTCAACATTTTTACATACATAGGCCTATAATTTTAACCTTATCTCTCACAAGGTATAATATAAACGTTATAAAATCACCAAAATTTCTCAAATATTTATCTCTAGTTAAAATTTCATAGGGTTTGGATCAATATAACTCAAGTTATTCTCTTTTTTGTGTTTCTAGGTTCTCCTAAGACAACAAGCATGCCAGTTTGATAATTTTTTTATATTTTGATCTATACATTGTATTAAGAGATAATTATATTTTTTAAATTACTTTATTTACCCCATATACATCTTAAAATAATTTAAATTTCATTTTTAATTTCAAAAACACTCAAAAAATGCACTTTTAGGTCTACAAGCATGTAGGTGCTCATTTCTCATGCATGTTTGTCATCTAGGTCCAGTTTTCAGATATAAAACCTTTTTAAATTATTTTGACTTGGTAAAATGTGTATTTATATCATGTATAGGACATAAAAACCATTCATCATGCTTTATAAATCTTAAAAACACTTTTGAAGATCAAATTTGCAAAGTTCATGTTCTCTAGATTGGGTTTTGAAGGCTTTTGGAGAAATCTTCCTTATTAATAATTGTTCATAAATATCTAGCCATATTTATGATAATAAACACAATTATATTGGAGTAAACCACCATATTCAAACATATTATCAATAATTCTGATCCATGCAACATCTCCACCAAGATATCTCATTGATTTTGGGGCAATTTTATGCTTAAAATCAATTTTGAGAAAGATTTTAGTTATCTTAGCATAATTCAATCATATTTTGAGTTATTAACCACTATAAAATGTATAATACAAATCCATGTAATTTATAAATATGTTCATAATCATTTACACACATGTAAACCAATAAAAATACAATCTTTTACTTTTGGAAATGCATGAAAACTACCCATACATCTTTGCATGTGAGTTAGAGCACCAAAAGATCTTCACAACTATTATAGATGCATGCATAACATATTTGAATCCTTTATTTGAGTCTTAAAACTTATTTCTCACCTCAAAATATGCACCATCCTTATTTTATTTACAATTTTTCCTTTAATTTCCTTCAATCATGCCTTGGCATGCTTTAAAAGCTTGAGATGGGCAACCAAGAAGTAGTTATGAATACCAAAACTTGACTAATATTATCTATGGCATACATGCATGGGATATTTTAAAACAAAATTAACCTTAATTTTTTCAAAAATACTTTAAATTTTTTTAAATAGTCTTGAAACATACTAAGAGGGCACAATAAATGCTTAAGTCTTGAAATTAGCTTTCTAGACTAAGGGAAAATCTCAATATGACCTCAATATGACTTAATTAAGAATATTAACACTAATTAAAGGATGATAATTATGATGAAAGACCTTATTAAATTAAAAATACTCAATGGTGGAAACAATGGTGAACGAAAAGGTCAATAGAGCCTACACATATTATGGAAGGAGATACCCAAAACTCCCAAGCTACTAATCCATCTCACTCTATTTCTTCATGTGTTTTTAATTCTTCTATGAAACCCCTAAAGACTGCATTTATATAAAATAATAGCAAAGGATAATTTACACCATGAATCCTAAGTGGTGTTTAATATATGATAAGAAACAAGTAATAATCCACTAAGTACTTGAGGATAGGAAGGTCTTGAAATAATGAGGGGAAAGAAATGAGAGAGAGCTTGAGAAGGAGGTAATCATTACTAGGCTATAGTCAGAAGTACCAAGAATTTATGAATAACCCATGGAAATGTTCAAATGTAGACCACCATCTAGGGTATATACATTACACCTTAAGGAAAAATTAATATAGTATCAGTAGGTAGAATCATATCAAATAAAAAAATCATAGGTTTTCTAATGGATTTATTTGATGCTTGCTTTCATATCTTAGTTAAAATTAGGAATTTGTTATCTAAACTTTTATCAACATGGTTATTTACTTAGCATGACTAATTAATGGAATCCTAATGCTAATTTTTGTGATGTTAAAATAATGCCTTATTATTCCTACCTCATATATGTATTGAGAAGGAAACATGAGTTGTTGGCTTATAATGTAGCAAACAATCTGCTAGATTATAATGTAGCAAACAATCTGCTAGACTACACCTTAGAGTAAAGCACCCATAACCTAGTTTGATAATTGATAAATGGGAGCAACTCACCCTATTTTCATATTGTATATAGGTAGTATAGGGAAATAAGAATGAATATTTAAACCACTTCATCTCCATCTCTAATGAAATATGCAAGGAAACTTATAGTTCCTATGGATAAAGATAGAAATAAATTACCCCTTCATTGGAATAGAAATAACCTTACTCTATTTTAAATTTCAAAATTGTATTAAATAGGGAAAGTAAGTATATGAACTACATTAAAAATAATTTTACTCAGTGGATAGGGATAAAATTAAGAATTCCTTCCTTATGGTTTCTAATCCCTACATTGACAAGAATAATACTAGTTGATGAATGTTAGTATTAAACCTTAGAATCACCCATGAGGACATGATATGTGTTGTATTATGTGAATGTTTTGATGGAACTCTAAATTGATATAGGGAAAATTATGAATAGTATTAAGGATAATATTTATGGTATGTATTACTTAGGAATTTATGATTTTATGTAACAAACTTTTAAGCACAACTTATCATTCTTGTTCTTTTATGCAATCAATTTAATCAAGAATGAGAATACATTCATTTTCAAGGAATATATAATCAATTAAATACTAATTTATAAAATATTTAGGAGACATTTATAGGTTCAAATTATTCCATAAAATTCTTTGTAACTAGCTATTTTTACAAATGTAGGATATATAAAGGTTTTGAAGAGACTATGTATCTTCATCTTCTTGACTTTTCATTTTCTAAACTAAAGTATTTAAAATAACCATTCAAACTTCCATGTTCTTTTTTATCTTAAAATAAACCATATTTTATGTAAAATATGGTATGGTGTACACTTGTTGCATGCTTAGATTACAAACATGTGTGTGAATTATAGTTCACACCTTCCTACAATACTTTCCTGGACTTAAACAGTTGTCGCAGCCCAAGAAAAAAATGTTGGTGGAGTACATATGATTGAATAATATTGGATTTTCCCTAAGTCACACTAATATAATGATAAATAAGCATTAGTTTCAATTTTTATTGAAGTGTCATTTTATGATTTTCACTTTTTATGTACTAGTTAATTGTCCTTTATAATTTTTAACTAAGCAGTGTACCAACTTATCACCAATTTTGTGTTTTGAATAGGTTGGCATAGTCAAGATGCCACCTTTTCTAGACTCCATGAACAAAATTTTCTTTCCTCCATTTTTTTCTTAGCCAAATTATATCAAAATGATGGAGTATGCAATACCTTACAATGGCAGAGGACACATAACATATGAAACTATAGGAGTTGTGTGATAAGATAAGGTAACCACTGATGAAGTTTATGATGATTCAAAAGCTGATGCTAAGCTATGTTATTGCTAAGATGGATGTTTCATTATATAAGGATCCTTCCTCACATGTATAATCTTTATGATCTTAGTAAGTGGGATGTATTGTGTTTCATCAATGATGTCTTGGACCAAAGTATCAATATTAGTGAAATCTTACTTTTAAGTTATCCAATACACCAATAAATCCCTTAATATGTTGAATAACATGTGAAGGATACCTTCAGTTTTCATGATGCCTTGGACATTATCACCACTTTTAAATTTAATTATTGGTCATTATTGTATAACTTTTTTATATGTCTTACATGATTTTTTATATTCTATTGAGATGCCATTGCCTTTTCATGCCTATGAATGTGTTACATAAAATTTATAGCTCCTAAGTACATATGTGTCTCATGAATTTATCTCTTAGTTCCAATGACTCTCACAACACATTGTCTATTTTAGTTGTTGATGTTTGGCTCTCCATGATCACCTTTGAGTTGTCTACTTCGGCCAAATTCGATGTGATGTCCTTATATGCATCTTTGAGCTGATTTTTATAGTCTAATATCTTACTTGAACAATGTGTATATTGAATTAAATATGCATATAAGACCTATTCATACTCCTCCAATAACTCAAATATAGATTTAGTTTCCCTACAGAGCTTGAGGATTTAAGATTTAATTTCTTGTAGTCATTGTGTTGTGGCCCAATCTTCAGTTAACCTAGTGAGAAGAGAAGTGAACTAATTTTTATTGATATGTGTAATCATATAAAATGTGAAATTGGATGACTTAGGCATAGTTAATATCACCCGACCTATATGTCCTCTTTCTTGCTCACTCAGCCCTTCTCATCTAGAATTTCATGGATTCTTAGTCACCTGTAGCCTCTCGAACATAGCTTTTTGAGACCCAGGCATCCATCTTGAACCCAGATTCATCCCTCCAAGTCTCATCCTCCTAGGAAAATAGTGCCCAACTTGGATAAGAGCATTGAAATTTATGGGTGTCATGTTTTTTGCATTATTGTCTAGGTTCACTTTAGCCTCAAATAGTTAGATTTTATCGATTCCTTATCTTTTCCCCTATCAGCCTAATACAAGCTCATCTAAGCCATGATCATTAGTTTCCCTATAAAAAGGCATTTAATGTCCATTTAAAAGGGTTGACACTCATTCACAGAAAAGAATCAAGAATACAAGCAAGTACACTCAAGCATTCTTCCCTATTCTCTACATACAGCCTTCCAAGACCAATTCAAGCCTATTCAAGCACTTGTACCAATCTCTAGTCATCCAAAGTACATTCCAATTTCACCTCTACTTACATACATCACACAATTACACCAAGCACTTTAAATGGGAGAACTACATTTCCTTGATCCCTCTTTAGAGTATTAGTATGTAGGTAGTGTGCCCACACAAGGGGTGTGAAGTGTGTCCAGTGTATCCTTTACACACTAACCCCTTCTCTCTTTCCCAAGTTTGATACTCAATTTTAAGTACCAAGATCTCTTAAGGGTTTCAAAGATTGAATTAGACACATAATGAGCTCTACACATATCCAAGCTTCAATATTTCACTACCAGGGTGTCACAGGCCAACCAAGTAGATTCTAGAAAAACCAGACCACTAGGACAATAACACCATAAGTGGACAACAACACTGAAAGTGGATAATAGTGCTAAAAATAAACTAGAACACCAATTATTAGGGTGTCTTAAGTTTGACACTCTTATCCAATCTATAAATAGAGTTTTGGGTCCTATTTATGACATTCTACCATCCCTACACAATAATTTCTAGACCCTACATTATCTGTTTCAACCTAGAATAAGCTAAGTTTGATTTCTTTACACTTATTACTATTTTTAGAAAAGGTAAAATACATATCTATTTACCCAAACTAGCAAGTTAATTGAGACACATTAATTATTGATTAATATTTACTCAGACTTTTATTTACTTAGGAATTAAACACTTAATTCCCAAAAAGAATAAAATATTTGGTGAACCTGACTTACTTCAAATTTTTGCATAAAAACCCTATAAACCCTAGGGCTACTTATTTATGATTTCTTACAATATTTTCCTAATTTTTATAGAATTTAAAAATAAAAAAATTAATGGAAATATTTTCAATAAATTCACCCAAACCCTAGTCTACACATACTAGGTCCTATTTGCATACAAACACCTTTTAACCACTAGGAAAAATATATTGTTAATTTTATAAATATTTTCAGATTTTTCCTAAATTTTTAGGCTCAATTCTACAAATTTATCAAGTTAATATACTAATTTTGAAAAAAAAAAATTCAAACCCTAGTTGCATCAAATATATTCTTAGTTATTTTTAGAAATTTTACATCATTTTTTGAAAATTTAGTTGCATATCTAACTTAGAAAAAATCAATTTCAAATTCAAAAGTCCATAGTATTTTCCAAATAATATTTCTAAAAAATCCCTACTGATATATACTAGCTCCTTTTTGCTTGTTTAGGTATCACCTTACATGTTTTAGAGTCCTACATCCTTTTCATGCATATTCCAATTCCTTTTTTAGATTATATTAGCTTAATATTTTATACATTATCTAAGTTGTTTTCCTTATTCCACCTAAATTCCTTGCATCTTTTTATTCATGATGAATTGTAAGACTTAGTGGCAATCCTCCTGAGTTCACCCAAATTCCTACAACTTAAACATACACCATGGATAAATAACCAATTTAGGTTCCAATCATAGATTCTACACATCCATATTACACCAATTTTAATGAGGATAATTTTGATAAAAAGCAGTATGAAAATAACAATGATGATGTACACACCAATGCTCATGTTCCACCACATTAGACTATTGATCTACTTTCACCCATTATCGATAATGAAGTCATACTCAACAAAGATTTGGTTTTACAAAAATTTAGAGAAAGACTTAAGGAACAGCCTAAAGATCATACACTGATTCTAAAATCTATCATGGAAATAAAAAAGGTTAAGAAAGTTGAATCTTCCAGTCATTCAGATAGCCAATTACATATGACACTATGGTGTAAAATATGTCTCAACAACCCCCTATAGCATCCCAACCTTCTTCTATGCCACCATCTATAGCTAGTACATCCCTATCTCTTGATGTGGCATCCCTTGTGTAAGAGATCCGATCTCTTCAATCCAAGGTGCAACATCTTAAACAAGGTACCACTAGACCTATGCAGGATTTGGATTATTTTGCTCTTCTACATACACCATTGTCACATCATATATCTTCTACACCATTACCACAAGGATTTGTTCAACCCTTGCTTACTCTATATGATGGTAAGGGTGATATAGAGACACATTTGCGAGATTTTTTACATAGCATATTTGGATTATATACCCAATGACTTGCTACTTACCAAACTCTTTCCATGGAACCTAAAGGATTATGATATACAATGGTTTTATAGTCTACCAAATTAGTCACTCACATCATTCAATCCTTTAGTAGACATGTTCCTATCACATTTCAGTATAAACACTGGTGATAACATTTCATATGCATAGATTGCACAATAGAAACAAAGGTCAAATGAGACTCTCACAAATTATGTTCTTAGATACAAGACTATTCTGGCTAAGCTAACTAGCCTCATGGCTGATCAAGAGCTACAAGACATATTCAAACAAATCCTTCTACCATCACTACATGAATCTATTTTGTTTAAAATATTCTCTTCCTTCACTGAATTATGTCATACACTCAAAGGAAGAGAAGTCAAGCTAATTTCAATGGGAAAACTTAAGTATTCAAGTATCCTAGACATAACTAATAAGAGTAATACCAAAGTCCCATACAAGGTCAAAATCAGTGATAACAAGAATCAGAATCAACCAATAGTCAATGTAACTTCTAAACCCACTCAATGTGTGATTTTATTAGCACCTCCTTGATGTGAATTTACCAATTTATATATCCAGAGTTCTACAGTAGTTTTTGGAATGTAACATCATCACTCTTCCAAATATTTAGGAAATGATATATCAAATCCTCTTTCAAAAGGATATGTTCAGCATGCATTTTATGATTTTCACAAGGCCCCAGGCCACACTACAAATAGATACATTATTTTATGACATAAGATATAATATTTGATATATGATAATATAATTGATCTAGGCAATTTAGTTGAGCCTCCAAAGACAAATCCAACATAAGATAAGGATTTAAAAATCTTTTTAGATCCATTTCCATAGCATTCAAAATAAGAGAAAGAATACACATTAGGTATTCATCATACATACCATACACATCCTCCACTAGTTACATATCAAGCACCTTCAGTTGAGGCACATCCTTTGAGGGGTATGATAGGTGTGTATGAGTCCATAGTTCTAGCCAAGCCTTCAATATATTTTTTAAAATTAGGATATTGTGGAGGATGATATAAGTTACAATTAAATTTTTATCAAAGCACATATCCATAATCAACCTATTCACATTGTACTCATTGACAATGGTTTCAATCTTAATATGTGCACCTTCACATTACTACAACATTTAGGTTATTCAAAGTAGGATATCAATCTGACAAACACATTTATAAATGGGTTTAGTGGGCATGTTCAAAGTTCATTAGGTGAGATACTAATTTCATTACAGGTTTGTCCTACACGTATGGATACACCATTCATTATAGTTCCTAGCACAAGAGTTTTTGACATACTACTTGGTCGACCATGGATACAAAAACTCAAGGCAATACCTTCTACAGTTCATATATGCATGAAGTTCATTCATGATAATTAGGTTATTATAGTTGATGGATTTCCTTATGAGTCACCACTCTCCACTTTAGAGCCATCTATCAACTTCCAGTCACTAGCTCTAGTTCTTCCACCAATTTTAGCTTCTCCTCTAGTTTCTATTCTAGTTCCACTTTAGGTTTAGCCACATTATAGCATCCATTTCCAGTACATACGATTCATACACCCCCATAGCTTTAGGATTTTAGATTTATTCTATCAATAGTATTCACACCTATATCAGTTACACTAAGATCTTATATAACTACATAGAAAGAAACTATTCATAGAGCTTCTTCTCCTATTTATAGATGGGTCCCCAAGATCCCTACAGTTGCATCCACTTCTAAGAGTCACAAGGGGACCCCACATTTTAATTCCACTTTAGATATTTTAGATTAGTTACAACATACACACATTTCAACTTCATAATCTTAGTCATACACTTGTGCCTCATGATCATGCACGATTCAATTGTTCAACATAGAATACCAAGATAGGGAGTCTTACCCATGACTCATCGATTAGTATCATTTATTCTTACTTCTTGTACATAGTTCAAATATTTTCAAAAAATAATACAAAAACTTTCAAAAATTCTAAAAATATTTTGATTATATGCATCATCCATTATTTACATCACTATTATCATGTTAGGACTTACATTTGTTGTTTCATGTTATTGTATGTTGATTTTCTACATTACCATGATTCACTTGATCTTATTTTAGTGTGTGTACTAACATCCATCTACTTTATTGATTTATTCTACCCATAGGGGGGGCATTCCTAATTCTAAATTCAATACATACATTGTTATACACACCCATTGGGGGCATCTTCTACATGACTACACCATCCAAGTTATGTC
This sequence comes from Torreya grandis, assembly GCA_037957365.1. Taxonomy (NCBI): domain Eukaryota; kingdom Viridiplantae; phylum Streptophyta; class Pinopsida; order Cupressales; family Taxaceae; genus Torreya; species Torreya grandis. The sequence goes on from JARHVA010000404.1 coordinate 3,574,149, forward strand.
ATTTCTACACCACACACTCTAAGTTATCATGATGATGTACATTGATTTATAGCTTACATAGAATACTATATCGATATCTCACTAGTATCTAACACTTGTATATTTCTTAACATATACCTAGTCTTGTACTAAACATGTTTTGCATACTTTCACATTTTCTTTGATCAGTTAGATGATGTTGTCTCTGTTTAGTTATTACATGCTTTCTCTGCTTGTTTAGCATATCTTGTGTGATTTACATTTTCAATTCCATCTTGTCTCCTTATTGTACCTTATGAAATTTACCAATGTCCTTTATTTGTACTACTCTATGTGCATATGTCTTGTGTGCCAACTTTGCTTATTTCACTTGTATGTGTATGGGGTATTTGAACATGCCTTCCATGTTTGTCTTCTAGTTTGAGTGACGTGTGCCCATGTCCCTTGTTTACATGAACCCTTGGCCTATCTATTATATTTCTTGATTATTTTTTGTTTATTGTTTGCTTATTTCTTATCAAATGTGTGTAATTCCATGATCCATATCATACATATTCTTTACTTTCTTGGATGTCATGATGAACATCATGCTCCATTCCTCTAACTAAAAACTAACAAATTAACATTTCTAGTTCTAGTTTAGTAATTTATGCATGCTTTCACATTGTTATATCTATCTAGGCATACCCCTATTGATCTAACAATACCTTGGTACAAACATTTACTATATGTTGAAACATATTGCCAAATATCAAATGTTATATCATATATATATTGAGATCAACACACTTGTAGGACTCTTTTCTTTTGAGGGTAGTCATTGTAGGTTTATCATTTCTACCCTCAAAAGAGGGGGCATCAAATAGGGGATTTTTCATAGAGATAAAATATCCTAGCAATCAAAATAATAGCATTTACAATAGTTAGCATAGAATCTAGAGGTCAAACTGGTCAAATTAGAGTAGAAAAATAGGAATAGTCTCAGATCAAAAGTTAGTTTTCACATCAAATAATAATCCCAAAAATGGACATTAGTACCAAAAATAGATAGTAGCACTAAAAATATGGGTGTCCATAGTTTGGAACTCTTATCTAGGTATAAAAACACTCAGTGTTTCTAGAAATAGGTAAAAATTTTAGTTTAGGGATAATTTTTACACTTCTAGATCCTTAAGATTCAATAGTTTTAGCATAATTTTATCAGATACAGGGGGTTATCATGCACAGCATAATGGTTCTCACTTTCAATTCAGATTGGGTAATTAGCATAACTTTCAAATTAGAATCCATGTTCTAGACATCATTGATTAGGGGCAATGTGTGTGGCACATTGATCTTCTTTTGTTTCTAAGTTTAGTTTATTCTAGGCATTCTCAATAGTTGTGTGCCTTAATCCATTTTCAGGTGGTTGGCATCACATTCAAGTTAAAATTTCATACAAGTTTAGATTTTTGAGTACCTAAGTTCCTAAGTTAGCTTTCATATAAGCCTAGTATATTAGTTTCAGAGTGGATTTCATACAAGCCTAATCTCCATCTTTCAAAATGGCCAAGAGTGGCCTAGTTTCCAACACACATTTGACTATCCATGCCACAATGTTATATTTCCAACACATTCATGGGCTCCATGATCCATCTCATATGACATATATTCTATACAAGTATCACTTCATAGCTTCACTTTACAGGGCAATGATGGATCCAAAGGTCTAGCTAACCTTTATATTCTTAAGCCACCTATTCAGAGGGATTAGATCTATAATCCAAACATCATTTAGCACACGCATGATTCATTAACTTCTCTTAGATAGTGATGATGGAGTTAAATGGATAGCCTTTGCATTATTGATACATGTTCCATGGAATTGAGTACTCAACTCCATTCATGAATCCAGCATCACAATAGGTTTTGTATTAGTTTATGTACCTAGTGAGGTGTATTCATTCCTCTCTCTTCTTTTACTTAGATTTTTTATGCTCTTATTTTAGATACAATGTATCTAGTAATAATTGGTCTACTTCATGTTTTTATTTGTAGATTCACACATCACAGTGTGCTCTCTCTATACACATCCAGCATCACATAACTCCATGAGCCTTTCCCTTACAAGTAAGTTTAAGTATGCTTTATATTTTTCCTTTATCCTAGTATTTTGCTTTGTTGCATCACTAGAATAAAAGGGGGGAAAATTTAATCATATAAAATGCAAAATTGGATGACTTAAGCATGGTTAATATCACCCAACCTATAAGTCCTCTTTCTTGCTCACTCAACCCTTCTCATCTAGACTTTCACTGATTCTTAGTCACTCGTAGCTTGTTAGACTTATATTTTTAAGACCCAAGTAGCCCTCTCAAACATAGATCCATCCCCCTAAGGGTGTCTTGTTTCTAGCATTCTTTTTCAAGTTCACTTTAGCTTTAAACAGTCATATTTTCTTGATTCCTTATCTTTTCCCCTATCAACCTAATATAAGATCATCTAACCCATGATCATCAGTTTCCCTATAAAAGACCATTTGATGTCTATTTAGAAGGGTTGGCACTTGTTCACAAAAAATAATTAATAATATAATCAAGTACACTTAATCACTCTTCCTTATTCTCTGCATACAACCTTCTAAGACCAATTCAAGCCTATTCAAGCACTCATACCAGACTCTAGTCATCCAAAGTACCTTCCAATATTACATCTAGTTGCATACATCACATAATTTCACCAAGCACTTTAAATGGGATAACTACATTATCTTGATCCCTCTTCAGATTATTGGTATGTAGGTAGCATGCCCACACACAAGGTGTGAAGTGAGTTTAGTGTATCCTTTACATGCTAACCCCTTCTCTCTTTCCCAAGTTTGTTACTCAATTTCAGGTACTAATATCTCTTAAGGGTTTTAAATATTTAATCAAACACATAGTAAGCTCTACATAGATCTAGGCTTCAATATTTCACTGCTAGGGTGTCACAAGCCTACCAAGTAGAACCCAAAAAAACTAGACCACCAGGACAACAATGCCAAAAAGTGGACTAAAACACCAAGTAGTATGGTGTCTTAAGTTTGGTGTTCCTATCCAATCTAAAAATAGATTTTTGGGTCCTATTTATGATAGTCTACCATCCTGGCATAGTAATTTTGAGAACCTACATCATTTGTTTCAACCTAGAATAAGCTAAGTTCAATTTATTTACACTTCTTTATTTTTTTAGAAAAGGTAAAATACATGCCTATTTACACAAATTAGTAGGTTAATTGAGTCACATTAATTACTAATTTACATTTTTTCAAACCTTTATTTGCTTAAGAATTAAACACTTAATTCACAAAAAGAATAAAACAATATGACTTGGTCATAAAAAATATATTGTATTGATTTCAAGGTAGGTATCATCAATCATCTTATGGGATTTTTCAAAATGCTCCTATAGCTCAACATTATCCCTATGCAAATAGGCATTCTCCTACTTGATCTTGACTATTTTTTACATGATAAATGTTTGAAATTTAGTAGTACCCTCTATTTTTTTTGAATGGGTACCATTTATTTACTTTGTGAATTGTATTTTTGAAGCATTCTAGTGAAAATTATTGGGATAAATCAAGTAGGGCTAGTTAGGTCACAAAATCTGAAGACATCATTGGTGGTTGCCCTATGTGTGCAATCAGAAGAGTAAAAGTGGTGCATCATAGTGATGGCACTTGTAAATTAATTTGCTGAGATATTTGTACTCATCCTTTCCTTGTAAAGATTCATCCTAGGCTTCTCCTTATGCTTATCCTAAACCCATAGAATCTCTAGATGGTTTCCCTTATGCTTTATCCATTTTAGCCTGTGTTTATCCAAGTCCTTTATTTTTATACTCTTGTACTATAATTCATTGGCCTACCATTATTTGAACTTGGCCTAAAAACACTTGTATAAATTTAGTAGTATCATCCCAAATATTTTGATCTTGTTCTTCCTTCACCTTCATAGCTTTATCAACTACATATTTTGTGGTTTTTCATTTTCATCCTTATTCTTTTACTTATCCTAATTTCACATGTCTTCTTTATGTTTATAGGTCACCTATTTGGTAGTGCTTTCTACCTTGACCTTATTTGTTTTATTGTGTAGCTTTTTCTTCTTCCTAATTTTTTGCTAGAGTAAGGCATCCTTATCTTTATTAGCATTTTCCTTGATTACTTTCTCTTCCTCTGTCTTGGCCTTAGTGGTGTCATGTGTTGGTTACTCCTCTATTTGAGCTTTCACTTGTGGTTATGTTGACCAAATTTGACTTTTTGGTCAAATTGGGGCACCCCTAGGTAAAAATGAGACTTTTAGGCATTTTAGGGGTCTATTATAGATGTCACAAGGTGTTTTATAGATTTATTAATGTCACTTAATGGTGTACTAGCCTTGGTAATTAGTTATTTTAGTCCTTATAGCATTTTTGGGTGATTTTGAGGTCAAAAAGGGTGCATTTAATGATTTGTATAGATTTATTTAAATGTGTAAAGGTTCCAAAATGTGATGTGACATCCATGTGTCCTTATAGATCTTAAGCAACTAACATAACTAAAAAGTGGTAAGTTCTTTAGTTAAAAGGGCAATTTTCTCAAGAAAAAAGGAGATTTTAGCACTTGTATGGCTCCTTAAGAAGTGTGCCATGTGGGAGAGGATCAAAAAATGCCTCTTTAACTTCCCCAAGATTATTTCCATGTTTGGTTTGATTTGGAATGCCATTTATTGCTCAAAAATTTTCTACTCCCTTTTCACCCTTCTTGGCAAGCAGAGGTGACCTTCAGGTTTTTGCTTGGTACAGATAGCTCAAGAAGTTTTAGATTTTAGGAGGTTGTTTTACACTCAAAAACCTTAATTTATATATAATTATTTTAAATAATTCTTTTTTGTGCTTCATGAACCATCCTCATGAAGTTGACTATACTTTTATGATAGCAATTCTATGCACCCTATAAGTTTTGCCTTGGTTTGAGAAATTTTGTATGAACAAATTGTTGATATTGGTTCTCATCAAGGTTGTAAGATAAGCATCATTTTGTGTGGTGGGTAAGTTTTTACTATTTGCAGTACTTTCATGCTTTGGTAATGGTTCTAGAAGGTTGATTTTGGTTTATAATAATGTTATAAAAGTATTATCAATCCCATAATATTTCAATTTCATCTTATAAAACATATTTCCATGATTTTTTAATCATGAGCAACATTTACCATAGTATATTTGCATACCTTTTAAAGTGCACTTACAGGGGTTTCATGATGACATCAGGTTATGCCAGGAGTTTTAGTAGTGGTTTTAATCTCTTTGAGACATGAGGAATGTATTTTGGATGTTGATTTTGAATATACAACTCACATGAGGTCTAAACTAATGCACATTACCCATACTTGTACTCAGTCTGACATGGAATTACACCCACAGATGCCATGAAGGAGTTCAAGTTAAAAAGAAGGTGTTAACACTTGTCTCAGGTGTTTTAGGATGTTAAAGATGCATTTAGAAGTTTTGAGGATACCTAAAGATAATCATGAGCATGTAAAACTTGTCCACTTCATGTATCTTCATCTAATACATGCACTATGTAAAATTCACCTATTGGTGGCATTGGTAAAACCTTGAAGATACTTGTATGGAGTATTAAAGCATGATAAAACCCTCTTTCAAGCCCTATCATGTGTGAAAACTCAAGGCAGGCCTAATTGAAACATCAAGTGGTTATATATGAGTGAAACTATGCTAAAAGGTTCAAGTGATTGTATTCAGGCCCTTGATCCCCAAAATGAAGAAACAGAGGTCCATGAAGGTTTTGAGATTATCATATGATATGGCTATATAAACTTTTCATAAATCCTATTATTCTCATATTGTATCCCTTAACATAAAAAATAAGTATGAAATTTTTGAAAAGATGATGAGTAGTGGAGAAGTGTATTTTTTAGGCCCAAAACTACTTAGAAAAACACTGAATATAGGTAGAATATACCTACAGTTAGAGCTCAAAAAGAGATTCTCCATCCAAGAATTGAAAAATTTTACCATACCATCAAAGTGAAATAGTTATAAGGAGTGAAAATAGCATCCATGAACTAAAGGATCATCAAGAGGATATACATTGTTTTTTTATCTCTTAGACCAATCTCATTCTATACAAGTTACTAAAAAAGGTCCACCTACAATAGAACAAAAGGACAGTGGGCTAGTTATGAGGTTTTGATGGCATTTAGGCCATCCAAGGTAGATGCAAGTGTGATCAAGTACTAGGTGACCCAATAATATAGGGAAGGTCTTGAAACACTATGACCAAGCTTTTTGAAGCTAATGTATGCACCTAAAGGAATCATATGCAGGGTTTCTCAATTAAAGGTAGGGAGGACATACTTTGTGAGATAAATGATTATAAAGCCATTATAAGGGGTTGAAATAATGAAGTAAGAAAGTTAACTTTTCCATCAAGATCAGGATAGACTTCATAAGCCTTTTAGCGTGATAAAATAAACCCTTTAGGACCATAGTAGTACCTTCAATCATTGTAAATGATTGTAACCACAATGAACCAGAGGGATAGTATTCTTGATGTGAATAGATCATAAACGTGAAGTAAATAGGTCTAGATATAATTTTGATGAATATAAATTCTTGAGTGAGAGTTCCAAAATTTTATTAAAGGCTTAATTTATACAAACATGCACCTATAGGGGTATTTCAAAGAAAAAAGACACAGTCAACTATGACTGAGTAGGCAGTGATCATTTTGAGAGGATGTGAGTGCTAATAATGAATCAAGTGGGTTCAAGATAATTTCAACCATATTTAGAGTTTTTAAATGTTTTATAAGCATTGAATTTAAGCTAATATTATGTAGGTTCCTCCTAAAGCAAGAAACATAGTCAAAAGGGGAACCCAGTCTTGTCCCAGTTAGGGTGTGAAGTGAGAACATGGAGGTTAAAGTGAGTTTAAAGAGATAAAATATTATTAATTATGGTCATCAAAACTTCATGATAATCTCATAGTGGTCTATCAAGCAAATAAATGGCTCAGACAATGTACTCATGGCCCTTATGGAATCTCTATTCCTAATCCTTTTCCTAGAAGACTATCTTGAGTTTATAGTGCTTTTGAGAGGTTAAATCACCAAACAAAGAGCTTATTTTTTTTATAGGACATCCTTTTCACTTGAGTTTTAAATTTTCATACTTGTCTAGGAAAATATGAGAGTTCCCTCTATTTTGTCTCAGACATAGGGCGCTCCCCTCATGCATGAAACCTACAATATTTGGAAGATGGTTAAAAGGGAGTAAAAAAAATATAAGGAGATCCTTAAAGAGGATTTATAAAGCTGAGGTAAACAATTAAAACATGTGAAACTAAGTAGGGAGGAGTTAATATTAATATGTTATCCCAAACTACAAGTTTTGTAGGTAGACTTAAAGGGCAGTATTAGGCCTAATGACCAAGTGTGAGACCATTTTCACTTGTAGCCCTAAGTGACATCTCCAATTGGTTGTTACATGTATTTGGGAATAGATTTTTTTTTTTATCTATTTAAATTTAAATAAACTCATCAATATTCTCTAAACCCTTGGAGTTGTATTCAGGGCTAAAAGTAAGGTTGAGGCCTAATGCTAGATGAGGGAGTCATTTTCACTTCTAGTATTTGATATGACTTATAGACTATTGAAACATGATTATGGGATAATGGTAAAATTTCCCAATATATGAGGCAAGTTAAATCTTAAAATTTCATTTTGAGCTCTATATTGTAAACAAGCATACTAGGCATGGTGAAGCCTAGATTCCAAAAGAGAGGCCATTTGAATTTTTAGCATGAAATATGCATTATAACCTATTGAAACATTTTTATGGGTTAAAATAAGATTTTTTCAATCTCTTATAGTGAAAATAAAACTAAAGGGGGCCATTTTTAGACCTCAGGACAACTCAAAGTTGAAATAAATGGAGAAAGGAGCTAGATAGGAGAAGTTTGAATACTCACATCTTTCTTGATTATTTGCATGGGAATAAAATAAGTTAAAGGATATTAGTATACATATTTAAGGACATATTTATGTAATTTTTTTTCAAGTTGGATGTTAGAGCTTTATAAACAAAGCTTAAGATTCAAAACAAGCCTAAAACCCTTGCAAACCCTCAGTCAAGACCAGTTTGGAGAAATGGAGTTGGATAGATAATTTAATAAAATAGTTTGACCATTAAAAATATTGGACCTTTTACAATACTCCCTTAGTATATCTCCCACCAAGATGAGATGTATGAAATTGTATGGATAACATGCAAAATAGGGTATTTTGACCATTTTTTTGTGTTTTACAGGTTCTATAAGGTTTAAAAAGATAAAATAAATTTTGGAGTAAATATTTATACTTATTATAACTCCCTATGGTTATTTATTACTAATAAAAAAATTATAAGTGTTCAAACAATAACTCTCCTTTCAGCCAGTTAAAACTGACATAGTGGACACAAGGGTGAAGAAGGTGGATAACTTCAAGTGGGGTGATTTTAATCATTCCTAATACCTATAGGTCCATGTAAATTCTTTACACTTATCATTCACTCCCTCCCATAGATTTTCATGGGAATTTGAAGCCAAATTTAATTCCAAGTGTGCAGGGTGCATGGAGAAAGAGTTTTCTATACTGTAAATAATGATAGTTCCTTTCCAAGAGAAGCATGTCTGATTTCCTTACCCTTAATCCAAATAATTGGACCTATTCCTAATCATTTATAAGTCATTTAAATAGTTATAATCATAAATGAAACTTTTTTGAGCAAAGACAGGGAGTTTTATGCCACTTTTCATGAAGTTTATGCCTTAAATTGACACTTGGGCTTCCTAACCTTGCATGGTTCATCCCATATCCTCTTATCATGCATAATTAAATCCTTATATAATATTTGCAAGTGTCCTTATGACCCTTTTACTTCTATTTTCTTCTCTCTCTCTCAAGTTCTATAAGAACTAGCCTTTTTGTCATTGTAACTCATGTTCCACTTGAGTATGGTGAAGCCCTACTCATTTATATACCTTTTGATCAATACTAATACTGATTATTACCTCTTCCATGACTATTATTTCTGTGTTAATTTTTAATGTTTGATTTTTCATAAGTTTTAACTTTTATTTTCTTAGCATGATTGTTTCATTCTATCATTTATTTGCAGTTGGGAAGCTTCTTCTTGCACGGCATGTGAAGTGTTCTAGGAAATTTAAAGGATTGAGTGAGTTATAATATTAATTAGTTATCTCATAGGCATATTTTATAGTCCTCCTATCTTTTTACATTCATCCATAACCTCATAATGTAACATTTATGTGAGAAGATGAAGATTGGAGAAGTGTATGTTTAGTTTGTCCCTTGATTTCAAGTGTAACATACATATGGTTGGAAGTCATCAATCTATTTGGTATATCACCTCCCTTAGGATAGTTTGTATTCAATTATATCTCTCCCTTTTCACCCCCCAAGTTTATTTTTAAGTGCAATCCAAAGTGGTACATCAAGGGAGCTATCCCTATCTAGAGATTCACCTCATCCTTAGGTTGCCCACAAGCCTAGTGGTGTTTACATTGTGCCACTTGGATGAGGAGAGATTTTTCATATCCTCAAAGGGTGAAAATCCAAGTTATAATATATTTTATAGATATCAATAGATCATTAATGATGAATAATAGGTGACTTCTTGTGATGAATCTTCAAATTAGGTTGATGAGGAAGAATGTTCTCCTTTTGCCAAAGAGGAAGAAATGGTCATTGATTCTTCCATCACTTTGTAAAATACCATGGATGGGAAAGGACAAGTTCACAATCAGCCTTTGGGTGACTTGTTTGAAATAATTTGAGAAATTTATACTCCTCTTCAAGGAGGCTATTATCTAGTAAAGAATGAATAAGGTAGCTTTGGTACTCAAGTAAGTATACAAAGGAAAAGCAATATTTCAAATATATCCTTTCAAGAAGCATATATGTTTGATGATGACATGTTTGAATTCATAAATATGGGATATCATCCTCTCAATAAATTATTAGAAACACATCAGATCTTTAAGGATAGAATAAGCTCTTATTGGCCTCAATATTTTAAGGAACAAGAAATCAATCCTCTTGAAGCCATGCCTACTAAGGAGATACAAATTGACCATGAAATGAAAAGTGGGCATCAGTATGAAGTATGTGAGCATGTTAAAAATTATTATATATAAATTTTATACCTATTTAAGTATGATCCACTTGAGGGCAGATCAAGTGAAGTGCTAAGGAATAAGTTTGATCTAAAAAGCATCTATCTCATGGAGAAGCATGCTTGGCACTATGTTTCATCTCACCATGAAGATGATTCAAGATGTTTTCCTTTTGATCCTAAAAATGAGGTATCCTTAGTCTCTATTTTTTCATATTATATTTTTATTTTATTCCCCTAAGCACCTTGAGCACATGTGTGTGTGTGTGTGTGTGTTATTAGTTTGTTATCTTGTTTTGTGTGTGTCCTTGCTTTGTGTGGTTGAGGTAATTAGTGGTCTTGTCTTGATGGTCAATGGTCAAAGGTTTCATTTTTTTAATCATACTTAATATAAATCCCTAATCCTAATGGACTGATAAGGCTACTAGTCTAGTTAGGTATAGCAGGCATACTACCCCTATGAGTCACCAATTTGTTGACCAAATTTGACTTTTTGGTCAAATTATGGCACCCCTAAGTAAAAAACTAACTTTTAGGAATTTTATGGTATAATATAGATTTTAAAATGTGTTTTATAGGTTAATTAATGTCACTTAATTTTGTACTAGCCTTGGTCATTAGTTATTTTAGTCTTCATAGCATTTTTGGGTCATTTTAAGGTTAAAAAGGGTGTATTGAATGAGTTATATAGATTTATTGGGTATTCTGAAGGTTCCAAAACATTATTTCATGTCTCATATGTCTTTATACATCTTAATTAATTGACATAACTAAAAATTGGTAGGTTCTTCAGTTAAAAGGGTAGTTTTCTTAGGAAAAAAGGAGATTTTAGAATTTATACAACTCCTTGGGAAGTGTGCCACATGGTAAAGGATCACATAATGCCTATTAATCTTCCATAAACTTATTTACATGATTTATTTAATTTTTAAATGCCATTTATTTCTTAAAACTATTCTACTCCCTTTTCACCCTTCTTGGCAAGCAGAAGTGACCTTTAGGTTTTTGCTTGGTACAAATAGCTCAAGAAGTTTTGAGTAAAATTGTATTGGGAGGTTTTTTTAAACTCATATACCTTAATTTCTATATAATGGGTTATAATAATGGTGGTTTTTTCTTCATGAACCATCCTCATGAAGTTGATCATACTTTTTTTATAGTAGTTTCATACACCCTATAGGTGATGCCTTGGTTTGAGTAATTTCATACAAACCAATTGATCATATTGGTTCCAAATCATTTTTAATTCATCCTATAATTCTACATATACTTTTTTTCATGTTTCATGGTGTTTTTATAGGTCAAGTGCATCAAGGTTTCAAGATAAGCATCATTTTATGTGGTGGGTAGGTTTCTATTATTTGTAGTACTTTCATGCTTTGGTAATGGTTGTAAAAGGTGTTTTTTGGTTCATCATAATCTTATAAAAGTATTATAAATCCCCTCACCTTTCAATTTCATCTTCTAAATCATATTTTCATGAGTTTGCAATCATGAGCAACATTTACCACAATCTGCCTACATACCTTTTAAGGTGCACCTACAAGGGTTTCATGATGACATCAGGCTATGTTATAAATTTTAGTAGTGGTTTAAATCTCTTTGAGATATTATTAATTCATTTTTTAGGTTTATTTTGAATATACAACTCACATGAGGTCTAAATCAATGCACATTACCCATACTTGTACTCAGTCTACCATGGAATTGCACCTATAGGTGCCATGAAGAAGAAGTTCATGTTGAAAAGAAGGTGTTAACACTTGTCTCAAGGGTTTTAAGATGAGAAATATGAATTTATAAGTTTTGAGGATACCTAAATATAATCATGAGCATGTAAACCTTGTCCACTACTTGTAATCTTCATCTACTACCTGCACTATGGAAAATTCACCTATAGGTGGCATTAGCAGAACCTTGAAGATACTTTTATGGAGTATTAAATAATGATAAAACCCTCTTTAAATCCCTATCATGTGTGAAAGCTCAATTCAGGCCTAATTGAAGCATCAAGTGGGAAGATATGAGTGAAACTATGCTAAAAGGTTCAAGTGACTATATTTAGGTCCCTGATCCCCAAAATGAAGAAATAGAGGTCCATGAAGGTTTTGAGATTATCATCTGACATGGATATTAAAACTTCTCATATATCCTATTATAATCATATTTTATCCCTTATCATAGACAATAAGTATGCAAATTTTGAGGAGATGATGAGTAGTGGAGAAGGGTATTTTTTAGGCCCAAATATCCCTAGAAAAACATTGAATACATTTAGAATATACCTACAGTTAGAATTCAGAAAGAGATTCTCTATCCAAAAATTGAAAAATTTGACCATACCATCAAATTGAAATATTTATAAGGATTTAAAATGTCATCCATGAACTAAAGGATCATCAAGAGGATATACATTGTGTTTTTTGCCTCTTATACCAATCTCTTTCCATACAAGTTGCTAAAAAAGGTCCACCTACAGTAGAACAAAAGGATAGTGGGATAGTTAGGAGGTTTTGATGGTGTTTAGGCCATCCAAGGTAAATTCAAGTGTGAGAAAGTAATAGGTGACCCAAGACTATAGGGAAGGTCTTGAAATATTATGACCAAGCTCATTGAAGCTAATATATGCACCTATAGGAATCATATGCAGGGTTTCTCAGTCAAAGGTAGGGAGGACTAGATTTGTGAGCTAAGTGCTTGTAAATCCATTAGGAGGGGTTTAAATTATTAAGTAATTAGGTGGAATTTTCCATCAAGATCAAGATAGACTTCATAATCCTTTTAGAATGATAAAACAGACCCCTTAGGACCCTAAGAGCACCTACAGTCATTGTAGATGACTGTCACCATAGTGAAGCAAAGGGATAGTGTTTTTGATGTGAATAGAGCATAAAAGTGAAGAATTTATGTCTAAATATATTTTAAATGAATATTAATTCTTTATTGAGAGTTCCAACATTTTGTCAAAGGCTTAATTCATATAAACATGCAACTACAGGGGTATTTCAAAGAAAAAAGACCTAGTCAACTATGATTGAGCAGGCAATGATCATTTTGAGAGTATGTGAGTAATAATAATGAATAAATTGGGTTAAATCTAATGAAAAACATATTTATAGTTTCTAGATGGTTTATAAACATTGAATTTAAGCTAATATTATGCAAGTTCCTCTTAAAGCAAGAAACACAGTTAAAATTTAAATTTAGTCTTGTCTCAGTTAGGGTGTGAAGTGAGAACATGGAGTTTAAAGTGAGTTTAAAGAGAAAAAATATTATTCATTATGGTCATAAAAAATTCATGATACTCTCACAGTGGTCTATCAAGCAAAGAAGTGGCTCAGACAATGTACTCATAGCCTTTATGGAAACCATGTGCACATAGGCCTTTGCCTAAAAGTTTGTCTCAAGTTTCTAGTGCTTTTGAGAGGTTAAATAACCAAACAAAGAGCTAATTTCTTGTATGGGACATCCTTGTCACTTGAGTAATACATTTCAATGTTCATACTTGTCTGGGAAAATGGGGGAGTGCCCTCCATTTTATCTCAAATAGAGAGCACTCCCCTCATGCATGAAACTTGAAATCTTTGGAAGATGGTTAAAAGGGAGTAAAAAAATATAAGTATATCCTTAAAGAGTATTTGGAAAGTTGAGGGACACTAATGCCAACATGGGAAACCAAACAAGGAGGAGTGAAGCTAAATAGGTTAGCCCAAACTACAAGGTTTACAAGTAAGCTTAAAGGGTAGAATTAGGCCATGTGACCAAATGTGAGACAATTTTCACTTGTATACCTAAGTTATCTCTAAGGTTTTTGAGCTTTTAAAATTCAAATGAACTCATCAAGATTCTCTAAACCCTTGGAGTTACAGTCAGGCCTAAAGGCAAGGTTGAGGCCTAGTGCTAGATGAGGGAGTCATTTTCACTTCTAGTCTTTGATATGACTTCTAGCCTATTGAAAAATGATTATGGGATCATGGTAGAATTTACAAATCTATTTTTAGGAAATTAAAACCTTAAAATGGCATTTTTAGCTCTAAAGTGTAGACAAGCATACTAGGCATGGTGAAGCCTAGATTTCAAATGAGAGCCCATTTGCATTTCTATCATGAAGTATGAATTCTAACCTATTGAAATATTTTAATGGTGTCAAATAAGATGTTTTCAAGATCTTATAGTGTAAATAAAACTAAAATAAGCCATTTTTGGATCCTAGGACAACTCAAACTTACAGGAAATGGAGAAAGGAGCTCGATAGGAGAAGTTTGAATACTCACATCTTTCTTGATGCTTTGAATGGGAACCAAATAAGTTAAAGGATGTTAGTATAGTTATTTAAGGAAATATTTGTGTAATTTTTTTACAATTTTTATGTTAGAGCTTTATGAACAAATCTTAAGATTTAGAACAAGCCTAAAACCCTTATAAACCCTTAGTCAACACCATTTTGGAGAAATGGAGTTGGATAGCTAATCTAATGGAATATTTTGACCATGAAACCTATTTTACCTTGCATAATACTCCCTCATTATATCTCCCACAAAAATTAGTTGTACATAATTGTATGGATAACATATAAAATAGGGTATTTTAACCATTTTTTATGTTTTGTAAGTTCTAGGAGGTTTTAAAAGATGAAATAAAATTAGGAGGAAATATTTATACTTATTATAACTCCCCATATTCATTTATTTTTGAAAAAAACATCTAAGTATTCAAATAATATCTCTCATTTCAGCCAGTTAAAACTAGCATAGTGGACACAAGGGTGAAGAAGGTGGAGAACTTCAAGTGGGGTGATTTTAAAGCATGACTAATGACTCTATGGACATGGAGAGTATTTAAAATTTTAATTCACTCCTTCCCACATATTTTCATGGTAAATTTAATCCAAATTTGAGTCAAAGTGTGTAGGGTGCATGGAGGAAGAGTTTTCTAGACTATAAATGATGATAGCCCCTTTCTAGGTTATTCTAGATGACCAAGCCTAAAAATAATTCATGGAGAGGAATGTATTATTTCCTTACCATTAATCCCAATAATTTTACCTATTCCTAATCAGTTATAAGGCATTCAAATAATGCTAATTATGAAGGCAATTTTTCTAAGCCAAGACAAGGAGTTTTATGCCACTTTTCATGAAGTTTATGCCTTGAAATGACACTTTGTATTCCTAACCTTGAATGGTTCATCCCATATCCTCTTATAATTAAAAATTAAATCCTTTTATAATATTTACAAGTGTCCTTATGACCTTTGGACTTCTCTCTTCTTCTCTCTCTCTCAAGTTCTATAAGAACTAGCCTTTTTGGCATTGTAACTCATGTTCCACTTGAGTATGGCAAATCCATGCTCATTTTTATACCTTTTTTTCAATAATAATAATGATTTTTACCTCTTACATTAATTTTATTGGTGAGTTCATTTGGAATTTTTTATTTTCATAAGTGATAACTCTTGTTTCCTCAACATGATTATTTCATTATATCATCTATTTAAAGTTGGAAAGCTTCTTCTTACATGGCATGTGAAGTGTTCTAGTAAATTTCAAGGATTTAGTGAGTTATTATATTAATTAGTTCTCTCATAGGCCTCTGGTCTTATCCTCATAGCTTTGTACATTCATCCATAACCTCATAATGTAACATTGATGTGAGAGATGAAGATTGGAGAAGTGTATGTTTAGTTTGTCCCTTAATTTCAAGTGTCACATACATATGGTTGGAAGTCATAAATCTATATATTGTATCACCTCCCTTAGTATGGTTTGTATTCATTTATCTCTCTCCCTTTTCACCCCTCAAGTTTAGTTTTAAGTGCAATCCAAAGTGGTACATCAAGGGGGCTAGCCATATATATATATATATATATATATATATATATATATATATATATATATATATATATATATATATATATATATATATTCACCTCATCCTTTGGTTGCCCACAAGTCTAGAGGTGTTTCCATTGTGCCACTTGGATGAGGAGAGATTTTTCATCTCATAAAAGGGTAATAATCCAAGTGAAATAGGCTGATCTAGGTATTCCAACTTGGGAGGTTGATCCTATTATATTTACTCTTGTTTCAGACTTAAATATAAGGACTCAATAGTTTCCAAACTAGAAGGAGGTCCTTGTGTAGGGGTGGGGGAATATGGTGAATAAGGAGATATGAGTGGTTGATAATATGATATATTATCCACATTGGAAGGTTAAATTTATTAATTTGGAATAATAAAATTTAGGTGTGTAGATGGAGGTACTAATATTTTATTTATATATTTCATATCTCATGTATCTACATCCACTATTTATGGTTGTGCTTCCTCAACTGCACCCTTTGGGATTATAAATGTCTCCATTCACTCTATGAGGTTTAAGTGTGGTCAAATATCTCTAGGAGTGTGAGTATTTTGTACCATTGTATCAAATAGGTTGGATTATTACTCATTAATTTCCATAATTAATCATTCCCCTAATATTTTTGTTTGCCTAGGGACCCTTGTACCATTTGTTTCTTTGTGATCAACTCCTACATGATTGTGGTGACTTGTGAATTTTTTGTTAATATCGATGCCTATTCTTTAAATATATAATTTACTATGTGCTTGGACTCCTATTCCCTAAATATATCCACAATAATGGATATTGGTAGTGGATTAATTTCAACAAAAAACATGGAAGCAACGACATTTTGCACTTGATATATGTGAACTACTTTCTATAAGAATAATTCCTTCTCCTCTTCCTCATTATATGTTCCATCCTTGATGTCTTAAATTATAACCTTATACACATATTCACATGTAAGTCCCAAGTGGTAAAAATCATATTCTTCTAAAATTTGAGGAATCCATAGGTCATTGATCTATGGTATTGTTTTCTAAGTATGTTTAGTAGGTTATAAAGGTTTTGAATCTAATGCCTTGCATTTAGATGGAGTTACTTGTGATGAGGAGGCTTATGGTTGATCTTATGGTTTATATTAATATTTTTCTTGTGTTTTTTTCTTTAGTTATGCTTGAATTTATATTTATGGTTTACGTTATGGTTGTTCATGTTTTCATGACATGGATCATAATAGTTGGGCATTCCTAAAACCAATACATTTTACATCATCACTTATTCTTAGGCCATGTGGATGTTAATTTAAAAATTGGAGAGGAAATGGGTGGTTTTTTTCAACTCATGGATCCTAATTTTAACTCTATTATGCATATTTATGATATTCGTAATAACACTAGATACTTGAGAACATCCTCAGGTATGCATGGGTGTTTTTGGAACATATTATAGATATGTACCCACCACACTATGAAATTCCCCACTTGGCTAAGTTTTTTTCCATATCATGGCATTATAATATTGGGGAGGGCATTAACTAAACAATAGTTTACATTTAGTGCAATTTTTCCTTTAGGGGACATCCACTATGTGAATCAGATTAGAATTACTAAAAATATTGGGTTGTCCTAGCTATTAGATTCACTATGTTTGTTATGAGATATCATATGAGGAATTTAGGAAATTTTAATTCCTATCCAAACATTACCATTATGTGCACAATATAAATTACACCCTTTGTGACTTGTCTTGCACCTTTTGTTGTCTTTCAATATCAACACATGATGCATTATGTGAGGGCACGAACTAGTGCATTGATAACCTAAATAATGGGCACTCCTCTAGTTATCCTAACATATTTATCCCATATTTATGATTTAATTAAGGGGTTATTCACCTTATAAACCTTCATAGATTTCCTCCTTGCTAGTAGTCATGTATCTTGTGCAATAGTATTGGCATTAATGAAAAAATTTACTTATTTTGATCGATATATGGATCCATTTTTACATATATTATGTAGGGTAATCATTAATTCCTTGATTTGAATGAAGATAAGAAATCTTAACAACCATTTGACATCTGACCCCCATAATCTATAGGGAAGTGCAATCACTCCCTGCTATGATATAGCTACTTATTGCTAAGAAAAACACTCTTTGTTTTCTTCATAAATTAATTTAAATGGGTCATCATCACTATATTTTTATTTTTATAACACCAATCCAATCCCCATCTATTCATTCTAAACATATGACAAAGGCAAAAGGATATGTTGCCTGGCAATTTTATATTCATTTAGATGTGTTGCAAATGATTTTGAATATTTTTTTATGAATTCATAAAATTATTGTTAGAAAGCATTATCTTTCTCACTCAGTTTAATTTTAAAAATATGAATTACATTGTTATCCTACCTTTAATAGAAATACATCCCAAATAGTTTCCCTTTCTTGTTTTTCTCCATTTAGTTGTATTTTGCACCTCCACATGCTTATCTTAAATTCAAATGTAAATTTTGATTTGACCCTTAGTTTTTTTGGTTATATGTTGTGTTTATTTATTTAACTTTTAGGATGTGATATGTCACCATTTCACTTCCCACTACTTTCCCCTTTTAAAATTTTACCACCTTTTAAGAGATTTATTTCTTTTAGGAATGCCACAATATTCCATTTATTCTGACTTTAGCTACCTTGTACAATTTTTAGTTATCCATCATTTGTCACTTTTGATTTGGTTGCTCACACCTTGTTCTCAGACTTAGTTATCTTGAAAACCCAACATAGAATTTTCTCATGAATCCAATCTTACATTATTTGAACCAATGATATTGAAAACTTCAACATACTATGACATGATATTTCCTATTATTCAAATACCATTATAATCTCCTAATATACTTTGTGTTATGCAACACTTATTTTCATATTGTTGGTGTTTGAATATCATCGGTGGTAGGGCTTGATCCTATGGCCATTTATCCTTCCTAGAAGAAGGGTTCCTTTGAGATCTTGGAGTATTATAGTTCCTTGTTCTGACTCTTTATAAATGATATATGGCCTTTACATCTAATTCACAACTTGCCGAGGTGTTTATTAAATCTATTATCATATAATAGGACCATATGTTTAGGTAGGAAATATTTAGATTGTAAGTTGTGATTGTGCCATGATTTAAAACTTTTCTTATGAACCTTTTTCATCCACTTCTCTAATCACCTTTTTTATTACATGCAAGTTAGATCTAGAAAATGTTATTGAAGATATTATTTATCTCCTAAATGCATTATCATTACAATTCCTAAGCTTGGAACTATGTATTCCATTGAAATTTTAAGTTTAATTCCATATAACGATTGAAATGGTGTATATCTCATTGAACATTTATATTTTATTATATAATTCCATAATATCTTTGGTATGTTATATTCCTAGTCAACTCTTTGGATGTTTTGAATTTTAGTTAGCATTTTCTCCAAAACTTTGTTAGATGCTTATGCATGTCCATTTTCCTAAGGATGGTATGTTTTGATTTTATGATGTGAAATTATAAATTATTTTATTAATGATTTTATATTATTATGTATCAAATGTGTATCCCTATCATGTATTAGTTGTTGAGGACATACAAACCTTGTTATGATGTTTTCATACAAAAATTGTGTAGTTTTTTTTTCACTACAACTCAAAGTCATAGTTGCCTCAACCCATTTGGTGAAGTAATCAATCACAATGATAATAAATTTAGCATTATATCACTTAGATACAATATATATAGGTCCCATAAATTCAATTACCCATTGTTCAAATGGTTTTATAATCAAAACTAAATTCAATGGAATCTCATCCCTTTGGTTAGGTTTTCCCATTATCTAACATATATTATATTTTTTTTCAACCTATGTGTATCCTAAAATATTATTGGCCAAAAAATCCCAATTTTAAATATTTCTCATAGTCAATTATCATATGCAATTTCATCCTAATAACCCTTGATGTGCTTCTTCCAAAACATGTGGTCTCTCATGTTCCAAGGCCACTCTACGTAGAACATCATCCTTTTTGAGATTATAGAGAAATCCATTGATAATGCTAAATAGTAAAGCTCATGTGATAAGATGTTTCTTGTCAATTTATAAATAATGTGTAGGAAATGCAACATGCTCAATAAATTTTGTGATATTATCCAACTATTCATGGATCACAATCATCCTAAATAGATGAGCATCTAAAGATTCATCCTATAATTATTTGGGCTCCTTCTCTATTTGAATATATCTAAGGTTGTATGGACTAACATTTTCTTTACTTTTTTTACATTGATTTTTAACTATAATTATTTTAAAATAATTAACCACATATAAACTCTTCCTCCCAACATTTATTTATTAATATAGCATCACAATTACGTTTTATCAGTGAAAAACTTGAATGGGGTAACCAAAAATTAATGTCAAAAATTTTAAACACAAAAACCATCACCAGAGCTTCTTGATATTTGTTTGTATATTTTTTATTAGCTATTAATAAATTTTGAATTATGAAATTGATTAAATTATCGATCCCTTCATATCCTATTTTTACTATCATGGATCCCACTAGTGTTCTTGATGCATCAACATGAACATGGAACAATTTGTTATAGTTTGGGAAAAAAATTGGTGAAGTGACTAAATTTTGTTTTAAATTTGTAAAGTCTCTCTAACATTTAGGAGTCCATTAAAATTTGATTTATTTACACAATAATTTTTGGGTTGATGGGAGGTTTAATTCCTACTAGTACTACATGTTTTTATTGGTCCACTAGAATTCCATCACTACAGACAACATATCTAAGTAGTACACCAAATGGTGTGTAGTATAAGCATTTATTTATATTTAATGTGATTAACATATCTTGAAATATTTCTAACATCAATTGTAGCTTTGATATGTGTTACTTGAATAATGATAAAACTACCCAATCATCTAAGTAGACTTCAATAAAATCATGAATGAAGTATCTAAATGTCATAACTATAACTCTAGAGAAAAATGCAGATGTATTTTTCAATCCAAATGGCATTACCATATAATCAAATGATCTGCATTCTATTACAAAAGATGTTTTTATTTGATCTTCAGCTGAAAATTGGATCTAATGGTATCCACTAAACCCATCTATAAATGATTATACTTCATGACTAGCAACAGACTCAAGCATCTCATCTGTAAAGGGAATTAAAAATGTATCATTGACACAGTCATTGTTCAATGCTAGGTAATTTCCACATACTCGTATCTCCCTTATATTTTTAGGATGTACCACCATGAGACTAACCCAATCTAACTTCTCAACTAGATATACAATTCCAACTTACTTTATCCAATTTATTTTTTCTTTTACCTTCATTTCCATATTGGGATTCAGCCTATAGTGTTGATTTTTTATTGGATGTGTGCACTCCTTTAGTTTAATATGCATCTCACCCAAAGAAGGGTCTAACCCCTTGAATTTTGATAAATTTTTGGGAAACACTACTTCATAATCTCATATAATTTAAAATATTTCTCATATATATTTTTGTGTCCAACAATCATTAATGGTTGATAACTTTGGTACTATGTTTGTACCAATGTTTTTAGTTTTTTTCACATTGATTCCTAGTAAATTTTGTTTGGTTGCACATGAATGAATCCCATTACCTTTATTTAACCTTATCACTTTAAGATATTGAGATTTCACAACTTATCCTCTTCTATTTTCTAATTTCTTCCTCTCAAGTATCTCTATATCCCTTTTAGGTTAAAAAAATCCTTTCAAATCCATATATTCCTCACTTTCACTATTATTAGAGTCCTCTACACTATTTTAGATTTTATTACAAGATTTTAGGATAAATTCTATTTTTCCTTCTTAGTACAGTGCTCTTTTATAATTATGTGAAAACTTTTTCTTGCTTGAGCATGTGATTTTTGTTCCTATGCATGAGTATTTTATTTTCACACATGACACAAGAAAAAAATTAATTTATATAGATCCCTATGCACTATAATATTTTCATATTCAAACAAGAAATTTTGAATAAAGTCTTATTAATTTTTTTCCATGTTTGTGTTTCCCATCTACATTCATGATGCATATACCAGGCCTTGGGTGGAGGAGCTAAGTTATATTGAGAAAAATTCACCTAATAACTTAGCTTAGTTTGTTGATATGTCCATACTTCAACACACCTATGAACATGCATCTCTGGGCATTTTCACCCATGTAATAATGGCCACTTCTTTGAGGTATAAGTTGTAATGTGAAATATAACTCATATTATTTCACACACTTATTCCCAATGGAAAATTTTATACATTGGAACAACCCATCAACTCATGACAACCCCTTTCAATACATAATTTAGAGCACTAACTTTCATCCCTATATCTTGGACATGATTTTATATCGTGTGAAGGAACTATGTTAGATATTCTATAATAAAATATTGGGGTAACTATTTTTCTATAGTAAACACCATTCTCATGTGTCTCACTTTGTGATCTCCATTCACCCAATTTTTCATATGATCATTTGAATAATAACTAATCAAGGCAAATTGTTTCCCATGGTATATTACTTTGCTTAGTAGGTTCAATATAATCTCTATCAATAGGAGTTAACTAATATATGTGATCAATATATTATCTTATAGGATAATACACATAAGGTGACTTAAATTATTCCATTTTGAACTATGGATATATCCTAAGTGTTTAGAGTGGTGAAGCCTAGGATTGTTATGTTTTTTAAAACTCTAGTATCTCTTATATATGCTATGAAAAGTAAGTAAACTCTATATTGAATTTGAACTAGATATCATCCATGTATGCATATCAAAAATATGGT
Organism: Torreya grandis; assembly: GCA_037957365.1. Classification (NCBI taxonomy): domain Eukaryota; kingdom Viridiplantae; phylum Streptophyta; class Pinopsida; order Cupressales; family Taxaceae; genus Torreya; species Torreya grandis. Next base: position 3,597,051 of record JARHVA010000404.1, read on the forward strand.
TCCTTAGAAATAATGTATGGCTTGCACTCACATTTATTCAAAGATATGATAATAATAGCATCCTCCTAGTGTGACTCCAACTGATTTACCACTATGTTTATGGTCATGCAACCATCATAGGCCCATTATTTTATAATTAGAGAAGGATAATGAGTCTTATATGTCTTCATGTCAATCACTACAAATTATCCATGTATAAATTAAGTCAACCACCTTGTATCTCTACATCTCCAAGTCTCCCAATAGTTTTGACTTGATCATATTCTAGCCAACTCAGAGCAATAGGGTTTTAGCTTAAAGTTGACCCTAAAATAACATCCCAATTTGATCTAGGAAAAATAGTTATAGCACTTCCAAATTAATAAATAGCATTGGGAACTTCATATCCTACAAGGTCAATGTCCATTCTGACACCCAAATTTGATGGTTTATTAGTCTTAACATACCATACCAATCACTTTGTTATCTATTATCTTATTTGTTCATAATCCAAAAAATTATGAAATAGGTTTGTAATATTTTAGGAGATATCCTCATTTTTTAGAGTGCTTACCAGTTTTAGAAAGTCTGTTAGAGTTGTGACTAATCCATCCTATCACAAGATATATAATTTATCCATACATTTGAACATGTGTTGTCGTAGGATCTCCTTCCCTAACATTCTAATTTTGTTTTAAATATAATAGTTAGGAAAATTCATTCATTAGAGCCTTATCTCTCATAGGTTTTGGATACCTATCCTCTCAATTTTTCTAATCACATGTTCTTTAGGCATCTAGAGGTGGAAGGCCTTGTTTTTTGTGCTAGTTCCTAGTAACAACCTAGACAAAGGCCTAATTATTACCTGGATGAGAATGTACCATGTTCACATTTCACATTGTATTATCCTTCCTATACTTCTCTATAATATGATAATCCTCAATCTTATGTTGTCTCATAATTTTATAATATGTGTAAAAAATCCCATTGTGGGTTATTGGGACAATTTCATGTGATATGATTCATTTCCCCACATAGGTAACAAGTAATAGGTTATCATGGATATATATTCCCTTGCATTAAGTTTTTATTACCTACATGATAAACTCTATGTATTTGAGGTGATCCCCATCCTTTCTATTGACTACAATATCCTTTTTATTTCTTTTGTGGAGGAAGAGGTTCCCAATTTGGTTATTTTTGTGGTGATGTAGGGGTCTATCCCTATTGGTACTATGGAGAAGGAGTTATCCACCCTAGTTTATATTATGGATAATAATGATTCCACCCTTAATTATACTAAGGTTTCCACCCTATGTGGTGTTAAGGATACTGAGGTATCCACCCTATTTGGTGTTGAGGATACTAAAGAGTCCACCCAAGAATAGGATACGTTATTGAAGGACATCATCCACCTTTTATTGTGACCCCAACATTCCTAGCAAACACATTTTATTTTGGAACTAAAGATTATTATGAAGATACTATGAAAAAAATTTGAGTGACATATTATTTTATCTCTTGTAGATCCTTGAAATCATTTTCATCATGGTTATGGGATTTATACAAACTATAGAATACATTACATGACCATCACACATTCTAATATAATAAATGAAAATTTACAGTTACATGTCCTATAATGTGACATACTTTACATAACTCTATTTTAATATTTAGGCATCCATTCCTAGTTTTTATTCTCTTTTACACACTTAGTTCACCATTTATCCAATATTGGTTTCTTCCCTTCCTACAATTTGTTCATCATGTGCATTACTGTATCTAACTTGAGATCAATTTTTGTAATTATAGAAGGATATTATCCATAGTCATCTATTTATTTTACTCTTATCATAGTGTATATTGCCTCATATTTTGTATTAAATTTGGCATAGGCTATAGTAAACCAGATCTTGCTTCATGTGCCTTCTACAAACCAAGTCATTTTGTCTAGATCCTGAAACTAAAAGTTTACCTTGTTAATCACATCAAAAAATTGATGATAATAATCCCATACAAATTCTTCCATTTTTTGTCAAATTTATGGAAAATCTTAATTTTTTGGCTAAAAAACATCTACATCTTGAATTCTCCTATCATTTTATGCTTAACCTATTGGAGATTCATATTTGAAGGATTGTTCTTAAAGATTAAATATATAGCTCGACTAGTCAAAACTCCTATAAGTTTTACCTTCTTATTTGTGTCATTTTTCACACCCTTAACTTGCCACTTCATTTCACAAGTCAGTAAGTATTGATATGGGTGTTTTTACCCATCATATGGCATAAATGTCAAAAAAATCCTTATAAGTAACAACATGTTTCATATTCTTGGGCTAGTTATCATTGGTTCACTTTATGATTTCATAGGCATCTATAGACTCACTAAAATGGTGTTTAGAATACCAAAAATATTGGATTTGATGGTTATGATAACTTCACGTCCACTTTACATATAATTCCTACCTAATTTTTTTTTAGATTCTTCAAATCACTTTTTAATTATGGCTACTTATTTAACTACTTATGGTTTACTTTTATTAGCTATTAAAATAGGCATAGGGGATGCATCCCCTTGGAGAAAATAGATGATACCTAGAGTATCTATTATACTCGCTCTTAAACCCATCTAGAATATACATTTCATCATTGATTCTTGGAAAGGATGCCTTTGTTATTCCACATTCAATCACTACGTCTATAAGTACTATTTAAACCTATTGCTAAGTTATTTTAAATTCCCTTTTATGATCTTTTTGTTATTTCTCCACTATGTTACTTTATTTTTATCCAGGTTGGTTTACAATACCTAGTTAGTTTCTACATCATCTATGGTTCCTACATTCTCTTCAATCTCACTTGGTGCTCTTTGACCTTCAAATTTAGTTTTTTTTTTTGGATACCTAGTTCCTCCCATTTTATTTGCATCTTTCCTTCTACTCCTACTTGCAATTGCATGTGGCCCTTTGTCTTCTATAGAGTTTTCTTTTCTCCATATTATCTATTTTCATATCTCCATTTGAATACAAAAAATTATTTTATCATCTTTCTTATTTGTGTTATCCATTATCATGGTTTAGGTTGAGGTTCCTTAGTTCAAATTTTCTTCATTAAGCTCCCACTAGTTGGCATTCCCATAGTGCCCCAATTGACTACTCCATTTCAGCTAGAATTAGAACAATGGCCTTTTCCACATATAAAATTTTAAACAACATAAGGTTTCACTTAAAAAACTTTCCTCATATCCCTCTAATAAACAAATCATATGTAGTTTTAAATGCAATATGCCCATGAATAGAAAATTCCATAACTTACACATCTATTTCAATCTTCACCTAATGGTCAATCACATGGGTCCATTTAGTTTTTATGTTTCACAACCATTCCAAATTTTCTTTAGTCCACAAAAAAAAATTATGTTTCACATGGCCTAAAGAAGTAGTATTTGAGACTAGATAGCCATGTTGCTAGTAACTCAAGTAACTCACACCAGAATATTTCAAAAATTTCCCTGTAGATGTGCTCAAAAATAAAATCCTCTCTAGACACTCTTGTTCTTATAAATTATTCCTCTATAAAACTATGTATCCTTATGTTTAGAAAATTATCAAGGTCCTTTTAACTAGGTAACTATTTTAACATATTCAAGTCCCAAAAATGGAACCATTATTAGCAGTGGTCCATGGAATCAGCCATCAAGATGTACTATTTGTTGTAGGATATAAATGTTTTGATGGGAATCTTAATTACTATATAAAAAAGTATGAACATATTTAAGTTTACTCTTAGTGCTATTTTTTACGTAGGACTTTATTTTTTTACATAGTAGACTTCTAAGTATAACTTATTATTCTTATTATTTTATACAATCAAATTAAACAAGAATGATAGTACATTGATTCACAAGTAATATGTTCTCAATGAAATATTAATTTATATAAGATTCAAGATATGTGTTATAGTTTCAAATTTTTCCATGGAGTTCTCTCTAACTAACTAGTTCCTTTTTAAAATGTAGGATATATAAGGCTAAGAAGAGACTATGTCTCTTCATCTTTTTGACCTTTCATTTTCTAGAACTTAAGTATTTAAAATATTCATTCAAACTTCCATGTGATTTTTTATTCTACATAAAACTATATTTAATATAAAATCTACTAGGGTGTAAACTTGTTAAATGTGTAGATTACAAAAATGTGTTTGAATTATACTTCACACCTTCCTACTAATAATGAACAAGAGGAAAATAGGAAATGGGAGAAACTGAAGAGAGATAAAGGTTATGTTTATGGTAATACAATTAGAGACACCACACTTTGTGTCCATACATTATGTCCTATTATACGTCAACCTAAACTAATATCCTTTTATACATAGGGACATTTAAATACTTTAGTTGGGGGGTGTGATGAGGCCTAAAAACTACATTCATCCTATAACTTAATATTTCTTAAATATCTCCTTGTTTTGATATATATAATCTCTTTAACTTATATTATGTTTATAAATGCACATATGATAGAGATAATTTATATGTGTATTGTTTTAGTTTAGATGTGTTATCTATTTAAAAAGCTAGTATGTTATAGTGATCTAAATGATTTTGGTATTTCTAATGATGAATAATATGTATAGTGACATGTTATAACAAATTTTTATACCTTATTGAAAAACTCAAAAAAATCTAAATATTTCAAAAAAAAAATTATATATATAATACATAATAACTGGTGGTGACCAAATTGATTATACCACTTATTATCATTGTGTTGTTAACTGTTGTATTTGATTAAATTACAATTTGATTATCACTTAAATAAGTAGTTTAATGATTATAATTATGATGACTGTGAATTTAAAAAATCAATGTGTCTTCAGAATAAATCTTAGAAAAAATTATAGGTGTTTAATTTTTTTGATTAGTTTGACATTTATCTTAATCTTAGTCAACAAATGAAAATAATGGTTCAGTCTTGAAAGTTATGGTAACACAGTCAAGCGATTTTCAATTTTTTAATGGTTAGTCTTCTTAGCATAAGAATTTACCACTCCACTATTCAAATTAATTTATGAAAAGTGAGTTTATTCTGAGCCAGAACATACTTTGATTTCAACCTTGAATACAAACCATACTCAAGTACGCCTTCTTAACAAAAAAGACCTTAAGCTTAATTCTGATGTATTAAATCTTGGCATATAAATTTAAAACATAAATAATCTATATAAACCTACACCATCTAAAGGTTTTATATGGTTTCAATGGAATATGGTTTAGTAATAAAGGTATGAAATTAGAATATATAGCTTTGAAGACATATAATAATGTCATAAAATAACATGCCTCACATGACTAGAAAATTATGTGAACTTGGCATGCATCTTTGAAATTTACTTATTTCAATGTAGTAAATTTTAAGGTCATGTTATATTTACTTGGGTTTGAAAAGAAATTTTATAGTCATTTCAATTAAATTTTGGACTAAATTCATTAACTTTAGAACATTGTTAGCAAAGTAGTCTAGAGGCATTCTAAGGAATTGGTAATATGTTTTATGGTCTCAAATGTGATAGTTTTCAAGACTATATGAAATTTTGTAGGTCACCACCATATCCAAAAATAAGGGAATGTGTAAAATAATAATGGTCATACTTGTCCAGGTAAGCTTGCAATCAATGCATCAAGACACTCATTTGTATTCTGATTCCTCAAACTCTCTACGAAACCTAAAATTTGTCAAATATTTATTTTGAGATTGTCCTAGTTAATTTAATGAATAAGTGGATATTTTGAGTTTCAATGAATAATTTGTAGGTTGGTGTAAGTTGGTCAGAACTTGCTAGGTTGGCTTAATTATCTCAAGAGAAAAAAACATTCAATCATAATCTTATCAGCTAGTTATGAGTTCATTTGTTGTTTCAAACTATATTTCAAATGAAAAAAGGAAATAATATTTGGGTTTTATTGTATAGTCAAATGATTTTGAACCCATTTTTGTTCATTTGAAAGTTATTATATTAATCATCATGGTTATTTGAGTTTGGTTTTGTTTTGTTTTGGAAACACCTTCATTTATAAGAATATGTGATATTGTAATAATATAATGGTTTTACTATAAATATAATGTTTAGTTTGTGAGTTTGAAACTATATATCAAAAGGTTATTTTTATTTGAATACATGCATATTATTCTATTGAGCATTGATATTTTAAATATATGAGATAAGCTATTTTTAATGTGTGAAGATTATTTTCAAAATGAACTTGTCTCGTTGATATGAGTTTGAAATAATTTAATGTTGGGTCAATGCATTTGTTTTAATATTAAGTTTGAAAATGTTTCAAATGATTTCCTATCACTATTAAAATAGATTTATTTGAGAAATGAATGCATCTTCAAGGATTTTCTAGTTTAAGTTCTCCTATATAAACTTCTAAGGTTTGATTTCATTGACAAGATATGAAGATCCATTTTAGTTTTGAATCAAATAGGTAAATTTTTAAAGTCATAAATCTTAGTGACTTTGTATGGTTACATTAACAAATTTAACATTTGAAAGAAGTTATTTGAAAGAATTTTTTTGGCTTTGTATGAATAGACTATTGGTTGTATGTTTTGAAAAAAATCCTTTCAATTTGATATATGTCATTCTATTTATAAGCTTTCAAAGATATAAAAATGTTCTTATGTTATCTTTCAGTATTTAATTGGTTTTATTTTAAAAAAATAAATTCACGAACTAGTATACTCTTATACACCTAAAATGTGTTTGTATAAAAATAGGTTTTGAACATTGAATGGATGAAAAAAAATTATTTTTTTAAAGTTGATGTATTCAGTAAAGAACATGAATAGCTTCAATAAAGTTTTAAAACTTGTTTTGTGCACATTTTATAATTTTAATTATAGTGTAATAGAGGTTGCAATTTGTTTTGATTGAAAAGGCATGTTGTTTATATTTAATCAACCTTATCATTTGGTTTCATGAGATATATTAGGTTTTCATGCAAAATGGATTATAATATATGGTTGATCTAGTTCGAATTTTCTTCATTTTTGTATTTTAACTTGGACAATAAGATTTTCAAGTTTTCTTCTAGTTGCTCATGCTCAAGAAATAATGTCTGATTTCAAATGGATAAATAGTTTGGGATTTTATCTATATGTATTGATTTTAAATATGAAATATAAAATTATTTGAATATGTCATCTAAGAGGGTTTTATTTAATACAATTGCATGAAAAAATAAAATGGATTTTAGATTGATCAAAGTGTGCAGTAATAGTATTCATGTTTAAATACATAATATTGAAGGCAGGTTTTGAAATATTAATATTTTGAAACCTAAATATAAAACTTCAATATAGACTTAGTTATTTTCTTCTTTTAGTCACAAGATAAGGTTGATAAGTTAATAGATGATTGGGTTACTTTATTTGATAAAATTTAATTAGGAAATATTTTGTCTTACATTCTTCAACATTCACTTTATTTCAATCTTTTAAAAGAGTGGAAATAATGTTGTATAATTCTAAATTATGGATTTGAAAAGAAACAAGGATATTTTTATGTTATATGTTTATTCTTTTCAATATAAATATAATATGTAAGGATAGAGTAGATGACCACAAAGTTCAAGAAGGAATAATTCCTAGGGTAAGGAAACTCAAAAACAATATAATGAACTGTTTATTTGGGTCATTTACATGTGGTTTTAGACATGATACCCAAGTGTCACTTCAATTTGATGTTATTGACCCTAAATTTTATAACTAAACATTTTTCCTCATATTTCCTTGATACATCATGGTACTTGAGCTTAGAAAACCTTTCAAAGAGGTTTTTTGAGGTATCATCCATTTGGGTGTGGTTCACCAAATAATGCCTTAAGGAATCTTAAAGTTTTTAAACCTACCACTAATTCAACTAATATTTCCTCCTAAAGTCATTAATGTGCTAGTATCCCTTCATCCCCACCTGTGGTAACTCACTTTATGAAGAAAATATAATTGGAAGTGGATGATGAATCGAGTGAATTGATACACATTGAGATGCCCACAATAAATTTTGGGTATACTAAATATTACACTTAGTATGGGATTTATTTGATTGACTTGGATTCAGATGTTGAAAAATGAACTAATATTTTTTGTTTTTTGATATTGATACTTATAGACACTCTTATTTTGGCTCTCATATTTTCATGTTGATTGAGTTGCATTAAACTTGGTATTAGCTATTATGATTTCATAATACTTTTAGTAAAACCTAGTAGCATGCAACAAAATTTTGATGTTGTTTTAAAAAAATTATAATATGTTGCCTTTCATTTTGATTATTATATTACTTTGTGGTATAATGATTGTATCATTAAATATTATTTGATTTTTATTAGTATCATATGTTATTACTTTCATTCACAGAATTTTACTATTCTTGAAAGATAACAATTGATAATATAGATTATTATGGATTAAATTTGAGTGATTAATTATTATGTTTTAGTCATATGCATGATTGACTTGCATAATGAATTGTATTAATGATTTATTAAGTTTTTTATAAGTGGTCCCACACCCATTAGATAAACATTGTGTTTGGTATATTAAAATTAAAAGTCTCAAGTCTTAATAAGTTCACTTTATTAACTTATTATCAAAGTCTTAAAATATAAAGTGGTTAACTTTTAATAAAGTGTAATTGAATTTATTTTAAAGTTATCTAAAATTTAGTAGTAACTTAAAATTAAAATTAATTTATTAAGTGAAGCTTTTAAAAGGACTTGAAGGACATAATTTCAAGTAAAAATTCATATAGGTATAAAGATCTCTCTTAAGTTTTCGTACTATGTTCTTCTTCTGTTGAAAAGTCTCTGAGATTGAGCATTGATTTTTGATCCATTCATTATCATTCCCTGATGATGGTTCATGTAGTATGAACTAAAACATCAAACAAAAAACATACACACATTTTTTTCTATAAAAACTCTCTAACTAATTCCATGGACTGTGGAAACACTCTAACATTAACACATTCTCTGATGGTAAAGTGCTCCACTTGATACAATTAGGTATATCTAGGTTTAATTATTCATTTATAAACTGATTATATTTTTAAATGGTTAATATACTAATGAATTTGATGGTTGAAAAAGAATCCAACCATATGGACAATATTTTTGGTACTTCACTTGATATTAATTAATAATTCACTCTTCATGTGATAAATTATTAGGCTTTTAGTTTGAAACATTATGCTATCTCTAAATCATTTTGTAACTATTTTGAAACATTATTTCCAATAAAACATCTTATTTTCTCTTATATCTTTAAGTCAAATCTTATTTTCTATTTCTCTTTCTTAGTTTATTTCTACATTTTTATTCTATTAATTACTAAAATTCACATTTACTTCAGTATATAACTTAACTTAGTCTTGTTTCCTTAGTATATTTTTTTTAGTCTTATCATCTTGTGTTTATATATTTTTTTTTAGATTTATTGCTTTGTTATTTAGTTTTGTATCATGTAATTATTTTTTAGTTTAGTGTTTTGTTCCATTTTTTGTTTTCTATCTTTTATTTCCTTGTTTCCTTTTTAGTGTTCTTGTGTGCTTTTCTTTTCTTTTATTTATCATTCTTTTCGTATTTTTGGAGTAATAAATAAATTAAACATAAAGTAATATCATTTAATAAATAAGAGTTTATTTTATCATTGATAAAACATCAGAATGTTCAATCCTCCAAGATATTACCTCTTTAATATGTTTTTATTCTCAAACAGGATTGATAATATTTCATAAAACTCTAATATGTATTATTGAATCAAGGACTATTTGGAAACAAATTTAATGATAATTGTGATATTCTTACTTGAATTTCATTTCACTTTAATAGATTTGATTTGATTATTTGAAGGAAACTTTTGGTGCCAAAAAATTGCTTAAGTGTTAAGCATTCTCAAAATATATATACTTGACCATTTAAAATACTCTTTACATGTCTTATAACTAATTTTAAATAATATATGCCTACAATTAGATTGGTAGGATTTCAGTTTAACATTCTTAATAGGTGAAGGGTAGATTAGTTGACGTTAAAAACTTAACCGTCAACAAATTAGGTGACTCTACTTAAGAGTTGAATCAATTTATTTTCAAAACTTTCAAATCTTCTTATATATTTTATCTATGACCATTACCAACCTTGCACTATTAATTCAACCCAATATCGATATATCATAACAACAATCTAATCTTTCATTAGCCTTGGTGTAATTTAGTTGGTATAATTGCTTATAAAATCAATAACATATACTGAGAGTCATAAACTCTGAAGAAGATTAATGCTTTTAAATAGAGAGAAATTCTATTTTTTCAATAAAAACTCAAGATCATATAGTTTAAAGAAATATATTTTTGAGGTAAGAAAGAGAACACATCTTAGCTTCTAACCCTCAACATCCTACCAAATTTATTTCTAAAAAACCACCTAAAAACTGTAAATATTTTATAAATGGATAATCAAAATATAAATCAAATAAAATATTTTATACTTAGCTTACAATAAGAAAGATAAATTGATGAGATAATTTATAATGAAGCATATTCTGATGTTGAAAATGGATAACAAGTCAATCATTAGATGTGTGGTAATATAATTGATATTGGGAATCGTCCTACCAAGATTTTTTCATTAAAAGGAGTTAATGTTTCTAAATTTTTAGGTAATTCAGATGATTCATGGGAATATCATCTTTATTATTTTAAATTAATATGTTACACTTTTGGTATTACTAATTAAAATATTACTCTTAGGTTGTTTTTTTAAACTTTAGAAGGTAAATCTTATCACACATTTATTAGTTTAATTGTTAATGTCATTTTTGAATGGAAAGATATTGATGATTGGATTGAATTGTGTTTATAAAAATCTAAAGAAGACCTAGAATTGGTTAATGAACTTATCAACATTTCTATGGACCTTGGTGAAACAATATATAGTTTCACTACTAGATTTGCCAGATTTAGGCATAAAATCCCACCTAATGTGAGACCCCCTAAGAAGTTAGCAAGGTTTTTCTATTATAGTAAATTTCATCTTAAATAAAAAATGGAATTAAAATATGAATATATTATGATGCCATTATTACCCTTTTTATTTATTATGAGGATAATCTTAAACTATTTTACTGGTGTATTTTCTGAAAATGCATAATTTTTAAAATCCATACACAACACTAGAAACAAACTAGTTTATGTTAAAAATAAATTAAATGAACAACCTAAAACTTAATTAAAGTGTCAAATACTCAAAATAATAAGTCTAAAAATAAATCACATTAGTGCCATGTTTTTAAAAAAAATCCATTATCTTAATACATGCATTGTTGTTAAAAAATTTAAACGATTTATTCAAGGAAAAGATAGTATTTCTATTGAATTCATAGATAATATAAATATGTATAATTTTGAAATCCTTTAGGTTCATTCAAGACATATAATTTTTAGGATGTCCAAACAAGGAAAAAGGATTACAATTATATTCCTAAGTATAACACAAATGCATCAAAAACTAATAATATTCAACATTCTTCTTCAAAACCATTAACACGGGATAGAGGTAAAGTTGTAGTGCAAAATGATATTGTTGTAGGTAATATAGATGAAAACTTATATAAAAAAAAAATTTTCCTATGAGATATAATGATACCTAGTCTCAACCAGCCTATAGGCCTATAACTTACCCTCAAGTCAATGATAACTTGGACTTTGTAATCTCATAAATGATTTGGATAATACTAAAACTAGATTTTCTCTACTTCAAGTTGGTGGTCTATCTGTTCAATTAAAAAATAACAATGATGTTATTAAAAATCTAGATTCTAATAACATTGTAGGTTTATAAGAATAAACTAATGATGAAACATATAAATATGAATTTTATCAATATAAATATCCAATGTTTGACTATATGCATCCATTTATATGTCTATTAGAATTATTGATTAAAAAATTCATAATTGCATTATTAACACATGAGCAACCAAAAATATCATGCCTAAGTTCATTACCGATTAATTAGGCATTCCATATGAAGAGGACAATCATAATCTTATTGGTTTTGGATCTTATTAAACAAAAAATTGTTATAAGTTTTGAGACATAGCCATTAAATTTGTACAAGATGAAAGAATCAAATGTATTAGCAATGTTCAATTTTTAAACATCCATACTAACTATGTTATGTTATTTGGAAAAAAATGGTCAAAAGCTATAGGTGTTTATGTTGGAAAAGATATAACTTGGGTTCCTGTAGGAAATGAGATAACATTTATGCATAGAAAATATTGGAAAAGTAAACCTATCAAGCCTATTTTGAATAATGTCACCTTTGGTTAAAATTTAAATGTAATATATGGAATCTCAACCTTAGATGACTAGATCAACAATATACAAGAACAACCCCAACAGAAATAATTTGGTTTTTCTATTTTGACGGGGCATGTTTCCAACATGGTAGTGGTGTTTGTGTTGTTCTTATTTATATTTTAGGTAAGGTATTGTAGTATAATTATCAATTAGATTTTAAAAACATTAACAATAAATCTAAGTTTTAAGCCTTGTGTCTCGGTCTCAAAAAATATCTTAAACTAAACATTGAGCATTTATAGGTTTTCAGCAATTCTAAATTAGTTAAAAGACAAGTTATTAAAATTTATAATACTAATCAATCAAATATGCATAAATATATGAATAAATTATGGTCACTTATATAAAATTATGAAGTATTTAATCTTTCACATATTCTTAGAGAATTTAATATATGTGTTTATAAACTTGTTTATGTTTCTAGTCTAACCTTGAGTTATATAGAACCTTTTGTTGATTACATTTTTCAAAAAAAATTAGAACTAAGATACCTAATCTTGACAATAGTTGTTCTATTTTTTATTGTGACAAACACATTGAAAAATTTATACAAGGTGATAAATTTTACCATGATGATTATGTTTAAAATTTTAGTGATTATTTACAACTCAGTGGTAATAAACTACCTCATGGTTTAGTAAGTATTGAATCAATGTTGTCCCATCATGATAAACCCAAAAAATCTGAAACCAAAGAACCTTTTAGAAGAATCATTAATGATATTATCCCAATCAATATAAGAACCAAAGAGGACCCAAATATCTATATTTAGGTATTCAATGTATAGCTAAAGAGAAAAATTATTTTATCAAATTGTTTAAATATTTTATTGATATTTTTTCTTGGTCATACAAAGATTTAAGGGATATGACATTGCTATAATTCAACATGATATACCTATTAAACCCACTATCAATCATGTTAAGAAACAATATTATAGTGTTTCCCCCTTATTGGATGACACCATAACAAAGAGCTAGATAAAATGTTGGATGGTGGTGTTGTATACCCAATTAGATATTCTTATTGGGTAGCCAATATATTTCCAGTCCATAAAAATAATGGAGACATTTGTTTATGTTTGAATTTTATAGATCTAAATCAGGAAAGTAATAAACATAATTTTCATTTAATGAGTATAGATAAAATTTTACATTAGGTTTCTAGATGTGAATTGATGTCTTTATTAGATAGAATTTTAGGTTATAATCATATTTTTAGAAATCCTAAAGATGGACACAAAACTAATTTCACTACACATAGAGGCACTTTTGCTTTCAATAGAATTCCCTTTGGACTAATCAATGATTTTTCCACTTTTCAAAGGGAAATGCATGTCAATTTTGATGACTTTATTATTATTATTATCATCCAATATTACTAAGACAATCTTACTGTTCATTTTTTTTAAAAATAACACTTAGATCATTTATATGAACTTTTTTCAAGGGATAGAAAATTTGGCAAATAGTGTTTAGTGTAACTAAAGGTAAATTACTTGGTCATGTTATTTATAAAGATGTAATTTATATAGATTTAGATCATATTAAATATATTAAATAATTGCCTCCCCCTTAAAACTAATCTGCTCTTAAAGATTTCTTTGATAGAATAAATTTTGTATGCACATTCATGTATAATTTTGTAGATAAATCTAATCCTCTATAAATTTTATTTAATAATAATTATAATAACCTATGGTATTCAAGATCATACATAACATTTGATGAGATAAAAAAATGCAATTGTAAACTTCCTCGTGTACTTGAAAAACTAGATATGAATAAACCTTTTTATTTTACATTAATGTGACTAATAAGGATGCAAGTGATGTTGTTACACAGTATGATCAAAATCATGAATAAAGGCCCATAAGATATATGGAAAAAATGATCATGAATGTTGAGACCAGGTATCCTTTGATTGAAAAGTTTGTACTTTTTTTATTTTTAGCATTAATTAAGTTCAAATATCTTTTAATGGGAAATAAAGTGATAGTTCAATAAAATATATAGGTGTTGTATTATTTATTAAATAAGACCATGATTAATGTAAAATTGTCTAAGTGTACTTTCAAAATCAAATAATATGATCTTGAATTTGAAACTTATAGAACAATCAAAGGTAATGATTGTTGATGCCTGAATGTGTATCATAGGTACCCAAAGTGTTTAAGAAACACTTCTCATTTTAGAATTCCTAAGAACTCAATGCAAGAGTTTCAAGTTATGATAATCCTATTATCTTTGATGGAATAGAGGTAGAATAGGTGATTGTTTCATAATAATTATAATATTTGGTGGTTAGAAGCCACCATAGCAAAATAGCAGATCTATGCAAAATATGAAATATATATGCTAAGAATAATGAATTATTATAAAGAACTAATCTAATGACTAATATAAGATGGAAATTTATAAAGATAATTAAACTAGAGTGATCTGATTAAAAAAGGAACAAAAAGAAGGGTAGGGTAGAAAAGAAAGATGTTGGTCTTTATACTAAACATTATGGCAAAGTTCAAATCTCATCTGAACATGCATTTAATCGATGTATGAAGTGAAGCACTTTAGTCCAAATCAAAACATACATTAGGCAAGATTATAAAGAAGGTATTAAATGATACAAATAGGAACCAAGGTCACTTTAAATATTCACTCCTGCAAGCAAACAGTATTAGCCTAAATGCAAAAGAAGTGTAGATAATGAAATAAGCTTAAGAACTTTCAACTAATCTAGCATTGACACAAATTATCAACTTTAAATTCAATATACACATCCAAAATCCATAGGAACCATTCAAATCTAAAATTAAAACCAGAAAACTAAGAGAAAAACCATATATCACTTCACACAAGCAAATATGGTCAGACTTTGCAAAATTCCTTGTTTGTATTCATTGCTCCAAGTTTACAAAGTAATTTGGCTCTAATAACTTCATCTATTTTAAAATTTACAATGTTCCTTTTATAATATTCAAGGAAGCATGCCATTTAGTCCTAACTAATGAAAAAAGTATAAGTTTAAGGACATTATCCTTTCCACAAATGTTCTAGAAATACTCTATACTTTCCTAATGGATTAATCTATAAGCAGTGTGTTTAAAAACCACACATGCCTTTGTGAATAGAATATTCCACTTTTAAAATGGATAAGGTTTAGCCATAGGAGGAATATTATAACTTTAATAACCCTTTGGCTAATGAAGTGCTTCATTACTACTATAGGGTATCCATTACTTCTGATGCTACCCAATACATGCATTGTCATATCTCCAAGATGCTTGAGGATATAGGAGAGGTCCCCCATCATTGTTGAAAATCTTTTTAAACTACTCACTAATGGAATCTAGCTTAATTTATCTTTACACAGGTGATAATTCAGCTCCTTTTGGGTCAATCATAATTCTCATAGGTTTTGGTTATGGTACTTGCCTTGCTAGGGTATTCTTAAAGGTTCTAAAATGCTCTAATGGTAGCCTTGAGCTTGAATATTATGAGCTTATAGCTATACCCTTACATTACTAGGTCCACAAGGTCTTTGATTTGGCACATTGCACTCACATGGCTTTGATGTGGCATTTCCATATCATCCCCATGGCATTCTGCTCATTACTATTCAAAATATGATCATTGCCTTTGAATTTGGATCCAAGTAGTTATCTTAAAATTGACCTCCATGTGCCCATCATTTTACATCAGTGTGAAAATTTTTGATGGGTGTGTGACCATCAATTTTAAACTCATCTTTAGAACTCTTTGTTAATTTAAAATTGACATCTTCATGACCATAATTTGGCATTCACCTGAATGTCTTTGATGGGAGCGTGACCATTAATTTTAAACACATCATGTAGTCTCTTTGTTTTCTTAAAATTGAAGTCCTCACAATCATCATTTGATGTCTACATGAATTTCATTGATGGGTGCATGATCATCAATTTAAAACATACCTCAAAGATTATTTATTGTCTTAAAATTGATGTCCTCACAACCATCATTTAACATCCACATGAACATCATTGATGGGTGTGTGAACATAAATTTCAAACATGTCCATAGGGCTCTTTATTGAGCTTGTCACTTGTCATTCCTGGGTTCATCCTATTTCTTATGTGTGCCATATGGTGACTACTCAGTGATTTTGTGCTCTTTGTAATAGGCTCTTGAGTATCATTTGATATTTGTACTAGGCTCTCATGATGGTGACACTTGTCACCCCTGTGGAGCTCTATATAACCTTTGACAATTCAAAACTACATGCATCATTTGATCAACTGTACCAGGCTCACATGGACCATAGATCTCAAGAACATTCTTAGGTTTTAACTCTTTGGTTGGGGTTTAACTTTTCAATTCTTATCTTGTTTTGTTGGATCTATCTCATCTAAGCAAATGAGGATTGTTGATATTGTAAACAATAACAAAATTTAAGCTCGAGAGCATATATATAAAGGACTTAGGATAAAATATTTAAGCTGAGTTTTGAACATATTAAAGGGGACCCTTTAAATTAAAAGGGACCAAGGTATAAAGACTTTGGACCAAAGTTAGAAACCTAAAACAAATAGACCCCATGAATAATAAAGACATAGCATAAAGTCTTAGCCTAATGTTTTTATCATATTGATAAATATGATAAACCTTAGGGTAAGGCTTTAGGCTAAGCCTTATAACAAAGGGACCATGAGATTACTCAAACCAAGCTAGGATAAAATGGAAGAAAGGGATCATGGGATGTAAAAGAGACCAAGCATAGGATTTTTAGCCTAAGGTTTAGTTTGTGTTTAAAAACACAACCAAGCCTTAAGATAAAAATTAAACTAAGTCCATGGTATGATTGATTTTTTCTCACTTAAATTTAAATAAAAATCTCCCACCAAATTTAAATTTGAATTAAAAGATCTAGGTAAAACATTAGGTTAGGGTTTCAAAATATGAATTTAATTAATCAATTATAGACCAAGGTTAGTAAAAGATCAATTTAACATTGAAGCATAAAACCCTAAACATGTTCATTCCTAAATGGGATCCATTAAACCTACAACCTGAAACATAAATATCCAATGTTAGCACTTTAGATAAGATTAAATTAGAACTATGAACAAATAAGTCAGCCAGATCATGGTGTGGATGATCTTCAAATAAAAATAATGTGCACTCATGCTAATGACACTCTAATCAAGTTAATATTCAATTTTAAGGTACAAATTTGCATAATTTGACACATGGGCCCCCATTTTTTAGAAATGGGGGTATGTTGAGCTCAATAAATGGTAACTTCTATGGAAAACATAGTAATATGTTAAAATTTAGAGACTCTAGTTTATACTAATAATTAAGCTACTTATTCCATTTGATCAAGCACTATTATTAAGATCAGTTCATGGTGAGAACAAATCTATCATATATATAATTAGGATCAAACATCAAAAATTTGTCATGTTGTTTGTGTGCTTTGATTCCACTTACTGATTGCCAAAGGATTTAAAGAACAAGTTCTAGGTTCATGACTTTAATCATTAACATTGACTTTACGCATATTTTAATTTTCATTAAGAACCATGATTTAGTTCAAGAAAGGCTTGGGTATTTCTCTACTACCATCTAGGCACCCATAGCCTTGATAAAGATGTCTTTGGATCCACTCAAGGCCTTGTTCCACTACCATCTAGGCATCCATATCCCTGGTGGAGATTACCAGAATCACCTCTACTTAGAAAACTCTTTGAATTTTTCAATAAGGATCTTTTTTATATTTTTTCAAGTTATTTTAACTTTATAGAAAAGGTTGGGAACCAGGTTAGCCAGGCTTAGGGATCTATTCAAGTGTTTGATTTTTAGACAGTCATCCTTGGCTGTAAACATTGTCCCATGAAATTAATGTTTTTTAAGTGCAAGCGTGACTATGTCCTAATATTTTAAGCTTTCATCCTACATGTGCAATCCTTCTTAAAACCAATCTTAGATCAAAATAAGGTTTAAAATCTCAAATAACAATTAACTTATCCATTAATCTTTGTTATCTTATCTAAACTATAGCATACATCTTGCATTTCAAATCCATAGTCAACACTTGCTTAAGGTTTACTCCTGTATTCTTGAACTTGTGGATTTCCTGAGTAATCAAGTGAATCTTGAGCTAAGATATGACCAAAAAGACTTATTTAGAGGCAAGGAATAAATCAAAAAAGGTAAAAAAAATATATACATACATTATTTACAAATAAGGGACAAGAAGGAAAGAAACTAATTTAAGCCTTATACTAGCTGCATAAAGAACTTACCTCTAGGATCAAATGGAAACTTATTTATCCTACTACAAAACCTTGAAACATGAATGTTTTCTTTTGATGGCATCCTGAATATGGGAGCACTTATATGTTCATCACTTTTATATGATGTATCTTGACTTCTCTCTACCATTATCTAGTACATGTATTGAAGATATGGGTTTAAAACCCAATCATCTTCCTCCCAAATTCTTCTACTTTATAATAGGAGTGCTAGTTTGGATTCATCCATAAATAGATAGTGGATTATATCATCTTCACTCAATAATGGTATATCGGTTAGTATCCTTAGACTAATGCCTTTATTAGTTTCTTTCTGAGGTGGACATAGACTACCAATCTTTGAACAAAAATCTTCCAAGTCATCCCAAAAGGCTTCTTCATCTTAATCAACTAAATGTTACTCATATATAATATTACCATGTTGGTCCCATATTCCTGATCTATCATGATCACCTCATCTTCATCCTTGGTGAAGAAAGGTAGTTCTTCTACTTAATTGAGTTTTAGCTCATCTAGTTTTGGTACCTCTAGTATATCATTGCTCTCTTGGAACACCTCAATTTCTTTTAATAAATCTTGGTGTAATTGCTTCCCATGGTCATCTTCTTTATTAGTATCATGTATTTCATCAGTGACTTCATATTAATTGTCCTCATAGCTATTTTCTAAAGATAAGTTATCTTGTATATGATCTTATTCCTGGGACTGTTCATCTTGAAGAGTTGTTCCTTCTTCCATAGTATATTCAAGTTCACTTTCCTCTTCAAATGTAAATCAAAAGCCTCAATCATGAAAACTTGAGATGTCCTTGCGAATCCAAATGTCCCTACAATATTATCTTAGTTAGGTACAATTTTAGAGGTTTTAGAAACATTACAATGATCAACCAAATTTATATCACAGAAACTCATTTGTATGCTTTTAGATGATCCATTATTGTTATTATCATGAAACTTGTTTAGAGGCATATTGAACCTTTGAAAAGCATAGTTTCTATTAGAGCCCTCCCCTATATTTCCTACTTGTTTTTTCAATTGAATAAATTTAGTGCTCAGTTTTTGGACCATTTTTAAAATCAAGTCATTTAAATTTTTTGGTGTCTCAGGCTCATAATCTAGATCATTAGTATTTGTCATGGGCATTAGAGTTCCATGATTTTGTGGATGGGATCCACTTGTAGTGCCATTCAGGAACTCTAAGTTTTGGTTAGGCTATGGATGACTCAATAGTAATTAGTTCTAAACTATGGGGTTGGTTCAGAGTAGGTATATTATGATTGGCATTGGGAATGGCATTCAGAAAGGACCAATTTAGATTAACATTGGGAATGGAATATTCCATCTAAACTTGAGGTTGCATTTGGTCATTAATGATCACTACTTTAGAGTAGACCTAGGTCAATGTGTTTATGATGGGAAGAGACATTTTTAGGAACATATAGGTCATGGGATCCATAAAATCCTTATAAATTTATAAGGCTAAATCCTCATTGGTTCTATGAGGGGCTATGGTTCTACTGAACATTTTTTGGAACTAGCATTAAAGGATATGATGGTCTCATTAGCATCCTTTTTAATTATGGTGAACTACTAATATAGGATATAAGGACTAATGATTTTTCCAAATTGATCAATGAAAACATTTTTAAATTCATCCCAATTGGTAATGTAGTTTTATGGAAGGTTGAGAAACCAATCATATGCAGCATCTCTGAAAGTGAATGGAAATAATCTACATGCTACATCTTCAGGAACTACATTTAACAATCTCAAAGTAATCTTGAATGATTTAATATGTTCTTTAGTAGTGACAACATTATTAAGACTAAAAAACGCAAACACCTTCCAAGATTTTAAGGAAGATCATGTACTATAATTGGCATGTTGATTCAAAAACCACCTAGCCAAGCCATACCTTGAACACATGAGCACCTTGATTTGCTGAAGTTGGTTGAGACCTTGAAAGTTTAATTCACCTTATTCTCACTCTTGGTAATTATGGATTGTGACCTTGAAACATGTTTAAAATATGATGCATCAAATTGATCTTTATAAATTACAATGATTGAGTTTTCATGTTAAGCTAATTTTGCACAAATATATGTAAAGAATGACTATCTTTAACTAAATAAGCTCAAAGATACATCTAGACTTTAATGAAAGGGATATTTACATCTTTAAGCTTGAATAAACTCAAATTTTCAAAGAACTAGTCAATATTTGTACAAAATCACTATTACTAACCTTAAACATGGGGAATACACAAATCATGAACTACCTTTGCATGAATATCCATGGATCTTCAAAGAATATCAACTTTTAGCTAAAGGAGTCCCAAAGACTAGTTTTAAACCATAAATATCAATGATATTTACATAATTGAGTAAATTATCACATAAATATGTAAATAACACACCAATATTTGATCACAACACACCAAAATTATCAAAGATTCTAGAAATTCACAAAGATCTGCTTATGGCCCTCTCTCTAGCACTAGCAAAGCTCCTCTTGTTGATGCCTGAATGTGTATCATAGGTGCCTAGAGTGTTAAAGAAACACTTCTCATTTTAAAACTCCTAATAACTCAATGTATGATTTTTAGGTTATGATAATCCTCTTATCTTTTATGGAATACAGGTAGAACAGGTGACTATTTCACAATATTTATAATATTTGGTGGTTGGGAGCCACCATGAGCAAATAGTAGATCTATGAAAAATATGAAGTATCTATGCTAAGAATAATGAATTATGATAAATAACTAATATAAGGACTAATTTAAGATGGATATTTACAATGATAATTATATTAGAGTGGTTCAGTTAAAAAAGGAGCAAAAGGAAGGGTAGGGTAGAAAAGAAAGTTGTTAATGGTCATTATTCCAGACATGATGACAAAGTTCAAATCTCATCTGAACATGCATTTAACTGATGTATGAATTGAATCAACTTAATCCCAAATCACAACATACATCAAGCAAACTTCTAAATAAGGTATTAAATGATGTAAATAGTTTCTAGACTCACTTTAAAGATTCACTCCTATAAGCAAACAACATTAGCCTAAATGCAAAACAAGTGCAAAAAATGAAATAAGACTAAGAAATTTTAACTAATCTAGAATTAGTACAAATTAAACTTTGAATTCAAAATACATGTCTATAATCCATGGGAACCATTCAAATCTGAAAGTAAAACCAGACAATTGAGAGAGAAACCATATAGCACTTCACACAAGCAAATATGGTTAGACTTTGCAAAATTCCTTGTTTGTATTCATTGCTCCAAGTTTACAAATTAATTTGTCTCTAAGAACTACCTTCATTTTACAATTGACAATTTTCCTTTTATAATATGTAAGGAAGCATGTCGGTCAGTCCTAACTAATGAAAAAAGTACAAGTGTAAGGATAATTGTCCTTTTCACAAATGTTCTAGAAATACACTAGACTTTCCCAATGGATTGATCTAAAATGGATAAGGTTTAGCCATAAGAGGAATATTCTAACTTTGAGAACCCTCTGGCTGATAAAGTGCTCTATTACTAGTGTAGGGTCTTCATTGCTTTCTAATGCTACCCAATACATGCATTGTCATGTCTCCAAGCTGATCAAAGATATAGGATAGCTCCCCCATCATTACTTTAAATCCTTTTAAAATACTCGCTAATGGACTCTATCTCAACTTATCTTTACACAAGTGATAATTCAACTCCCTTCAAGTCAATCATAATGCTCACAGGGTTTGGTTATGGTTTTCACATTGTTAGGGCATTCTTACAAGTTCTAAAATGCTTTAATAGCATCTATGATCTCAAACATCATGAGCTTAGATCCATACCTTTACATTACTAGCTTTGTAAGGTCTCTAAATTGGCACATTACACTCACATGGCTTTGATGTGGAATTTCCATGGCATCCCCATGGCATTCTGCTCATCACTATTCAAAATATGACCATTGCCTTTGAATTTGGATCCAAGTAGTTGTCTTAAAATTTATATCCAAGTGCCTATCATTTGACATTAGCATGCCCATTTTTTATGAGTGTGTGACCATTAATTTTAAACTCGTCTTTAAAACTCTCTACTATTTTAAAATTGACATTCTTGTGACCATCATTTGATGTCCATGTGAACATCTTTGATGGGCACGTGATCGTTAATTTTAAACATGTCATTTGGGTTCTTTCTTATCTTAAAATTGACATCCTCATGACCATAATTTGACATCTACGTGAATTTCATTGATGGCTACATGATCATCAATTTAGAACATGCCTTGAGGATTATATGGTATCTTAAAATTGACATCCTTGTGACCATCATTTGACCTTCACGTGAATGTCATTGATGGGAATATGAGAAATAATTTTAAACATGTCTATGGGACTCTCTGTTGAGCTTGCCACTTTTCATTCTTGGGTTCATCCTATTTCCTTTATGTGCCATGTGGTAACTGCTTAGTTCTTCTATGCTCTTTATAATAGGCTCCCATGCATCATTTAATATATGTATTGGTCTCCCGTGATGGTGACACTTATCACCCCCATGTATTTCCATAGAACCTTGATAATTAAACATTACATGCATTATTCGATCAACTATACCAGGCTTACATGGACCATAGATCTCAGGAACATGCTCAAGTTTTAACTCTTTGTTGGGGTTTAACTTTTCAATGCTTATCTCATTTTGTTGGATCCATCTCATCTAATCAAATATGGATCGTTGATCCTTAAAATAAGAATTAAAGTTAAGTTAGAGAGCATATATATAAATGACTTAGGATAAAATATTTAAGTTGAGTTCTAAACATATTAAAGGGGACCCCATGAATTAAAAGGGACCAAAGCATAAAGACTTGGACCAAGGTTAGAAACCTAAAACAAAAGGACCCCATGAATAACAAAGACATAGCTTAAAGTATTAGCCTAAGGTTTTTATCATATTGATAAATATGATAAACCTTAGGGTAAGGCTTTAGGCTAAGCCTTATAACAAAGGGACCATGTGATTACTTAGACCAACCTTGGATAAAAGGTAATATAGGGATCATGGGATGTAAAAGAGACCATGCATAGGATTTTAGCCTAAGGTTTGGTTGTGTTGAAAAACATGACCAAGCCTTATGATAAAAATTAAACTAAGTCCATGGTATGATTAATTTTTCCCACTCAAATTTAAATAAAAATTTCCTGCCAAATTTAAATCTGAATTAAAAGGTCTGGGTAAAATATTAGGCTAGGGTTTCAAAATATGAATTTAATTAATCAATTATATACCAAGGTTAGTAAAAGATCAATTTAACATTAAAGAACAAAATCCTAAGCATGTTCATTTCCAATGGGCTCCATTAAACCTACAACCTAAAACACAAATATCTAATGTTATCATTTTACATAAGATTAAACCAGAACCATGAACAAATAAGTCAACTAGACCATGGTGTGGATGATATTCAAATAAAAATAATGTGCAATCATGCTAATGACACTCTGATCAAGTGAATCTTCAATTTCAAGGTAAAAATTTGCACAATTTGACACATGGGTCCCCATTTTTCATAAATAGAGGCATGTTGACCTCAATAATGACTTAGCTAAACACCTCACTGAAAATGAAACTTCCAATGTCAATGTCTTAACTCTTTTTGTTTATTATAACTTGCATGTTAAACCTCATTTCCAAACTATGAAAATTTACGATGCTATGCATAAATTCAAAATTTGCATATAAATTAAATAATGGGATTGCCTATACTCCAAAACTATTGTTATCTTAATCTATTTTACTATTTCCACAATCAAGCCTTCCCTGATTCATTAGACAAGCATCAATTAAAAATACTCAGATTACAAGCTATAGTTTTTTTTTAGTTGGTAATTTTATTTTTTATAGGAATAGAGATGGAATATTATTAAGATGTTTAACTCATGATCAAACCAAAAAGGTTCTTAGAAGTTGTCATGATAGTCTTTGTGGTAAAAAATTTGTTTCAAATACTACAACACATAAACATCTATGTGCTAGTTATTATTGGCCAACATTTTTTAAATATTATTTTCACGTAGTTCAATGTATGCCTCATCAATTATTTAAAGGGATAAATTTCTACAATGCCTTTAAACTTGATCATTCTTAAAAACACCTTTTACAAAATGGGGAATAGAATTTATTTTAGATATTCATCCTATTTATTCTATTGGCCATAGATGCATTTTAATATCAACTGATTATTTTACAAAATGGTCTAAAGTTATAGCCCTTAAAATCTTAGTTAATTTAGAAGTTATTTCATTCTTTCAAAATCAAAATTTTCCTCCATTTGGAGTTCCTTTTGAAATAATCTCATATTATGGTTTTCACTTCATTTCAAATGAATATATTAAAATCTTAGGATTTTATTCAATCCATTCATCTAATTACTATCATCAAGGAAATGAAAAATTTAAATCGATTAATAAAAATTAATTTCAATTATGAAGAAAATTATATGCAATAACAAACAAAATTGGCATATTAAGCTATAAAATTAAATTTGCAACTAGTTTTTCACATTTAATACTTCATTATGGTTTAGAATATAATAGGTCTATTAAATTATAAATTACCTATGAAAAAGTTGCATTGTAAAATACCTCTAAAAATTTAGATCTCATACATCCAATATTAAATGATATTTTAGCTTTAGATGAAACAAAGGCTACTATTTTAGAAAAACTTGAAAAAATAAAATGAAAAATGAAAAAAATCTTTGATGAGAAAGTATTTAAGAAGACTTTTAAAGTTGGTGATCATATCTAAAACACAATCCTAAGAAGTATCAAATTTTTGATTCTCTATGGTTGGGACCATATAAATTTTTTGTTATACTTGGAATTAATGCTTTTCAATTTCAATACTTGGATGGACATTGGTTGCATCACATAGTCAATGGTCTTCATCTCAAAATGTTTTATGAATAACTCTTATTTTGTTTAGTTTTTTTCTTTTATTTGTCCTTTTTCTTTCCTTGTTTTCCCCTATTTCTTTGTTTTTTTTTATGATCTTACATTGTTTTCATATTATTATTTTTTAATATTTTTGGTATTTTTGTTTCAACTCAATAATATTTATGACAAATTCTAGTATTCTTGGTGTAGGTAAAGTTAGAAAACCTTTGTAGATGGTTGTAATTATTCTTCACTAAACCTTTGTAGATGGTTGTGCTAAATGTTTAATATCAGAATTGAAAGTGTTAAAGTATCACTTGATTTCAAACTATATGTGTTTTGATTTGATGTAGTTGTGTTCATCCATCTTGAATTCCTTGTTAAACATTTCTCATTATTTATGCCATGCTAGCTAAACAATCCATTCATGTGTGAAAATTTTAAAGGGGTTTGCTATTAGCCACTTAGGGATCAATTTATTTAGATTTCACTCTTAGGTTTTGAAAATTCATAAATTTTGTTGCATCCTAATTTCATATACAAAATTTTCCCACGAGCTCACTAGTGTTATCACAATTTTTTATACCCTAGTGAAAAACTCAAAAAAATCTAAAATATTTCAGAAACATCTATTGTACTATACATAATATATTATAATTGGTGGAGGCCAACTTGATTTATAACACTTATTGTCATTGGTATTTTTTATTGTCTATCAACAACTACATTTGATTAAATTATAATTTTATTATCACTTAAATAAGTAGTTTAATGATTAAATTTATGGTAACTATGAATTTTTAAAACCAAGGTGTTTGTAATAAGCATATTTGTAGAAAGTGCATGTGTATGATTGTTTTGATCATTTCGATGTTCATCTTGATATCAATTAACAAATTAAAATGATCGTTCGGTCTTGAAAGGTACAATAATGTAGTCATAAAATTTGAAAACTTTCATATGTTAATCCATCTCAGTGTAAACATTCACCACTCGACTATTCAAATTCTTTAATGAAAAACAAGTTTGTTTAGAGTCAAAACATACTATTATTTCATCCTTGAGTACAAACCATACTCAATTATGCCTTATTCTAAATAAAGACATTAAGATTAATTCATATGTATTAAAGTTTCGCATATACATGAAAATCCATAAATAATCTAAATAAACATAAGTTATCCTAAGGTTTTCTATAGTTTCGAAGGCATATAGTTTAGTATTAAAGGTATGCAATTGCAACATATAGGTTTGAAGACATATTATAATGGCATAAAATATCATGCCTCACATGACTAGATGCTTCTAAAAACTTCACTTGAATCTTGGATCTCAACTTGTTTCAAGGTAGTAAATATGAACATCATGATATATTTACTTAGGTTTGTGAAGATATTTTGTAGTTATTTTAGTTAAAATTTGTACCCAAGTCACTAAATTTGAGAAATTGTTATCAAAGTAGTATAGAGGAATTCTAAGCAATTAGAAATTTGTTTGGTGGCATTTAAAGTGATATTTTTCAAAATTAAATAAAAATTTTATTGTCAATGCCATAGTTGAAAAGCATGGAACGTGCCAAAAATTAATGGGCATTATCTGATGAGGTAATCCTAAAATCAATGTACCAGGACTTGGGGTTTTTGGTGGTTTCTTGTTTGATTCACACATTTACATTTTTAATCCTCATTCTCTCTATGAAAGATAAATTCTATCTATTTTTTATACTGGTTGAGTTATTTTCATGAAGATTTGGAGATTTTTAATTTTAGTGAAGAGTTTTTAGGTTGGTGTAAGTTAGTCAGAACTTATTTGTTTGTCTTGATTAGCTTAGGAGAATAAAATATTCAATCAAAAGCTTATAAGTTAGGTATGAGTTTATTTCTTGATTCAAAGCATATTCAAAATGAAAAAAGAAAAGAATATTTTGGTTTTATTGTATAGTCAAATGATATTGAACCCAATTTTTTTCTATTGGAAGTTATTATTTTAATCATCATGGCTATTCAATTTTGGTTTTGTTTTGTTTTATAAAGACTTTAATTTATAATAATATGTAATCTTTCCATAATTTAATGGTTTTAGTATGAATAGATTATGTGTTCGATGTGTGAGTTCAAAACCATATATCAAAAAGTTATTTTGTTTTGAATGCATGTAGTTTATTACATTAAACATTGATATTTTGGATAGATAAGATAAGTTATTTCCAATCAATTATATGGATTGAAAAAAAATATTGGAAATAATAGTGTTTGAAAGATTATGTAGTTATATGCAAATATTATTTTCAAAATGAACTTGTCTCATTGATATGATTTTGCAAGACTTTGATAATGGGTCATTGCATTTTTTGTAGTATTAAGTCTAAAAATAATTTGATTGGTTTTCTATTAGTATTAAAATGGCATTCTTTGAAAAATTAATGCATCTTCAATTCTAGTTAAATTTATCACATTTAAAGTTTTAGGTTTTGATTTCATTGACAAGATATGACAACCCAGTTAAATTTTGGACTAGATAGGTAAAGTTTTGAAATCAAAAAATCGTAGTGATTTTGTATGGTTACATTAACAAATTTAAGGTTTTATATAAGTTGTTTTCAAAAAAAAAAATTGTCTCTATATGAATGGAGTGTTGGTTTTAGGTTTTAATATAAATCTTTTCAATTTGATAAATGACATTCTATCATTTTGTGTTGAAGTTTTAAAAAATGTAAAACTGCTCTTATGTTATCCTTCAATATTCAATTGGTTTCATTTGCAAAACTAAATTTATGAACTATTCTAATATTATACTCCAAAAATATATTAAAATTAAAACTAGATTTTGAATATTTAATGGTTTAAAAACAAATTCTTATATTAAAGATGATGTAATCAATAGAGAACATGAATAGCTTCAAAACTAGTTCAAAACTTATTTTTTGAACATTTTATAATTTGAAGAACAATGTGAAGGAGGTTTCAGTTTGTTTTGATTAAAAAGGCATGTTTTTTATATTTTATCAACATTATTGTTTGGTTTCATGATATTTATGAGGTTTTTGTGTGAAATGGATTATAAGATATGGATGATATAGTTTGCATTTTCTTGATATTTGGATTTTAACTTGGATATTGAGATTTTCAATTTCTCTTCCAAAAACTCATGCTAAAGAATCAATGTTTGATATCAAATAGATGATTTTTTTTTTTTTTTTTTTTTTTTTTGGGGGGGGGGTTTATTTTTATGTATTGAATTGAAAGTTTTGTTTTTGAAAATATGGTATGAGAGTATTTTATTTGATATAGTTGCATGGAAAATAAAAAGGGATTTTAGATTATTCAAAGTGAGTAGCAAGATAATTCTTGTTCAGATACATAGTATTGATGATAGGTTTTCAAATGTTAATAATTTTACAACTAAACTTAAAGTTTAAATATAGAATCAATAATTTTCTTCTTTCAGATACAAGATAAGGTTGATAATTTTAGAGATGCTTGGGTTACTTTCTTTGATATTTTTTTTTGAAGTATTATGGTTTACATTTTTTAACATTCACTTTTATGTAAGTATTTTACAAGAGTGGTAGTAATGTTGTATAATGATAAATTATGGTTTTGAAAATAAAAAAGGATATTTTGTCTTATATGTTTATTCTTATTAATATAAATACAGTATGTCAAGATGGAGTCAAGGATCATAAATTTTAGGAAGGAATAATGTCTAGGGTAGAGAAAATCAGCAACAAGATAATGATTTTCCTTTTAGGTCCAATTACCAAGGCTGACCTATTAGGGTATAAATGGAAGTTAGCAAATTTACACATGTTTTAGAAATGGTAAAAAAATGTATCTTTACTTCTATGCTAGTGACCCTACATTTTGGAACACTTTAAATAGTGTGCCTCGTAGTTCCTTGATACCTTGTGGTACTCGATCTTGGCAGCTCTTCCATAAAGGTTCTTAGAGATCTCATCCATTAAAAAATGGTTCACAAAATAATTATATACATCAAATGCATATTTTATCCAATGAAACAAATCCACATATTGACATTACACCTAAAAATAATGCTTTGATGAATCTTAAAGTTTCTAAGCATGCTAATAATCCAACTAATATTGCCTCCTCAAGTCATAAACGTGCTAGTATCCTTTCACCCTCGCATATGTTACCTCACTTCGTAAATAAAATAAAATTAGAGTTAGATGATGAATTAGGTGGAGTGGCAAGTGTTGACATTCCCACGACACCTTTTGGGTATATTGAGCATTACACTGAGCAAGGATCCCTTTGATTGTCTTCGATTCAAATGGTGAAAATGAATTTATATTTTTTTTGTTTTATATTGATACATTCTTAAAATTTCTATTTTTGGTTCTCATATTTTCATGTTGATTAGGTTACATTAAAATTTACAATATCTATTATGATTTCATAATATTTTTAGTAAAACCTAACAACATGTAGTAAAATTTTGATGTTAGTTGATAATTTTGATTTGATCATCTTAAGAATATGTGTCCTTTCAATTTTATTTTTAGATTAGTTTATGGTAAAATGATTATATCAACAGATATTGTTTTAGTTTTATCAGTATCACATGTTGCTACTTTCATTTACTAAGTTCTATCAATCTTGAAGGATAAGAATTGATAATATGGATTATTATGGATTAAATTTGAATGATTAATTACTTAGGTTTAGTCATATGCGTAATTGGCTTTCATGATGAATTGTGTTACTGATTTATTAAGTTATTTTCAAGTAAAGTGTGCCCCCATCCATTAGATAAATATTGTGTTTGGTATATTAAAAATAAAAGTATTAAATTTTAATAAGTTCACTTTATGAACTTATTATTAAAGGCCTAAAATATAAATTAGCTAACTTTTAATAAAGTGTAATTGAATTTATTTTAAAGTTAACTAAAAACTACTTGTAACTTAAAAGCACAAATAGTTTCTAAATTGAAGTCTTTTAAAGGACTTAAAGGACATCATTTGAAGAAGGAAGTCATACAGGTACAAAGAGCTCTCTTAATTTTTTGTATTTTCCTCCTCTTCTATTGAAACTATCTAAGAATTAACATTGATTGTATAAATACCAACACATTCTCTAAGGGTGTGCTCAACTTGATACAATTTATTATATCTAATTTTATTTATTCATTTATAAATTGATTATCTAAAAATGGTCAAGAAACTAGTGAGTTTGATGGCTACATACTAATAGAACTATATTCTTGACATTTTTTGTACTTCACCCAATACCAATGAATACTTCACTCTTCATGCGACAAATTATTTGGCCTTCAGTTTGCAACATTATTCTCTCTCTAAATAATTTTGTAATCAATTTAAAATATGATTTCTAATAAAACATCTTATTTTCTTTCATGTCTTTGAGATGATTATTAATTTATATTTATCTCTCTATTAGTTAATTTTTAACTTTTTGTTCTACTAGTTTCTAACTTTTACATTTACTTTAGTTTATAACTTAGTCTAGTCTTATTTCTTTATTATGTTTCTATTAGTTTTATCATCTCATACTTCTAACATTTTTTTTGATTAGTTGTTTCTTTCTTTAGTTTTGTAACTATAATTATTTTCTAGTTTAGTGTTTTGTTCCTTTTTGCTTTTATATATCTTTTCTTTCCTTATTTATTTTTTGGTGTTCTTGTCTGATTTTATTTTCTTTTATTTCTTATTATTTTGGTAGTTATGGATTAATACAAAAATTTAACATAAAGGAATATTTTTTGATAAATAATATATTATTTGATCATTGATAAAATCTCAATGTTAAATCTTCCAAGATATTACCTCTTCTATAAGATTTTCTTTGTTAGACAAGATTGATATTATGTCATAAAACTCTAATATATATTATGAAATCAACTTGGACTATTTTGAAAAAAAAATTGTCATAAATGTGACTTACTTGAATTTTGTTTCATTTTAATGATTTTATTTTATTATTTGAAGGAAAATTTTGATCCCCATAAATTGGATAAGTGTTAAATGTTCTCAAAATGTATATGTTTAACTAGGTAAAATACCCTTTGCATGTCTTAGAACTAATTTAATTAGACTAGTATGATTTTACTATAACCTTTGTAATAGGTGAATAGGTAGATTAGAGAACATTGAAAATTTAACCAACAACATGTACATGTTCATATTAATATCTTAATGGATATGTCATTATAGTCATACAAAATGCAAAAATTGGTAACTTGAGCAAGGCTATTGACACCCAACCCATAGGTCCCTCTTGTTTGCTCTCATGACCCTCATAGACTTGTTTTCACTTATTTATAATCATATGTAGAATTCCAAAATTGACCCTAGCTAAGCTAGGACCCTCTTTTCATGACCAATCCATCCCTCTAGGTCCCGTCTACCCAAGACAATAGCACCACACTAGGACTATAACATAGATTCCACTCTTGTCTGCTTTCAACATTATTATCCAAGCTCATTTTGGGCCCCAACGATCAATTCCTTCCAATTTTCCATCCTTATCCTTGTCAGCCTAATGTGAGAAAATTTGATCCATGACTAATACATCCCTATAAAATCCCATTTAAATATCATTTGGAAAGGGTTTGCAAAATATCATAAAGAATGCAAGAATACAAGCAAGACTATTCAAGTACATTTGTCTATTCTTTGCATATAGCCATCCAACACTATTTTTAGCTTATTCAAAACCTTACACCAGCCCCTAGTCACACCCAGTTTAGCATTTCTTTATATTCTCATATCATAATTTCATCAAGCACTTTCAAAGGGAGAACTACATATGACTTGATCCCTCTTCAGAGTATTGGTATGTAGGTAGCATGCCCCCATAAGGGGTGTAGATCCACATCTAGTGAATATTACACACACTAACCCCCCCCCTCTCTTGTTTTAAATTGGTTAAAGTACATTGGAAAATAGGGTTTTAAGAGAAAATATGCTCTATAGGGAGCTCTATAGACTTTTTACTGCTGAAATTTTATAGGTAGAGTCACACAGACCTGCTAAATAAAACCTAGAAAGCTCAGATTCTTAGGACAACATCGCCAGATAAGGATTACAATGATGGTGCCACTCCTATCCACTTTTTATGCTCCTATCCATTCAAAAAATGAAATTTATAATCGTGTTTGTGATAGTGTCCCAAGCCTACACAATGAATATCAGATCTTGTCTTAATCAAATCAGCATAGTTTAAGCTAAGTCTTATTTTCTCCCTCTTATTACTATTTTTAGAAAATCTCTAATTGCCAATAAAATTCATAAATTAGTAGCTTATTTACCACATATTATTTACTAATTTTACTACTCAGACCATTTAACTAAATTATGAATAAAACACCAATATTTTTAAAAATTGTTAAATCAGTTGGTGAACTTGACTTACTTATTTTGTGCACAAAAACCCTAAAACCCCTAGGGTAAAATTCCTACTAATTTTTCTAATAAATTTTTGAATTTTTACTTGAATATTTAAATCATAAATTCATTTCAAAATTTAAAATTTATTAGTAAATTTTAAAATAATTTTCTTTCAAACCCTAGTTGCCCATACTAGGTCGTAGTATTTTTCCATTAATTTTATTTAAAAATTTTGAATTTTTACTAGCATAGTTAAATCAAAAAATCCATTCAAAATTCAATAGTAATTTTTGAAAAAAAAACATTTTTTTTCCAAACCCTAGTTGCATCTACTAGGTCTTGTTAAATCACAAATTTCCCAATAAATTTTGGTTTTTTTATTTGCATATATAAGTCAAAAATTCACTTTAAAATTCAAATTTTCATAGTAATTTGTCAAAATTATCATCTTTCAAATCCTAGTTGCATGTACTACCTCTTATTGCTTCTTGAGGTATCACCTTACATGTTTGTGAGATTCGTATCCCTTTCATGCATATTCCATTTCCTTGTTTAGATTATATCCATTTAATCTTTTCTACTATCATCCAAGTTGTTTTCTTTATGCCATCTATGTTATTTGCATCTCTTTCTTTGAGATGAAGTGTAAGACTTAGTGGCAATCCTCTTGAATTCACTCAAATTCCTACAAATCGACCATATACCATGGATAAACAACCAACTTAGGTTCCTATTATAGATTCAACACATCTAGATTACACTAATTTTAATAAAGATAACTGTAATAATGAGCAGTATGAAAATATTAATGATGATCTACACACCAATGCTCATGTTCCACCATATTGGACCACTGACCCACTTGCACCAATTTTTTATAATGAATTTGTCCTAAACAAAGATTTGAGCCTTGAGATCATATTCTTATCTTGAAATATATCATGAAAATTAAAAAATCAAAGCAATTTGAATCTTCCATTCCTTCAAAGTAACTAGTTGTAAATGACACTATAGGGGAAACTATGTCTCAAAAACCCCCTATAGCAACCCAACCTACCTCTATGTCACCAAATACATCTATTACATCCTTGTCTCCTAATGTGGCAGCCTTTGTGTAAGAGATTAGATCTCTTCAATCCAAAGTGCTACATCTTGATCAAGGTGCCACTAGACCTATGTAGGCTTTGGATTCTTTTGATCTTCTTCATTCACCATTGGCACATCACATTGCTTTTACACCCTTACCATAAGGTTATGTTCAACCCAAGCTTACTCTATATGATGGCAAGGGTGATCCAGAGACACATTTGATATATTTTTATATAGTATGCTTGGATTATGTACCCAATGACTGGCTACTTACCAAGTTATTTCCACAAAGCTTAAAGGATTATGCTTTAAATTGGTTGTACAGTCTACCAAATCAATTGGTTAATGCATTAAATCCTTTAGCCAACATGTTCCTAGATCACTTCAGCATCAACATTGGTGATAAGGTTTCATATGCTCAAATTATATAATAGAAACAAAGGTCAACTAAACATCTCACAGATTATGTTCTTTGATATAAGACTATCTTGGCTAAGATGGCTATCCCCATGGCTGATCAAGAGTTACAGGATCTCTTCAATAGAGTCTTCTACCAGCTTTGCATGAATCAATTATGTTCAAAATATTCTCTTCCTTTACTAAATTATGTCACACACTAAAGGAAAGAGAAGTCAAGTTAATTTCAATGGATAAACTCACGTACACAAGTATCTCAGACATAATAAACAAGAGTAACATTAAATTCCCATACAAAGTAAAGGTTACTGATAATAAGAGTCAGAATCAACCTAAAATTAATGTAACTTTAGAGCCCCCTCAACAAGTGGTTTTATCAACACCTCTTTGGTGAACCTTCACCAATCTACCAATTTCTCCAGTCGAAGTTTTACATTAGCTATTAGAATGTAACATCATATCTCTCCATCATATTCAATAAGTTGACCCAACAAAGCCTTTTCCATGAGGATATGATCATCATGCATTTTACAAGTTTTATAGGGCACCAAGCCATACAAAAAACATATGCATCAGTTTGAGACACAAGATAAAGGATTTAATATATGGAACTCATATTGATCTTAGCACTTTAGTTGAGCCTCTTTAGGCAAATAAAACATAGGATAAATCATTGAAATTATTTTTAGATCCTTTTCCATAGCATTCTGAATAGGAGACAAGGGATGCATCAAGGGGTCATCATGCATATCATGCATATCCTTCACTAAATACATATAGGGTACCTTCAGTTGAGTTACATCTTTTGAGCAACATGATTGGTGTATACAATTCTAGAGTTCTTGTTAGACCTTCCATCTCCTTGTTAGAGCATGAGCTCATTAAGGATGATATGGATTATCATGCACTCTTTATTAGATCTCACATTCATAATCATCTTATTCATAGTGTTTTCATAGATAATGGATCCAATTTAAACATGTGCACTATGATATTATTGTAGAATTTGGGATATTCAGAGTAAGATATTACCCTGATGGACACAATTATCAGTGGATTTAGTGGGCAGATATAGATTTCATTGGGTGAGATTATACTTACTTTATAGGTTGGTCTAACACATGTGGCCACAACATTCATTATTATTCTTAGTACAGGAGTTTTCATATGTTACTTGGTCGACCATGGATTCAAAAACTTCAAGTAGTACCTTATATAGTTCATAAATACATGAAATTCATTCATGTTAATCAAGTTATTATAGTTGGTGGAGTTAAATATAAGCTATCACTCCTCACTTTAGAGCCATCTTATATAGTATAATCACCAATTTTAGTTCAACTTCTAGTTCCAGTTTCTCCACTAGTTATAGTTCCTCCTCCAGTTTTGATTTAAACATAGTTGTAGCATCTATCACCAACATAGAGAGTTCATACACCTCCATATTTTTAGGATTCTAGACAACTTATAGCTATAATATTCACAATTATGGTAGTATGATTGAGATCTCATGCATTTACTCACTAAGCACATGTTCAGAGAGGTTTTCCTACTACCAGATGGGTCCCTAAGAGCCCTACAATTGCATCCACCTCTCAGAGTCATAGGGGGACCCCACACTTAGTATTTACTTCAAATATTTTAGAGCATTTACAACATATATAGCTTTTAGAGCCACAGTCTCAGCATTTCCTTCATGCTTCATGATCACGCATGATTCTTCTCCTTGATACAGGACAACATGATAGGGAGTCTCCCATGAGACTCATAAGTTAGTATCATCCTTTCCTAGCTTACTTGTACATGGTTTCTTATGCTTGATTGTTGTACATAGCTTAAATATTTCAAAAATTCAAAAACAATTTAACATTTCAAAACACAAAAACAATCAAATATGTTAAAATACAAAAACCTTTCGATTGTATGCATTATCCACAATTTACATTTCTACTACCATGCTAAACTTACATCTATTATTCTATGTTATTTTTTGTCAATTTATCTATATTACCATGCTTCACTTGATCTTGTTTGAATGTGTGTAGTGACATCTATCTCTTTGATTACTTCACTCTATCCATTGAGGGGTAATCCTACTTCTATATCGAGATAGGCATTGATACATATACCCACTAAGGGCATCTTCTACATGACTACACTATCTAGGTTATGTCATTCTTACACCACACACTCTAGTTATCATGTTGATATACATTACTCACTATCTTACACAAATTACTCTATTGATACTCACTAGTATATAACACTTATGTATTTCGTAGCATATACATATTCTTGTAATAACATGTCTTTCATACATTCACTTCTTTCTTTGATTAGTTGGATGCATTTATACTTCCAGTATTTTACATGCTTTCCTTGTTTTCTTATCATAGCTTGATGTGATTGCATTTCTCAGTTCTTATTTGTCTCTTGTATGTGCCTTAGGACATTTTCTAATGTCCTTTGTTTTTATTCATGTGTGTGCCTTAAGACATTTGCCAATGTCCTTTGCCTATACTCCTATATATGATTTGGTCTTCCATGCCAATTTTGCTTGTTTTAATTGTATGTGTATCTAGCATTTGAAAATTCCTTGTATACTTTCTTTCTAATTTGAGTGCCATGTGCTCATGTCCCTTATTTGCTTGGCCCCTTGGCCATCCTTATATGTTTCTTGCTTCTTGCCCCATGTTTTTGTTGCTTGATTAATTTCAATTATTTGTAATTCCATGATCTAAATCATGCATTATCTTGCTTCTTAGATGTTATGATGGACATCATGTTCCATCCCTCCATGACAACTAACAATTAATAACTAACCAAACTTTCACATTCTAGTTCAGTACATTGCACATGATTTTACATTATTATATATATCTAGGCATAGCCCTGTTGATCTAACAATCTCTCAATACAAACCATGTTATATCTTGAGATATCTTGCTAATTATCATTACTATATCATATATTTTATAGCATAACACACTTACAGGGCTCTTTCTTCTAAGGGCAATCATTATAGGGTCTCTATTCCTACCCTCAAAAGATGGGGAAATAAACAATGGCTTTGTCAAAGAGATTAAAAATCTTGCCAACCAAAAAATCTAGTTTTAAAGCACTCTAAACATCAACCAAACATCAAACTAGTCAAAATAGACCAGGTAGATAGTGAAGAATCCAAAATAGTCATCAGATTTGGCCTAGGACAATAACACTGAGACTTCACTATAACACTGATGGTACTATTATCCATTTCTAGCACTCCTATCCAAATAGCAAAAAAACTAGATTTTCCAAAAATAGATAGAAAGGTAAGTTTAATTATAGTTTTGTCAGCTACAATTTAGACTAGAATTAGTAGTTTTAGTATAGTGTTTCTTAGACAATCCAGATATAGGGGCATCATGCATATCATGATGGCTCTCACTTCTAGTTTTAGATAGGGAATTTAGTATAACTTCTAAATCAAAATCCATGTTTTAGACACCAGTGATTGGGAGCAATGTGTGCAACACATTTGTTTTCTTTCTTTTCAAGTTCATCATTACCCAAGCATTATCAACAATTGCATGCCTTACTCCATTTACATATGGTTGGCATCATTTTGGTTTGGCTTTCATACAAGCCTAACTTTCAAGTTCTTTAGTTCTCAACCAGCTTCCACATAAGCTAGATTCCTAGTTTCAGAGTGGCTTTCATTTAAGCCTAATCTCCATCTTTTGGAATGGCCAAGAGTGACCTAGTTTCCAGCATACATTTAGCTATCCATGCTAACATTGTTAGATCACATTACATTTATGGGATTTAAGATCCATCTCATATAACATACATTTCATATTGATAGCATTTCATATCTTCATTTCATGGGGTAGCGATGGAGCCAAAGGTCTATCTAGCCTTTGTATTCTTGAGCCACCTATTCATAAGGATAGGGCACATAGTTCAAACATTGATCAACACACACAAGATCACCCAGATTCACTTATTGGGTGACAATGGAGCCAAAGGGATAGCCTTTGCATTCTTGAGCCACTTTCCATAGAATTGAGCACTCAACTCCATTCATGAAATTACTCTTAGTTCAACATACATCCAGCATCACCCAGCACATCCAGCATTAATTAGTAGCACAATAGGTTTTTTATTGGTTCATATACCCGATGAGGTGTATTCATTCCTTTCTCTTCCTCTCTCTCTTTTATCCAACTTTATACATTCTTAGTTTAGATAAAGCATATCTAGTAAGAACTAATCTACTCTTTATTTTCACTTGAAGATTCACACTTTATAATGTGCTCTCTCTATGTACACCTAGCATCACATAGCTTTGTGAGCTTCACCCTTATAGGTAAGTTTAGGTACACTTTTTATTTTTCCTTTATCCTAGTATTTCACTTTGTTGCATCACTAGAATAAAGGGGGTGAATATAGTCATATAAAATTCAAAAATTGGTGACTTGAGCATGGTTAATGACACCCAACCCATAGGTCCTTCTTGCTTGCTCTCATGACCCTCATAGGCTTGTTTTCACTAATTCCCAATCATCCATAGCCTTGTATACTTGACCCTAGTTGAGCTAGGACCCTATTTTCATGACCAATCCATCCCTTAGGTCCCATTTACCCAAGACAATAGCACCACATTAGGACTATAACACCGATGCCACTCCTATCTACTTTCAACATTATTGTCCAAGCTCATTTCTAGCCCCAATAGTCAATTATTTCTAATTTTTCATCCTTATCCTTGTCAACCTAAAGTGATAAAATTCAATCTATGACCAATAGATCCTTATAAAATCCCATTCAAAGATCATTTAAAAAGGGTTGGAAAAATATCACAAAGCAAGCAAAAATACAAGCAAGACTATTCAAGCATATTTCCCTATTCTCTGCATACAACTATCCAACACTATTTCCATCTTATTTAAATCCTTACACTAGTCCCTATTCATCTCAAGCACACCCAATTTAGCATTTCCTTACATTCTCATATCACAATTGTACCAATCACTTTTAAAAAGAGAACTACATATGGCTTGATCCCTCTTCAGAGTATTGGTATGTAGGCAATGTGCCCACACAAGGGGTGTGGATCCATATTCAGTGAATTTTACACACACTAACCCCCTTTCTTGTTCAAAATTCATCAAATTATAACGGAAGATAGGATTTAAAGAAAAAAATTGCTCTATAAGGAGCTCTATAGATTTCTGACTATTGAAACTTTAGAGACATAGTCATATAGACCTACCAAACAAAACCTAGAAAGCTCATATCCTTAATACAATAGTGTCAAACAAGTACTATAGCACTGGTGCCACTCCTATCCACTTTTGGTGCTCCTATCCAATCAAAAAATGAAATTTATAATCTTATTTGTGATAGTGTCCCAAGCCTACATAGTGAATATCAGATCTTGTCTTAGTCAGATCAACATAGTTTAAGCTAAGTCTTATTTTCTCCCTCTTATTACCATTTTTAGAAAATCTCTAATTGCCAATAAATTTCACAAATTAGTAGCTTATTTACCATATATTATTTACTAATTTTAATATTCAGACCCTTTAATTAAATTAGGAATAAAACACTAATATTCCCAAAAAATTTAAATCAGTCACACATGTAGCTACTATGGAGGAGTCACTCGTAGCCACTTGTTGGATATATAATGATTCATCAAAAGGCACAATTGACTAAGAGCAACTATTTGTGCCAACCCATAACAATAGTTTTAGGTAATTTATTTACTAGCCTACAAGTATTTAGACAAATTTTTGTAAGCTATACTCCTACATCCCAAACAAAAATAATGCTCCATCAACAATAAAGTATAAGGGATGAATTCTACATGGATATTGTTAAATGAATTCAATTTTAACCTCTTCATTCCATTGCATCTCTTATTATTTGTATATATTTTAAATATGGATATAGCTATACTCTATAAATATTAGTAATCAGTAATTAGTTGTTATTTATATTATTTTCAGCATTACCATAGGATATACTATTGTATCAATCAGGATCTTATGATAGTCAATAAAAACTGAAGACATAAAATATAGATTAGTTTGAAAAAGGTAGTAATTAATTTTTAAAATATCTAGAGAAAATAAAGAGTGTTATAATCAATATTGTATCAATTCCTTCATAGATACTATTCCTTTATCATTAATACCATTACATTGAAGTAATCATGTATTAAATAATTAATTGATTAGAGCTCTAATCTAATCAAGGTAGGACCTAGTCATGATGATTTGTGATTACATCTATTAGATTATTTTTTTAGTTGTGAGTATTTTTGTTTATTAAATTATTACAAGTGTGATTATTCATTTCATTATTGCATGTGCAAAGATTCCATATTTAACTTTAATTTTTTCCTAAATTGCTTACTTTAGTTTTGAAACCTCAAGAAGAGTGAGTGTGAATTTTATTTATGTAATTGCGATTCGGTATTTTTATTCCTATCTTAGTCACAATTTAAATTCTAATAAAATATCCTTTGCAATAATTTCAATTTAGTATTTGATTTCTAGCACATATTTAGTTTTAGTATAATTACTTTTCTTTCTTTGTAAAGTTTAGGCTTATCCTGGTTTAACTTTCCTATCTAAAATCCTAGCTTTGTAGTCATCCAAAGGTACTTAGTATGTGCATACAATGCTAACCCATTATCAAACACATGTCCCTATATTTGAAATTTAAATTTATTCACCTACACATACACATTCAAGTATCCATTCTTCATAACATCCTACTCGTGTTGCATATTCTCTCTTGGAGGTAGTGGGTTGACCATCCCTACACCTTATGCCTACATCCCATTTATCATAGTAATATTTACATTAAAATATCCTCCATTATTATCATCCACATTTTTTTATACCCAAGACTTCTCATGACTGATTTTAATCATTATTGCATATTTTTACATGTGTTCAGTTGGACCCCAAATTTTATAGTAATATACTCTAAGTATTTTGAATTCATGGCATGGAGAAGCAAGGGTGAAAGAATAGAATGGAGGAAATTGGCATGGGAGAGAATGGCATGGAGGGTAATAGTATAGAAGAGATAAATAGGGAAGAATAATGTGGAAGACCTTGGCATAGAAGATCAAGTTTTAGAAGAGAAGGAAATAGAGAATGGGGAACATAAGATGCAGGACTCAAAAAATTGCAAGACTAAGACAAGGACATAGGAATAGAGATGGTTTTAAATTAGTTCATGGAGGAATAAGAGATTACTCAATCATGAATCTAACAAAATTACATTAAATAAAAGGAGAATGTAAGTGAATATCTAGCATAGAGAGAGTATATAAGGATTGTTAGGCCCAAGTCAAAATGGAATTAATTATAATAGCTCGCCGTGACTTTTTTCTTGAAATAGTCATCACCTTATCATTCATAACATATTAATGATATAACCTGAGAGGGTTTAGTTTGTTTATAAGTACCCCACGGTTTTGCTTATGTATTACTTTTTGAGATAGTTGGTGTCATTAAGATAGAAATGTCTTTATAATCATAGAAATTGAGATAAATGAAACTGTTACTTTATCTACAAATATTGACATGTTAATATTCTTGGTGTTAAATTTTTTTTTATGATTATAGATAAGTACATAGACTATGTGAATGAATCAAATGGTTAACTCTAGAGTGATGTTTATCGTAATAATGACAAATTTTTCTAACCTAAGCACACAAGTATAGATAGAGTTATCTATCCACCACCATGTGGAAAAATTGATGAGAACCAATCTAAGTTATGTTCCTTAGGTGAGCTTGTGAGGTCACTACTCACATGATATGTT
Source organism: Torreya grandis (assembly GCA_037957365.1). Classification (NCBI taxonomy): domain Eukaryota; kingdom Viridiplantae; phylum Streptophyta; class Pinopsida; order Cupressales; family Taxaceae; genus Torreya; species Torreya grandis. The sequence goes on from JARHVA010000404.1 coordinate 3,639,401, forward strand.
AGAATACTATCTCATTGGTTTCTTCCTTATTCTAGGCATGAAACTAATACATAATCAAGAAAAATTAAGGATAAAATAACCCCAACATTTTGGTTCCATTTTTAAGACCCATTGCACTTATTATCACATTGGTAGAAAGATGCTCAAGTGGATTTCTTTAGAAAATGTTGAGTGTTGGGTTGGTACAATAGAAAAGAACTTTACACTTCAATATATTGAACCAGGATTTTTTTAATGCACATGAGTAGAGAAACATGTATATGATTCCGTATATGAAACATTTTTTGCATAATTACCTAGTCACTTGCAACCTTAGCTTTCATCATATGTGCAATATTGTTCATGAAATTATGGACAGAGGGATCCTTGGTCAATAAAGTGTCAGATAGCATTAGCAAAGTTGAAAGCTACTTAGACATGTGTGATAGATGTGTGGTGGAAAATATTTATTAATAGTTACATTTTGGAATATGTTGTCTCTACATATTCTTGTCTAGAAGAAGCATAGTTCAATTTCTTGAGGGAACTATTTATAAGGTACCTCAATTAATTTCCCTTAGAAATTAAGAAACTTATGTTGATTCTAGACTTGAAAAATTCCCCATGGATAGATAAAATCTATCATACATGAGTATTATGACTGGTGTGGAAATGAATGGGTATGCATTGGTATGAGATTGGTAGTTTAGCATGGAATTCAATCAGTGAGATATGTAAAAGCATAAGTATTATGAGGTCAAGTGTAAGGCTAGAGAGGTAATGATCCTAGGGGGAAATGGGATGATACTAGAAGTGCCATGAGAATATACTGGAGGGTGGAAAGGTATAGTTATTACTCCCTAACCATGGTTTTATGCCCTTTGTTGGTACATGTATGCATAAAAGAAGTAGGACAAGCATTGATGATAGTGGAAACCAATCCAAAGAGGACCAATTGCCTAACCATAGTGCATGTTCATGCATTTGAGTTTGGTATAAATATTATAAGAAATTAGGATATTGATAGTGTGGAATGTGAAGTTGAATTTGAAGCTAATTCTATAGAGGAATCTCTAGTAGTGCAAGTTCAAAATAGTAATTTATCATTAACCTTTACCTTTCCATTTAAATTAATATCTATGGCTCACCTTGAAATGATAGGTGGACCAAATGTAATTAGTGGGACAAATATAGGCCCAACAATAACTAATCAACCTCCCTCAGCACCCAATATTCTAGTGTACCTATTACTATAGGAGGAGCAGGAGGCAGTATCGATGGTGATTCTAATGGAGCTACAAGAGGATCAGGAGGTAGCTCAGGAGGATTTGGTGGACCTCCACCACAAAGTTAAATAGTAACTAGATGAGTGACACCATAAGGTCCACTACAAATACCCAATGTACCTACAATATACTATGAGATGATGCTTCATCTACTCAAATATTAAGGTGTTGAAAATGTAGCTAAGCATGTTCACAAGTGTAAACTCATTTGATGGGAATGGGATATAACTTATAATAATTAATAATAAACTTAGTTTTCACTACTTTGTTGGATATTGTGTATAAATTGTATTGAAATTTATATCCTCAACAAGCTATTATAAATTATGAACTGTTGAAGATTGATTTTATCCAAGAACTTGATATCCCTAAGTTTGAGAAACAAAGTATCATTGCCTTAAAAGATATTAAATAAGAGATCACTAAGAGTGTGTGCATGTATGATTCACATTTTGAAACACTTATTTCATATTTATCATTTGCAATCAACCCCACATACCATGATCAATGGTTTGTGTGAGGGTTATTACTTAATTTTTGACAAGCCCTATCCCACAAGACCTTCATTAATTTGCATGAGGCACTATAAGCCACCCTTTGCATTGAATCTATAGTAAGTATAGCTATTGGGATCAGCCCCTTTATGGAGGATTAGATTAATATAGCTTCTCATCTAGATAATTTCATGGTAAACAATGCCCATGACACATGCAATGGCTTGTGGTTTGTTGACTATGAAGTGGAGGGTCATAATAGGAACAATTATCCATGGATAAATGTTTGTGTTATTTTAAAATATTTTTGTGAGATATACAAAGAGATCATCATATAAGGATTTTTCCCTTACTTTAGCATGCCTCCTGAGCCAAAGTGTCACTATACTATAAAATATGTGATGCATATACACATGATACTAATGAATACCAGGTCATTAATAAGATTCATGAAGCACGCATGTTAGGTACTCATCAAAATTATATAGTTAACACATAGGGGGATGGTGTAAGTCAAAATTTCAAAGTTAAATAGCATGGAATTGGATGAGGGGGTAGTTATTTTACACCTAAGATATGTTATAATTTTGGATCTCTGAACCACTACTAGTGAAATTATATGGTCTACCTAACATGTTTCTTTTGTAAAAATAAGCATGGACTAGAAGAATGTCCATATATATATGTTTTCATCACTAAATAATGGAATGAGAAAGGTGATAGGATGATAAGTGTTGTAAAAAATCCAAATGAATAATGGGCATTGCACCCTACCACTCCACTAGCTAGACCCAACGTAAATATTAGTACTCAAAGAGGTGCTTATTCCCAACTAGTTTCAAATCCACCTGCTAAAAGGTTTAGCATGAAGAAACTTGTGTGTAACACTATTGAGATGCTCAACATTAGAAATAAGTGTTGTATGACATAATGTATTTGGTACAGGAGCTGTAAGGCAAAATTGATTTATTGAAGGACAAGGATGCTACCATGCATGTCAATATGCAAAGATATATAGTACCCATGGACTTAGAGCATGATAAGTTCTAAGAGATATGAAAGATATTCCTTGGTGGGGACATCATCCCCATCTTAAATAATTGGTTATGACATCAAATGACAAAGCCTTCAGAGGACCATTGTTTTAACCATGCACAATGACAAGAAACCCATATTCAACCAAATTTAGAATGTGACAAAGAGGTCCTTGTCAATGCATCCATTTATGGATGGACTATTTGTGATATCTTATTGGAGACTTTAATAAAGGTTAATGTTTTAATGAAATATGCCTACAAAAAAATTGGGAGCCCCATTTTATAGCCCTCCCCACATGTTTTTTCATGGCCAATAAGACTCACACATTGCCCATAGGCATTCTTAAAGATTCCACCATTGATATCTTGGGTGTCACATTCAAGGGTGATTTTGAAGTGATCAAGATTACCAAATATGATAACTTCCATGCTCTATTAGGTCAACCTTGGTGTTATGAAAATAATGTTGACTTGCATTTCAATAAGTGTTACATTAACTTTGAGAATGACACTTACTATGTGTTCATTCTTCTGAATAATGACCAAGGACCTACCTTTTTGGAAATCATTGATGTTGATGAGGATGTCAACATAATTTATAACATCATTTCCCAAGAAAATGAAAATGTGATTCCTACACCTAATGGCATATTGTGATGGGAATACATGAATTCCACTTCTAACACTTCAAGTATCATGTGTGACCAATGGACTCAAGGCACATATTATCTAATAAGGAACATCTATGGTGTCATTTATATCTACCTAAGTCCCTCCTCCAAGTTCACTCAGTGCCACAAAACTTTTGTCCTCATTATTCTACTATGATTAAGGTTAGACCATACACCTCAATTCCATGGTCAAATTGAGGCTAGGGAGTATTTTCAATAGCTATAAAATTATTATGTTGATTAAGGTGAATGTTTTCACATGCTTAAATTTTTATTTTAAGGAACCACTTCTTGATGGTGGTATACTCATCTATAGTATTTTCACACATGGGAACAAGTATACATCACCATGTACTATCACTTCTACCATGATAACCATGTTCATGCCACCCTGAGTAATGATGGGATTGATCCTCTAGAAGACCATATAATAGCCTTCAAAACATGTTATAACATCAAAGACATGTTTTTAATAGAATATTTATGGATTCATGCCTTTTATGGTACTCTACATGCCTAGGGTAGAGTATGGTACATCCATCAATAAAACCATAAGGAGACTAATACCTATAAGCACATCACACATGGTTTGTTTACAAAATTTTCATTTTATTCTCCATGAATGGATTTAAATTTAAATTTTTAAGTAATATGTCAGGTAATTGTAGGAGATCAATTACTAGTTGAAGACCAAATAAGTCACATGCATGGCACACCAAAGGATAATTTTTCCATCTTCCAAGAACTTGATACTCCTACTATGCTCAGTTAGAACCTAACTCTCAATCAAAATATACACATCAGGAACAGATACATTAAGGCAAGTAAAAGGTTGTATATTAAGTTAATGAAGGTATCAGTTCTGATCTACTTGGGCTATAATTTGATCACTTAAATATCGATACATAATATGGGGTACATGATGTCAAAGATACTATGGATATTAAATAAAAACCATATTCCATGCCACTCTAAATGGTTCAACACAATATTAGGATGAAGGACACACCTAAAATGGCCATTATGGGCAATTACTGGTCTAAGTTTGAGTTGACAAAAAAAAACTCTTATAGGAGTATCAATACATTTTACTATATAACTACATAGAAATAAAGTGAGTGCATACATCATTAGGAAAGATGCACATTAATTTGGTTGAAGCCACTTGACTAGGAAGAAAATGGCCATATTGGATGAACCCTAATCTGTGTACTTGACTTAAAGAGGAAAGTGATTACACATTGTACACTAGAGTTATTACTCTAATTGATGAATTTGAGTGGGTTAGTCTAATGGTTATCAACATCAATAAAGATGGTTGACTTCACATTTTCATTTATTAAAAGCTACTTAATGTTTTTTGTATAATTTACCCTTTTCTAATGCCTTTCATAGAGGAAATTTTGGAAGGTGTTACTAGATGTGAGATCTCCACCTTCATCGATAGATTTTTTGGAAATCACTACGTACAAATTGTTGAAGATGACAAAGAAAAAACAAAATTTTCAATTGAAGTGTCTATTTTGCATATAAAGCTATGCTTTTTGGCCTAAAAATGCACTAACAATGTTTTCATGCATTGTGGTGGAAGACTTTGAGTATTTCATCCATAAGTTACTTTAGGGGTAATTGGATGACTAAACCATGTATGGTTTAGTTCATGACCACTACTCATGCTTGAGCATTGCCATAAAATTAGTATTTCCTTGAATTTGAATAACTGTATATTTTCCTCCCTATTTGGAGTTGCCACATCATTTGTTAGGATGGACTACTAGTGTATCTAGCTAAAATTACCATCATTATCCAACTCCCAGCTCCAATAACTCAATGCAAGGTTCATGCCTTCTTAGGTCACATGGGGTACTATCAGAAGTTAATTTGGTATTATGATAATATATTATTTCTAATGGAAGAACTACTCAAACATAATGGCCTATTCATATGGACTGCTCAAAACTAGAAAGCATTTACAACTCTAAAATAAAAACCATTGACTATATCCATTCTCTAATTCCCAAACCGGACCTAACCATTTCATGTGCATGTCAATGCTTCAGTCATGGTAATGTACACCATCCTTGCACAGCCTAGTGAATGAAAGATTGATCATCCAATTTATTTTACTAGCTAGAAGCTCACATTAGTGGAATGGAACTACTCTACTATAGATCATGGGGATTTGTCTATGGTTTATACACTCTAAAATTTTTACCAATACTTGTTGGCCACTTCTTTTTCTTATATATGGATCATGAATTGCTCAAGTATTTAGTCAATGAGATAATATTATATGAATGCATATGTCGATCTATTGTCTTATTTTATTAGTTTTAGTTCTCTATGGCCATGAAACCAAGGAAAGTTAATTTTATACTAGACCACCTCTCAAACATTCAATCTATTGAATTATCATGTGTTATATAAGATGATTTACCTAATGTATAAATCTTTGAAGTTACATGAATACTTGAAGAATTGGAGGAATGATGGATTTTCTTATAATAATCTCAATGACAGGTCACCGTAGCACCCAAGAGAAAAAGTATTTGGTTTTCCATGTTACCCCTTTCTAGTTTATTAAAGGATACCTATACAAAATGGAATGGGATGAGGCATTATGAAGGTACATAATAAAACATGAGTACACGAAATTTATTCATGAGGTCCATGAGGGTGTCATAGGAGTACATTATGTTATTGGCACAATAGCATGAAAGGTTCTACTAGTTGGGTTATGGTGGCCCTCATTATTTAAATTTTCCAAAGTTTATGTGTGCTAATGTGATATCTATTAGCACGTAGGTAAACCAAACTGAAGGGATGTCATGATCCTTTATCTAGTGCTTTCTCATGAACCATTTGAGAAATAGGCTATTGATTTGTCTAGCCCCATTCAACCTTCTATGAGATGGAATGACACATTGTACATCATTATTTCTAGTTATTATCTCATACATTAGGATGTAGTGCTCACATGGGATTGTACTATTGCTATCATTACTATATTTTTATGTGAAAATATCATCACAAGGTATGGATTCTCATTAAGTTTAAAAATTGATTGTGGCACTTGCTTTCTAAATGAAATAGTATGCATCTTCTTGCTTGAGTTCATGATTGTGCACTATAAGACCATGACATACCACCCTTAAGCCAATAACATAGTTGGACCCTTCAACAAGGCCCTAGGTAATACACTAACCAAAATTTGTAATATTGGGTGCACTGATTGGGATGATCACATTTTTTAGTCTTGTGAACTTATCAAACCACATACAAAATTTTGAGCAAGAGTACTCATTTAAACCTTGTCTTTGGTACTGAAGCAGTTTTATCAATGGAGTTCCTTGTGCCTTCCTTGTATATGACATGCATTATAATATTAGATGAAGAATAATCCCTCAAAGATCACCTAGATACTTTACTTCATTTAGATGAAACGTGTTTTCTTTCACACTAGAGTCAAGTGGTAGAAAAGTAAAAATAAAAAACTTGGCATGACCGACACATCAAAACCAATTTTTTTTCATCCTGATATGCATGTTTTGGTCTATGATTCAAAGTTTACATGTCATCTAGGTAAACTAAAAATATGATGCAATGGTCCTTTTATCATTCATGAAATCCATCCAATAGGATTCTACAAGTTGAAAATATTATATGGTCAATTCCTACCAGGCCATTTCAATGGTAATTGGCTCTGGCCCTACATTCTATGAAATTCTTCAATTTAGTAAATAAAGCACATACCACTAGTTTATTTTATTTTTTGAATAAAGTGTGGAATTAGATACATGTAATTTTTAATTTGATTTTAGCACTTTCTATGCTCTTTGGTATTCATAACTTTTTTCTCTGTCACCTTATTGAAAAATATATGTCATTAGGTTATGTCACAGACGACCACACACATTTTAATGTGGGGTAGTTTTAAAGGTGGATAAGTTACTTAAGCTTAAAGTGCATAAAGAAAAGGTTTGGAGGAATCATGTATGATTCAAGAAAAGCTCAAGATAAAGAGGCATGTAAGATGCATCACATCAAAAAAATTATGCAAGAGGAGGCATGTGAAGGAGGCATACAAGAGGTGTCATGTGACCCAAAACATGGAATGAATATGGAAAAAGAAACACCATTATAAATATGGGTTAAAATGAAAATGTAGCTCCCATGAACAAAATGGGAAATTTGAATTTTATATATGGCATGCACTATGGGAAAGGCACAATAACTCTCTAAGGAAGGATGGGATGTGTATTTATTAATGGCATAATGGCATAAATGGAAAGTGTGTTAAATGGGTCCCAAGGCATGACTGTTTAAGGTATTAATGGTGGAATTGATGGACAATGACATGGATGGGAGTTAATGTAAAAAAATTATTTACATCTAAAAGACCTTTCCATTTCCTTTTTATTTTTTACTATTGAAACATGATGATTTCATATCTCAGTCAAGCATGAGCAAGGGATAGAGAAGATGATTATACAATATTCTCATTGATAAAAAGTGAAGCAAAGATTGTGGTTAAAAGTATTTAACAAAAGAAGTGATAAAGTGATCATAGAAGAAAGTTTGAGAGAATTTATAGGTTGTAAATGCTACAACCACTATTAGAGTAGGATAAAGTAAGAAGCTAAATTATTTTGGGTCTAGGAAAAGGAATCAACATGTTAACCTTTAGGGACCCCAATTGGTGATGCATATAAATCATAAATGAATAAGATATCCACTACCAGTCATTTTTGAAGTAGAATAGCATGAAGGCATAGTAAAAGGAAGTCTTATTTATATCTAGGAAGAAGGATATAGTGTATGTTGGGCATAAGTCGAGGACCCTACAAAGCTAGTAAAAGATACATCCAATAGAGAGGAACTAACGATGGCATGTGTAACAAAGAAATAAACCACTACATCACCTCCACCACAAATTCTAATTAAATAAATGTAGTACCCTGACATGGTTTTTCACATAGAAAACTAAGAATCTAAACTTCCACTTATCAAGTCCTAGATTATAATGATCACTAATATGGTAATGAAGGTGACTTATAGTGTGACTACCAAATTGAGTGAAAGAATATAAGGAATGAGATCACTTATGATCTCATAGTTTATAAATTTATGGAGGATGTGGGTGTGAACCAACTTTTCTAACTACCTTACTTTGGAAAACCCCATGAGGTAGTTCAGTTCTTGATCTCACGCATCCATAAATATTATATCTACTTTATAGGGCACAAAATGAGGATTACTCCTCAACAGATCAAAAATGTAACTAGGTTACTCTATTATATATTTGATGCTAATTTAGATCTCAATGATCAAGTGTTGATTGAATATATGATAATGGTACTAAAATACAAGAAAGAAGTCCATGCTATGTATATCACAAGTATTATAGATCTTACCATTAGGGTAGTTGTGTACTTGGCCATGACCAAGATATGGGGAATATGCAGGTGGAATGAGGTGGATATGGCTAGCCTCTATGTTGCGATCCAAATTTCCAAAGGAACTAAGTAAAATTATTCCCAATTATTTGTGGAGAAAATTTAAGAAGATATTGCAAAGGCACATCACCTACCCAACCATAAGTTTTCATGGGGTGCAATTTTGATTTTACTTGTTTTTATGAGATTGGTGTCTCAAAATGTTTTGACAAATAATTTAAGTGGTTTTACCCACCTAAGCATAGCTCCACCATTGAGATATTCAAATAGTTCACCTATTTCATATCCATCACACCCTCTTACAAGGCAAGGATTAAGGGTTGGTATGAGGGGATGAATGAATGGTGTGTTTCTATGGATATGCCCACATATATGGATATTTATGTTGATTTTGTAATAAATCAACACCATTAACTCACACAGATATATCTAGAGACCACCGATAACTTGTTAGGGTGGATCAAGTTACCTTATGCCCTTACAGCCAAATATTTCATGGACTTTATTAATTGCATTCTATATGTGCACCTAGTGAATATTTATGTTGACAAGATTGACATTAATATTCACACTCTTCATAATATTTATGTATATCTAGGAAGGGGAACATATACATAGTGACATAATTTAGATAAAATTGACATCAATCCCTTCAAAATAATTATGCAAGGCAAAACATGGTTGATTTACTATATGCTTAGACCATGAAGGAGAACATCAGGAAGCTAGTAGGTGGAGAAGGAAGCACTCCCCTAGCCATAAACATATGTATAAAAAAGGGAGTGAAAGAAAGATAAAAGACCAAGACCTGAGGCCATCATTTCCAATAGGGCATAGGGACAGCCCAAGGCCACTCCAAGCCTCATCATCGATAAGAGCCCAAGGGTTATTTCTAGAACAAAAGGAGGACATCGTTACATCCCAACCAACTACCCAATTAGATATAGAGAATGAATTAGCCTAAATGGTGATTCTATAAATAGGTGAAGCATCTCCTAAAGTGAAACCTACAAAGGAACCACTCCTGAGCCTAACGAAGAACATCTTACTGTAAAGTAAAATTGGACATTGAAATTCCAAAGCTTAAGGAAGAAGTAGGAAGAGGGGAATTCCCCAGCATAAAGGACCTTAGAATTGGTACTAAAAAATAATAGGAAAAGAGTCCCAAAGTTATAGATCTAGAGTGAAACCCCAAAAAGGGTAAGGAACCTGTGAAAGAATCAGAGTAGTAGTAATAACAAACACATGTGGGTAATTAGGACCCTCCCACTCATTCCATGTTATAACAAGATATACCACATAAGCAAATATATTTTTAAGAGTATTTTCATGAACATAAGTCCACTAAAAAAACTCAATGTGAGTTCTATTTTTTGATGGAGGTATATCATGATGAAGGCATATTTAAACTCCCAAAGGCTAACAATTATATAATCATGAAAGTGGCATATGTTCCAAATGTGCTTTGGGTAGATCCCTTGAAATTATCTCTAGTTCAAGTAGGCGCACAAACCTTATAAATTTTACCCTATGAATCTATAGGCAAAACATTCTCCATAGCCATGAAGTTGGCCAACTTGGCTATAAGTATTGAGAGGTTGTCAATATGTATAGATAAGAACATGTGAAATGGTGCAAGATTGAGGAAAAAATTAAAGAGCTCAAGTGATAATAGGATTTAGTTGAAGCATATCAACTTAGGATATTACGCCTTTGCCAAAAAAAATTGAGGAGCGATATAATGCTTGTAAATGATATTCATGTTACTAGTGAAGCCATCAATAAATTAGAAATGCTCATGGACCTCTTGTTTAATAAATTTAAAAACCACGTGAATCCTCAATAGGAAAATTTATGGGCAATAGATTAGTTTATAGAGGTCATAAATGTATGTTGTGACTTGTTTAATAAACTAAGCACCACTATTCCCACTACTAATGGGGTTTTTATAAACTTATTATGGCCAAGTAAAATTTTGGAAGTGCGACTCACCCTAAGGAACAACAACATTAGCAATTGGTTGAGAATGAATTTAGCATCAAGGATAAGTCCTAGTGTGTAAAGGTATTCTAAGACATCGATAAATTATAAAAATAAATAAGCATCCATCAACAGGATTTGAATGCTATTTTCTTAGCACTTCAAGGATAGGTTTTGGTAGAGGTTAGGTCATTCAAGGAGACCCATAAAGCTGTAACTGCTCAGCTTGAGATTTTGACAACTCAAATAGATGGTTTTCTTGAGAAATCCAAGAACATGAAATAACTAAAATGTGAAGTACAAATTTTTAATTTTAATTTTTAGACATCCCTCAACCAATAGGAGGAGATCAAATGCCAAGTTTATTAGGTAGGTCTCAAGTTTTTGTTATTTGAATAAATTACAACATAGTCTAGGATGGAATATCAATTTAATCTAGGGTGATGTTGGAACCCAAATTTTGTATTAATATATTCTAAGTATTTTAGAGCCTTGGCATTGATAATCAAGGTCTCAAGAGCAACACAAAAGACCTTGGAATGAGAGAGAATAGTGTAGAAGAGAGAAATAGGGAATAATATCATGGAAGACCTTGATGTAGAAGATCAAGTTGTGGAAGAAAAGGCAATAGAGAATGAGAAACATAAAATATAGGACCTATAAAATTTTAAGACTAGGACAAGGTCACAGGAAGTGGAGATGGTAGTAAAGTAGTTCATGGAAGCATCAGAGATTACTCAAGCACAAATCTAGCACTAGTTTGTGAGAGAAGAGGAATACAAAATTGAATATCTAGCATAGAGTATATAGGGGTTGTTAGGCTCAAGTCAAAAGGGATTTAATTTTAATGAGACACCATAACTTCTTTTTATGAAATAGTCATTGGTTTGTCATATATAATGTATTAATGATGTAACCTAAGAGGGGTTAGTTTCGGTATAAATACCCCATAGCTTTGTTTATGTACTAGTTGTTGAGATAGTTATTGTTGTCAAGATAGAGATGTGTAATGGATAGTTTTATGGATGAAATATCTTTATAATAATATTAATTGAGATCAATAGAGCCACTACTTTGTCTGTGAATCTTGATGTTTAAGCTTTTTGGTGTTAAATTTGTTTTTATGATACTAGATAAGTACAAGGATTGTGTGAATGAATCAAATGGTTAAATCTAGAGTGATTTTTATAATAACAATGATTAAATATTCTAACCTAATCACACAAGTATAGATAGATTTTTATATCTACCATCATGAGTCATAATCAATAGGAACCGATCTAGGATACATGCTTTGAGTGAGCGTGCAATGTCACTAATTGCATGATATGTCAGCGTGCTAGATTTTTGGTTTCTTCCTTCTTTTATACATATGACTAATACTTAATTCAGGAAACTAAGGATAAAATAACCCCAACATGTTCCTTTTGTCTGATCTTTACTTTAAAAAATACATTAGTCTTAACTTTATGGTCCTTCCAAAAATATCCATAAGTTGTATAATTGGTATAGTCCTTCTGGTAATTACCTTATACACACTTAAAAAAAGACATGAGACCACATCCAATACCTATATGACATTTTCCTCTACACCATGAGGCTCATCCACCTTGATTAAATCCTTATCAATGATTATATACATCCATTTGATTATAATTTCCATTTGTTTTGGGGTGTTTCTTCTTCTTTGATGTTAGTAACAACCCCCACCTTGATTTTTGTTAAACATTGCACCTTGAGGTTGATTATTTCCTCCATGGTTTTTTGAGCTTCCTTAATACTTATTTTACCCTATTTTTTATTTAAAAATTAATATGTTTCACTAATAGGTTTAAAAATTGACAACTATCATAATGTTAAAGATGTACAATAATTACAATTTTGATTTTTGGAAATTGCTAATATAAAAAACTACTATTTTAGTAAAATAATAAGAATAAACCAACTTAGCTCAAATCAAGATTTTTTTAGCTATTTTAGATATCTAAAAGTGCAAATTAGTAAAATTTATGAATGTACATGCTCAGGATCAAGAACATAATATGAAATTGTTTCTAGATAGATCTATGATACCATAACAACAACACAGACTAGTCATGTATGTTGACTATGGAATTATCCTAATTGACTATGACTAATGAATAATAAAGAAAGACATAAAAATAATAGCGTTGATAGTGATATATCAGAATTAGAATTTAAAAATATTCATGGATAGGACCATTCCTCGTGGACAGTCGTTCTTTCCATTTGAGTCCATTGACTTGGACTTGTAATCATTGACTATGACAAAAATATTACTATTGTGACTTATGCATGTGTATGTTGAGTAGGTTGAGATGTTTTGATTTATATTATATTGTTTTAATATATTTGTTTTCCTTCTTTCGTCTTTGAAACCCTAAGGCCACCTTAAAACTTACAAAAGAGATGGGGGGAGTGTAATGGGCTGAGTTGAGCCCAACCATCCCCTTAATGATTGATCACAGCTTACATATCCAAAAATCTAAGGGAAATCAATTCAACATATTTCTTCCACCTAGAGTGATTGGGAAATTGTACTCCTTAATTTTATGTATGCAACTATAAATATGTCTTTCATAATTAGAAATGATGGATCTTGAATTTATTTGTAATGATTTAAACTTGGATCATGGCTTCTCTTTGCGAATGATATTCAATTTGAGAGTAATAGGGAATATTTTATCAATGTGTAATAATGTGTAAGCTAAAAATAAAGTGGGGGTAATGAATGACCTTTGATGTGTAATAATAGGAAAACCTTGTGATAATATCCTTTAGACAACCATATGAAATGTGTGGGAAGACCCAAAATAATAATTTTAAATTTTAAAACTATCCATTATTTAGCATGGGATGTAACTACTCTAGATGAACAAGCCCATGATAGTGGTCCTATCCACCTAGCATAGACATGTCCTTAAAAATTAAGGACATATTTCTTAAGCTAGATATAGTCTAAGGGTAGTATGAATAAGTTTGAGCATTTATCTTGGGAATTTGTTTGTATAAATGATGAAAAAAATGGTCAAGCCATATAGATAAATAGCTTAGAGGAATGGAAAATAATATTTGTGTATTTGTGTGTGAGTCATGGTTTAAGATGTGTTAATACTTAGCATTTTCAAGCACCTATGACTAGATTTATGTGTCTACATCCCCCACTATTATAGTAATTTAATTTATAGATTAAAGAAGAAATAATTAAACTTGGATGTATACAACACCCTTTATCTCTAAGATGATAATCCAATTATGTAGGGAACTCATATTTAGAAAACCCTACAATAGTACATGAAGTAGTCATTTTTCCATTTTTGAAATTTGAAAAAACTGAACTTTGAAAATTAAAAATTTGAGAGATAAATGGAGTACACATATATGAAGATGAAATCAAATTTACCTATAACTTGTAATTAATTATAGAGAATTGTTCCCCCTTGTTGAAGCACTTGGATAATTTGAACCAATGGAAATTGAGAGTGACCAAATCCCAATTTGAATAACTAATCAATCCCTTGATTTGCAAAGATGCATATTCCAACCCTCATGAATGGGTAAAATTACCTAATGCACTAATCCAAAAAGGTGAAACTATGATGGGTTCACTAGAAGCAATGCCAAGGTTATTGAGTATCAATATAATGAAATGTACACCACTCATAATAGAATATGGAACCACACAATGTGTTCTCTAGAAGTAATTCCAAGGCTATTGAGTTTCACTAGACTTCAACATAGATTACCCATAACATATCAAATCACATTGTTGTAGATAGATCAAGATTCTACTAAAATGATTAAAAGATAATAAATAGTATTTATGGCCCCACTGTGATCACATTTCTAATATATTTGAATTTAAATAAACATTTTACCTTTGAAACTTTAACTTTAAATTTTAAAAATGTGCATGAATAAGCATCATGCCCTTTGAAACTATAATTTTTAACTTTAAAAATGTGCATGAACAAGTGTTATGCCTTTTGAACATTGAAATTGTAACTTTTGAAATTTAAAAATGTGCATGAACAATCATAATACCTTTTTAAATTTGAAATTTTTTATGAACAAGTATCATGCCCCCTAAATCTATGTCAATGATATAGAATGCCATTCACCTATATGCTCAATTGTAATGGTATTTCAAACCTGTAACTTTAATATTATAACTATTTTTCATATTACCATGTCTATGCACTTAAGTATATGGTTTTTTACTTTTATTACTTGAAAATTTGAGTGCATATGCATGTCATATTCCCCCATAATCTATAATAATATAAAAATATATGTCATGTGTTTAATTTTTTAATTAATTTGATTCTTTGAAAACCTTTACTCTATTGTATAATCTGACATTTGAATTACTTTGAATCTTTGAAAAGCTATATTTTATCGTAATTCTTATTTTTATCTATTCATGGAATTTTGGATCCCTTTTAAAATCTTATTATGATGCCCCCTTTTGAGATGATGGATGTAACCCACAAGTCACTCATCTCAAAAGAAGAGTTAACTACATCATGTGATAAAGATAGAATCATGTAGCATTATGTCATCATGTGGATATTATGTCATCATGAAAATGTAATTATCATTTAATAATGTATGTCAAATATTGAACACAATTCATATAAGTGTCATTTATATAAGGATATAGTAATTAGGCATGTAATAAATTAACCATATTTGAAGTAGACTGTGTACTAAAAATGCATGATATGTATCATGGCACCACTAATCAAGCTCAACAAGCACAAAAATCACAACACACAATTTCATTCCATGTCACAAATAAGTCCAAGGGTCACACACAAAGGACATGAATAATTTTTCCACAAAAACATCTAAAGGACACACATGAAGGACATTAAGAATGGCATAAACAAGTGACATGTTGAAATTTTTCACATACCAAGTAAAAATACCATAGAGATGTTCAATAAATTTTTTGCACATAATGAACAATGGCAACATGCAAATTACATGAATAATGTCTCCAAAAATAATCCAAGGTCAACATGTGAAGGATGTTAATAATGTCATAAATAAGGGATATGTTAAAATGTTACACAAAATAAAGGGCCAAATGCCTCAAGAAATGAACATGTTAAAATGTTGTGCTTACCAAGAAAAAAATCTCATATATATTTTCAATCACTTTGTTTAACAAAAGGGAAAAGGGACACATATAAAGGACATAAATAATGTTTCCAAAAATAAAGCTAAGGGCCGCACATGAAGGACATTAAAAATGTCACAAACAAGGGACATGTTTAAATGTTTCGCAAAACATAGGGCCAAGGGCCTCAAATAATGAACATGTTAAAATGTTGTACATACCAATAAAAAATATCATAGAGATGTTCAAGAAATTTTTTTCACACAAAGGCAATGGCCACACACAATAAACAAGCAATGTATAGCCTATTATGAAAGAAGGTAATAGAATTTGAGCATAGAACAAGTGAAATCTAGTCTATTCCATCCATATTTATCAATTTCATATCATATAAAAGTAAAGCATTCATGTAGAACAATGTAATATATGAGTAACTACCACGACGCTTGTAAGATATGTAGCTCAACATGGCATTTGAGGTCATAAATAAATATAACCTATTGTAATGTAACCTATATAATTAGATGCCCCCAGCATAGGAAATTCCATTAGGTAGAAAATTCATAATTTAAGAATCCATATACATATGTATGTCCTACCTCACACTCATGTACCTTGTGAAATGCATGTGTGTATATAAAAATAATATTATATCTACCAAAATATCTGATAAATAACATGTGTAAAGAAGTAAAATAAAAACTTATGTCACGCTCAGGTCCTAATTTTTTATTTTTTAAAATATTTTGAATTTTTTTGTTATTGACATATTTGATTTTATTATTATTATTATTATTATTATTATGTTTTTAATCTTTGATATATATGCAAGGGTAAGTAGAAAGGTTTCAAAAAATTTAATAAATGGAGGGATCCAAATAATCTAAAATATGTTTCAAGGAATAGTGTGCACTATGTGAGATACCATTTCAATGTGGAGAGAGTGAAGGTAAGAAATATTCCCCCACTGTATGTGTGTATCATAATATTGCAGCTTAATATGGTATGTGGAGATAAGTAATCTATATTCCCCTAGTATGAAAGAATTAATGTGTGCTTATGCAGTATGTAGGAGTAATAGTATGTAATCATGTCAGCTTAAATGGACATCAAATTATGTGTAGATATTTTATACTCAAGAATACTGAAGTCATGTGCCACAAGAGATATAAATTATAGTCACTATGGTGATGAGTATCATATATGTTCATATCACAATAAATAATAAAAATACAAGGACCAAATGAAACAAAACCAAGGGATATAAGAATAGAAGAATAAAGAGGATGATTATATATGAGGAATCTATTTATATTGGAAATTATTGTGACTTAACCAATGACTTGGTCCATAGGGCATTCCCATAGAGTTCTTACATAACATATGTAATCACCATGTAAATTGTGTGTTAAACTACTATGTGAGATGGGATGCCACTGTGTAGATATTTTTTTGGTAGGAGTGTCATACCAATATTATACATAATCATAATCATATTTTTTGACCTGTAATTATAGAATTCCACTTTGATCATTATCTGTATATGTATATGTAAATCCAACTGCACCATAATGTGTTATTGAATTTTATGAGGTCTTTTGTTATTGAAAATGTGTTGTATTTTCCAGAATGATATTTGAATAAGTATTTACTTTTTTATGATATTTATTTATGGATTTATCTGATCTCAAGATTGTAATTATTACAACGTCATGCTCAAATGTGACATAGTCATGATCTTTACCTAATGTTGCTCCCATTGCTCTCATTCATGATGTCCCTATTGTGTCAATGTATTGTTCTAAGATAGGTTCAATGTGAAATATAATGTAACATTTTTTGGACCCTAGTGTTATTAGAATCTCAATGGATCTAATGTAGCATTCAAGCTTGGTAATATTACCCAAATATTGTTTTTCATAACACAAATATTGAAGAAGTGTCATGTTGCATATATTAGCATCGTGAAAAGAGGTAATCTTGACCTTGATACATTTATTATTATTAATGTTAAGACTAATAAATAAAGGCTCTAAATATGAGGAACGTTTTTACCTGCCTCGTTTGGAAACATATTATCTTTATTTGTTGTCTCTATTTTCAATGTCATTTGTAAGAAACTCTTTTTTTAAGATGTCTTACTTTAGGTTTTTTTTTGAAATGTTTATTTTTGTATTTTTTCTTGTATTAATAGATATTTTTCAATTTGTTCCATTTGTACTTGTTCTATATGTAACCTTTCTTGTTCATCATGTTCTCTTTTTAACCTTTCTTGTTCTAATTTTTATGTTTGTAGTTGCTCCTTTTTTATTTGGTCTTTTGATAACTTATCCATTTTCAATTATTCCATTTATACTATCTCTTTTTCCTTAAAATATTCAATGATGACTATAGCATGTTTAAAGTTGTATGTGTGTAGTATTATCTTCAAGGGATGTGACCATAAGATATAAAACTTGGATTTTCTCTTTTTTTTTTGTGATTTAATAATGAAACAATTATTGGTGCTTTGGTTATGTTGATTATCTTGAACTATAACCCTTCATTTATCTTTGAAAGATCGTGTCTCCATATTAGTTTCATATTTATCCCTTTTCACTATATATTAATCATCTCAATATGTTCCAATTCCCATAGGTGTGATTAGAGTAAGAGATCATTATTATTCTAGATCAACAGGATTAAAAATTATCTTACAATAACTTTTAATCAACTATATCTTTCATATCATCATCATCACTATCATACCAATATGTAACTATGCAATTAGGATATTTGAAAGTAGCCAAAAGAGGGAGATTTAGTAAATTTTCCTCTTGTTATATAGTAACTTATAATGCTTTATGTGTATATTATTTAATTCTTGATATTGGTGTTTTATTATGTTATGTACTTGAATAACCTATCTCATGTGTATTTATTTGATCAATTGTGATAGTTTGTGTAGGTGGTATAATAAAATGACCCTCAAATTTTGATTGAGACACTTTGGAATATCTAAATTTGGTATCACCTATTAAAAGAGTCAATTCATATTTGTCATGTATAAATTTGATACATATATGGAATTTAGATTGTATAGCCTCCATGTCATGAATCCAAGGTCTCCCCAAAAGTAAGTTATAGTGTAATTCATTGGGAATGACTTGAAAAATAGTAGGCACTATCTTGGGACCTACTTGTAAATCCAATATGATATATCCAAGTATTTGATTAAGAGTACTATAAAATCCCTTGATATTTTTTTCTATTTATTGGTTTTTATTCATATTGATAATGAGTTCCTATATGATATTAAAGCTATAAATATTCACTCATAAACCATTGTTAACCAATGCACGTTTGGTTATCTTTTCATGTATCTAAGCTTGAATGAATAGTGGGATACTTGCTCTAAGAGAGTATTAAGAGGTAAGTCTCTCTTATTTAAGGTGATTACCTTTTATATATCTTTGATTTTATTCATGATTGGTGATAACCTTTTATATATCCTTTATTGTACTCATGATATAAGTAAATGATGTTGGTTATGGACCACTAGGGATATTTGTATCATGTAGTGCATCATACAATATATATTTGTAGACTGTTCATATTTTTAATAACTCCAAAATATATTATAAAGGGTATTCTATAGTTTATTGATGATATTATAACCCTTAAATTGACTTGTTGTCCTTGTGTGAGGTGGAGGGGGTTAAAGAGGAACATTTTGACCACCTTCATTTTATCATGGCAGATGAGACACCCACCCTCATCTAGTGTTAATAACATGGACATTAGAATCTAATATAATACTTGTTATAGTAATAGGAATATTATAGTGATTAATATAACCTTCAATTATAGGGTCAAGAGAACAAACTAAGTCATACATGCACTCTAGAACCTAGTGGTGATAGGTAAGAGCTTGGATTGGATATTGTAACAATATAAATTGAGGAAGGCTTAAAAATTTTCATCATTCACTATAGAATTTTTATGATTTTTGGATTTGATTAATGCACATTTATAATATAATGTGATACTAAACTTTAAAATATGTAAACAAACTTCATTGATTATTATCATGATTTGATTTTTAAAACTTTTAAATTGAAAATGGGATAATGGGTGTAACTAGCCAATTTGCATTTAATTTGTAGGCTCTCAGATATAATAATCCTAATTGTAAATTAGTGAACACAACCCAAAGGATACTAAATACAAAGTATTTCATTGTCTCTTAGCCACACTATCTCTTCTCTAGGGTACATTGACAATAACTTCCTAGGGCTAACTAGTTACCAATGCGATATAAGAACAAATGGTCTAAGGCTTTCTATGGCTAAAAATAAAAACACTAACTATTTATAATATACTATGAGGTACATGTAAATTATAATCCATATGAAGTGTTATCTAATGGCTTGAGTATTAGACTAGTACCCCTCACACAATGGCTCAAGTAAAAATGATGACCGCTTTGCCCAGAATGACAAATCCTATGAGTATTAAAACTATCAAAACATAGTTTATAGGAAATTGAGAAAAATAAATTGAAATTGAAAACCAAATCAAAAAATAATATTTTTTGTATATAAATTATAAATTAATCCAAAACCCTAGGCCAAAAAATAGAAAAATAAATACTCAAAAATGTATGGGTTCACCTGACACCAATATGTTTTACCTTATTTTTTTTAACAATTAATGTTATACTAATAATTGTACATTTGGATAGATATTAGAATGCTAAATATGTACAATAATAAATAATTCTGATTTTATAAATTGATAAATATATAAAATTAATATATTTTTAAAACACTAATAAGAAACCAAATAAGTTGAAATCAATATTTTTGTTGACTATTTTAGATATATGAAAGTGGAAATCATAAAAATATATGACCATACATGCTCAAGATTAGGAACAATTTTTGAAATTATTTTTGTATAGGTCTATGCTTCATGAATAATAGCATAGGCTGATCATGTATATTAACTATGGACTTTTCCTAGTTTACTATGAAGGATGATTGATAGAAAAAGTAAAGCTATGATAATGATAGATCAGAATCAAAATCAAAGAATATTTCTAGATAGGACCGCTCTTCCTATACAACATCATAGGCTAGTTGAGTTTATTGCTTAGATACTTATCTACATTAACTGTGATGAAAATATAACTATTTTACCTTTTTCACCTATGTATACTAAGTAGATTTAGATATTGTGATTCAGATTATACCATGTGAGTATCAGTGTTTTCCTTCTTTTATCATTGAAACCCTAAGGGAACATTGAAAACTTGAAACCTATAAAAGATAAAAAGGGAGTGTAATGGGTTGACTTGACCCTAATCACCCCCTTTCTAATTTACCATTGCCTACATATCCAAAAATCCAAGGAAGGAAATCAATCCCATGTAGTAGCTATAAAAATGGCATTAATACTTGACAATGATGGCACTTGATTTTATTTGATATGATTTATACTTGGCTCATGGTTATTCCTTGTGAATGATGTTGAATTTGAGAGTAATAGGGTATATTTTCTCAATGATCATAAGTATTTAAGCTAGGAACCAAGTGGGGGTAACTAATGACCTTTGATGTGTATTTATAGGAAAACCTTTTGAAAATTTTCCTCTAGTTGACTTTATGAAATGTGTAGGAAGACCCAAAAGAATAATTCAAAATTTTTAAATTAGTCATTATTTGGTAAGATACATGGGCACATTAGGTGTTCAGTCCTATAATAGTGGTCATATCTTCCTATCACAAACCTATCCCAAAAAATCAAGTATAGTTGTCTTGAGCTAGAGACAGTTTGAGGGTTGTATGAAGTAGTTTGAGAATTTAACTTGGAAATTTCTATGTATAAATGAAGGCAAACAAAGGTTCAAGCATGTATAAATATAAATGTTTTAGAGGAATTTTTAATAATATTTATGTATTTTTGTGATAGTTATGTGGTTTAGGATGTGTTAAGAATTATAATCTTCAAGTACCTATGACCAGATTTATGTGTCTATAATATTGTACTTATGGCATAGTTTTTACCTAACACAGTCAAATATATTTGTATTCTTTAATATCATCTATCAATATAAATTTATATATGTCATAACTCTTCACATCATAGATAATGAAAAAATAAGTGACATTTATTTATTTTTTATGTTGTATAAACAAATTTCACATTTCATGGTCTCATTTACAAACTTGAAATGACAATGTCACCATTTCCACCTTATTCATGAAATTTTCCTTGGTGTGATCATCTAATTCACATTTGGTACACCATACTCACTTTGACACATCCTACATGTGGCTTGTATAAAGATTCCAAAGTTTTGATTCCATCTTAATTATCTTGTCTTCAAGAAATGGGCTTATACCTATATCAAATTGTCCAACAACTTTGATTGTAAGCATGGAATCTAAAGCCTCCCACACATCATTTAAATTATTCAATCCATATATCTCACGTAGTGTGATAATAATCCTCTAAAAACCACTTTTTAATGTTTCAATGGGTGGAATTCACAACATAACTTTGATATAAGTGTCTTAAATCTCATGCCATATCCACATATACTCATTTACATTCTTCTTGATCTCTTTTAGTGTAAATATGCTCTCTTGATAAAATTATAAGATGTGAAAATATATTATAAATGTCTTCTTTAGTTCTTCAATTTGACCATGGTTTAATTTTGAGTATATGTCCTCTACCACATATGCACTTTCTCTAACAAATTCATCACAAAATAACTCACTTTCTTCTCATACGTGTTAACCCCTTTTATGTACCATGTGATCTCACATTTGTGAATATGATCAGTGGAATATTTTATTCCTCTATAGTTTGGAAACTTAATTGAAATTTTATACACAAATATAAGATGTGATATTAGTTATAATTATTGCTACTAAGTATTTATTCCATTCTCAATAACTCCTCCCAATCCACTAATATCCCCTCATCTTATATTTTTAGTTGAAATTGCACTCCCTTACATGGTACCTACATGACTTGTAACTATGGGGGTTCACCAATGGAGTAATTAATCTTGCTAGCAGACCTTGTATCACAGCCCCTCCTTTCAACATAACATCTAACATATTCACTCTTCTTTGTGATATTTTTCCTCTACATCCATGTTACTCTTTTTTATTAGACTTTAAAACATAATTTATTATATAAAATATTCATCTTTTGTTAGTCTAAAGCTCTTTTATTTAAATGTTATTGGATTATTTCATTATTCTAATCTATATGTGTGTAGGTTTTGGTTTATAATGAATCATATTCATAGCATTAATCATATTTTTTGCTTCCCAAAACTTAATATTCTTATTATATCCACTCATTATTGTCTCTTAGATCATCTTTAAATAGTGAATTTTACATGCACATATCCCCATATCCAATGGGGATTTTCTCACCCTTATGTGAATTTTTCATATGCCCTCTCCATTTCTCATGGACTCTAATGTTATCTCCTTGAAAAATTCCTCCCATATTTTTGGTATCCTTGGAAAAAATTATGTTATCTATACCTTCACTATAATTTCACATCCTTTTGTCCCTCTCATCAATAGGTTCCATGTTATCGGAATGTCTCTTTACCAAACTTACGAAACAATCACTCTAATATTTTTATATATTCTTCCTAGCCTAAGCATGAGTAAAATTAAGAACTCATTATCATGGTATTGATTCTCAAATAAATCATGATAATATTTAGCCGCATTAGAATTTGTGTAACAAATGAACCTTTAGGGTCACATAAAAACTGAGATCGTGCCTCTTTTAGACATGAGTAAGTCAAAACATAAAATTATAACAAGTAGATTTTGAATTTGAATTTCCACCATAAATCAAAATCTATTGTCCAATCCTCCAAATATTTCAATTACTTCACCTACATTTCAGTCCAAGCATGCTTAATTCCAAATTTTTGACTTATTCCTACCACATATGAAACTAATTATGCATGTATGTGCTCCACAAATCAATAGGAAAAGACTTCATAAATATCACTCAAAATATTATCCTCTAACAAATTATTATGTTTCAAACCCTTGCTTTCCACAACATTTTTTACAAACTCTAAATTTTTTTCTTCATTTCATGCATCTACACATTTTATAGATATGCATCCCACCATTCATCAATCCAATCTTCATGGTCTCTTCAAGAGAGAGACCTAGAAACATAACCAAATTATTTTCATTTGTTTACCTTATTTTTATATTAATTTGAACCACAATAGGATAACAAGAATTATTAATTTAGATTATAATATATGGAAATAAAGCATTAATTTGAATGTAACTAATCTAAACTAATATGAAGATGTAATTTACTATTTATGGAAAATACTAAGGAGATTAAGATACTTAGATTTATTATTTAACTAATTGAATGTTACTATGTTCTAAAAATGAAAATAAAGTCAAATTAGGCTTGTGATTTTTTTTTATCTATAATTGTGTCTTTATGTATGTAGGGTCAATACTATCAAGCCTATATAAAAATGTCAATAGTAGTGACTAAGGTTGGTGTTATTGTCTTAGGAATATGTATCTCTCTATGACCATATAATGTATTTTACATGTTTGATATGTCTCTGAATGTGTGATATATGACCCTCAAATACATGCACAAATCCATAAATAATCTTCCTTCTACTTAAAACCCTAGGTCTATTTGTAAATGATGAAAACTTTTAAAAAGTGAGGAAGTGTGATTGGGCTAAGTTGATTCCAATCACCCCCATTGATAATTAACCAATTCCTATGTATCTAATACTTTGAAGATGAAATTCAAGACACATATTTATTCACCTTAGTGTGAATTTTCAATTGTGATCTTTATCTATAGGCATACACCTATAAATTTTTATTTGATCTTGATAATGTTGGCACTTCACCTAACTTGGTGTGTTTCAAACTTGGCTAATGATTGTTCTTAGTTATTGATTTGTAATTTGGGAAGAATAGGGCATACTTTATTGATGCATGAGCATCTTCATGGTCTCCATTTTAATTTTTTTAAGTAATTATAGTTCAATAATAATGTTTTAATCTTATTTAGGGGTCTTGGAATTGATTAGAATTAGAATTATGGCCTAAAAGGCACTTTCCCACCAAAATTAGAATTCAAATATTTCAATTCTTATTATTGGTTTGTGTGGGATTTTGAGTTTAGGATGAAGAGATAATTATCTTTTTATATCCTAAAGTGTTCAAGGTGGTCATTACAAACATGGATCACTCATTAAGGAAATTTTGTTAGTCATATTAGAAGTTGGGTTAGTTAGCATCCTCAACGTATACGAGGAAGATAGGAATTAGTTAGGAAATTATTGAGATATAAAAAGTCTTGTAAATGATTTTATGGATTTTAAGGGTGATATATGGAGTGGATTCAAGGTCTTAATGATTCTAAAACCCCCAAGTAAATGATAAATTTTTCTTGATTCTCATTCTCAGACCCTGTTTTGCCTCTTTATTTTATGTTTTGGAAACCGATTCATAAAGTGGATTCTAAGCCTGTGTATGTGATATTATGATATATGTAATTAGTGTAAATTTTTTAGATAATTATAATTAATTTATGAGGAAAATATTTTATGTTTAATAGGATGGATGAATAGTTCTTTGTTAAGTAGAGGAACTTGCATATTCAATATTTTGTAATTTATGCTTTAAATGAATGCAAAAATGTCATGGAGGAGAAAGGATGTTATGGAGGCCTGTTTGGAATGAAATTATAGTTTGTAATTCCATATTTATATGTTTTTTAATTTTATTATGTGTATTCAATCCATTTTGAAAATTAATTCTTAAACAAGATAGTCAAACTCAATGTAGACTATGTAATCATAGAAAGTTGTGTCCAAAGTTGTGACCATCAATGATAAGGTTGGAGAATCCCTCTGCATCATTTGGATAAGGTATCCAAAAATAATATTTAAAACTTATGAGAGGAAATAGGAGGATATATGGTATCCAAAAATAATACTGGTTTGATTATTTGAGTTTGTACCTTTTCATACAGAGAAGATATGTCAAAAAAAAAGCAAGAAGTTTGTCTACTAAATGTAAGTAAACTGGTGTGAGGTGTGAGTTGGAGCTTTGAAATGTTTTGAATTGAATTATGTGGTATTAAAGGAATATAAAGATCATAAATAATTTTTATATAACCAATAAACCAAACAATGAAGCTATGAATCATTAAGGAGCATGTGAACCTAAAATCTTTTTAGAATAGTTGAGTATTGAAAACAAGGAACAAGAGTGAGAGTGGATTAAGAATATAATATCCAAAGATGATGGTGTGTGAATATTATGAAAGGATAGATATTAAATGCTTTACAAGGTGTCTTATAAAACCAAAGGAGGTTTACAAACTCAAATTGAGGGAGATAAATGCATCAAAATAGTGAAAGAGAGTTAGACCTTAAAGATAAACAAACAAGATAAGAAAGAGCTAGGTTCATATGGGCAGAGTTAAGGATTTATTTTTTTATTATTTTCATACATAAGTGATAAGGTTATATAATCCCTCTACATCATTTGATATCAGATCTTATTTCATTATGCAAAGAGGTATGTTTGTATTTTGAAAATGTTAGTTACTTGTACAAAAAGTTTATGTTAAGTACATATTGAAAGTTGTTGAGATATTATTATAAATATTGATTGGAAGGTTGCATTTGGATTATTATGAGAATTATAATGAGGTTTTAGGTATAAGATAAAGAGTTAAAAAGTGAAATGTGTGGCAAATCCCTTAAGTTAAGAGGCTTAGAAAAGAAATGAGGTGAGTTAGTGAGAGCTCACAAAAGAGAGAAGCTCAAGGAGAGATTGAAGAAAGAATAAAGAGACCAATTGAAGTTCAATAGGACAAGTGTGAAGGATTTTCAAGAGGATAGATAGGTCCATGAGGGATACCTAGAGAGAGAATGTGAAGAGAAGAGAGTGAAATAAAATAAATGACTTGAGACAAGAAGGATGCCATAAAGAGGTAAAGAAAGAGGAAGTGGATATGAGGGATATTATTGAGTTGAGGGTAGTCTTGATAGATTTGGAACATGATATGGTATAAATTAGACCCAATTTTTCATTTGGGATTAGGAAAATAGTGAGATGATCTCTCAAGGACATAGTGAAGAAGAGGAAAAGATAAGAAAATATGGGCAAAGTGAAGAGATAGTTGAGAGAGTTGAGCAAGCAGCCTAAGAAGAAGGAGAAGGAGGTAATAAATCCTCATGTTTTGAAATTTAATTATGAATTTACATGTGTGAATGTGTGGATGAGAGATTATGAGAATAATGAGATATTTGGGCTAATGCATGGGCTCAAGAAACAAAAATAAGAAGCATTTGACCAAGCAGTGTTCAAGAAGCACCAAGATGAAGAAGACACTCAAGATAGAGTCTTGATATTGGAAGAAGAAAAAGAATTTAAGCCATCTAAGAATCAAGATATAATGAAGCATGAAGATATCCTCACTCAAGAGGATGCAAATGAATACAAAGAGACATTGGGATAGTATAATAAGCTAAGGTATGAGGACTATAGTAGTTTGTATGAGTCTTTGAAGAAAGAATATGGCTTTGATCCTCATCAAATTTATATAGAAATACTCAAGGAACTAACCAAGGAGAACATAAACTTGTGGAATGTGGTAGTGGTTCCTAAAATAAGAACATTAATGAATGCATGGATCAACCATGCACATGAATACACTCTACAAGGTGAATTTGTAGTTGTTGAGGTTGAATAACATGCGGTAAATAAGGGAGAAACCATACAAGGAGAAGGAGAAGATGCATTGGTGGCTGATGACAAGAGGGATATTGAAGCATACAAAGCACATGAAGGTACTTGGGATCAATAACAACAAGCAAGAAAAGAGCATATTTGTATAATGCCTAAATCACATGAGAAAGAATATGATTTTTCTAATGAGTTGTTAGTTATAGGTATAAAATAGATGAAGATGGAAAGAGGAATAAATAAATACAAGTGTGGATCAAGAGAAAATGTACGTGTGAAATAGAGATATGTTGTAGTAGAAGATAAGAAATAATAAGGTATACAATCCTCAAGTAGGCCTTGGGATCTAGGAGGCCAAACAATGAATATAAAAGTCAGTAAGTAAAGCACATCAAAGAAAAATGTTTATAACTTTCAGGGAAAGTTTCATTTACCCCTTGGTATTATGATATAGGGTCATCTTAATGGTCTCCATTTTAGATTTTTTAAGTTATTATAGTTCAATTATAAAGTGTTTGTCTTAGTTAGGAGTCATAGTTCATTATAATTAAAATTGTGGGTTAAAAGGCACTTTCCTACCAAAATTAGAATTCAAATATTTGAATTCTTGTTATTGGTTTATGTGGGATTTTGATTTTAGTGAAAGAATGAGCAAGAGATACATAGGATCCACAGGATCAATCTAGGAGAAAGAACCCACAACAAATAACCTGCAAATATTTCCAGAGAATAAATAAATTTGTCACACCTAAAAAATAGGTGATAATCCACAAATTTCTCTGTATATTCTCATTAATCTCTCGTTAATTTCTCATATAATGCAAATTATTTATAATACAAATAGTTTGTTTCATGTTAACAAACTATTTGTAATGATTACAAAATAGAGAAAACAAACTATTTGTTTTCTCATACTACGAACAAATATATTGTTGAGAAATTCTCAACAATAAAATAAATTAACTGAGGTAAATAAATTTTACCCTCGGTAATAAATAACTTACCCTATTAACCCTAGGTAAGCTTAAATATGCATTATTCCAACACCCTCCCTTAAGCGAAACATAGGGAGAATGACAAACAAGGATGGGTCCCATCTACTATGCCTGATAAGGTACCCATGTACAAACCAATCAAAATATATGAAAAATAAAGGAAGGAAGGACTTCATGGGAAATCTCCCCAAGGACAAATTCCTTCACCCCAAGCATCGCTCGTAACTGAAGATAATGAGGAGAAGCCAAAGGTTTAGTGAAGATGTCTGCAATCTGCTCAGCTGTAGGCACAAACTCCAAAGAAAGAACTCCATCCGGAATAAGATGTCGAATGAAGTTCATGTGAATCTCAATGTGTTTTGTCTGCTGATGCTCAACAGGATTGCATGAAATAGCAATCACACTTTGGTTATCACACCAAAGAGTAGTAGGACCCTGCTGTGTGAAGCCAAACTCTCCAAGCAACTGTCAAAGCCAAAGTATCTCCTGACTAGCTTTGATAGCACCTCGATACTTAGCCTCAGTAGAGGACAATGCAATAGTAGTCCAATTTTTTCATGCCCAAGCAACTGGACCTGAACCAAGTGTGAAAGCAAATCCACAAGTGGACTTGTGAGTGTCAACATCACCAACCCAATCAGAGTTAGTGTATCCAACAAGCTGTGTAGAACTCTGTGGTGTGTAATGTATACCAAAGTAAGTGGTGCCCCGAATGTAGTGCAAAATACGCTTGGCTACTTGCCAATGACTCTCATAAGGCTCATGTGAGAACTGAGAGACAAGGTTCATAGCAAATGTGATGTCAGGACGGGTATGAGTTAGGTATAAAAGACTACCTACAAGTTGATGATACAAAGTGGAATCAATAAGAGGAGTCATACAAGTGGCAGACAACACAATACCTGACTGATATGGAGTGGGTGCAAGCTTACAATCAACCATGCCAAATCAATGAAGAAGATCTATTGCATACTTCTGCTGTCCAATAGAAATTCCCTCAAAAGATTGAAAAACTTGAAGACCAAGAAAATAATGTAGAAGTCCCAGATCTATCATATCAAACCTATCTGCCAACTTGTCCTTGATGTCATGTATCAAGGAATCTGAACTACCAGTGAGGATGAGATCATCAACATACAAAACCAAAATGACAAGCTCCTCACCTTACTTCAGGATGTATACATTGTGATCTAACTCACAACGAATAAAACCAGAACTCAAAAGAAAACTATCCATCTTCTCATACCAAGCTCTAGGAGCTTGTTTGAGGCCATAAAGAGAACGATGGAGTCTACAAACCAAGGATGAGTCCTGCACAAATCCTAGAGGCTGCTCCATATAGATCTCCTCATGGATATCACCATGTAAGAAAGCACTCTTCACATCCATCTGAAAAATAGACCAAGAATGTGAAGCAGCAAGAGAGAGTACAAGCCGAATAGAATCCATCTTAGCTATAGGGGCAAAGGTCTCAGAGTAATCAACCCCTTCAACCTGTGAAAAACCCTTAGCTACTAATCTAGCTTTGTACTTATCTACTGATCCATCTGCAACATATTTGGTTCTATAGACCCATTTACATTTTACAAGTTTTCTTCCCTTAGGAAGAGGGACAAGATCCCAAGTATCATTCTTCATCAATGAAGAATACTCATCATACATAGCAACATCCCACTCAGGTATACCAATAGCCTCAGAAAACAACACTGGATCATCTGTACAAGCTTGTCCCAAAAGAGCAACACCAGATGTCTGTGAGCGAGTGCGACGAGAATCAAATGGATCACCAACAAAAGAACCAGCTGCATGTAGAGTGCTCTTTGCCCATTTAGTCAAAGGTGGTGAAGAAGATGGCTGTGGTGGCTGAATAAGTGCAACATCATCATCATCAACAATAGAAAGCAAATCCTCACTATCCTCAGTAGAAGAAGGAGAAGAAGAAGAACTAGATGTACACTCCTGTGGAGTGGGTAGCTCATCAAACTGAACATCCCGTCGAAACAACACATCATGTGTGATAGGATCAAAAAGACGGTAGGCTTTTACATCTTCACAATAACCAACAAAAATGAGTGGTTGGCTTTTTTTCTCCAATGCTTTACGTTTTTCATCAGGAATGAATGCCCATGCTTGACTCCCAAAGATGCGAAAATCTGAAATATCAGGCTTGATCCCAAACCAAGCTTCTTCTGGTGTCATATTTTACACAGCTTTGTGAGGCATACGATTTTGAATGTAGTTTGTATAATTTACAGCTTCAGCCCAATATTGTGGACCCAAATTTTTAGAGTGAATCATACAATTAGCCATCTCTTTCAATGTTTGATTCTTCCTCTCTGCTACACCATTTTGTTGAGGAGTGTGTGGTACAGTGAACTGATGTTGTATCCCATGCTCAATACAAAAATCATAGAAAGCATTACTGTCATATTCCCCCCCATTGTCAGTGTGTATCTTCTTAAGAGGAAGAGATGATTGTTTTTCAACAAAGGCTTTGAAAGCCTTAAAAGTTTTAAAAACTTCACTTTTCAATTTGAGAAAATATACCCAAGTTTTACGAGTAAAATCATCAATGAATGTGAGTGCATATTTATCCCCTGAAAAAGAACGAGTTGGAAAAGTCATCAAATCACTATGAACCAACCCTAAGGGTGCATTTGCACGTGTGGCCTTACCAACTGGAAATGGATCCTGGTGCTGTTTACCAACTAGACAACCAGGACATACCCCATCAATACTTGAGACCTTAGGAAGGCCTTTTACAAGATGTTTTGTACTCATTTGTTGCATATATCCATAACTCAAATGTCCCAATCTCTCATGCCACAATTTTCTGAGATTATTACCATGTGTTATAAGTGAAGAACCAAAAGACATAAAAGACTCAAACTTATCAAAAGTATAGAGTCTTGCAGTATGGTCTGTTATACCTGTAGCAACTATCTCACTAGGATCATTACATTCTCTTATTACAACATTATGTGAAGTAAACTCCACAAGTTTACCAGTACCAGAATTACATATTTGATATACAGAGAGAAGATTAGAAGAGATTTGAGGTACAAGCAATACATTGTTAAAACATCCATCCTGTTTATCAATAGTATCTGATCCCAAGACTTCAATCTGTGAGGAGTTACCCATAACAATATGTGATGTACTACAATTTGTAAGGGAAGACAATAGATCCTTAGAATGTGTGAGATGGTGAGAAGCACCTGAGTCAAAAATCCACTGATCCTGACATGAAGATATAGCCCTGGCTGAAAGTGCTTTCCCTTTTCCTGTAGAAGTAGAAGGAGATGGAGACGGAATGGAAATTTTGTGTTGTCTGACCGCTACCTCTAATGCTTCCATCTTCTTAAAACATCTACTTTCATCATGATTAGGACCACCACAAAAATTACATGGACCAAATGTTTTCTTCTTTTGCTTAAAGGACTTTTTGGTCTTAGTAGATTTAGAATGATGAGGTGATTGGGTGGTGGACTCTGGAGGGTTATTTGAAGGTGCTTGCTTTTTAGACTTAGGTGAAGATTTTCCTTTAGAAGAATTAGCAACTAGAGCATGACTAGGACTAGGTAGAGCATCTAAGGCCATTAATTTTGTTTGCTCCCTAGTCAATCTTTCACAAAAAACTTCAAAGGAAGGCCATTTGAATTCATCACCTAATGTATCCATCATAGTATAAAAAGCAGAGAGAAAAACACTATATGGTCCTTTCAACTTTGAAAAAATCATGAATGATGCACTCCTGATCACTTTTATCCTTGTCACCAGCTTTCAATTGTGACCTTATAGATTTGAATTTTGCTAAGAATTCATCTATTGAAGGGAAATCTGATGGAGAGAGAGTACTCAATTCTGCATCTAATTGCAAAATTTTAAACTCATTAACTTTGCCAAATAGGTTTTTAAATTTTTCCCATACCTCTTTTGGCATAGTAGCATCTGCAATGTGAAATTGAAGATTATCTGAGGTGTTGAGGCAAATCAATCCAAGAGCCTCATCCTGCTTACAACCATATGCATATTTGTCTTTTTTAGTGGTGAATGTTGCAGGTGTCATTTCAGAAAAAATTCTCCATAAGCCCTTTGATTGAAGGAGTTGTTGCATTTTTGGCTTCCAAACATGGTAATTTGTAGAATTTAGAGGTTCAAACAATTGAGATTCCATTCTCGAGGAAGATGATGAAGTTGACAAGAACAATCTAGACATTTGTTTTTCCTCAAAAAACACCCCTCTCATTATAATTTAACGTCTCCCGACGAAAAAAAAAATTAGCCTTGGCTTATACAAAATTAAAAAATGGATTTATGCAAAAAAAATGTAGGGGGATTTGACCCCAAAACCTCCTCCCTACAAATTTTTAACAAAATATCTCTAACCGCTTTAGCAAAGTCAAATTTGAACTTTCAAAGCTAGAGACTTGCATTTAAACCACTAAAAATTAAAAAAAATAATTAAAAAAAGGCCAAAAATGACTCACACATGTGAGATATCAGCTGAATAATCTTTGGCTTTATCAAAAATAAACTTTTTTTCCAGCAAGGCATGGTGGTCAGGGAAATATTTGAGAAAAATTGTAAACACAGTTCAGCAATGCAGAATGGCTCCACTGGATCTGCCGAAAGGACTGTACGGCCTGCTCCAAATCCATCCTTCTCAGCATGAAATGAAATATTTTGAAGTCTGCTATCACATGAAATTTTCAGATTTGGATTTTATGCAGCATAAGGCATTCAAAAATAAGAAATCCGTACAGCTATGCAGCAGACAAAAAAACAGTTTTTAATTTCCTGTTGTTGGCTTCCAAAACATTGTACGGCCTGATCCAAATTCATCAAAAATTATATGGATAGAAATATATAAGATTCATATTTCATTAACTGGTCTCATATTCAAAAAAAGTAAACTGTACGATCTGCCACATCAGAAAAATGGACAGGTACTGCAGTCTGCCAACAGGGACCAGTCTGCAAGTTTTTGATTGAAAGAGCTGTACGTCCTGATCCAAATGTGAAAATTAAAATTGAAATGGATTCTTGAATTGATTTCCTATGCCTCCATGAAAAAAAATATGATTTTGTAAATCCGTACAGTCATTTAATGAGCATAAAGTATAGAATTTTCCAAAAAAAAAACTAGTAAATAAGAACCAGAATTTGAGAGAATTAAAAATATCTGTAACACATCAATAAAATAATATTTTTGAATGTGTTAAAAGATGAAAAATTTTAGGGAATAGGATCTTCAACTGGAACTCCAAGCTCTGATACCATGAAAGAATGAGCAGGAGATACACAGGATCCACAGGATCAATCCAGGAGAAAGAACCCACAACAAATAACCTGCAAATATTTCCAGAGAATAAATAAATTTTTCACACCTAAAAAATAGGTGATAATCCACAAATTTCTCTGTATATTCTCATTAATCTCTCATTAATTTCTCATATAATGCAAAGTATTTATAATACAAATAGTTTGTTTCATGTTAACAAACTATTTGTAATGATTACAAAATAAAGAAAACAAACTATTTGTTTTCTCATACTACGAACAAATATATTGTTGAGAAATTCTCAACAATAAAATAAATTAACTGAGGTAAATAAATTTTACCCTCGGTAATAAATAACTTACCCTATTAACCCTAGGTAAGCTTAAATATGCATTATTCCAACATTTAGGATGAAGATTTAATTGTGTGGTTAGATCCAAAAGTGTTCAAGGTGTAAATTAAATACATAGATCACTCATTAAGGCAATTTTTTTAGTCATGTTAGAAGTTTGGTTAGTTAGCATCCTCAATGTACATGAGGAAGTTAGGATTTAGTTAGGAAGTTATTGAGATATAAAAAGTCTTGTAAATTATATTATGGAGTTGGAGGGTGAGATATGGGGTGGGTTAAATGTTTTAATGATGATAAAACCCCTATTAAATGATAAATATTTCTTGATTTTGTTAACTCATTCTCAGACCCTATGCTGCCTCTTTATTTTATATTTTGGAAACTGATTCATAAAGTGGATTCTAAGCCTATACATGTGATATTGTGATATATGTAATTAGTGTCAATTTTTAAAATAATTATAATTCATTTAGGAAGAATGTATTTTATGGTTAAGATTATGGACACATAGTTATTTGTTAAGTAGAGGAACTTGCATATTCAATGTTTTGTAATGTGTGCTTTAAATGATTGAGAAAACATTATAAAGGAGAAAGGATCTTATGAAGGACTATTTGTAATTAAATTATATTTCATAATCCCATATTTATATTCTTTTGAATTTTATTGTGTGTATTCAATCCATTTTGAAAATTAACTCTTAAACAGGATAGTTAAACTCAGTGTAGACTGTGTAATCATAGACAATTGTGTCCAAATTTGTGACCATTAGTGAATAGAGGATTATAATAAATATTATCTAAATTACTAAGGGATTAATAGGAATATATGAATATTTTTAAATCAAAAATAATTTTTTTAAACCTAATCTAAGTATGGATTAAAAAATAGTGGAACCCAAGTTACACAAACCTATGTTTATGCATACAATTAACACAAGATAATGAGGAAAATGTGAAAAAATGGGTTGTAAATGGTAAGTGAGTATTGGATGTGTTTTTTATAGACTATTTAGAGGTTAATCAACCCTTTGAGTGTTTTTCAACTTGTTTGGAAGCATGGTATAGCTAGATTTTCCTTCTCGAGCTCCTATAGATAAAGCCAACCCTATTGTTAGGGTTTTAAGGAGAAAATGTGATTTGTAGGAGAATCCACCAGTATAAAAATCCAAAAATTGGTCATTATCTAGGTGATAATGTATATTAGTACATT
Organism: Torreya grandis; assembly: GCA_037957365.1. Classification (NCBI taxonomy): domain Eukaryota; kingdom Viridiplantae; phylum Streptophyta; class Pinopsida; order Cupressales; family Taxaceae; genus Torreya; species Torreya grandis. The sequence goes on from JARHVA010000404.1 coordinate 3,675,073, forward strand.
TTGGTGATTTTATACCATAATATTACATGTTTGTACCTATAACAGTGACTGTGTGCTTAACAAAATGTCAGTGACCTAATAGGCTTAATTCGAGGCCAAAAGATGACTAGAAAAGTGAGTTAGGAAAAGAGTTAGAGAATAAAACTTTGTGAGAGGAAAGAGGAGGATAAAGGGTATCCAAAAATAATATTTTTTTGATTATTTGAGTGTGTACCTTTTTTTATTGAGAGGATATGTCAAAAAAAGCTACAAGCATGTTTGTTAAAAGTAAGTAAACTAGTGTAAGGTGTGATTTGGAGCTTTGAAAGTTTGTGCATTGAATTAAGGGGTAATAAATGAATATAAAGATCATAAATAATGTGTCTAGAACAAATAAACTAAATAGTGAAGTTATGAATCATTAATGAGCATGTGAACCCAAAATCTTGTTAGAAGAGTTGAGTATTAGAAACAAGGCACAAGAGTGAGAGTGGATTGAGAATCTATTATCCAAAGAGGATGGTGTGTGGATATGATGAAAAAATATATATTAAATTATTGATTAGGTGTCTTAAGAAACCAAATTGGGTTTGGAAACCCAAATTAATGGAGATAAATACATCAAAATAGTGAAAGAGAGTCAGACCTTGGAGACAAATAAACAAGATAAAACAGAGCTAGGTTCATATGCGTAGAGGTAAGGAGTTGTTTTGTTCTTGTTTTCATACATTAGTGATAAGGTTAGATAATCCCTCTACATCATTTCTCAATGTGAAGTAATATATTTTAGGATTACTTGAGAACTCTAGATGATGAATATGATTGACCTTAATTTTTATGTATATGTGTTTAATGGGGTAATTTCCCACAACACTGACCTATTGGGTGAATGGGCCCTCTTATAAAAATGGATTAATTTTGAAAAATATCCATTGATAGGAAAAGGATGGTATATTCATCCCCAATATAGGAATTTTGACATTACTATATGAGTCTAAATTTACCATTTCAGAGACAAAAATGCCAATGCAGTTTTTAGGAATGTTTGGAGAGATACTTCACTAATTTAGCATAGACTATAATGTTTATTAGGTGACTGATAGTAACTTATAATGGATCAAGATTATAACTAGCATGTGGGTGTGCATGAATGGTAAGTAAGAACTATTTTTAGACACACAAGTCATGTATGATAAGTGTAGGTCAATATTTAAATTTATAACTGTCAAATACCATATTTTAGTGTCTACAAATACCCCTTTTGTTCTAGTATTACAATGTAATAAAAATATAAGATTAAAAGGATAAACATACGCCTTAGTGTGTACAACACACTTTTTATTTGGGATAATGTTACAAATTTGCAAGATGATCTAATAAAAACCTATAATGAAAATGTAGTAGTCAATGTCCATAGAATGAAATTAGAAATCTGAATTATACTTGAAATTTGAAAAAGCAAGGAGTACACATGTATGTGAGTAAATTGTATTGCCTTGGAACTTATTAGAGATGATGCTTCCTTGTATAATCATTGGAAAATTTTACTTCCTTGTTTAATCACATGGAGAATATGAAAAAATTGATGGTGATTAATCCAGAATTCAAAATATAACTAAGGCAAGGGTCTTGGATTGGAAGACAAATGCCCTAACCCATATATAACTAATCTAGCACTGATCTTGTAACCAAAAGATGATAATGTGTTTACTATAGGTAATTTCATGGTCTTTGATATTAATTATACCTCAACATACATTACCTCTAAATTATGAATCAACTGTTGTAGATGGACTTATAGATTCAAGTTTTCTCTACACTTGAAAACTCTTGAAAATATTGTAGAGGTACAAATGTGTAAATTTCCATGAACTAAAATCATGCCCCTCAAAATTAGTACAAACTAAAATATATCATATTATATATGAACCTATGATCCAAGATCATCATGACCTTATTTATAAATACTAGTCTAGTTCACGTTTTGAGTCATTAGGTCTTTATGAGTCTATATAAGTCCATTTTAGGTGTTAGATTATTGACAAATTTGAATTGTGGCTTGGAAAGGATTTTCCTGCCAAATTCATATTTTGAATTTTCAAATCTTTATAAGTCTACAATATTGTATAATGGATTTTCAAGTTGTAAATCAGGCTTAATAGGGAATAAATAATGTGTCAACACACTACTTAATGCATAGTTAGTCATTTGATAAGTTTGAATTATGATGGTTAGGTAGTTTTACTCTCTTAACATACAAGTGAGTTACAAGTTAGTTATGAAACTTTTTTAATAAGTAGTAATTTTTTGTTTGAAGAAAATCAGGTCATTTTTCAAGATATTAAAATTGTAGATTGAATAAGGGTAGAGAGGTTTTGAATAGCCAAAGAGAGAAAACTCTACCTCACAAGTTCAATTATACATATTGATCAATTATCTTCAATATATAAGAATGAAGGACTTCTAAAAATTTATGTTGTTAAAATTATCTATGGTAAATAATATTTTAAGTTTCATTCCATTATTTATATGAATGTTTGTGATATTTTTTTTAAAAGTGATTGGAAGGTTATTAACCCTATTATAAGATAGTATTTTGTGTTGTGGGAAGTTGACTGTGACTAAGGAGTTGAAAGTGAATAAAGTGATTTAGGAATCTAACTCAGAGAAAGAATTTTTGTAAAAGGATATTTTAAGTTATTTTTAAACCTTAAACTTAATGAATAAATTTTATTATTATATGCCTTGAAAAGGAGTCTCTTAGATTTGCAAAGAAGGTGTTGTTAAACCCTAATTTCCTATACATTACCATATAGACTAGTTGAGATCATTGAAGGAAGGTGTAATAGTACCAAGTTTTGAATACAATGATGAATCTTAATTATATCCCATAAGTTTCTCATGTATTTATAATGTTGGTTCCATTCACTTTTATAAATTAGGTTATGTGGCCTATTAAGATTAGGTTTGCATAGTCCATTAATTTTAATGAATGTTGTAAGATTGTAAAGAAAAGATAAGTAAGGGAGTTATCATTAGATACACCAGGTATGTAAGGCCACAATTGGGCATATAAAACCTATTATATAGTTTCAAAGTCCTCTTTTTAAGTACAATATTTAAAACCTTGTTATCAGAACTAGTAGATTGTATTTGCACCCAGAAACAACACTAGGTGAGGAGTATTTATTTGAACAGAGATGTTCAAAGATGGTTTAGTGATGGAAATAGGTGATTTGATTTTTTTTAACTATATAAACCTTATGAAATTTTTAAAAACCCTAATTGAGATCTAAAAACCTTGATAAATTATTAGCATACCTTATTTCTATGAACTATGCATACAAAAAAGACAAGAAAGGGTGTCAAAATGCTAGACAAAGGTGACATAAGCATTGAGTTACAATTTGGTAAAGTTTAGAAGTTATTTATAGAGATTATAAATCCTTTTAGTGGTGTTTTAACTCATTTAAAAAAAAATTATGATTGAAATACCTGCTCTCGAGTCTACAACCCTGTCAAAACCCTATAGTTAGGGTTTGAATCCTAACATGAGTATAAGACAAGATACCACAATAGAAAGTGAAAAAAACCTATGAAAATCATGGTCACAATGTGTATAAATATATTTTAGAGTTTTTGGTGTATTTTTGTATGTCTCCATACCATACTAGAGGACTATGTGTGAATTTGGATGGAAGAGACCTAATAGGGGTAAATAGTGGCTTAGATTGAGTTAGAAAAGAGATCAAATGAAAAAGATAGGACATAAAACTTTATACGCAATTTAATATCGATAAAGGGTATCTAAATAAAGTATTTTTTTCTCAAATTATGTTCGTTTATCACCATATAAATTGAAATTTAACAAAACAAAATACAAAGTCAGTGTGTTATGTAGGCAGAATGGTGTAGTAATGAATTATTACTTTGTATAATGGTATAAGGGTACTTAATTATTGTAATAAGCATGTATAAGTTGTTTATAAACCATAAACTAAACCATTTATTTCAATAACCAAAAGTTTCATAGTGAAAGAATGAGCCATTCTCAAGAAATTGGATATAGAAACAAGGTTAAGTGAGACAAGTTTTTGACCCCTCTACATCATTTTGGTATTAGAGTCATTAATATTATATGGAAAATGCAAAGTAAATATTTGTTGTTGATTTTCAATTTATGCATTTGATAAGTTCTTTGAAATTATGATGAAGATTATTTAGGATACTACTCAAAGAAGATTACAAGTGAATGAGAGAGGTTGGTCAGGCAGATTAAAAGCCAAGAGAAGATTGAGGAGAGAGAAAGAGATAAAAAATATCATTGATCCAAAGAGATATCTTAGATGAGGATGGATCAAGGTGGAAAAGACATGCTTAAGGTGGATCAAGGTGAAACAATCTTACTTAAAAGAGTACAACTACCCAATACAAAGGACCAACTGAGAGAAGAAGGAGGTGAGATACTTTTAGATGAGAAGGTAATAGGATTATTTACAAGTTTGTCAAATGATTTGTCATTCATTCAAAACAATTAGTATCTAGACCACTTTTTTAAGAAGGTGGGTATGTTAAGAGCATTGGCCATGGAAAGGGAAGTCATTGATTAGGTAAATTACAAAGAAGAGGATAAAGAAGTTGTAGAGGTTGAGAGGTTTGAAGGAGAGAGGAGGACACAAACAATAGTATTCCCATAAATAAAAAATCCAAGCAAGAAAGAGCAAGAGATTGGTTTCTAAGAAGATGATCAAGAGAATGTTTTCATTAACTTGTGTGTTCCACATATAGGTTAGTTACAGGAGCATAAGCAAGTGATAAAGATGATCAAGTTGAAGATTAATATGCAAGATAATGACCTTAAAGGTGGAAGCAAGAGAAAAATGAAACAAGGAGGAGCCAATATAAGCAATCACCACAAAGGCCTATGTGTCTCAAATAGGCCATGGGATCTAAGAGGAGGTGTCTTTATACAAAAGGTGTTATAAAGAGCATAAAATATCGATCACTTATAACTTTTATGGAAAGTTTCCATTATTTCCTCAATAGTATGATGTAGGAGCATCACTACCTTCTTTTTAAATACTATTATAGTTCATGTTTTGAGTCATTAGGTATTTAGGAGTCTATAGAAGTCTATTTTAGGTGTTAGATTATTAATAAATTCTAATTGCAACTTAGAAAGGAATTTCCCACCAAATTATTAATTTGAATTTTCAAATCCTTGTGAGTCTACAATCTTGTTTGATGGAGTGTCAAGTTGTAAATTAGGGTTAATATGGAAGCAATAATGTCTCAACACACTACATAACTAATAGTTAGTCATTTGATAAGTTTGAGTTTGTGGTGGTTAGGTAGTTTTGCTCTGCCAATGTATAAGGGAGTTATAAGTTAGTTATGAACCTTTTTAAATAAGTAGTTATTTTTGGTTTGAATCAAGTTAGGGAATTTTTCAATATAGGAAATGTGTGAATTTAATAAGGGTAGAGAGGTTTTGAATATACAAAGAGAGAAAACTCTGCCTCACAGGTTTAGTTGTACATATTGATCAAGTATCTTCAATATATAAGAATGAAGGACTTCTAAAAAATTATGTTGTTTAAATTTTATATGGTAAATAATATTGTAATATTTATTCTATTCTTCAGATGAATATTTGTGATATGTTTTTTAAAAGTGATTCGAAGGTTATTAACCCTATTATAAGACAATATTTTGTGTTATGGGAAGTTGACAGTGACTAAGGAGTTGAAAGTGAATAGATTGATTTAGGAATATGACTCAAAGAAAGCATGTTTGTAAAAGGATCATATAATTTATTTTTAATCCTTAAACTTAATTAATAAATGTGATTATTCTATGACTTGAAAAGGAGTCTCTTGGATTTTGTATAGAAGGTGTTTTTGAACCCTAATTTCCTATACATTACCATATAGACTGGCTGAGATCATTGAATAAAGGTATAATAGTATTGATTTTTGAAGTATAATGATGAATATTCATTTCATCCCATAATTTTATTATGTATTTAAAATTTTGGTTCCATTCCCTTTTATAAATCAGGTTATGTAGCCTGTCAAGATTAGGTTTGCACGGTCCATTAATTTCACTAAATGTTGTAATGTTATAAAGAAAAGATAATTAGGGGAATTGTCATTAGATCAAATAGGTACGTGAGTCCATAATGGGGCCTATAAAACCTCTTATATATTTTTAAATTCCTCCTTTTGAGGACAAGATGTAAAACCTTGTTATCAGAACTAGTAGACTGTATTTGCAGCCAGAAATAAAACCAGGTGAGGAGTATTTGTTTGAACACAGATGTTCATAGATGGGTTAGTGGTGGAAATAGTTGATTTTATTTTTAATGAACTATATAAACCTTTTTAAAAGTTTTAAAACACTAATTGAGATCTAAAAACCTTGAAAAAGTATTAGCATACCCTGTTTCTATGAACTATGCATACAAGAAAGACAAGAAAGGGCATCAAAATGTTGAGCAGATGTGACATAAGCATTGAGTAATGATTTGGTAAAATTTACAAGGTTTTTAAATATCTTATAAATCCTTTGATTAGTTTTGTAACTTGTTTAAAACAAATTATGATTGAAATACCTACTCTCGAGTCTACAACCCTGTCAAAACCCTAAAATTAGGGTTTTAATCCTAAAATGAGTATAAGAGGAGATACCAACATCAAAAAGTGACAAAAAACTATGAGAATATTGGTCACGATGTGTATAAATATATTTTATATTTTTTGATAGATTTTTGTACGTCTTCATATTATACTAGAGGATTATGTGTCAATTTGGATGGAAGAGACCTAATAGGGGTAAATAGTGGCTTAGATTGAGTTAGAAAAGAGATCAAATGGAAGAAATAGAATGTAAAACTTTATAGGAATTTGAATATTTATAAATTTTATCTCAATAATGCATTGGTTTCCTTAATTGTATATGTACATCACTATACAAGTTGAAATTCAACAAAAAAGGCTACAAAGTTTGTGTGTTATGTAGGCAGAATGGTGTAGTAATTAATTTTTGCTTTGTATAATGGTATAAGGGTACTTAAATATTTTAATAAGCATGTATAATGTGTTTATAAACCATAAACTAATCCATTAATTTCAAGAACCAAAAGTTACATAGTGAAAAAAATGAGCCATTATCAAGAAATTGGATATAGAAACAAGGTTAAGTGAGACAAGTTGTTAACCCCTCTGCATCATTTTGGTATCAGAGTGAGCAAGATTCTATGGAGAAGGCCAGGTACATAATTTTTATTGATTTTCAATTTATGCATTTGAAAATTTCATTAAAAGTATGATGAATATTGTTTAGGAGACTACTCAAAAAAGATTATAGGTGAATGAGAGAGGTTAATCAGGTAGATTGAAAGCCAAGAGAGGCTTGAGGAGAGAGAAAGAGCTAAAGAAGCTCATTGATCCAAAAATATAACTTGGATGAGGATGGATCAAGGTGTAAAATACTTGCTTAAGGTGGATCAAGGTGAAATAGAATTTCTTAAAAGAGTATAACTACCTAATACAAAGGAACAGCTAAGAGAAAAAGAAAGAGGTGAGATACTTTCGGATGAGTAGGTAAAAGGATTTTTTACAAGTTTGTCAAATAATTTGTCATTAATTCAAAATAATGAGTATCTAGACCACTTTTTTGAGAAGGTGGGTATGTTAAGAGCATTATCCATGGAAAGGGAAGTCATTAATCAGGTACAAAAGTAAGAAGAGGATAAAGAGGTTGTAGAGGTTGAGAGGTTTGAAGGAGAGAGGAGGACATAAATATTAGTATTCACATAAATATCAAATCCAAGCAAAAAATATTAAGAGAGTGGTTGCCAAGAAGATGATCAAGAGAATATTTTCATTAACTTGTGTTTTTCATGTGTAATTTGGTTGTAGGAGCATAATCAAGTGTTAAAGATGATCAAGTTGAAGACCAATATGCAAGAGAATGACCTTAAAGGTGGAAGCAAGAGCAAGATGAAATAAGGAGGAACCAACCTAAGCAAGCACCATAAAGGCCTATGTGTCTCATATAGGCCATGGGATCTAGGAGGAGGTGTCCTTTTATAAAAGGTGTTGTAAAGTACATAAAATATCAATCACTTATAACTTTCATGGAAAGTTTCCATTATCTTCTCGGTTGTATGATGTAGAAGCATCACTACCATCTTTGTAAATATTATTCTAGTTCATGTTTTGAGTCATTAGGTATTTAATAGTCTGTAGGAGTCCATTTTAGGTGTTAGAGTGTTGACAAATTTGAATTTTGGCTTGGAAAGGATTTTCCCACCAAATTTTTAATTTGAATTTTCAAATCACTGTGAGTCTATAATCTTGTCTAATGGAGTGTAAAGCTATAAATTAGGCTTAATAGGGAAGCAAGAATGTGTCAACACACTACTTAACTCATAGTTAGTCATTTGATAAGTTTGAGTTTGTGGTGGTTAGGTAGTTTTGCTTTCCTAAAGTACAAAGGAGTTACAAGTTAGTTATGAAACTTTTTGAATAAGTAGTAATTTTTGGTTTGAATAAAATTAGGTCATTTTTAATATAGGAAAAGTGTGAATTAAATAAGGGAAGAAAGGTTTTGAATAACCAAAGAGAGAAAACTCAGCCTCATAGGTTTAGTTGTACATATTGATCAAGTAACTTCAATATATAAGAATGAAGGACGTTTGAAAAATTATTTTGTTCAAGTGATCTATGTTAAATAATATTATAAGTTTCATCCCATTCTTTAGATGAATGTTTGTGATATGTTTTGGAAAATTTATTGGAAGGTTATTAACCCTATTATAAGATAATATTTTATGTTGTGAGAAGTTTACTATGACTAAGGAGTTGAAAGGGAACATAGTGCTTCATCAATCTAACTCAGAGAAAGCATGTTTGTAGAAGGATACTATATGTTATTTTTAAATCTTAACCTTAATTAATAAATTTTATTATTTTGTGACTTGAAAAGGAGTCTATCAATTTTTATAGAGGTGTTTTTGAACACTAATTTCAAGTACATTACCATATAGACTGGCTGAGATCATTGAAGAAGGCACAAGAGTACTCAATTTTGAAGTAGAATGATGAATCTTCATTTTATCCCATAAGTTTATTGTGTTTTTAAAATTTTGGTTCCATTCCCTTTTATAAATTGGGTTATGTAGCCTATTAAGATTAGGTTTGCACAGTCCATTAATTTCATTAAATTTTGTAAGGTAGTAAAGAAAAGAAAACTAGGGGAGTTGTCATTATATCCATCAGGTGTGTAAGGCCACAATGGGTCCTATCAAACCTCTTATATAATTTCAAATTCCTCCTTATAAGGATAAAATTAAAAACCTTGTTATCAGAACTAACAGACTATATTTGCACCTAGAAATAAGACCAAGTGAGGATTATTTGTTTGAACAGAGATGTTCATAGATGGGTTAGTGGTGAAAATAGGTGATTTTATTTTTCATGAACTGTATAAACCTTGTGAAGAGTTTTAAAACCCTAATTAATATCTAAAAACCTTGAGAGAGTATCAGCAGACCCTGTTTCTATGAACTATGCATACAAGAAAGATAAGAAAGGGTGTCAAAATGTTGAGTAGATGTGACATAAGCATTGAGTAACAATTTGGTAAAGTGTACAAGGTTGTTACAGATATTATAAATCCTTTGATTGGTGTTATAACTCATTTTTAAAAAATTATGATTGAAATACCTACTCTCAGGTTTGTAACCCTGTCAAAACCTTGCAGTTAGGGTTTGAATCCTAAAATGAGTATAAGAGGAGATACCACCATAAAAAAGTGAAAAAAACCTATGAAAATCTTGGTCATAATGTGTATAAATATATTTTAGAGTTTTTGGTGTATTTTTATATGTCTTCATACCATACTAGAGGACTATGTGTGAATTTGGACGGAAGAGACCTAATAGGGATACACAATGGCTTAGATTGAGTTAGAAAAGAGATCAAATGGAAGAGATAAGACAAAAAAATTTATATACAGTTGAATATTGATAAAATATATCTAAATAATGCATTGGTATCTTGAATTGTGTCTGAACATCACCGTACAAGTTAAAATTAAACAAAAAAAAGCTACAAAGTCTCTGTGTTATGTAGTTAGAATGGTGTAGTAATGAATTATTGATATTTATAATGGTATAATGGTACTTAATTATTTTAATAAGCATGTTTAATGTGTTTCTAAACCATAAACTAATCCATTTATTTCAAGAACCAAAAGTTGCATAGTGAAATAATGAGCCATTGTCAAGAAAGTGGATATAGAAACAAGGTTAAGTGAGACAAGTTATTGACCCCTCTACATCAACCTACATCATGCCCAAATGAAATATGAAATGATGTATGTTTTCATGAACCAACATCATGCCTAGATAAAATCTAAAATAATGTATGTGTGCATGAACCAGCATCATGCCCAACTAAATCTATCCATAGAGTACATGTGTGTTACACTTTCCCCTGAATGTATCTAAATTTTTATCAATTATAAATCTATCACTCATGTATTTTGAAATGGATTATATATTCCCCTAAAATATTTATTAAAATAATAAATAATCATCAAAATTTGATATCTAAATCATATCTAAACTCTGACATCTATATTTTGTACTCAAATATGCTCATGGAGGATTTAGACTCTATGAAAAATCACACTAATATGCCCTACCCTTTTGAGGTGAGGGATGTATCCTACAAGTCACTCATCTAAAAATAGAAGTGAATTGTATCATGTCATGCTTTTATATAAAGGCCTCTAGGAATCCTGAATAGCTATCTGATGTGGTAACTATTTTGAAATTGACTACCTAGGAGAATAAAATGCTCTCCTTTGAACTGAATTTGTGTGTGTGTGTGTCCTGGGTGGGTGATAAAATTTCCTTGGAATAATGATCCTGAATAGGAGTAATAACCAACTTCAATGATGGTGGGGGTGGAGGAGGAGATACCACTAGCTGAAGAGGGTACTCATATCGAATGCATGAAACTATAACTACCATGTTGCAATGTATATACTTGACACATTGATATATATATATATATATATATATATTACTACATAGATCTTATGAATCCAAAGGCATCACAACAACATGTCAAATACCCAATTACTTAGCATAATTAGGAATGAAGTAATCACTATGGCAGGGTATACCTGAAGAGGTATTTTAATACATCTTAGGGTGTCTTATGTATGTACATTAAATAATTTGTCCATTCTTGTAATATATTGTATATCCTTTTATGTGTATCCAATAGAGTAAAGAAATGTCATGGTGCAAACATGTTTTCTCGAACCATTGTCAATTGTAAAATTATGTATAGGGTGATCATTGATGTGAGATCATATGAATAATGTATATAAATATAAGTCATCATATATTATCTCACTATCATCAAATGTAATTATAGGACATTATGTTAATATGCTCGTACATGTGCCAATAATCTCATCTATTAGATGACTATATATCTCACGAGTATATATGCATGGTATGTATGATGTGCTTCAAAAATATCCTTAGCTTTTATTTCCTCATGGTTTTGAAATGGGTCATTAAATATTTTCAACTTATAGTTCCCATTTTTTTATGGTTTGACATCCTTTATGGATGTGCCTAATTTATTAGTGTTCTCATTGATAATATCTTGTATATTTTGCCTTAACTATATATATATATATATATATATATATATATATATATATATATATATATATATATATATATATATATATTACTACATAGATCTTATGAACCCAAATGCATCACAACATGTCAAATACCCCATTACTTAGCATAATTAGGAATGAAGTAACCACTATGGTGGGGTATACCTGAAGAGGTAGTAAAATACATCTTAGGGTGTCTTATGTATGAACATTAAATAATTTTTCCATTCTTGTAATAAAATTTATATCCTTTTGTGTGTATCCAATAGAGTTAAGAAATGTCATGGTGCAAACATGTTTGCTTGAACCATTGTCAACCATAAAATTATTCATAGGGTGATCATTGATGTGAGATCATATGAATAATGTTTATAAATATAAGTCATCATATATTATCTCACTATAATCAAATGTAATTATAGGACATTATGTTAATATTCTCATAAGTGTGCCAATAATCTAATGTATTATATAACTATATATCTCACGAGTATATATGCATGGTATGTATGATGTACTTCAAAAGTATCCTTAGCTTTTGTTTCCTCGTGCTTTAGAAATGGGTCATTAAATATTTTCAACTTATAGTTCCCATTTTTTTATGGTTTGACATCCTTTATGGATGTGCCTAATTTAATAGTGTTCTCATTGATAATATCTTGTATATTGTACCTTAACTTGAAGTAGTTGTTTGTAGAGTGTCCAACACATCAGTGATAATTGTAATAAGTATTATAATAATATCCACTAGGTAAAGGTTCTACATAGTATCACAACCTAAAAATATGCTTATATTACCAATAAGTAAAATAAGCTTATTTGTAAAAATAATATATGGAAATCAATCAAAATTTTGAATGAAAATGATTTAAACTGATCTAATAATGTAATTTAATATTTATGGAAAATATTAAGGAAATCAAGAAAATTAGCTTTAATGTCTAACTAAATCAATGTTATTGTGTTTTTAATAGTGAAAATAGACTAGAAACAAGAATGTGATTCATCTAGATCCATAATTTTATCTATGTGCACACAAGGTTGGTACCATTAGGCTTGGATAAAAATTTTGATGGTAGTGACTAACATTGATGTTATTATTATTGGAAGATTCATATATTTATGACCATATAGTGCAGTGTGCCTATATAATATGTCTCTATATGTACAATTTGTGACCCTCGACTATGTGTGTAACTTCCTAAATCAACATCCTTCTCCTTGAAACCCTAGGTATACTTGTGAAGGATGAAAACATGTTAAAAGTGAGGATGTGTAATTAAATTGAGTTGATCCCAATCAATCCCATTAATAATTAACAATTGCCTACATATCCAATAATTTGAATATAGAAATCAATCCACACATTGTTCTTACCCTTAGTGTGAATGTGAAATTGTGTTCTTTCTCTATAGGCATTCAACTAGAAAAATGGATTTGACCTCAAAAAAATTTACACTTCATATGGATTGGTGTGTTTCAAACTTGGTTGATGACTACTCCTAGTGCCTGATTTAAATTTTTTTGAAAATAGGGTAGATTTTCTCAATGTGCAATAGAGTATTTGAGGAGTACTTGAAAATTTTGGATGATGTTTATGCTTGACCTTGATTTTTATTTACATGTGCTCAATTGGTTAATGTCTCATGCCATCGACACACTAGGAGAATGATCTAACTTATGGGAGGGTTTGATATTTTAAAATAATCATTTATAGGTGAAGGATAATAATGTCATCCTTGGGTAAATAGCATTGACATTATTTTTTGGGAGATATAAATGTTTATGTGGTATTCTAATAATGTTTGGATAGGATATTTCACTAATTTAGAATAGACTAGGATGTTCCTATAGGTGAATAATATAAATTTAGAATGGATTGGGTTTATAACTAAAATGTGTGTGTGCGAGAATGGTGAGTGAGGACTTTATGTAGATACATAAATCATGTATGATAAGTGTAGGTCAAGATTGACATTTCTAAGTGTCAAATACCATATTTTAGTGTCTACATCACTTTAAAACTATACCTAACTAAGCCATGCATATGTTATAGTCAGCATAAAAAATAAGTATACACTTCAATTTTACCACACTAGTATATTATTTAGGATCGAAAACCTAAGCACTCACCTGAGATGCAAAAAAAAACATTGAGATCCCCATTGCGAGAATCAAGAATAAAGACACATTCACACAACATATTATACTACGAAGTAAAGGTAAAAGAAATAATCCATATATAAAAAGATAATAATTATAACTACATAATCCTTTCTTTATCCACATTCAGTTCCTTATAGAATCAATATACATCATATTTTTATTACAAAGTTTACATTAATTGTCTCATGATCAAATTTACAACCTTCTCCCTTCAAACCCTAACTTGTTGTTACACTTTTATCTTCTCCAAATCACATAACCAACTTGGAAAAATAAATCTCTTGACATATATGCCTCAAATGGGAACCTAAGGCCTCTATTTATAGTTTTATTGGGGCTTTTAGAGCCCTACTAGTTTTCTTATTTGAACAACCATCATGCCAAAGTCTATGCATCTTTAAGATTATTCTATTCTCGATCCCTTCCACATGTCCACATAGTAGTATATTATTTTTCCCTTTTAGCATATGCTTTATTCAACTTATATCCAACCTATATTTATCTCTTGACATCTACATCATCCTTCCATGGGTGCCTACTACTTGTCAACTTCTCCTTCATTTCATCTTTCTTAACAATTGTACTTTCTTCTATCTTATGTATGCTTATATAGCATACGCACCTTGTGCATCATCTATCTTGTGTTGGGTCTTATTATTTTACATGCATGTTCTTATGAATATTATACTTGTTAAAAGTTTACAAGATTCTTCAACATGTCTCACTTGTGCATCATGCCTTGAGAAGATGTGTATAGTTGAATTTAAGTACAATTTTAGGATCAAAACAATATATATATATATATATATGTATATGTATATATATATATATATATGTGTGTGTGTATATATATATATATATATATATACACACACATATATATATATATATACATATATATACATATATATATATATATATATATACATACATACATATATATATATATATATATATATATATATAATCATTTTATGGGTGAATTGAAGCTAATTATGGGATAAAAGAGGGACTTAAGTGGTAATTAAATTTCATAAAAAAAGACACTTCAAATTCTATTGATGATTTGAGGGTCTTCAACAAAGAATTTCAACATAGTGTACAAAGAGAATTTGTAAAATTTAAAATACATTTTATGATTCTATGATTTATTTTTTCAATTAAATCATTTTTTTATATTAATATTTATAATTTTAATTTATCATTCATTATATTTGTATAGTCTTATAAAAAAGTAAGCACATGTTTGTCGAGTTTTTTGAAAGAAACAAATGAATTTGTTCATAATTTTTATGGATATGTGGATAAATCGATGATTGATATTTTTTTATTATTTTTAATTAATAATTTAATTAAACACTTACAAAAAATTAAATACCATTTGTCCATTAAGGCAAATTTGAACAAAAATTGTTATTTTTTAATTTTTTAGATCATAGTCAACAAAGTGTAAAATGTTGAAGTGCTTTTAATTTTCCAAATTATGTAATGACTCAAAATTTATTAAAAAATTTGAGTGTATTTACCATTAGTACCTACTTAAGGAAAAAATAATAATATTAATTAATAAATTAAATTAAATTTTCAAAAACAATATATACTATTAAACTAGACAATTTGATTAACAAAACTCGTCTAGAAATTTACATTAAAACATAAATAAATTAATTAATTAAAAATATTGGTGAAGAGAACGGAACTCCATGATTTTGCTTGTTGTCCATGGGTGAAGAAAAATTATTAGGTTTGGGTATATAAAATCAAAACTAGGGAAAATCTTCAGCCAAAATTGGAGGGGAGTTTTTTGAAAGAGGAAACAAATATCCATCTAAAATGGATATCTATCTAAAATGGATATCTGTATAAAATGTTTATCCATTCTTAACAGATATCCATTCAAAACAAATATCCATTATAAAAATATATATGTTATAGAGATGATTTTTTATTTACCTTTATATTATATTTTATACTCTTATACTTTAAATTTATTTTAATAAATAAAATAAATTAGCGTCGTTATGAATCTTCTGAGATCAATTTCAAAGTTGTAATAGTTATGATTCATAAAATATTTTTTCAAAATCCAACATGGTCTATACTTAGTAATTTTTAATAATTTCAGTATTGAGCCTAAGGTTTATTGATGTGGGTTTTATGTACAGCAAAAATACTTAAGGGATAAGACCCTCTCATTTTAGGACCGGTGACTAATCATTTTAAGGCACAAGTTATGGATATTCAGTTTTGTAAATAACCACATGGTGGAATAGCAGTAGGGTACAATGGTTACATACCTCAAATGTTTAGGATATGACTTATATCTACCTTATAATCTAAATATTCTAATATTTAAACTATAGTGGATGGATTGATCTAAATAAAGGTGGATCTAATCAAAAAAAGATAAAAGGAAGGAAGGTAAAGCAAAAAATAAATGGGGCTATGTGATTTATATTGAAGAATAAACCCTTCCAAGTATACCAATGATATTGGGATAAGCATGTGTCACTAACTAATGTCTAATATAAGTTAGTTTTTAGTACAAAATACAAAAAACATAGTGAATCTTTTAAAGAAATAACTGTAGAATAACCCAAATATCATAATCAAATATATTGTTAGTATATAATTGATAATCATAATCAAATCACTAACAAAATGTAATTATGATAAATGATCATAGAGATAATAAGACTAACATAAATTTCAATCTCTAACCACTACAATAAGACACATGCACAACTTCATATAGTATTGTCAACTTAAAGGAAATTATTCAAGTAAAACACATAAATTTGAAGAAGAAAAAAAATCATCACAAACTTACAAATAGTTGCATAAATTTCTTGTTTGCATTAATTTTCCAAAATTTCTCCTCTCTTTAAAATGAATAAAACTCATGTATATATATCTTTGTATGGGCACAACCTCATATTCAAAATCTTGTTGATTGTTTATAAAGTCTAAGAATAAAATAAGTCTTAATTTACCTTAAAGGATTTGCATGTATTAAAGATTTTCTTGATAAACAAGAAAAGATATAAATATCCAACACCAAAATTAGACCAAAAGTAACTTTATGGTGCCTGAGTAAAATTACTAGAGGCAATTGGACTTAAAATATTTGGGAGTCCAATTGAATCTACTTGATTATTAAAAATCAAAATAGGGGCCACTGATGAAGTGGAATTTGTAGTTGAGGGAACACTTATTATTGACAACTAGATGGTTGTAGATGAATTTGACATAGTGGTTGAAAAGGATGAAATTGTAGTTTTCATTGTAGTGGAACCTATAGTTCATGCAAGGGAGTTGATATAGAGCCACCTTGAGAAACTATAGCTCTGACTAAAGTGTCTAATGATGTATGTCTTAGATTAGAGGGTGTTGTTATTAATGGTTGAGCCAATGAAAATTGGAATCTTGTCTGAGTAGCCAACTACTTATGTTTCTCCATGTTCCCTTGCTCTTTTATTATTTTATATGTTATGAATTATGTTGTATGATTTGATTCTATAACTTCAAAATTGATGATAAGAATTTTGAATAAAACCTTTATTTTGCCTAATAATTTCACATATAGACTTGCTAAAGATATAAAGACTCATTAAATGCTTGATATTGATCCATGACTGTTAAAACATGCCTAACTTACCACTTGATTGAGTGGTGTGTATACAGTAGAGATGATCGTATCTCCCAATAACTCAATTGATTTCCTCTATTGGGATATCAGTTAGACAACTAGCTTCTTCATTTGGTTATGCCATTCCATGAGATCGTATCTTTTTCTATCACTTAGTTTTGACCCAAGTTAATATCCTTCAGTGGAAACAAATTAAAATCGAGAAATTATTTTTCTCTCACTACCTTAGCAATGTTATACAATTTGGCATCTAAAAGACTCAATGATATATTGAAATTCATTACATTACCCCATTGTGGTTGGTATTTATCCCTAGATATATGTATAGAACATATTAAATCATAAATGGAATGGGTTATATTTTTCACTTTATCCACTATGTCTTTAGGTGATTCCACTTTAAGATGAGATTCTAATCTCTTATTAGCTTATTGTAGTCCATGGAACATTTTATTGAGAACCCCACTAGTAGAATAAACCATAGATATTAGATCTTCTTTGAATTCATCATGCTCCCCTGGCTTTGTCTTTATCTTGGTTAAAGTGAAGATTTATTCCTCTCTTATGAATTCAATCATATTATCTCCACTTGACATTTGTCATTTTTTTACCCTTTCTTGGTTAGATGTCTCATCAAATTCTAGCGTAAGCTTAGGTTCTTTGATAATAACTAGATTTTGCCTTGATAGTTTATTTTTATGTAGTTGTTGAATCCATAGTCATGTCAAAATGTTTCCAATAGAGGATTTTTCCTCATGGGATGAAATTAAAATGGATGAAGTAGAATTTGGATGTGGCATGAGTGATGAGGGGTCAGGTGAAGGGTGTGAGCTTGGACATTTAGGTAGTGGAGTTTTATGGAATGGTGGGCTCACCATATTCTCTCTAGAAACCCTAATCTAAGTCGGGATATTGGTTACATATTTTATGACATTAAGAGAGTCATTGATGATGGTGACCGTAAGGGATTATATTTGAGTACTTACAGTGATTGGCAGTCCCAACTAGATGGAAGCCTTCACTTACCTAGGGAAGAATGGAGGGATTTGATGTATACTCAAGCTAAGTTTCCCTTCACATGATTTTTTTGATGTATTTTAAATGAGTGTCAATTTATATAGGTATTCAATGTTCATGATAGATATTTTAAATTTAAATTTTAAAATTTTAAACTTGAAAATAAAGTATAGGAATGAATACACATGGTTAGTATTTGTCCCAAATGTGAAAAGAAACTTCTTCCATTTCTAGACTTTTGATAGGTGATGACACATAGCTAATGCTTATATAATATTCAATAGGGCCTAATCCACTTCTTGATCAATGAAGTAAATAATTTTTTTTCTAGTCTAATTTAGTTCACTTAAGTTCACTTAATTTTTGAGAAATGCCTTGATATATGCCCCCATTTTAAGGTGAAAGATTAAGACCTACATTGCAATCACTCATATCAAAATATAAATTTAATTGCATCATATGTTAGGAAATTAATATATCCAAAGCATCAATATCCTAAAATATATGTAATAAAATTGAAAATAACCCATACCAGTGTATTATTTTTGAAAAATTCCATAATTAGAATAAATGAATTGAAATCTAGTCATGCCCCATAGTATCATGTATATTTATCACATAACATAAGAGAGTATCATATCAATCTAAATGTAAAATAGTATGATTACCCCTAAGGCAAAACAAGATGAGAAAAAAAATATGCCCCAAATATGATATAATATTCCCCCATTCGAGCTAGATATTGAAATGAGAACACACACAAGTACCATACCCCCATATATGCATGGTAGAGACTTGTAGTCATATAAAATGTTAAAATTGGTAGTTTAAGTGTAGTATGTGACATCCTAGCCATATCTCCTCTTTTCATTCTCTTATGACCCTCTTAGGTACCTTTTTACTTATTCCCACTCATCCATAGCCTTCTAGATGGTCATTCTAACTTAGCCAGGCTCTATTTCCCAAGGTAATTTTAACCCCTAGGTCTCGAGCCTATAGGATAGGGGTGCCATACCTAGACTATAGCATTGGACCCTAGGGTGTCCCATTTTTGCTGCTCATGTCCAATCATAATTTGATCCCAAATGATCATTTTATCTCGATTCCTATTCTTCATCATGTCAGCCTAACATGAATACATCTAACCCATGACTAATATTTCGCTATAAAATCCAATTCAAAGTTCATTTAGAGGAGGAGGTAACAAAAATACAAAGCAAGCAAGAATATAAGTAAACTAAGGCAAATTTCCCTATTCTCTACATACAGTCACCCAACACAACTACAAATAGATTAAAACTCTCATACCAATCCCTAGACAACTTAATCACTCTCAATTTATCATTTTTCCATCTTCATAACACTATTACACAAAGCACATTTAGGTGGGAGAACTACATATGACTTGATCCCTCTTCAGAGTATTGGTATGTAGGCATCATGCTCATATAAGGGGTATGGATCACACGTTCAGTGCATCTTACACACACTAACCCCCCCTCTTTCTCAAGTTTTATTCAAGCACAATGAAATTCTATGGTTTTAATATTAAAGAGATCTAAAAAGAGCCTCGTTGACATTTAGCACTTAATATTTCATAAGCAGACTCATACAAGGACAGCGAACAAAACCCAAAAAACTTAGATCTTTGTGACCAATTTGTACAATAGTAATATGAGTGGACTATAGCACTGGACGTTGAAGTGTCATGTTTTTGGCACTCCTATCCTTTCACTAAATGAAAGACAAATTCTAATTTGTAACACTATCCTAGTCCTATACAACTAGTTTTAGACTCTATCTTAGTCCAATTTTAAGCTAAGTTGTATTTCTCCTTATTTATTGCTATTTTTAGAAAGGTAAAAAAAGATAGATAAATTATACAAATCAAAACTATAATTATTACAATATTATTTACTAATTTGTTATTCTAGACCCTTAACTAAAATAGGAGTAAAACTCCAATATTCTCAAAATAATTTAAATCATTTGGTGAACCCAACTTACTTCATTTATGCATAAAAACCCTAGAAACCCTAGGGAAATTTTCCTTCTAATTTTTCTAGAATTTTTCTAATTTTTCTTAAATATTTAAATCATAATTTCACATTAATTTTTTTAAATTTACCATAGTAGTTTTAAAAATCGTTTATTCCAACCCCCAGTTGAATTTATTAGGTCCTTTTGTCCACAAAATCCATAGAAACCTTAGGGAAAATTCCTTGTTGATATTCCCAGTATTTTTTTGATTTTCCCTATATATTTAAAATCAAAAATTCACATTTAATTTTTAAATTTATCCTAGTAATTTTTAAAATAATTTCATTCAAACCCTAGTTGCCTATACTAGGTCTCGATATTTTTTCCAATATGTTTTTTACTTTTTTCCTATATATTTAAATCAGAATTACACATTTAATTTGTCAAAATTTTAATAATAATTTTGAAAATCATTTTCTCTCAAACCCTAGTTGAATTTACTAGGTCCCTTTATTTCTTGAGGTATCACCTTACAAATTTTTACATAAAAATTAAAAATGGTTCTTACTCATTTCAAAACATTTTTTGCAAATAATAAGGAATGCATTCTTGGTCCTATCATGTGTATGAATGATGAATTTTACCATATTTTAATTCAAAGGTTCATTATTTCTCTTTCATTCTTAATTTTTATAATAGGGGATGATATTAAGAAATTCATTGCTAAACATGTTAAGATACCTCTTGCCTCACCTCCCTTTGAGCCTCTATCCTATGTCGAGTCATGTTATATGGTCCATTTTACTCTTCCCTAGTTAACTACCCATTGTCAAAGAGACCAATTGACACCCTTTATCCCTCCACCACATTGACCTATCAATTATCTACTCTTTCTTCCCATAGTAACTACTAGTTCTATATAGTTAGTAGATAATGTAGTTAGAGTTGTTACTCAAAATGCCACCATGCCTCCCCCACCTAGTTAGGAACCCCACAACCCTCCTATTCCTTCCCATCCCATACCCAACCCAATCATATAATCAAATCCACACAAGCCATATGATATTGTTGATCAGTTAAGAAACACACCAGCTAAGATTTCCATGTTAGAACTACTTCAGAAAGCCAATGTATTAAAGGACATTCTTTATCAAGCACTCACTTAGACTTCTATGCCCATAGATTTAGAGCCTTATTATTTTTCCTCAGTGGTCAACATATTAAGAAATATAAAAGATGTTATTTATTTTAATCATGAGGACATGCCTTCTCAGATAGTTATTGATCAAAATTTACCACTATTCATACAAGCTCAAGTCCAAACCAGTGCAGTTAAGAGTGTTCTAGTTGACAATGGTTCTAGACTTAATATATATAATATTACATTCTTAAAGACCATGGGTGTAGATATGGCATCCGTTCAAAATTCATATAATAACATCAGAGGGTTTGATGATATACCATGATATACATTAGGCACCATTACTTTAGATATCATGGTAGGGCCCAAAACCCTCTCTATAGAGTTCCAAGTCATGTTAGGTCCTCTTCATCATAGCATTTTATTTGGATGACCTTGGATACATGATATGGGGGTAGTTCCTTCCAATCTTCATCGATGTGTTAAGTTTCTCCATGAAGGATACTTATACATATGCCCAGAAGATAGCCATCCATTTAGATATTGTAGAATTATAGATTCATCTTTGACTATTTCACCAAATGGAACACCTCATATCATATTTCAATCACCACCTCATCACCTTTATCATGACTAGATACATACATATGAGGTAGGAAAGACTAACACATATTAAAATCCTCCACTTATAGTTGTTTCTTTAGCTCCAGATACTCAACCAGTCATAGCAGCTTCAATCATTTTAGCTACTCCATCAATCACAATTCCTACACCTGTTACAATTACATAATCACCAATATTAGTTCTAATAG
The DNA here is from genome assembly GCA_037957365.1 of Torreya grandis. Classification (NCBI taxonomy): domain Eukaryota; kingdom Viridiplantae; phylum Streptophyta; class Pinopsida; order Cupressales; family Taxaceae; genus Torreya; species Torreya grandis. Next base: position 3,697,532 of record JARHVA010000404.1, read on the forward strand.
TACCAATTGATTCCATAGATATAGATCCTTTGGCAATCACAGTTACTTCATCAGTTATAGATACTCTCACAATACCACCATTTTCTACTACTATAGTTGATGAGACTCCCATACCACAGTTACCCCTTATTGTAAATTTTGAGTTACCATATGTGGATGATGTTGATATATATTCCTAGGCTACTTCAGATGATGATATGACATCTACACTTATAGATGACTATTTGTGTGGATTGAGCTTTACACTAGTTGGCCTAGGAGAGTATCGAGATGACTCTAAATCCCTCATCATACATCATGCATCACTCTTAGAATCTCACACTACACTCTTAGGATATATTACACATTTATAGCCATAGATATATCACTTGGTACATACAATTCACATGGTTACCTCTATGGATATAGAGCCAATCATTTAGATTTAGGTAAGTAGCACATGGTATCAACCATAGATTATGCTACATATGTTACATAATCATGGATTAATCGCACTACCTATAGTATAACATAGATATATTAGGAGGTTATCACAACAAGATGATCACCCATTTTATATCTTTCATAGAATCACAGGCCATGATACAAACTCATGTACAGCTTTACAATAGAGATTGGATAAACTATAGGTTCAGGGTACTATTTAGATTTCATCACCACTAGCACCATCTCTACCACTTCCACCAAAACCATATACTACTAGAGATAAATATACCAAAGGAGACTCAACATCTTCACCACCAGAGTAACCTTCAGTTTACCTTTGACAAGATGACACCATTATGAGTGATATATTTTTTACTACACAAAAAGCATAGATCTTACTGACACCTGAGGAGATAGCCACCATGTATATAGAATCTATGGCATATGATGATACTTATGATGATTATCTTGAGTCATTTGATGATGGCCATGATTCCTTACTCTATCTCCATCCCTAATGAGCTCCATCCTTGAACCCTTTACCCCCTCTAGCCTAGTATTTTATGTCATTTGTGTACATATTGCTTTATTCATTATGCTTGTACATAGCTTATTTTAAATTTCTTGTACTTAGTATCTTAATGATTGATTGTACATAGTTTATTTTCAATTTATTTTACATAATCTCCTAATGATTGATTGTACATAGCTTCTTTTCAATTTCTTGTACATAGTCTCCTAATGGTTGATTATATGTAGCTTCTTTTCAATTACTTGTACATAGTCTTCTTATGATTGATTATACATATAAATATTTCAAAATATGAAAAATAATATAACATGTCAAAATACAAAAACATTCAAATATTTCAAAAATCTAAAAACATTCAAATATATCAAAAATACCAAAAACATTCAAATAACTCAAAAACACCAAAGATATTTAAATTGTATGCATTATCTATGCTTTAAATTTCTACTACCATGTTAGACTTACATTTTATTTTTCTATGCTATTGTATGTCAATTTATCTACATTACCATGCTTTGCTTGAAATTCTTTGAGTGTGTGCAGTGACACCCAGATCCTTGATTGCTTCACTCTACCTATTAAGGGGGCATTTTATTTCTACATTTGAAACATAAATCAACATATCTACCCACTGGGGGAATCTTCTACATGACTACACCATCCAAGTTTTGTCATTTTTCCACTACACATTCTATTTATCATGTTAATGTGCATTACTTACTAGCTTACATAGATTATTCTATAGACACTCACTAGTATATATCACTTGTGTATTTCTTAGCATTTACCTAGTCTTGTACTCCATGTTTTACATACTTTCACTTCTTAATTTGATTAGTTATATGTGATTATATTTCCAAAATTTACATGCCTTCCTTTCTTTCTTTGTGTAGCTAGATGTGATTGCATTTCTCATTTCCTATTTTGTCTCTTATGTGTGCCTTGGGAAATTTTCCAATGTCCTTTTCTTATATTCTTGTGTGTGGCTTAGGACATTTGCTAATGTCATTTACCTATACTTTTTTATGTGCCTGTGTCCCTCATGCCAACCTTGCTTATCTCCAATTGTATGTGTATGTGGCATTTGAACATGCTTTGTATGCTTTCTTTCCTAATTTGAGTGACATGTGTCCATGTCCCTTATTTGCTTGGACCCTTGGCCACTCTTGTATGCTTCTTGTAATTTGTGCTTGATTACTTATTTCCTTTTCATTTTTTGCAATGACATGATCTATAACATGCATTATCTTACTTTCTTGGATGCCATGATAGACATCATGATCCATCCCTCCTTGACAACTAAAAACTAACCAAAATTTTTAGTTTTAGTTTAATACATTACACATGTTATTACATTGTTACATTTATATAGGCATACCCCTCTTGATCTAATGATCTTCAAAACAAACTATGTTATATCTTGAGAATTCTTTTCGATTAACATTGTTATATCATGTATTTCATAACATAACATACTTGTAGGTCTCTTTCTTATGAGGGAAATCATTGTAGGGTCTTTATTCCTACCCTCAAAAGAGGGGGCAACAATCAAGGGTTTTATCATAGAGATCAAAGTCCTCTATCAGTCAAAAAACAATTTTTAGAAAACTCAAAATAGTAATGAGAGATCAAACTAGGTAGAATAGACCAAAAAAATAGTGATGATTATAGATCAGTGATCAGAATCAACATAGGAAAAGAGTGTCAGACCTAGATAATAGCACTAAACACCAAGGTGTCCTATTTTTGGCACTCGTATCCAAACAAAAAAAAACCCAAAATTTCTAGAAATAGATAGAAAAGTAATTTTAGTTATAGTTTTTTCACCTATAGTTTAGATTAGATTTGGCAGTTTAGTATAGTTTTCCTTAGAGAATCTAGATATAGGTGGCATCATACGTGGTATTATGGCTCTCACTTCTAGTTTCAAATAGGGCAATTGGTATAACATTTAGATCAAAATCCATGTTATAGACACTAGTGGTTGGGATAAATGTGTGTGGCACGTTGGCTTTCTTTTCTTTCTAAGTTGATTACATTACCCAGGTATTCTCAATAGTTGCATGCCTTATTCCATTTATATGTGGTTGGCATCATTCTCGAGTGGCTTCCATATAAGCCTAGTTCCTAGCTTCAAAGTGGATTTCATACAAGATTAATCTCTACCTTTTAGAATGGCCAAGATTCACCTAGTTTCTAGTACACATTTGATTATCCATGCCACATTAATAGATTTTAGATCATTCATGGGCTTTAGGAGCCATCTCATATGATGCACATCCATACTGGTATCATTTCATAACATCACTTAGAGGGTAATGATGGAGCCAAAGGTCTAGCTAGCCTTTATAATCTTGATCCACCTACTCAGAGGGATTGGACACATATTCCAAACATCAATCACCACACATAGTATCACATAGCTTCACTTAGTGGGTGATGATGGAGCTAAAGGAATAGCATTTGTATTCTTGAGCCACTCTTAGATAATTGAGCACTCATCTCCATTCATGATATTACTCTTGGTTTAGCACATACTTAGCATATACCCAACACATACCCAACATCATTCAACATCACACATCTCCATGGGCTTTACCTTTGTAGGTAAGTTTAGGTATGCTTTCTATTTTTTATTTTATCATAGTATTTTTTTTTGTTTCATCGGGGGAGGGGGGGGAAATGTAGTCATATAAAATGTTTAAATTGGTATTTTGAGTTTTGTTTGTGAAATCCTAGCCATAGCTCCTCTTTGCATACTCTTATGGCCCTCTTAGGTACCTTTTTTATTATTCTTAGTCATCCATAACCTTTCAGACAATAATTCAAACTCAAATAAGCTATATTCCTTAGACCAATTTTATACCCCTAGGTCTCGAGCTTGTAGGATAAGAGAACTATACCTAGACTATAATGTTTGACCCTTGGGTGTCTCATTTTTGGTGCTCCTATCCAATCCTAATTTAAGCCTAAATGATCATTTTATCTCTATTCTTATTATTTATCTTGTCATCCTAACATGAATACATCTAACCCATGACCAATAATTCCCTATAAAAACCCATTCAAAGTTAATTTAGAGGAGCAGGTGATAAAATATCACAAATCAAGTAAGAATATAAGCAAACCACTAAGGCAAATTTCCCTATTCTTTGCATATAGTCACCCAACATAGCCTCAAACACATTCAAACTCTCATACCAGTCCCTAGCTACCTCAAGCACTCTCAATTTAACATTTTTGTATCTACATAACACTATTACACAAAGCACATTTAGGTGGGATAACTACATATGGCTTGATCCCTCTTTGAATTATTGGTATTTAGGTAGTGTTCCCACACAAGGGGTGTGGATCACACGTTCAGTGCATCTTACACACACTAACCCCCCCCCTCTTTTTCAAGTTTTATTCAAGCACAATAAAGGTCTAAGGTTTAAAGATTAAATCATCTCTACAAAGATCTCCATCAACATTCAATATTTAATATTTCACAAGAAGACTAATACAGTGATAGTGAACAAAACCCAAAAAAAAAATATCTTTATGACTAGTTTGGATAATAGTAGTAGGGGTGGACTATAGCATCAAACCCCAAAGTGTCCTATTTTTAGCACTCCTATCCTTTCATTGAATGAAATCCAAATTTTTATTTATGACACTGCTTTAGTTCTACACAACCAATTTCAGCCTCTACCTTAGTCATCTCAGTCCAATTTTAATCTAAGTTATATTTATCCTTATTTATTACTATTTTTAGAAAGGTAAAAAAAGATAGATAAATTATACAAATCAGGGCTATAATTATTGCAATATTATTTATTGGTTTATTATTCCATGCCCTTAATTAAAATAGGAATAAAACTCCAATATTCCAAAAAAAAGTTAAATCAAGACCATGAAAACCTATGCACCAAATAATTATATTAATATGCATAATAAACATCATGTCTATGGGTATAGAATTCAGTAATAAATATCACTTAATTTAGGACCACATAAGTTAGTTACGACACCCAATTTAGTGACAAGATAGGTTAGTGAGAAAACATAGAAGGGAGGTACTCACAATACATGTTGATAAGAGGATCCTCTATGGACAAGGATGAACAAAAACTCAAACACCCGACATGCAAGTAATTATTCACACACAATAGTCAATTTATCCATGTAATAATCATAAATAAGATATCCATATGATATATAAGATCTAGGTACTAGAAAGATATGTAATAACCAATGTATTCTAGTTAAATATGATAAAGGACAACTAAGGAAAGATATCATCGTGTAAAATATACTATATGGAAATGCCCACAAGATAAGACATGTTGTCTATTAAGATTCCTCCTCAAAAATTTGGGAAATAGTATGTAGTCTAATATCATGTAACATGTAAATATGTATATCACCCACTCAAGAAATACCATGAAAAATGCATTTAAATTATGTATATGAAAACCTCTATCACATTGGAAAATGTAACCATGTATAAAACATTATTTTTTGAATTTTTGTGTATTTTTAAATGTTTTTGATGTTTTTAATAATATATTTCCCATTAATGGGTGATTGTATGAATCATGTATATATCAAGTATGGTGAACATAATGTGTCAAGGTATAAAATGTTATTTAGGGCATCATGGCCCATATAACCCCCAATCATAAGATAACATAAAAGTGTCATGATCATATGATATAGATGAATATGTGGTAAGGCCCATGTGTGAATGCATCTTATAATGAGGATGAATATGTATACATGGAAACAACATGCCCCATAGTGTATGAATATTCAAGGGTATAAATATATGGAAATGAATGTACCATGAGTGATAACCTATCATGTGTCAAGGTATGTGTAAGATCTAGAATTTGAATAAGCAATGTAGACTCATAAATGAAAGGGTATAGTAGACTCCACATGTAAGATATTAGGAACATGTTTCAGTATGATACCCCATAGTCAGATATGTGTATAGATATCATCACGTATTAATTTACATTTTAAAGTAATATGTGTAAAATAAAATAGAGAACCAACATGAAAATGCAAGGGGGCAAATATGAAAAAAAGAAAAAATGCTCAAAAATTAGAGGAATAAGATGAGGATAATTTTAATAATACTATAACTTCCCTTTGAAATAAATGCATGTTGTGATAGAAGGTCTCGATAAATATGTTTTCATCATCAAGAAGTCAATGCAAGTGCTTATAATGGGATCAAAAATCAAACAAGAAAGTCAAGTGAAACATAGCAAGCAAAATGAAACAAGTAGATAAAAATGTCGATGGAAATAGAAGGCATGTGCCAATGCATCAAAATAAGAAGGTAGTTTAATGAAATTAATCTAGGTAGGTGACAATGCATCAAATTAGAAAGATAGTAGAATGAAATTAATCTTTAAGAGTTAGCCACATGTAAAGCATGAGATATATAGGAATGATATATACAAGACTATATTACAATAAATATGTGTCAATGAGGCCCAAATCTTAGTCCTAAAAATATGGATGGTATGATACCAAGGTGTAATATATAGACTACTATAAATCACAAGGCATGCAATATAAAATGCACTCATTTATCTAATAATTATATACAATAAATGCATGTAAAGTTTCATGCACATAATGAAGATATTTATACTCCATGAAAGGAAAAATGCAAGGTATATGATCTATGTAGAGTGGGTCTATATAGTAATTCGAGAAAAATATATAAAGATGTCACCATGTGGTTATAAAATTTTTGATTAGGGATTAATATAATTAAGACAAATTGCTAAGTAAATAAAAATACATAATATATACAATAATCACGTATAAACTAATTGTAACTTACTATTTTTAGAAATGTACTAAAGGGGGAAGTAATAAGAGATAAATGACTTAGCTATAACTCAAGTCTATGGGACTGAAATAGTGACTATTAAATTAAATATGATATTGTGTGATTTTATTATCAATCAAGAATAGGGATTGGCATTACCCTGGGATAAGGCCACATTATTTGGACATTGTCAGCCTATGTGAATGTTTGTAGGGCACAACTTTGTCTTTTTGGGTTTTTAACCTCTGTGTGAATTCTAACAAATGTGACTTTACTTATAGGTCCTTTGTGTCTATTTAGATTCCTTTACTTTAATGTAGGAGTTTGGATGCCTTATTCTTCATTCAAACCCTAGTATAATGATAACATGAAATAAATACTATAAAATGTGGGCAATGAAAAATGAGATGGGGTTGTGTTTGACCTCAACACCCCATGATTTAAGAACTACCTATAAACCAATAATTTGAAGAGAGATTAAAATCCATGTATTTCTCCCATAATAGAGTGGTGTGTGTAAAATACTAGTGAAATGTTATATGTTGGTGCAATCCTAGTGTGATTATCTGCTTTAACAAATGACTTGTGACCTTGTTATTATATTCAAACCTAGCTTAGGGATTATTTAGTTATAGGGGAAGGATAGGTTATTTCCTCTCAATGTATAGTTTGATATTCTAATGATTATAATGATATAATCCTCTTGGTCATCTAGTGAACAAATGGGTAAAAAACGTGCTTAAATAGTGGACCTTTGGGGATTTCCTTAAATTGGGCTTATAAATTATACAAGATGACTCACTAGAATGTGTTGTGAATAACATAAACCATTCTTATTTTTTGAATTGGGACACTCTTATGAACTTAGGTTGCACACTAAATGTATTGCTTATCTTATGAAGTTTTTTTTTAAACCTAGTCATTTAATTCAAATTCTCTTTGAAATTTTGAAGTTTTTATTTAAGACTAGTGGTTGAGGAATAAAATTTGAGTTAAGTATTTTCAAGAAGGTTGTGTGATTAGTAGGTTCTTAATGTAATAAAATTGCCTTAATCCAGTTCAATAAGACTATGAACCATCTTATTTGAAGACATCAATTTATTATGATGAACTTGGCATAATACCAGATGACTTTGCCTTAGCCCCATTTGTATCTCTTTTCATAAACTTTATATCTTGGTTTTGAATTATTTTTTAGTTGTTTATATGAAGTCTAAATTTCCTTTTTTTCTATGTAAGATGCATGTCACTCCTTCACAAATTCAACACTTATTCACTCTTTTGCACCATCCTTTTTGACTACAAGATTTTGATTGAATCAAATAATGACACTTGGCACATTTTTGTGCCCTCATGCCTTGTGGTTCATTATAAGAGTGCACTATTTTTGTGATGTGAGAATGTGATCCATTCATATTACACCACATGGCACACTTTCTCACCTCAAAAATTATTTAGTGAGATATGCACTATGTCCAAGATGGGAGAATGTGATCTAGTAAGAATGTGACACATGGTGCACTCTCACACTTTGTAGTTATCCCAATATTGTGCTCAAAATAAGTATAGTGAAACATGAGCTAATCAAATGGGGGAAAGTAGCATGTCTATAGTGATGTTAGCATGTTGACTTCAACCTAGCCTACATAATAATCAAAAAGGGACATGTGGTTTGATGACATCACCTAGAAAGCCACAAAAAAGAGAAATCAAATTGAATTACAATGAAAAAATATATTTGTATTAATTTCAATCCCCTCAATATTAAATATGTATAAATAAATTGCCTATTATGGTCATTCATAAATTTAAATGAATGGGGAAATTTGAATTTTCAATCCAATTACGCTAATTACCTTTACTCAGTTCTCGCTCTATGATACATTTTTCTTTCAGCAACCCAAATCTAAGGAATGTATATATAGTTGAAGGAGCTAATAGAATTTAAAACTCCAAAAGGCTATGGTAGGTTATTTGTTCACATATGGGTTAGCCAGGTATTCTCAAATACCCACTTATTCTAAGGGGATCTATCAAATAATTTAAATAACTACACCATAGTACATGAAGAAGTGCCCAAATTCATGTCATTCAAGAAGGATGATAGCCCCATACAAGAGGACACCACTTATGTGGATCACCTACTTACCATGTAGCAAGATAGAATTCCCTTGATTATGATGAAACTAGAGGTTTTTCCATGCATCAATTTATTTTATGACATCTTTTTTTACATTAGACATGAGGATAATTTGATATTATTCCTCAAAAAGTAAAATAAATTTTCCTACATAGTCAAAATAGAAATTGAGAAATACTATACTTTCCCATCCATTTTCCACTCCCCCTTCACCTACATTCATTCCTTTGGTGTCATGCATATCTATCATGCTTGTTAACCCAACCACATCTATCCCTAGGACCCCATCCCATACTTCACCTTGTTCACCATCCCCATATGTAGCTAGCACAATGTCACAGGTAGGGGGAAATTGGATAGAAAGAATTTAGTTGGATCAGGATCATAGAATAGGAATGGTAATCACAAAGGAACTTGAATTCAAACAAGAGTTTGAGAAACCCACTATTAAGCTGAAGAAGATTACTAAGAGAAAATTCATTATAAAAGGTCCACCCATCTATCATGTATTAAAAAATGATCTTTTATCTTTAACTTTAAAAAGAAGGGGAGGACCAAGGGAATATGATGAATGGGTTGAGGATCTTGAATTAGCCATCAGTGTCATTGGAGATGTAGCCAAGCACATAGTCTAAGATATGAAATAGAAAAATCAAATATTGGAGACCCAAATGAAGGATACAATGTTGAACAACATCATGGTAGAGATTAGAGGGGCTCTATAATCCTTGTATGACCTATTGGCAAAATGTTACCAAGCTAAAGCAAGGGGTGCTCCATACCAGAATAAATTTGAAGCATTTCCTTGAACACATTACTAATTTTGAAATCAAATTTTCACATCTAGCCAAGTATGTCAATAATGACATGTTTTCATAGCTAAACCTAATGATCCCTTATGACATCAGAATGAGCCAAAATTAGATGATTTAGATGAAGACTTAACTATATTAAAGGTCCATAGAGATGGATACCATATTTAGTTACATTGATAAGGCCATCCTATCTATTATAAAGTTATTTTAGGATGTAGGTATTATGTTATTAATCAAAGCATATGGCCAAATTGACTCTTTCATTGAGTTTTCTATTTAGTCAATTTCATTATAGAATTCAATAGAAAAACTCAATAAGATAACAAGACTAGCAATAAGAAACACATTAAACTAGTAGGATATGCCAAGGAGAACTTAGAATGAGCTACTGATATGAAATGTAATCTCTAAACCCATCTTGCTAACTATGCTACCTATTTGGATAAAAATAAGGTCTTGTAAAAAATAGCCATTAATAACCTACCCAAGATTAAAGGAGACTAGTAGGTGTTTACCAAAGTAATACAGACTAAGTCTATAGGATCTATACCATCTGGCACCCCTCAAACTAATAATTATGTAGATCCCACCCTTTTAACTAGCTATCCTCAGAATAGTACCTCTATGTCAGGATCTTGCTCCACCAAAAGAGCACAATATGATTACCAAACCAAGCAACTTAATATGCAGAAATTAACCAGATTCACCAAGTAACTAGAATTCAGAATAACACATGATTTGAGAGAAAATACACAACTTGTATTAACACTTTACAGAAAAGAATACAATAAAGAAGATGCCACTTCTTCTCCACCACCTCTTCAGAGGCTCGCCACACCTCAAGTGAACAGTAATTCTCTCCTCAAAGCTCTCCCTCTCAGGTCCCACCACCCAACTCAAATACAGAGTTGGTGTTCACCTCCTGTGTTCCACGCACACCACAAGTGCTCCACGCACTCCACAAGTACTCCACGTACTCCACAAGTACTCAAGGTACTTCAAGTAGATCTCCCATGAACCTGAAACAACCTACACTTCAACAGACCATACTTATGGAAGGAACTCCCTTGCCTTCCTCTTTGCTCTATCCGAGTACACACCTGTACTCCAAGTAGATCTTGCCTGATACTGCTCCCTGTTGTGTTGTTGTCCTATTTGATCTTGCACACCTGCAAATCAACCCAGTTCTGCACACCTATGAACCTTGACCTTGCACACACATACACCTGCAGATCAACGATCTTACTTACCATGTAGATCTCCTATATAGGCCATGCACCTGTGACCAAGATCCTACACCCCTGAAGAATCATGCTGACTCTCCAAAACCAGCACCCACCTTGGTATTGCTGTGGAACTAGGAGGAACACCCTTGCTCACCTCACACACAGAAGGAGCTAACTTTGCTCAACTCAAACTATAACACTTTTCCAATACAACCATGAGTCTATTATATAGATCTCATCCAAACAATGATTAGACATCTAATTACAATAATTAGATCCGCAACTCTCAGTCTAAAAATAGATCTAAACATGCAAACACTTGGTTCGTTAGCTAACTACCCATAATAAGCTCGCAGTCAAACCACACAGGCGACCGACGTCGGTCCCTGTCTGCCTAGGGGTCACCAACGTCGGCCGATCCATGACCGACGTCGGTTGCTTCCTATCTCCTACCTGCCAACGTCGGTTGGCCAGACCAACACCAAAGACTTCTGACACTCAGCAACTCTCCTGTAACCTCCTCCATGTCTGCATCAGTGAAGCTTTTAGCTCCACAACCTAACAATCTCCCACTTGGAGATAAATAGCTGCACTGTACCTGTACCTATACTCCGTCTAATCTATTTCCTGATTTGTATCCCTCTTCAAGCTCAATCCTAAAGACAACCCACCACACATCCCGTGGTGTACCACTTGTCATCTGAGTACCCTGCGACATCCAAACCTACAAACACATGTAGTGAAGTCCTGACCTTGCATAGCATGAATCACTGCTACTGGTCCCTCTCAAATACCTGAGAACCCACTTCCCCGAATTGGCTCCTAACTCTCTGACAGCTCCCACTGCATGGGAATACTCAGGTCTATACCAGACCTCATGTGATTTTCGATATTGTACCTGTCCAGCCCTTAGTGTGCTCCAGCTCTGCATCCTAAACTTCGCCAACACCTGATTCACATCAGCTCCCACTCGAGACAAAATCAACCTGTGATCTCCATGTCTCCCATGTCAAAGAATTTTGCTGCTCCAAACTCCTCCTGACATGCCACTAAACTAATCTTACCCTTAGCTCAGCAAAACCCTGTATGTACAATCTTGCTAGCAAAACATACCATCCACATATAGCAACAAAATGATGTCATGACTCATCATCCACCTGGTAAGGCAAACCACAATAGTTACCTGACATTGACTGAAGCCATGCTTCGTCCTCCACCTGTCAAAACCTGTACCACTGTCCTGTAGCTCCTCAAGACCATATACCTGGTCTTTCGTCTCACGTATCCATTCACTCTATTCTTCAACTAAGGTATCCATTTGTCTCTGTGCTTTCATACCAGCTGGCAACCCTACCAAAAACACCTGTTTGGTTCTCCTCCAAGGAATCACATCCTCATCCATGCCAAGCTCACACCTATTTCCTGGATCCTTCCTGCTCTACAATCAGCAACATGTATAAAGAAGAGGAACAACAAATTTGAGGGCCTACTTATGTCTTCAGTCCTCCATATGGGTGTTTGAGACTCCTTGACAACGTGCTATCCACCCAAAATCTGTTATAGTGACCGACCTCAGTCACTCCACAGTCTGCATCCGACCGACGTCGATTCCCATGCGTCTGTCCCTGACTACCAACCCTGCAGATATTGGTGTCCATGCTGCTGACGTCAGTCCTCCTGACCGACATCGGTCTTACCTACTGCCAACATCGGTCCTCCTAACCGATGTCGGTCTTACCCTGCCTGACATCGCTGGCTTTGGTCTGCACATGACCGACATCGGCACCTGTCTGTTCGACGCCGGTTCCACCTGACTGACATCGGTATCTGTGTTCACCTGTGAGTGATGACTTTTTACCCGTGAGCTCCTTTGAATCAATACCCATGTCCAAATTGCCCTGCTCAGAAGTATCCAGCCACATCCACTGGTTTATGTCTGCCATCTCCTCCAAGAACACCAAGGCTTTCCAGTTCTTAAGCCTGTCAAATATATCTGTCTTCCGCTTAAGAACATGCATCTCCTTCCTGCTCATGTAACCAAGCCTACGAAGCCATGTCTCCACAACAAAAGAAGAATAGTAATATAAACAAGTAGATAAAGAGTACCTGTTTTCTTACCACCAGCTAATTCAAGTGCATCCGCTATGAGAGTTCTTATGCATCTCTCATCACCCAATCTTTCTGAAGAAATTAGCCATATCTCCAAACCTGGGACCTGCATGACCTTCATCAACACCTGTGTGTTGGCCGCCTGCAATTTCAGCTTCACTTCCCCTTTGCCAATTATATGGCAAGGCTTACCAGCTCCTCTACCTGGGTCTGCATGGAAAGAGGCAACCGAATCTTTTATCCAAGATTCAACTTTATCCAAGAAACCTCCCAGAGCATCCTGTGCAACATCACCTGCAACATCTGCTTCTTCAGTTTCTTCATGCTGATCTGCTACCAACCAACAATATTCTTTTACCTACTCTTTCTTTCCATAGGACCTTAAGAGACCATCTGTGCTTTTCAACTCTTCCATTCTTAGCTTACTTTCATCTGCCATTGCTCTACTCCCACTCAATCAGAAACCCCTGAGAGTGACCTGTAATCAAAACACACTACCCAGATCTACACCAATCTGTTAGTATCCCAACCAAAAGCTCTGATACCACTTGTCAAGATCTTGCTCCACCAAAAGAGCACAATATGATTACCAAACCAAGCAACTTAATATGCAGAAATTAACCAGACTCACCAAGTAACTAGAATTCAGAATAACACATGATATGAGAGATAATACACAACTTGTATTAACACTTTATAGAAAAGAATACAATAAAGAAGATGCCACTTCTTCTCCACCACCTCTTCAGAGGCTCGCCACACCTCAAGTGAACAGTAATTCTCTCCTCAAAGCTCTCCCTCTCAGGTCCCAACACCCAACTCAAATACAGAGTTGGTGTTCACCTCCTGTGCTCCACGCACACCACAAGTGCTCCACGCACTCCACAAGTACTCCACGTACTCCACAAGTACTCAAGGTACTTCAAGTAGATCTCCCATGAACCTGCAACAACCTGCACTTCAACAGACCATACTTATGGAAGGAACTCCCTTGCCTTCCTCTTTGCTTTATTCGAGTACACACCTGTACTCCAAGTAGATCCTGCCTGATACTGCTCCCTGTTGTGTTGCTGTCCTATCTGATCTTGCACACCTGCAAATCAACCTGGTTCTGCACACCTGTGAACCTTGACCTTGCACACACATACACCTACAGATCAACGATCTTACTTACCATGTAGATCTCCTATATAGGCCATGCACCTGTGACCAAGATCCTACACCCCTGAAGAATCCTGCTGACTCTCCAAAACCAGCACCCACCTTGGTACTGCTATGGAACTAGGAGGAACACCCTTGCTCACCTCACACATAAAAGGAGCTAACTTTGCTCAACTCAAACTATAACACTTTTCCAATACAACCATGAGTCTATTATATAGATCTCATCCAAACAATGATTAGACATCTAATTACAATAATTAGATCCGCAGCTCTCAGTCTAAAAATAGATCTAAACATGCAAACACTTGGTTCGTTAGCTAACTGCCCATAATAAGCTCGCAGTCAAACCACACAGGCGACCGACGTCGGTCCCTGTCTGCCTGGGGGTCACCGACGTCGGCCGATCCATGACCGACGTCGGTTGCTTCTTGTCTCCTACCTACCGACGTCGGTTGGCCAGACCAATGCCAAAGACTTCTGACACTCAGCAACTCTCCTGCAACCTCCTCCATGTCTACATCAGTGAAGCTTTTAGCTCCACAACCTAACACTCTAAATTACCACTCCTCCACGTGGCTCCCTTCAGGCTAGCCAGTAACACCATCATCAAAGGCATGGTGACAAAGTAAAGGAATCTTCCATTGTAGATTATTGAAATAGTAGGAATTTATCATGATGAGATAACTCAACATATTCCCCAAGGAATAAGAAACTAAATAATTTGTGAAAGGGCCCGTGTTTATCTGAATTTGAAAATTATTGCATAATGGGCCTACCATCCTTATTCCTTGTCATGATGTTGTATCTATCTCTAATATAAATTCTTTAAACCATACCACTTATGTCATAACCCATTTTTGGAGGTAGGTTTGACTCGAAGCTATATATATGCATCTAAAATGTTGTAAAAGGATCAATTTTTTTAATAGAGAATTCAAAATATTATAGAAATTTGAAATAATGTTCATGATTGCTAGATTCTTATTATGAAATCCTTCCCAATTATCAGTGTGAAGTGGTGTATATTTAATTTTCCCATGGACTATGATATGAGTCTCTATTGTTATTTATGTGACTAGTTAAGTTGAGTCAGTTGTTAATTTGATTAATCTCTATAGTTTCTTATGTTTATCTAAATAGTCATATATAGATGTATTTTACTAATAATATTTGTGGTTGTTCATCTTATAAAAAAATGTTACAAGGGCCATGCTCATTACAAACCTCCCCTCAAATACTCTACCTTGTTTAGTATAGTTTGAGCTTAAGTAGAGCTAGATACATAGGGATATTTTATTCAGACTCATAGGTTATCCACAAAAGCATTAGCATCCCCACAAGATCTAAAAATTTCCTTTTTTTCATTTCCTTCCCTCTCTTTTACATTTTTCTCTACTTAAACCACCTTTAGAACTAAGAACTGTCATTGCTAATATCTAGGTTGGAAAGAGTGACAAAGATACATGGACTTGATACAATGTTTGGATGGAGGTTTAAATTATTTATGTGGTAGCATCTACATGTTCTTGAGTTTATTCCTAACATGCTATATAGGAGAACCCTAAACTACAACTTTTCCATTAGATTACAATTGGAAACCCTAAAATGAGATGGTGAAAACCCATTGATCTCTAGTGTGGGATAAAATCCATATCGACAAGATGACTTTGAATTTGGGAAACTAGACATTAATTAGAAGGAAGATAAAACTAGCAGCTTTAGACATGAATGGCATGTGGGATAGTCTTGAAGGAGTGACCTCATCTAAGAAATGGAGACAGTTAAATTGGAAGTATGAATTAGTCAAGTAATGAGTATAGGTTATTTAGAATGATTAATAGGAACATTTAAGGCCTTAATATAGAGGTTCATCCATATAAATAGAGGAATAGCGATTTAAACTTGTGGAATCGAGCATAGGTTAAGTGTGTATAAGGGGTCATCACAAGTGCATTAGTTTAATATTAAATGTTAATTTTAGTGTCTATACTTCCCACTTATTATTTTATCAATGCATCAAAGTGAAATTATAAGATTAAAATTAAGAGTATTATACTTGAGCTTACCTGTGAAGAATGATCTTGAATGAAGATCATGTGTTGAATTATGCTTCATGTAACCCTGCAATGAAACATGTATAAATTAGTCTTTAAGATAAAAATCTAAAAGTAAAATATAGTAAAATGATTAATCAAATAAAAAGGAAAAAATACACCTTTTTGTGTACATGAACCTTTGTGTTTCCTAGTGAAAAACTTATGAATAGAGAGGGTGAACCCCTTAGAGAATTATTTATTGAAACACTTGGATTGGACTGTGCATGCCCTAATCCTCATTGGTATGATAATAATCTTGAAATTTTAATAAACAATTGACTTCATCATCACATAACTCAAGGTAGTAAAATATCTTAAAACCCGTAAATGAATCCCTATAAAACATTATGGTGCAAAACTAGTACAAAAAATCTAAATCAACAATTTTAAATATAATAAGATTCTTTCCAGTGCAAAATTTGTGAAACACCTAGTGTGAAAACTAATGAAATATAATATGAACTAATGTTATTATATAAAACATATAAAATGACATGAATTGATATTCTTTCTATGGAAACTAGTACAAAATGAGCAAGAAAATGATCATGCGATGCTCACATGCCCCAAATTTGATATCTAAGTATATTGATTCTAATAACAAGTATAATAGACCAAGAAAGAAATTTGAATAAAAAATCTGAGTGGGAAAAAAGAGATAACAATGGGATTCAATTTCTATAGGATATAGGGCGAGGTGTGGGTCCTTTAGAAGGACATGTTCAAGAGCAAGTCACTTTCAGTCCTTTGGTAGTTGAAAACAATGATAAAGCTAAGTCTCTTTCTATTTTTGAGGGATCCCTTTTAAATTTTTCCTGGGTGGATAAGCTTAACGGTAAATCCAAGTAGTTTGAGTAAATTTAACCATTCAAGAACTATAAATTTTGAAGGATGATAAGGGATTTCGCATTTTTGTTCCTGACTCCCTCATTCTTAATGCTTCTTCTAGAATGTTTGTTGCCTTGGTTGGTAAATTTATAGGAGCCAGAACTAATATAGATATTTTTAAGAACTAGGATTTTATAAATTTGTATCCTAAAGGACATATTGAAATATTGGCCATAACCATTGGATTCTTTCTTAGTAATTTTAATAATGAAGAAGATTGTGCTAGAATCCTAGTTGGGGATCCTTAGTTCTTTAAAAAGTTTGGATTATTTTTTTAGGAAATAGAAGCCATGTTTTGACCTATAAAAATAATATATTAATGTAATGCCTATTTGGGTAAGGCTCCCAAGACTTCTTCTATACTATTGGGAAGAGGACCTAATGATTAATGTGGCTAAGACCTTTGTCTACCTGATTGCCTTTGACTTTGCCACTAAGGAGCAATCCAGACTGGTGCATGATAGATTTTGTTTTTGATGTTATAGTTAATCAAGAGATCCCATCATCACTTATCCTCAATTATAGTCAAGGAGAATGGGTGAAAATAATAGAGTATGATAAATCTCCTTTGTTGTGTGATAGATGTCATAAGCTTGGTCACATGTCAAGATTATGCCCTACTAACATTCCTAAAAAAAGTTAATGCCACTAGATAAATAATAGGTAGATAAACTTGGCAAAAAAATTTACCTGAGGAGTTTAGGAAGGAAAAGGATTCTAGTCATGATAATCAAATAAAGTCTTCTGAAGTAAAGGAAAACTTACATTGTGATTAGAACCAAGTGGAAAAAAGTATAAAAGACTTAGTTCTTTGGAAGCTTTAAGTGCTAATAAGCTTAATCACTCAAAATCTAAAAAGGATGAAGTAATAAAGAGGACCCCAAAATAATTCATTTTGATAGAGATAAAGGAGAATTAGATACATAACACTGAAGTTGATGTCTCAACAGTAATCTGTATTGATACCTCAGATCAGCCTAGAAAACTCTCTTTTTCTTCAATCATCATGAATAAATTTTCTTTTTTGGCATCTTTAGATGAGGATACAGTGTTGGACTTGGTTGAGATAGTGTTGATCTCTCCTAAGGTAGAAAAGGGTGTATAGAAAGACACTCTCAAATAAGACATAGAGAGAGATCTGGATAATTTTGAATCGATGCCAAAGATATAAGGGAATAGCAAAGAAAATTAGAAACATTCTAATCCTCTTAACTCTATAGGAAAGGAAGGTGAGTTTATAGGGGAAGTAAAATATTTTGATTGTTTGCAGAACTTGACTAAAAAATTTATTGCTCTTATTTTGAGAAAAGGTTTAAATCTTAATACCCCTTCTAGAGTTACGAGAAGGTCACATAAGAAGGCAAATTTGAGGTCTTCAAAGAAGGTAATAAAACCATATCAAAATTAAATATTAAATAAGGTCACCGACAAGGAGGTGGCTAATGGGATCCATGATACACTAACCTTAAAGGGTAATAATTTTCCTCCTATAAAAATTAAATGAATATCCTCATCTTGAACATTATAGGTATGAATAATAATAGTAAGCAACAAATTTTTAGAGCTATAAGAAGAAATAATAATCCTTGTATTATAGTATTTCAAGAATTGAAAATGTATGTTAGTCAGGTGGAGGTAAATTGAAACTCCTATGGAAGGATGATTTTGTAGCTTGTTCTAGTTCTTTAGGTGCCTTAAGAGGAATTATCACTTTTCGGAAGAGCTAGGAGCTATAAGGGGAGATTTTGTATAAAATTTCCCATCATTTGGATGTAATCTTCTTTAATAAAGTAGATGGATTGATTTGGATTTTTTCTAATATGTATGCCTCAAACTCCCTGCTTGGGAGAAGAAAGTTATGGGAAGAGATTTCTCTATTTAGGAAAAGTTGTAAATGTCTCATGTCGATGGTTATTGGAAAATTTAATAATCCCTTATTTCCTATGGAGAAGAAATAAGGTAATCAAATTTATTCTAAAAGTATGCAATAATTAGCTAGTTTCATTTCTTTCAATGGTCTTTTGGATGTTGAACTTAAAGGATCAACCTTCAACTAGTCAAATAGAAGTATTGGAGACACTTTAATCCAAGTTAGGTTGGGCAAAGTTTTGGTTTTGGTGGATTGGATTGAAAATTAGGATTTTTATGTATCTACCCTCCCTAAGATTGGATCTGACCACAATCCCCTCATTCTTAACCTTAATTACATAATCAAAAATGAAAGGACTCTATTTTGGTTTGAACACATGTGTTTTAGCCATCCTTATCTCATTGACAAAATTAAGGAATGGTGGAGTTTATATGTATCAGGGACTACCATATTCAAGTTTATCAAAACTCTCAAGTCATTAAAGAAGAACATTAGAGAATGGAACAAATAAGTCTTTGGTAATATATGTCTAGAAACATAAAGTGAAAGATGAATTGGTAAAATACGAAGACGTAATAGTTACATATGGTTTGAATGATGAAACCCTATCTAAAGAGAATAATCTTCTTAGTGAACTTCATACTATTGTAGCAAGGGAAGAAAAAATTTGGATAATGAATTTAAGAGTGACATGGCTTAAAGAGGGAAATATAAATACTAAATTCATTCACCTTATTGCCCTAAAACATAGAAATCATAATAAAATTTCAAGATTTCTAAAGATAATTAATAAGTGTGCTTGGATCCTCCATATATTAAGGCTGAAGTTGTTAATTATTTCAAGAATATTTTGGAAGGCAATCCTCCTCTGAATGCTTATAAATTGTAAGAGATGTTGAATTTGATTCCTTAATTATTTTATCAATAATACAATAAGAAGATCTTATATCCAATCTCTATGTAAGAAGTCAAAATTGTATTATTTATTTTGGATAAGGACAACGCATCTAGACCTGATGGTTTTCCAATAGAATTTTTTTAGAACTTTTGGGACATTATCAATCATGAATTGGTGGCATATGTAGAATAATTATTCTACTCTACAAAATTTTAAGAGAAATAAATAATGTTTTCCTTGTCTTTGTGTCAAATAAGAATGAATCCACTAATTTCAAGTACTTTTGACCTATAAACCTATGTAATATTGTTTATAAGGTTATTTATAAAATTATTGCACTTAGACTTCAGCCACTTTTGGACAAACTCATTTCCATAAACCAAGGTGGTTTTATTCAAGGTATGTTAATTCAATATGGTATTATCATGGTGCATGAAACTATGCATTCCATGAAAAAAGTCAACCAAGCAGATATGATATTCAAGCTTAATATGAATAAAGCCTTTGATAGGTTTGACTGGGATTTTTTAGATAAAGTATTGGATCATTTTGGCTTTCACTCTCATGTCAGGCAGCTAATTAGAACATATATTTATTTTTCCATATTTTATGATCTAATTAATGGAGTTCCTGAAGGTTTTTTTGGCATCAAAAGAGGTATTAGATAAGGGGACTCATTTTCTCCATTATTGTTCATTATCATGGCATAAACTCTAATTAGATATCTCTCAGTTGCTTTAAGATAAAGTAAATTGAAAGGTTTCAAGGCTGTTAATGGCATTTCCCCCTCTATTCATCAAAAATTTATTAATAACACTTTAATTATTATTGAAACATATATTAAGGAAGCCATGGAACTAAAGGAGATTCTTGCTAACTATGAGGAAGTTTCCAATTACAAAATCAATTATGGAAAGAGTTCTTTATATTTCTTCAACACTCCACAACTTAGATAATTGAATATAGTTAGGGTGTTGGGTTGTCAAATTAATTATTTACCTCTTATTTATTTATGGATGCCTCTCTTTCATGGTGTGATGTCTCAGCAAGATTGGAATCTATTGATAGATAAATTTTAAAGAAATCTTGTAGGTTGGAAATGGGAAACACTATCTCAAGTAAGTAAATTTATTCTTATTAAAATTAAACTTCAAAATATCCTAGTCTACCTTATATCCATGCTTAAAATTCCTAATTTTGTGATTGATAAGTTGGAAAAAATTATAAGAAGATTTTTGTGGATGGGCTCCAAAGATAAATCTAGATTTCCTTTGGTAGCTTGGGACAAGGTTTGTATGCCCTAGAAGTTTGGAGAAATGGACCTTAGAATACTAAGTTCTATGAACAAGGCTTTAGTTTCTAAGTTGGGTTGGCACTTAATTAATTAAAATAACCAATAAACTAGCATTATCCATGCCAAATATATAGAATATAGAGCAACTGAGGTTTTTTTATGAGAATCAAGCTATAATGGGTTCATATTTTTGGAACTTCCTGGTGAAAAGTAAGAAGAATTTCATTAGATGAAGTAGGTGGAAGATAGGGAAAGACAACCATGTTAAGTTTTGGTATGATTCATGACTTTTTAATTAGCCTCTTTCTATGCTAGATCATTGGTTCCTAATAGGAATAGCTCTCTAAAGTAATTATGGTACCCTTATTGATGATTATATTTTTTCTTCAATAATGAAAAAAATATGGAAAAGAATGGAGTTGCAAGGATTAGAATATAATTAAATGTCTATTATCTTAGATTTGAATACTCTTCTTAGATGGGTTCACATTTCTTATTTTCAAAATGTATATGAACTTATGTAGACTAATTATTTTAATGGTCACTACAATGTGAAATATGATTATATTAGCTTGATCAACCCCACTCAAGAAGAGGTTCCTTGGGATAACATGTGGAATAAAGTTATTATTCTAAAAATTAATATCTTTTTTTAGCTTATGGTGCAAGAGAAGATTCTTACCTTAGATAATTTACAGAAGAAAGGTTTGATCTTGGTTAACATATGTCCATTATGTGAAGTTGATCTTGAATCTATTAACCATCTTTAATATCATGTCTTTTTTCCTTTAGAGTTTGGGGGATCCTTCTTGGTAAATTACAAACCCATTGGACCCAACTAGCCTCTTTTTTGGACCTTTAGATCTCTTGGAAAGCTTAATTTCCTAATAAGGTCCTTTAGTAGTTATGGAGATTGACTCTCCCTCATTTTATCTAGGGGATTTGGAAGTAAAGAAATGAGAGGATTTTTCAAAATAATGGAAGCTCTAGTTAAATGGTTTCTAATAGAATCATCGATCTCCTTTAGGAAAATTTCAAGAGTGGAAAACCATTTAAGAATAAGGATTTTTTAGATGTTAAGGTTGGTATATCAAGGAATTAGGGTATTAATAATGTAATTAATCCTATGTTAAACCCCATCTATAAGATTAAAAATTAGCTAAAATGGCAAGTTCCATCCTTGGGTTGGGTTAAATTAAACTTTGATAGAGATTCTAAGGGAAAGCTAGGTGCCTTGAGAGGAAGGGGATACTCAGGAATGATAAAAGAGAGTTTATGGTAGTATATGTAGGTAACATGGGAATCCAATATAACCACAAGGTAGAAGCTTTAGATTTACTATGGGTGTTAAGTTAGCTAAAAAGTTAGGTATTAATCAACTAGTGATTAAAAATCTCCAGTTAGATGTACCATTAGCCAAATCATGGATAAAACTCTATCCATTATTAAATCATTTCACAAGGTATGTATTCATCATATTTATAGGGAAGGCAACCAAGTTGTTGATTGGTTTGATAATATGGTAGTTGTCTCCTAATATCTTTAAAAATGGTCAAGAAAGAGGATATTACCTTAGATTTCATTCAAAAATGTAATATCCCTTTGAATATCAAAACAAAGCTCCAAATTGCTTCAACCTGAATTTCTGCAAAATATCTTCAAATAGATGAATAAATCACAGTATAATTTCTTCTTATTTGCTCATAAGCTTACAATTTGAGATCCTCTGTCAGGTATACAAAGAATATCGAAAGTTCAGCCTTATAGCCTGAATATTCCGTGAACTAGGTTGAATCTGGCACGTCTCGGCCTGCTGTGTAAAAAACACAGTCGCCGACGTCGGTTATACTGCCGTCGTCGGTCGACCTATAGTGGTCCCCTTGCCGACGTCGGTGATGAGTCGACCGATGTCGGTCTCTGTAAGTTCCTGTTCGCCGATGTCGGTACCTGAACTTTCTGTAGATGCGTACGGATTTTTCGTAGATCTGTACGGAAGTCGTACGGCTGCTGATATAACACACCCTGTATGCCTGATCCTGATCTGTAGAATTATGGGCTGACACAAAAGATCTATATCTGGATAATTCTTGAATCAAAAACCCAAAATAAAGAAAATACCTGTAAACCCTTGTGATAGCTTCTGAGTGAAGTTATCTCTCAAATACCTGTAATACTATGATAACTTCTGGGTGAAGTTATCTCTCAATTCGGCAATAGATCGGCTGATCTTTCACAACCTCTGAATCGCACACAATGAAGAGTTGACGTTCTTCACTACAATTGGAATCCTGGAACCCTTGGCTCAGTCTTCACAGAAGAATTTCTTAACAAGAATCAATATCAATAATAAGCATGGATACAAACTCTCTCTCATGAGAGATTCTTATACACCTCCAAAGGTGTGCTTGCTAAAATTAGACTCCCTTAAATTAGACTTCCTTAAATTAGAACTAGGGTCTTAAAATTAGACCAAGTCTTAATTTAGAATTTGCATCCTCAAATTAGACCAAATCATTAATAATTAATAATTAATTAATAATTAATTAATAATTAATAATTAATTAATAATTAATTAAAATTAGTTCAAATAATTAATATTTGATTAAATCAATCAAATATTAATATCTCCCTTAATTCATGCCCGAAAGTGCCCGAACGAATTCCAACCCATCTCTATCAAGACCCTCTATCCATCCTATCAGCCTACGAGGGTCGCATAATAGGCTAATCATCCGCTCGAAATATGTCAACTAGAAGGGGACATGACAAAAAAATCAATAAAGATATCCCCAATGGAGATATTTAAATCATTCCAAGGCATTATAAAGCAATCTATCTCTAATCATAAATACATGAGGTGCCCTCTATTTATGGATTCTATCAAGACTCCTTTAATGATGGGATGCACCTTAAAGGTACATATAAGTGCTTGAGTTAATTACCGTCTTAGTATGAATTATGATGGTACTCGTGATTCTTATGTATCTCTCCAAAAGATCTCATAATACCATTTATTTTAAGATTAGTTTGGATGTTTCTAGTCTTGAGTATGATTTTTCTAGAATGGAAGGAGACCTTCATAGAATTGAACCATTCTCCATTGAAGATGTTAATGAGAATGTTGACGCTTAGATTATCCTTTAAGAGACAAAATTTACTAACTTCATGTAGATGATAGAAGGCCATGATCCCCACATTTCCAAAATGTTTTCCAACAACTGGAAAGATCATTTAGTTGAAATTAAAGGCACCTATGTCAAAATAATAGAATAATTGATTACATAAATCATAGGTATGAACATTGAAGGATATATATAATTTAAATTTGATATAGATTTTATATTCAAAAGGGATGAGTTTTTTAAGGCTAATGAGTAGTTTACTCTCTTTAAAAAGGGGTTCTTAAGGAAATCCCTCCCTCTACCTTATGGGGATGTGGCCCTTTAAATTATCAAATTCATTAGTCTTATGGGTTGATTTATGGTTGTCCACGAGTATCATTTTGTGTTTTAAACTTATTCAAAAACAATGTTCCCATTAGTTGTGGTTTTTCATCCTCCACTCATTAGAAAGCTCAATGATGGACTTCAAAAAAGATAAGAAGAAGTTACCTCTACACGGAGTAATTTTCCTCATCTACAAGTTTGTTAAGTCTTTAAATAGTGGCCCTCCTCATAATCAGAATAGGGGACCTCGATCTCATAGTTAGAGTGGGACTAGAAGAGGGTTGCATAGTTCCAATAAATTTTAGGTAAAGGAAAAGATTGTTAAGCTTAGAAAGAGCCCTAAAGCCCAAATGTTTGAAGTTGAGAAGAATAAGGGAGGAATTATGGATGATAGTAGTGTCCTCAAAGTGGTAGAAGGTCCTAATATTATTAAATATTAAGGTGATGGGAGTGACAAGAAGGACAAACTAGAGGAAATTGTTGGAGTTGAATGCAAAATTAGAAAGGACTTCAAGATTATAGAGGATTGTCTTAAAAATAGATAAAGATTTATAAACTGGAAGGAGAGTTAGACCTGCATAAAGAATTCCTAAAATGGTTTATGAAAGATCATAATATGATTAAAGATTCAATCAATAATTTGAAGCATGAAGGGGATTTATGTACCAAAGAGGAGCTGTTGGAAGTCTTGAAATAGATCAAGAGAATAAAATACAAAGCTAATAGTTTAGAGAACTAAATGAAACTTTTAAAGAAAATGTAGGTATTCATGTTAACTTTAACAAGATATCCATGTAAAATTGTTTAATCAATATGGAATGTCTTGGTCTTTTAATCAAGATAAATCAAGAGGAGGGGACCTTTATCGACTTGAGTAAAATACTTAAGGGAAAAACAAAGGAGATAAAAGTAGATATACAGTCCCAAGTTTTTTTCAAAATGCAAAAGGTTGTTAAGATGATTATGACCAACTAGGAGAATGCATTTGGAAACAATAAAGTATGATCAAATAAGTTTTGGTTTGTTCTCTTGGTGTTATTTTATTGTGTTCATGTTGTTTTTCTATCATCTTGAGGCCGTTGTTAGTTTGATCAAACTCAATTGTTATATTTGGCATATAGGCCAAGTCTGTTGGTTTCATGTAAAGGGTAGGGCTCTTATTTAAAACCTTTTTTTTCAAATAAAAAACTAGGTAATATCAATTTAATATTTGAGTAAAACCTATGTAAATTTTATAACACATGTTGCACATGATGCCCCCAATCTGACTAGAACATGTAATAAGTTGTGTTAAATCTAAAAATGTGTTTGGGTAACTACTAAAAATTGTTGTGTAAACTAATTATGATTATGGGAATTTTGGAAAATATTGTTTCTAATTTCTAATACAAAAGTGCACTACTTTGGACAATCTCAGTCTGTGTCATTCTCCCTAGAGTGCAATATTGTCTTAATATACTTTTTGGATAAAAATTGAGTATTCATTGTGATCAACTAAGGAAATAATATTATTTTTTATTTGTGCAGCAGACTGTTGTATCTTAG
The DNA here is from genome assembly GCA_037957365.1 of Torreya grandis. Classification (NCBI taxonomy): domain Eukaryota; kingdom Viridiplantae; phylum Streptophyta; class Pinopsida; order Cupressales; family Taxaceae; genus Torreya; species Torreya grandis. The sequence continues at coordinate 3,723,817 of JARHVA010000404.1, forward strand.
TTTCTAAAATAAGATGCTATGTATGCCCCATTTTTTAATGTGAGTTGTGAAGCCTACATAATAACTTAGCTTAAAAGAAAATTTATGAAAATGATGTTATATAAATATGTAAATTTTAGAGTAATAATGATAATATTGGGAATCATGGCATCATATTGATAATCTAAGAAATATAGTAATTTATGATACATACAAAGCCAAGCATGCATAGTGTCATGTTAATATAGATTTTATTATTTAGGCATGTAGAGAACTGTGATCATATACTGAATAATTGAAACTAATATATAAAAACTCAGGAAAGATGCATGATATCCATCATGGAATTAAAAAAATAGGGAGATGCATAATATCCATCATGGCATGAAAAAATTGAGCAAAATATAGAAAGAGTCATGGTAATGATGCCCACACAAAGAGTATATACAAGAGCATACAAACATGCAAAAAATCCAAGGGGCCACATGTAAGGGACATGTTCAAATGTCATTCACAAACATAAAAACACACAATAAGACTTAGAGCCACAATAAAGGACATGTTCAAATATCCATAATCTAAAGAAGTTGTATACACACAAAGCATCAAGCAAAACACTATAAGCATGTATGAATAAATGAAATTGATCTACATAAGAAATTTTCAACATCATCATATACAAAAACTTAAGTGTACAATGAGATATTAATATTAAAATAAGTAAATAATGAAATATTTGAGAAATTTATTGTACTATAGTAGGAATAATAAAAATAGTCATAGAGTGATTAAACCTGTGTTAATGATGCCCCCAATAAAATTGATGTGATGAAAACAAATTATAGAAGGCTTCTAAATATGTTAAATCTAATAAATTTTAACTTGTGTTCATTGGGACAAGTCTCATATAATGGGGCAAAAGTGCATTGTGTGTCTATCAGGAGTGGTGCAACTTTGTTTGTATAGTTTTTATGGGCCTTAGACAATATTCATAACCTATAACTGCATCTAAAAATGACAACCTATATGTTCTAAAACTCACTAAAGTATACTTTTTAAGCATATTTGATATAAAATTAGATATAAATAATTACTATATAAATTGAATAACAGATCAACTAAAGTAAATGAACTACACATGTCATGCATAAGTCTTAATTTGAATTTTTAGTAAATTATGAATGTTTTTTAAAATTATAAAATAATAGTATGATAACAAAATAAGTTATGTATAAGGATGATGCTATTTTAATATAAATATATTATCAATGGGATGCCTCTATATATGTCATGTATCATATGTGTTCTAATCCTCAATTACATTATCATATGCATCTTGCATATTAGTCATGTCATTCCAATCATATTTTGCATAATAATTATCATGATCATAATTATCATAGGATAAAACCTAATTCTTAAGTTGTACTAGAGATTATGGCATCATTTTGATCATATTTTGCATTTGTGTATGAAAAACCAATTGCCCCATAATGTGGTATTGACCTTTCTGATTTCACTTTTGCAATATATATTGTATCATGTGCCTCTATTGATATTCCATTAGTTGTCTTGGCTTTAATATTAGCTAAAGATATATTTTATTTTTGTTGCTCTATATTTAAATATGTTCCCTCTATTAAAATGGAAATTATTTTTCCTTCATGATCAAATATAATGCAATCTTTTTTTACCAACCATTGTTCCCATTTATTTTAACCATGATCCTCCAAAATGTTCATATCACGTTCACAAAAAAATTTAGCAAAATTTTGGATTAGGGGTTAATCTAATTAATATAAACTATTGAGTAAATTATAGTTCATAATATATATAATATTCACACATAAACTGATTACAACTTACTATTTTTAGAAATGTGCTAAAAGAGGTAATTACTAATAGATAAATGACTTAGCTAGAACTCAGGTCTATTGTACTATATCAGTGACTATCAAACAAACTGTGAGACTATTTGATATTAATGTGAGTCATGAATGGGCTTAACATTATTCTAAGACAAGGCCATGTTGTTTTGACTTCATCATGTTGTTTTGACTTTTGTGTAAATTATGATAGATGTGCCTTCACCTGTAGGTCCTATGTTTTTATTTAGATATTTTTGATTCACTATAGGAGACATTATATGCCATATTATACATTCAAACCCTATATCAATAAAAAGAGGTAAAAAATATTATAAAATGGGGACAATGGACAAGGGGTTGGGATTGTGTTTCACCTCAACACCCCATGTGTTTAGCATTGCATACATACCAATACTTTGAAGAGGGATCAAATTCAATGAATTTCATCCATGTTATAGTGGTATGTGTAAGATAATAGTGAAATACTATATGTTGGTGTAATCTTAGTGTGATTATGTGCTTAAACAAATGACTTGTGACCTTAATGTTACATTCAGACTTATCTTAGGGCTTCTTGAGTTGTAAGGACTTATTTTATCTAAATTTTAGATTATTAAGATACTAACGTTGAATTATATAGAACTAATAGAATATATTTAAGCTATGAATTATTGAAAACTAAAATAAAATAAAATTTTGATAGATATTTGTTTGACAAGTGAATTTGACAAGCACAATGACAAACACAAAGGGATGGAGAGAAACTTATCATATTTGGTATACTTCATTGATTTGTTTTAGGTTGATTATATGATTGAATACTATATAAAGTGACTATAATTTTTACACATTTAATATCGAATCCTTCGATCTTGCACATGCACTATATAATAATTAGATTAAAAGGGGGGAATAAAAATGGGTTAGTAAGAATGACCTAATTGTCCTCATAAACTCCTTGTAATTAAGTGTTGCATATATTACTCAAATGGATTCAAACCGATATATTTATCCTTCATATTTACGTGTGTGAAATGGTGATATGCAAATATATATACTTATTCTCCTAGCTCACCCTTGGCACAAGTATGCATATGTAATAGTACTTTAGAATATAGCTCTAGAAATTGAGTATTAGCAATGTAAAACTTTAAATAGCTCTTGAATGTTAGAGTGTTTGTCCTTAATGATTTATAATAGCTTTTTTATATAGGTATTTCTTATAATTTGAATTAAAAATTAGTGGTTCAAACAAGGGACCTAAAATAACTTAAAGGGGACTTAAAAGACTTAAGAGGGGACTTAAAAGAATTAAAAATAAACTTAAAGAATTAAGAGAGGACTCAAAAGAATTAAAAATGGATTTATCAAGTCAAATGGATAAATACAATAAAATAATAAATTAAAAAGGGGAAATATAACAAAAATGCACCATTAAGTATTTAATTATTAGCTAAGACCTACATAAATAAAGTAATTAAAATTACACTTAAAATAAGTGTGGTGTCAAATTTGGGTGTTTACATTTTCCTCCACTTTATTATAGTGATGTAACAAAGTGAAATTACTAGAGTAAAGTAGATACGAACCTGAGTGTGTATACACACTTTATCTTTGGATGCGAAGCTTGATTATGAAAGATGCTTTACTATAAAAACCTTGAAACAATGTCAATGAAAATAATATTTGATCATATTGAAAATTTAAATTTTGAAATTTTCTATTTGTAACTTGAAAAGAGAGCAAGGATATAAAATTGTCTTGTAACTTTGGAGATGGTGAAGTGCATGCCCCCTTGTTGGGACAATTTGTGAAGTGTTGAAATTGTGGTGAATTGAGAGTGATCAAGTATTAATTTGAAAACCTTTTAATGCTCTTAAGTTGGAAATATTTTATGCTCCAAATCTCATTTGAATGTATATAGTACTCTGTAAAAACTTTTAAGGGGTGGAACCATGAATTATGACCTGCTACATATCAAAAAAGTATAACCATAGACATTGAGTGTCACTAAACTCTAACATGGTCCACTTGTCCCTAAGATGAATCATACCATTGTCTATGGATCTAGAATCTATTTGTAACTTTTTAACTTTGAAAATTGATAATTTTGAAAATGCCATAGTATAAATGTGAACATGAATGAATATCATACCCCTTGTATCTGTACTATATTGAAATGTTATTTGAAATTGTAATTGTAATTTTTCACTTTAAAACTCTTGAATTTTTGTAATTTTTGAAAACTTATGAAACTTTTTACAAATTTCAACTTTTAATTTTTATACTATTTAAAAATTTGTAATTTACAACTGTAGGAATGAGTGCACATGCATGCAACATGCCCCCATACTCTAAAAATGTTGAATCGTATTATACTTAAGAACTTTATATTTCAATAAATCTTAAATTTTTTATTATGAGGCTTGAATTATCTTAAGTAAGCCCATTATGATTCCCCATTTTTGAGTGAGAGACATAGCCTGAAAGTCATTGATCTCAAAAAAAATATGTGAAAGATATATCACATTGAATATTTTAAATTGATTGCATTCATATTATTTGAATATAACATTGACTTTTCATATGAATCATGTGTTAGAAAGATATATCATTGAAACATAGAAGTAATGTATGCATGATATACATCATAGAACTAGAGTAAGCATAGAGTATATATGTGATGCATGCAATGAATCATGGCACCATAGTAAAATAGATAGAGTGCATGACATGAACCATGGCACCATAGTAAGAATCCACAAACATTAAATTAATTTCAGATAATTTGTCATGTAATTTTTATATTATGTTATGCATATGGCCTAAGAGGCCACATAAAATGGACATGTGAATGTCATATAACACACAAGGTCAAGGGCCACAAGTAGATGGCATAATGATGCCATACAAACAAGAATTTGAACATAAAAGGCTAAGGGATGCACACATAGTAAGCAAGCAAGTATAACCTATCATGTAGTAAAGTAAGAATGCAAAGAAAATCATGTAGCAAACAAGACTAGTATAAATCCATCATATATATCAATTGTATTGTTAAAAAGTGGCATATTTCATGTAATACATTTTTAAAGTAAGAGTGAGTAGCAAGACATTTGTATGATATGTAGCTCAACATGGTAGAGATGTTGTGGATATAAACAATATGTAAAAGTGTTCATGAAGATCAAATAGATGCCCCCAACTTAATAATATTATTGGATAATAAGGGAAGTTCGACATCAAATAATCTTTTGAAATTATGTCATGTATCACACTCAAGTACCTCATGAGAAACATTATTTATTGAAATATTAGATATATTATCTAGTTAACATAGAGTAAACATAAGCTATAAAATGACCTTAAAAAAAATTATTTTCTTTTGAGTGTCAATTTATTCAAAGTGCAAGTAGAGTTATGAATATAGTTCATTATGCACAGTTAAGATTTGTATAATGCACCCATAACCCCTAACCAGAGTTATGCATGTGTGATTCCCATTATACACCATTTCAAATATTCAATAAATCAAAACATATAATGTTGCATTTAAAATCCAAGATTCATGATGCAAAAGAATCATTACACATAATACAGGGCTTAACCATAATTAGATCAGCCAAGACAAAGCATGCCCATATCATTATATAGGAATGTGTAAGCTTCCAAGGATGTCCTTGTGAATTTAACTTCATACATATAAGAGATATGCAATGATACTATCTTATATGGATCTTTATACCAAGATCTCATAATTTAAAGATCACTACGCCATGTTTAATCATATACTCGTGTCTTAATCAATTTAAGAAAATATAAACTTGTAAGTTCTACATGCATGAAATTGATTGAGATTGAAATACCAACTTTCTAAATCCTTCTCAGGATATATATGCATGGCTGCAATACCAAGTCCTTTATCACAACTTACAATAAATAGTTAAATATGTAACCAATTCTTTATAAATTTCATGAATGTGAATCACTCAATTCAAGCATGCATAGATTCCCAATTACACATTCATTTATACTTATAGTGGAATGAATTAAGCTTGATACTATATTAATAGCATTCTTCTTATAAATTAAGAATTATTTATTAGGCATAACCCATGTTCAAGAACTCATGCAATAGCATTATGTTGTATCTACCCCACAAGGCCACTTGCCAACACCAATGGTAGTGTAATAACACCAATAATAAATTTTTATAGAAATATAAAAACTCTTAATATATCCATACAAATAATAGAATCAACAGATTACATAGCTCAGAAATTAATTATCAGCACTCTAAAAAATTATGCATTCAGCTAATAACCAGCTCAAGTTTATTTTAACTTGGTTGTAGCTTACTAGATTTTTTTTTTAACCATACCAAGATTTAATAACATTTGAATTCCAATTGGATGTTATAGGATTAACAAGCAAAAATAATAACTCTCAAAATCATGTTGCAAGTGGAGCATGTAATTGTTATAGGATATTTCTCTTTTAAATAACAAAATATAGTCATATTGAAACTCAATTTTATTTCTTTAATACTCAATAAAAAATACTTTAGATATGAATTTTTAAGGTTAAATTGAGAATAATAAAACTCAAAAATAATTTTTAATATCACTCTATGAGTTATGAGTAGAAACTACATCAAATTTGAGTTTATACAAAAAATACAACATACTCTTTTACATTGCAATAAATTGTTGTAAGAATAATACATAGAAAGAGTAATTTTAAGCATGTCACAAGAAAGAATTTAATCATTTAAACTAAGTAATAATAGTTCCAAACACATCATGCAACTCTATAATGAAAGAACAGCCATCAAATGATCCACACACCACCTTGACCCATCTTATAAGCCCTCCAATCAGTGGCCCTCACCACCCCAATCATCATCTGGGTGGTGGAGTCAGGCATTTAGGATTTGGGTAAAGGTGTGAGTAAGATATTTTATCCATCATTGATCAATTTATAGTAGTTACATAGCATTATCAAATAATGTAAATTTAACATCATGCACCAATAGTGCCAGCAATAATATGCCAAAAAATTCACAAGTGACACTTACATAATGGGCCTACCACATCTATCAAGCATCTAATATAGGATAAATCATCTAGATCTGTAATTTTTTTAATCAAGAGCAAAGCAGTAGCCCAATCACATTTTGACCCAGGCAAGCAAAACAAAAGAGGTAAAAAAAGAGCAAATAACTCTTTTGCACTAATACCTCTAAATCCATCAAAATCTAGGTAAAATAAGCCAAAATAATAACATGTAAGCTTGGTTATGGTGCCATATTTTCATAGGTTTCCATTAAAGACCAGCAAGGTTAAATAAAATTAACAATAATTAAAACCCAATAGCTGTAAAATAATTACAGTAGAAAAGAAACATCCATTTGGCCATTAAATAAAACCACATAAAAAATAAAACACCCAACACACTATTTTAAGGCAACACTTCCAGCCTAAATAAAATAGAATAAACAACTAGGGTTTTAATATTATATCCCCAAAGACATTTTAATAATAAAGCTGATTTCTTTTAAACCCTGTACACTAAGTAAAATTTTAACTCACGGCTAGGTATGAAGAATCAATCCAACACCATACAACCATAAATAGATAAAACTCCAATAAGAAATAATAATGCATCACTTACTTGCAAAAATTTTCCCTACAAAGAAGAAAAATAAACTTCTCCTTAATAACCCTTCATAAAAATGAAATTTTTGCCCAGCACTGTCCATTTTTTCCATGGCTTGCTTTCATTTTCTCCCTTCTACCTAGGCACAAAATTTCCCAAGCCATTAAAACCTGATGGGATGAATTTCTAGCCTCCATTACTTTCCATTGCCATCATTTTCCCTTTAGGTTTTCTCCATAAGCCAACATAGCAAAAATGACATTCTTTCAAAATAATCGATTACCTCCTTGGGTGAAGAGTCAACCCCTAAGGCTATTATTTTCTTTAATGATAAAACTTTTTTCTATATTTTTGCTTTTCTTTCTTTTTATTTATTTATAAATAGATATACTTTATTATTTTTCTTTTTTTTTCTTTTTTTTTTTTTTTCTTTTTTTAATTATAATGCATGGCCAAAGCCATAACCCCTTTATGATCATCACAGCCTAACACAATTTTATTTAATAAATAGCATTAAGCATGGGTTACTTATTGCCCATGGATTTATTAAATCAAGGCCATCATGAAGTCTTGCTCCATTATAATGCATGACATTAACCTTTTTGAGGCCTCTTGGTGATAAAACCAAGACAAAAAGACTTAGATTAAATAATTTTAGTCACAATATGATCCATGGTAGGCAACAAGTTAATAGGCCTGAAATGATAATTAAAGTATTTGAGCCCCTTTAGTGGCCAGAATAAAGAAAATGATAGTTGAGATAGAAAGGCAACTTATCACTAAGCCAACACACACAAGACACCAAACAAAGAAAATAATAAAAACTAAAAGTGGATACAACTATAATCAAGTGAAATAAAAGGATGAAAATATCAATCAAGATTAAACAAATAAAATAAGACAAAAAAAGAGACATAAAGTATGTTGCAACTACTTAAGGACTCGATGATCCATTACTATTATATTTCTTATCTAGTGTTGGTGTTATTCAACTACTCACTACCTCCACCATTATTACCCCGATTGCTAAAATCCACCACCAGCCTAGCTCATGTACTTGTGAGCCCTTTAACCACCAAAACATGGCATCAGCAATATCTACTCTACATAAAAAAGAAACATATATACATGTAAATCTGAACTATATAATCATCACAATATAAAACTATATTGATGGCATTATTAATATGTAAGATCCAAGTATGTTGTTGCAGGATCAAAGTATGTTGTTGTAAGATCAAAATATGTTGTTGTAAGATCAAAGCATGTTGTTGAAAGATAATAATATGTTATTACAAAATAATAATATGTCATTGTAAGATAATAGTATGTCACTGTAGGATAACATTATGTCACTGTAAGATAATAGTATGTCATTGCAGGATAATAGTATGTTATTGTAGGATAATAGTATGTCATTACAGGATACATCAATCAGCATCTATATGTAAGCATCAAGTGATCATCACTTAAAAATATGATAATACATATAATAGTCTATCAAAAAAAGAATCAAATAGTAGGTTGTTACAAGCTAATGACATTTGAAAATGCTTTAGCTCTTGATTTTGAATTTTTTTAAAATATTTTGATGTTTTCAAATTTTTGGAATATATTCATTTGATTTTTTGAATTTTTTGAAATATATGTATTTTTTTGATTTTTTTGGAATATAGGTTTTTTTTTTAATTTTTGAAATCTTTGCATTTTTTTGAGTTTTTTAAATATTTGAATGCTAAAAGAGATTTGAAAAAGAGGTGCTAAGAATCAAGTCTTTGAAAATAGAGTGAATAGGAGGGATTTGAACAATCCTCAACAAGATGCCAAATCATAGCATGATAAGGGGGAAGGCAAGCAATGTGCCCCCAATATATATGTAAATTTGAGTCATAGCAATGTCATGAAAATATGCAGGAATGTACATGCTCTTTAAAAATGGGTAAAAGGCTAAATGTGATCATGTATAGGTAGCAATATGATATCATGTAAGTGTCATAGGGTGTAAGATATGCAATAGTAAGTGGATTTCCATAGAAATGGGTGTATTAGATGGTTTGAATCAGTTTGTAAATTAAGAGGGTAAGTACCCAAAGTGAAAAATAAAGTTGAGGGCTAGAAGAATGGTTGGATAGGGTATAGAATAAGTAGAAATGAAAATAAAATCAAATAATTTTTTTATTTTTTTTAAATAAGGGGAAAAAAAATTATTCAATCCAAAATGAGATACAAGGCAAGAGCCACAAGCTCAATAAAAAGGAGAACCACTAACAAACCAAACAATAACACTACATAGTTCTGTCTTCCAAAAAAACTCTCTCCAAAATCCCCATATAATTAGAAGGTAACTCATTCCTATCATTGATATCCCAACCATCCCCTTTCTCTAAGGCCCACTTTGCCAAGCAGTCAGCCACACTATTCCATTCTCTAGGGATGTGATAGAAAGAGACAGATTCCAAGGAGCTATAAACACTTATAATATGTCTGACCATCAAAGCTAAATTCCAACTAACACCATCCAATCTCTGGTTGTTCAACATATCCACAACAATTTGAGAGTCAGACTCACAGATAATCCTCCTCCAGCCAAGAGAGCAACCCTCCTCAATAGCAATCTCAATATCAAGGGCCTCCATCAGGTTATTAGAGTAAAGCCCTTTGTAGATAGAGAATCAAAAAACAACATCCCCATCTTTACTTCTACCAATACCCCCAATAACAACATGCCCAGGATTTCCATGAGAAGATCCATCAGTATTAATCTTCAAAACCCCATCTGGAGGAGGTGCCCACTTCCCATCATGACAGACCCATTTCTTGACACGATGGGGCATAATACCAGCGGTGTAACCCCTACTATTAACACCCAGGCTTAGATCCTGCACAACCACAACATCCCTAGGATCAATACTTTTAGACATATCACATTTAGCATAAATAGTCTCCTAAAGTCTACTGATAATCTTCATCCACAATTGACCACTATCTAATTTGGAATCACAAAAAACTCTACAATTCTATTCCAGCCAAAGGTTCCAAAGAATGAAAATAGGCCCAATGCTCTAGGCCACCTGGAGAAAAGGCATCTTCACAGGAGGCCTACCCAGGCTCTCCCAAAACTCAATAAGAGAGGAATCATGAATGCAACCATGATGCCAAGCCTCCCACCATCTATGACAAATCTCATGAGAAAAGGGGGAGTGAAAGAACAAGTGGGAAGAACATTCTTCAGTGCACAAACAAATAAAACAAATGGAAGGTCCCTGAAACCCCCATTTTTGAATATTCTCCCAAGTGAGACATTTCCTCTGGGTAATCAACCATAAAAAGAAGTTACACTTGGGCCAAGAAAAATTGTTCCAAACCTTCCTCCACTAGGGCACCTCAGCAGGACCATGTAAATTCCTATCAAGCACAACATAACCTTGAGCAACAGTATAATTACCTTTTGGGCTACGACTCCAAGCCAACTTGTCCCTCTCATTCAGAGAGCTGCAAAGCCTACCCCCCAAGACCTTACAAAAAGCAGCATGATCCTCATCAGAACCACCCATAGGCCAATCCTGTGGATCCTTCCAACAAAACACCTCCAATTGACTAATGTGCTTAACTATTTTAAAATGCTCCACCTTAATCCAACCAGCATCAGAGAACACTTGGCAAAGAGGTAGAAGCTGAGGGAGACTAGAGAGAATGGGAGGGTGACCATCCCAAGAGTCTAGCCAAAAAAGAGCATCAGAGCCCTTATTACATATCCAGAAGAGCCCCTTCTAAACAAGTTGAACTCCCTTCTTAAGAGTATCCAAATGCAAGAACCTTTGCCCAACAAATCAATCCGCAACACATCCTAGCTCTTAACCCCAAAAACATATTTGAAAGCAAGAATCTTGGCCCAATCCTGATCCTAGTTATTGCACCATCTCCAATACAGCTTAGCCACCAAAGTTGTAACCATAAGAGCCACAGACCTAATGCCAAGGCCCCTAATATTCTTTAGCCTACATACAGACTCCCACTTGACTAAACTCCACTTCAAGGAAAGGAGGTTACCCGACCAAAGGAATTTCTGGGAAAGAGCATCAAAATCCCTCATAAAGGAGGTAGGAGGAATTTGCACACAACACCTATAAATAGGGAGAGACTACACCACAACTTTTAGGAGGATCACTCTACCCACAGAAGAGAGCCATCTGTAATTCCAATGACTAACCTTAATCTAAAACTTATCCAAAATCCCCTGCCAATAAACTCTATGCTGAGGTCCCAGAGCCAAAGGAATCCTTAAGTACATTAGGGGAAGAGTACCAATTTGGAATCTAAGAATCTTGGCAATCCTATTCTAGATGAGTCGAGGAGTATTAAAGAAATAAATGGAAGATTTATCATCATTAATACTCTGACCAGAAGCTTTCAAGTAGATGTCTAAAGTTCTCCTAAAATTCACTACCTCACTAATTCTAGCCAAGCCCATCAGTCCAGTATCATCCACAAATTGAAGATGAGAACAAGGAGGGAGATCATTGTTCCAACTCCAACTGTGAATAAGACCCTACTGCACCTGAGATTTAATAAATCTACCAAGACCCTCTGCCATGATAATGAAAAGATAAAGGGACAGAGGGTCCCCTTGCCGAAGTCCCCGAGAAGCACTAAACCAATATGAAGATTCCCCATTGATGAGAATAGAGAAGGAGGATGAGGTCAAAAAATTGAGAACCTAGCTCACCCATTCCTCTTTAAAGCCAAAGGCCAAGAGGATAAACTGAAAGAACTCCCAGCTCACCCGATCATAAGCTTTAACCATGTCAAGCTTAAAGAACATCGCCTTCTCCTTAGAGGAAGCCATAGAGTGAATAATCTCTGTAGCAATCACGACACCATCCAAGATTTTTCTCCCTTCCACAAAACCTCCCTTCTCAGTAGAAATTAAAGCACCAAGGAGAGGTTTGAGTCTCTCAGCAATCAATTTAGAGATGATCTTGTAGACAACATTGCATAAAGCAATAGGCCTAAAATGATCCATCTGATTAGCCCTCTCCTTCTTAGGTATGAGAGTTAGAAAAGTAGAACTCAAAGACTTAAGCATTTGTTTATTCCTAAGAGATTCTTGAACCAACTCAAGAAGATCATACTTTATTATTTCCCAAAAATCTTGGAAGAACTCAATCAGAAACCCATCTAGGCTAGGAGCTTTACCTTTTTTCATACTAAACACAACTTTCTCCAATTCAGGTAATAAGATTGGACACAAAAGAGCCCCATTCATCTCATCTGAGACCAAGTAAGGAATACAATCCAAAATAGCCCTCTCCTCAAATCTAGTAGCAATATCCTCCCTAGTAAAAAGATTATAAAAATAGTTGACAGCTTCCTTAGAAATTTCACCAGAGGATGAGAGTTGAGTCCCATCACTCAAGACAAGATTGGAAATAGAGTTCCCATGTTACGGGCCTTAATCAAGTTATGAAAAAAAACCATGTTCCTATCCCCCTCCTAAAGCCAATCAATCTAAGATTTTTTCTTCTAGAAAATCTCCTCTTGAAGCTCCCAATCTTCTAAGCCCCTGAGGGTAAAGGATTCAGCATTCAAAAGGTTAAAGGATAGCCCATGGTCACAAATCTGATGAGTGACACTATCCAGCTTGGACTGATCAGCAAGATTTTGAGCCTGTAGGTTCCCAAAATATTGTTTATTCCACCTCTTAAGCCTATACTTCACATGTTGAAGCCATTTACTGAAAGTGTACATGGCCCTCCCATGGGCTGGAAGCCCTTCGTACCACCAATGCATCACAAGATCCTAAAGAGATTGATCCCATAACCACATCAATTGAAATTTGAAAGAAGGATTTTTAGTGACCTCATAAGAGGAGACACAGAGTTTGATAGGCCAATGATCAGATCCCCTCCAATCCAGGATTTTAGAACTGGTAGTCCATCTGCTGCTCATCCAATAATAGGAAACTAGAAATCTATCGAGCCGTTCTGAGATAGACTCATCACCACACCTCCTAATATTCCAAGTAAAAACTCCATTGCTTGGCTTCACATCAACAAGGTTAAGGAAACCAATATTATCTCTGAGTAAAAGAGAGGAAGAATCAAGCCTGGCTACCCCTCCTCATTTTTCATCCATACTAATAACAGCATTAAATTCACCAACCAAAATCCATGGGAGAAATGGGTCTAAAGAAATTTATATGATCCCAGAGATGTGTCTTACCTGAAAGATCATTAGGAGCATAAATATTGGAGAAAAGACATCTTTTGCCAGTTTTAAAATTGGAGGCAACCATAGAGATGGAAGACCGACTAGAAACCCACCATAAAGGGGAGACTTTCCTTGGGTTATATAAGTAAGCCACCCCCCCAGAACTTCCCAATGCCCCCACCCCCTACCAGTAGCCTTGGGGCCAGATACACAAAGCACAATTATTCAAATCATCCACTGTAAGCTTGGTTTCCTGCATAAAGACCACATTCAGAGCCTGAGACTCGATTAATTTGTGAATAGCCTTTTGTCTAGGGATGTTATTCAACCCCCTTACATTCCATGATAAAACAATCATTTAGGGGGTGGGAGAAGTGGAAATCAATGGGTTTCACAGATCCAGACTCAACCAAAGTATCACCCATAATCTTAACCTTCTCTTGATCAGTCTTCCTTCCGCTCCTTGACTATTTATCTAGAGGCCCATTTTTAAAGGATTTTTGTTGCAAGCCTAAGGCAGGAGGTGTTAGGTTGTGGAGCTAAAATCTTCACTAATGCAAATAGAGGAGGAGGTTGCAGAGAGTTTGCTGAGTGTCACAGACACTGGCGTCAGTCAGGCCAACTGACGTCGGCATGATTAGACAGGAAGAGCAACCAATGTCAGTCAGGGATCGACTGGCGTTGGTCACCTCTAGGCAGACAAGGACTGACGTCGATCACCTGTGTGGTTTGAACTATGAGTGTTACAGATAGTTTGTTAACGAACCAAGTGTTTGCATGACAAGAGCCAAATTTAGACTAGAAGCTATGGATCTAATTATTGTAATTAGATGTCTAATTATTATTTGCATGAGATCTATGTAAGAGACTCATAGGCTGTATTATAAGGTGTTCTAGTTTGAGTTGAGCAAAGTTAGCTCCTTCTATGTGTGAGGTGAGCAAGGGTGTTCCTCCTAGTTCCACAGTAGTGCCAAGGTGGGTGCTAGTTTTGGAGAATCAACAAGATTCTTCAGGTGTGTAGGATCTTGGTCAGCAGGTGTGCATGGCTACATTAAGAGATCTACATGGTAAGTAAGATCATTGATCTGTAGGTGTATGTGTGTGCATGATCCAAGTTTGCAAGTGTGCAGAACCAGATTGATTTATAGGTGTGCAAGATCAGGGAAGACAGCAACACAATAGGGAGCAAGATTAGGCAGGATCTACTTGGAGTACAGTGTGTACTCAAAAAGAGAGCAAAGAGGAAGGCAAGGCAGTTCCTTCCATAAGTGAGGTCATTTGGGTTACAAGTTGTTGTAGTTTAGGGGAGATCTACTTGAAGTATGATTGTGTACTTGGAGTGCGTGGAGCACTTGTGGAGTGCATGGAGCACTGGAGTACTGGCAGTAGTGGTTACTGGCTGGTTGGAGGTGAACACCAACTCTGTGTTTGAGTTGTGTGTTGGGATCGTAAGAGAGAGAGCTTTGAGGGAAGATTTACTGTTTATGCCCTAGAGGTGTGTAAAGAAGAAGAACTGTGGCAATCTTCTTTGTTGTATTTCCTTTTGGAAGAGTTTTAATACAATTGTGTATTGTCTCTCATATTTTGTGTTGTTTCTGAATTCTAGTTACTTGCGTATTTTGGTTAATTTCTGCATATTAAGTTGCTTGGTAATCAATTGTGTGCTTCCAATATTTCCCAACAAAGTGGTATTAGAGCAGGATCCTTGAATCCCTTCGTAACTTGGGGACAAGGAGCCAACCCAATAGTACCCACCAGAATCTATGACTACTGGATGCCACCAATATTCTGAACTTAAGAAGGCAAGTCCAAAGTTGGATGACAGACCTGTTGAACCACTAACAATAAAATCAGCTCCTCCTTCACTACTTTCACCTCTTGAATCTCTACCTGACCCTTAACCCCAGAATAAAGCTCAATTGGGATACCATCTTCTTGGACTACGCTATCTAGAACCTCAAACCTATTAAATGTGCCATCATTCTATCTATCACTCTAGGATCTCTTCTTGCCTTTGCCTTTATTACAGGATTTAACTGGGATAAAACCCTCCTTATCAACAGGGCCATCAGACACCAAAGTTTTCCCCTTGTCCATCCTAGGAGGTCTAGAGGTAGATAAGGGGAAGATTTTAGTCTGGGATAGCTGTGGTGTAGATGACCATATTCATGGCAAATTTTGCATCTAAATGGAAGGGTTTCATAATCTAGTTGTTGGATCCAGGTGGAAGAACGCATGCAAATTTCCATAGAGTCAGGTAAAGGATTATTCAAATCAACATCAACATAAATATGAGCAAAATAAATTACCTTACATTCTTGAGTCTATGAAGCCGATCCAATAGGTTTCCCAAGAAGCAAAGAGATTTAGTGGAGGATATCTTCCCTCCAAAATTCCAACGAAAGCCTTGGCAAATGAACCCACACAGGCACCCACGAAGGGATCTCTTTAGTAGAGTTGAAGCCCATATGCCAAGGCTTGATGAAGAGCCCAACCTGGTTAAAGAAATATGGGCCACCTTCAAAATCCCTATTCCTATCTGACATACTTGAAAAAATAACCAAGAAATAGTTATTAGCTGCTAAAAGAATCTCCATATCTCCTTCAAGGTTCCAAACCTAACGTGCCCAAGATTCCAACATAGGAAGAGAAAGACGAAGGCCCAAAAATTTTCAAATGAGAGCATGCTTGCACAAGTAATCAACATCCTCTGAAACCTACTCAGGTTGAATAACCAAAACCGGTCTATCTTCTGATCTCTCCAAACATCAATATACTTTTTTTAATTCGAAACAACCCTTTTGACAAGGAGGTACCCTCTCCAGAAAGAGGAAACTCAATCTGATCCTTGTTATCGACATGCATCAAAGAGGATGGATCCACCATCTCCAAATCTAGGGAAGAAGCAAGACCCTAATTCTCCATGTCTATACAAGCTCAAGCACCAATCAGAAGAGGGAGAGAGGCAAGGCAGTCGGCCCAAATGCCCAAGCCACCATGCATCCCCCATCCAAGAAACCCACTCTCCAGATAGCACCCTTAAAAATGCCTAGCCATAAACAGGAGGAGATTAGACCCATGTCCAACCCCCTCCAGACCCCTAGAAACACAAACCCCCCCCCCCCCGTGAGCACAAAATGGCCACCACCGTGTTCAGACAACAGGCGAAGCAAGCTAGGGCACGCAAGCCCTAGCTCACACCAAAGCTCTGTGAAACTCCATCTGACCAATGTTCATTCATCAAATAAGTTATTTAGTTCTTAATATTTGTTTTAAGACAATTTTTGACTTGATGAAAAAAGTAATGTCGAATAAGGATTTATTTGATTGCTAGTACACATAGGAATTGGTTGATTAGAGAATTCAATATCAACATAATCAAGATCATACCAATATTTTCTATTATTAAGATCATAATCATCAATGTAATCATTATCATAGGAGAAATTTAATTTCTTAAGTTATGCTTGAGATTATGAGATGTTATTTTGATTATGTTTTGTATTTGTGTATGATAAATTCATTGCACCATATATTGGAGTCACTTTTTGAATGTGTATCAGTGTTAGGAGATTGCATCTTATTTTTAATTAGAGAATGATAATGTATGTTTTTTTTAGTATTAGGAAGAGAAGTGATTTGTGCTTTAAATTTATCTTTAGGATATATGCATGAAGTAGATGTAATACTTAATTCTTTAGCAACCATGTTTGTATCATTAGATTTTGTAGGAATATTTTGTGTTAGACATATATTCAAGGAAAAAAAATTGAAAAATGAGCTTTCTTGCTTATCTTGAATTTTTTCTTGTAAATTTTATTTCGGTAATTGTTCATTTTACAATCTTGTTTTTTCATATTGTTCTTTTTGTAATTTGGCATGTTCTAATTTAGATTTTTGAAGCTTTGCTTATTTTGAATTATCTTTTTTAATCCATATTTTCTCTTTGTGTTATTTTTACACTTATATTTTAGGAGATGAAATAGAAGTGGGTTGCTTAAGTGTTTTATATTATATAGGATCACCAGTATCAAGGATACTTTGTATTGTGATCTTTAAAGTCCAACAATTACTTGTATGATGCCCATGAAATATATGATATGCATAATAGTATTTTTGATATTTTTAGAGGAGGTATAGAAGGTAATGTAATCAATTTGTTTTGAATTATTTCTCTTAGAAGCTCAATTGGACTCTTCTTATCCTTTTGTATATTTTTTGAAAGATTAAGTATAGATGTATGTTGCTTATGAAACACGTGATAGTTATATGAAGATGTAGATATATGATTAACACTAGCATATTTTGGATTCTTTTGAATTTTTTTATTATTTTTAAGAGATGTGATATTTGAATGTAAATATTGATTTTGATTTTACAAATTTTCTATTGACTTTTGCATAGTGATGTTTTGATCTTGAAGGGATTCATGAGTACATGCCTTAAGTTTTTTTGAATGAATTAAAATATCATCAAGAGGAGGTGTGGTAGAGGAAGGGATAGGATCTTAATTAAGATTAAGAGATTCATTAATATTTGGAATATTATTAATGTGCAAAGGTATAATACATTTTATTGAAATAGGAGAAGTAACATTATCATGTGTATACATTTTACTTTATAAAATAGAACTAGGAACATCCTCATGAAATTCAATACCACTGCTACTAAGCATTTTATGATTTAACTCATTTTGTATCATATTATGAACATGAAGGGAAAGTAAAGAAGAAACTATACTTGAAATAGTAGAAGGATTTTTCTCATCATGATCACTATAATTTTTATTTTGAAAATTTGAAATAGCAACATTATTATTTTTGAAATAAGAAGGAAGATAAGTAGTATTACTTGTAAGAAAACTATACATTATTATGCATCTATTATGTGAGCTAAATTTATAAGTGTGAATAAAATGTAATGTGGTAGCAAAATAAATAGAAATATTAGGTATGAAAGGATAAGATTCATCCATGTGGATATGAGGTGGTAATCTAAGAGATAGAAGGTAGGCAATATTGAGAGGCTTTGTATGCTCTAATTGGACACCTATAGTTGATACTAAAGGAAGGTCAAAGGAAGATTCAAAATTGAATTCAAAGTAAAAACTAGGGAAGGACCCAAAGAGGAGGCTAGAGGTATGGTCAAAGGAAAATTTAGAGGTATGATCAAGGGTAAATCCAAAGATAAATATAAAGGAATTTCCAAAGAGGGAGCTAGAAGATATTCCAAAGGGGAACCTAGAGATGTAAGCATAGAGGAATATATAGGAGATTCTAAATTGGAATCTAGATATGTGAGTAAAGAGGAATTTATAAAGGAAACTAATGGGAAATCTATAGGTGTAACCAAAGAGGAATCTAGAGGAGATTCTAAAGTGAAAACTATAGGTGTACGTGAGTTAGGGGGTCCAAGTGCCCAAGGGTCAAAAAATTAGATTCATTATCATAAACATTACTAAGAGAATCTTACCTAATAGTTATCCATGCAGGATCATAATCAAAAGGCCTCGCATGAAAAGATAAAAATAGATCTAAAGGATGTACACCATTAACATATTAAATTTGACTAGCCATAATATATGTGTAACAAATGAAATGTTTTTTGTAAATAAGCCCTCTAGTATGTAAATAAAAACTAATTATTATGAATATATTACAAGATGAAACAAACAATGTTAATGACTATGAATATAATACAATATAGATTAATAAATGATCATGACTATGAATATAATACAAGAAAAGACCAAGGTATGAGAGTCATCTAGGAAAAGGTTTGAATGATTTGTAATCTCTCATGTATACTTATTCATTCATTGGTTAGGGTCAGCCCAATGTTTCATAACTCTAACTATAGATGTAGAACCATCATTGTAATCCATTAACCTTATTTTTTAGGGTAAGTTGAGAGTAATTTATTTAGGCTATATGCTCTTCTCAGGTACACCATAAATCAAATAGATAAAAGAGACTTTATATTGATGTAAACAAGGGTCCATAGATGTTCTCGATATACTGTGAGCCATGTAGAAATTATACTCTATGTTTAGTGTTTTACTATGGCTATGAGTATTTGGGTAAACCCCTCATGCCATGGTTTCTATAAATAGATATCGTGTAGCCCTTCACGGTAGTCACTAAGTAGTTTGAAAACTACCAAAACACAATTTCTAAAACAAGCAAAAGTAAGAGAAAATAAAATTGAAAGATTTTTTGTGTAAGGAATTAAAAAAATAATAATTTTTGTGAAATCGAAAATTTAGTTGAAATCCTAGACCACACAAAAATCAAGTAACAATAAGCAATATTCTATTGCAATTTGAGATCAAGATATTCACAATAAATAAATTAGTAAGTAAAAAAAATATACTAAGAAATTTTGAAATATAAGAGGTTTTTTCATAAATTTAAAGAGTTAACAAAACTCATAAATTAATTTAAAAATAAATTTTCATTTTGTCATTTAAACTAACATTTACTAAAAATAGAAAATTAAAAATTTGGAGAAATATATTAAATATTTTCCTAATAAAAAATAGGTTTCTGATTATTTCTCTGTGAGAAATAAAAACCTCTAATATTTTTGAAAATGAAATTTTTATGAACTAAATATGCACCAAACAAGGTAGAATGAACATAGACAAAATCTAAAAAGTATAAATAAAATAATCAGTGATTAAAATAAATATCCTACATAATATTTAAATATGAATGAGGTTTTTGAAAAAAATTATAAATTTGACAAAACCTAGAATTTAATTTAAAAAAAAGGTTTGTTTTTTTCCAGTTAAGCAAGAATTTACTAAAAATACTAAATAAAAAATTCCATAAAATATTTTTTGTAAAACAATAGGTTTTTGGTTACATCAATGAAAATAAATAAAACCTCTGATACTTTAAAAAAACTATTATAGATCCATATGAGACAAACAAGATAAAATGATCACAAACAAAACACAAAAAAACCATAAATAAAGAACCAGGAATTTCAATATATCCATAAGGTAGTTTTAAAATTTGAAAGAGGTTTTTTTAAAAATCATAAAATCGATGAAACCTAGAAATTAATTTGAAAATTGATACACTAGATGCCTTTTATGCCAAATTTACTAAAAATAGTAAATTATAAAATATGTAAAATATTTATGCAAACAAATATAATTTTTTGATTATATCTATGTGAATAACAAAACTTCTGATACTTTTGAAAAAATAGTTGTTGTGAATCAGATTTGGAAAGATCAGATTGAAACCCTAGTGGGTATCTAGGTTTTGACATTGTTCGATAGGATGCAAGTTCACCAATATATTTAATCAAAATTTTAGATTACTAAGATAATAACCCTGAACTAGATAGAACTAATAGAATCTAATTTAAGCTATGAATTGCTAAAAGCTAGTACAATATACAATTTTGATAATTATATGTTTGAGAAATGAATTTGCTAAGCATAATGACAAACACAAAGGAAAGGAGAGAAATTTATCCTAATTTGTATATTCCCTATTTTTTTGGAGGTTGATTGGATGATTAAATATTGTATGAAGTGACTATAATTCATAAACCTAAAATATCAAAACCTTAGATCCTACACATGCACTAGATAGGAATTAGATAATAAAGGGGGAATAAAAATGGGCTAGTAAGGATGGCTAGGTTGTCCTAAGAATCTCTTGCAACTGAGTATTGCCTATATAGCTAAAATGGGCCTCAAGCCGATGTAGTTCTCCCTCTTATGTATGTGTACAAAATGGTGATATACATATCTATATACTTTTTCTTCTATTTCACCCTTGGTACAAGCATGCAAATGTAATAGTACTTTAGAATATAGCTCTAAAAATTGAGTATTAGAAATGTAAAACTTTGAATAGCTCTTGAATGTGATAATTTTTATTCTTAATGTTTTCTAATAGCTTTGTTTGAATTAAAAAAACTTAGTGGTGCACACAAGGGACCTAAAAGAACTTAAAGGGGACTCAAAAGAATTAAAAATAAACTTAAAGACTTAAGAGAGGAATAAAAAAAATTAAAAATGGGTTTATCAAGTCCTAAAGGATCATAAAGTAAAAGGGAAAATATAATAAAATCATAAATTAAGAGGTGAAGAATGTAAAACATGCCATAAAGTAAAATGGGAAAATATTAAAAAATACACAATTAAGTATTTAATTATTATCTAATACCTACATAAATAAAGTAATTAAAAATACACTAAAAATGTTAGGTATGTGGAGCTAAAAGCTTCACCAAGGAGCATACACAAACAGGTTTGGGTCTACACAGACGCCGGCGTCGGTCAGGAGCGACCGACGTCAGTCAGTTGCAGTTACAGAGGCGCCGACGTCGGCAGTGTGATCGGCCGGTGACGGTCACAGGCGAACAGGCAGGAACCGACGTCGGTTACCTGCGTGTCCAGAAAGCGATTTCCGAGGACAGAAGCGAGTGTTTGCATGATGAGTTTGAGTTGTAGACTCAAGCTCGCGTCTCTATTGTTAGCAATATTATTTTTAGAGCCCTTGTTGAAGAGGCTTAACTGTTTGTTGTAAGAGCATGCTCAAGTTTCCTATTTCTATATGTAGGAGAGATCTTCTAAGCTATTGTATGAGTGTGTAATAGAGTATGAGTAGAACATTGTGAATGTTTGAAGGACAGTACTTGAGAGAGAGCTCTTGAGGAATAGAGATCTAGTGAGAGATCTTGTGTGCATCTGAGAGAGGTGTGGAAGAACAAAGTTCTTCATTTGTATTCCTATTGTAAAGAGTTTTTAATACAAGTTTTCAGGGTGTTTTCTTGTATATCTTGTTCTGTGCTATTTATCATTTCAGTTACTTATCTATCTGATTATTTCCGCATTCATTGCTTTCACAAGTGTAATCCATTGTTGGTTGATCCCCAACAAGTGGTATCAGAGCTCAGGTTCACTAACAGGTGGTTCAGATCTGTGTAGTGTGTTTGGATTACAGGTTGCTCACAGGGGTTTCTGTAGGGATTTCTGTTTGAGTGGGAGAAGCAATGGCAGAAGAAAGTAAGTTGAGAATGGAAAAGTTTAATGGCAAGAACTATCAGCACTGGAGAATGCAGATAGAGGACTATCTGTATCAGAAGGATCTTTACTTACCGTTAGGTGGGATAGCAAAGAAGCCCAAGGACATGGAGGATGAAGAATGGGAAGTTCTTGACAGAAAGGCTCTTGGGTCTATAAGACTGAGTCTGGCCTCCACTGTGATATCTAATTTGTCATAGGCAAAAACTACGGTAGAGTTAATGACCATGTTAGCAAATTTGTATGAAAAACCCTCCGCTTCAAATAAGGTATATTTGATGAAGCAATTATTTAATTTGCATATGCAAGAAGGTGGATCTGTGTCTAATCACCTGAATGATTTCCATGGTATTGTTAATCAGTTAAGTTCTGTCAATATTGTATTTGAAGATGAAATAAAGGGTCTTTTAATTTTATGTTCTTTGCCTGAAAGCTGGCATGGCTTGGTAATGGCAGTTTCTAATACTGCTTCTGCTTCGAATATTTTAAAAGTAGAGGATGTGGTTAGTGTTATTTTGAATCAGGAAATTCGTAGGAAAAGCACAGAAGAGACATCTAGGACATCCGGGAACGCTTTAAATCTTGAGAGCAGAGGAAGGCAAAAAGAAAGGAGCAAGAGGAGATCAAGATCTAAGTCTAAGGGAAGAGGCAGATCCAAATCTAGGAATGGCAGAAGGCCACAATGCTGGAACTGTGGAAAGTTGGGGCACATAAGCAGAGATTGCTGGTCAAAGCCTAAGGAGGATAATCAGCACGAAGGAAAGGAAGAGACAAAGGTTGCAGGTATTACACAGGATGCTCTTATTTTCTCTTTGCATAATAATATAGAATCTTGGGTATTAGATTCTGGTGCATCTTTCCATGCTACCCCTAATAGAGAATATTTCAGTGACTATGTCCATGGAGATTTTGGAATAGTGTACTTAGGGGATGATGAGCCTTGTAAGATTATTGGCAAAGGTAAAGTGCAGCTAAAGATGCAGAATGGCAACACATGGGTGTTGAGGGATGTGATGCATGTTCCTAGTTTGAAGAGAAATCTGATTTCTGCAGGTAAGCTAGGTGATGAGGGTTGCACAGTAACTCTCACAGCAGATTCTTGGAAGGTGACCAAGGGTGCACTTGTTATGGCTAGAGGTAAGAGAGAAGGTACTCTCTATTTGTGTAATTGTGTTACTAACAAATCTCTTTCAGTTTTATCTACTTCAGATGTGGATGCTAAATTGTGGCACTCAAGGCTTGGCCACATGAGTGAGAAGGGGATGTCAATCCTTAAGTCTAAAGGTATGCTTTCAGATTTGAAAAGTATGGATCTAGAATTTTGTGAGCATTGTGTGTTTGGAAAATAGAAAAGGGTTAGTTTTCTAAAGACTGGGTCTACTAAGAAAAGGCAAAAGTTGCAGCTTGTTCACACAGACATGTGGGGACCGGCTCAGGTAGCCTCTATTGGCGGATCACAGTACTATGTTACATTCATAGATGACGCCACAAGAAAGGTATGGATCTACTGTATTAAAAAGAAATCTGATGTTTTTGAGACTTTTAAGATTTGGAAAGCCATGGTTGAGAATGAAACAGGCAAAAGATTAAAGTGCTTGAGATCTGATAATGGTGGTGAGTTCTGCAGTCTTAAGTTCAAATTGTATTGTTACATAAATGGAATCCGTAGGCAAAGGACGGTTCCAAGGACACCTCAGCAGAATGGTATTGCTGAGAGGATGAACAGAACTATCATGGAGCGTGCAAGATGTATGAGATTGCATGCAGGGTTGCCCTTAGAGTTTTGGGCAGAAGCAGTTGACACCGTAGTGTACCTGATCAACAGAGGACCCTCTACAGCTCTGGATGGTGGAATTCCAGAAGAGGCATGGACAGGTAAAAAGGTAGATCTCTCATATCTCAAAGTTTTTGGTTGTGAAGCCTTTGTGCACGTAGATAAGGAAAATAGAAAGAAGCTTGATGCTAAGTCTATGAGGTGCACGTTTATAGGCTATGGCTCAGATGATTTTGGTTTCAGATTTTGGAATCTAGGAACTAACAAGGTAATTAGGAGCCGTGATGTTATTTTCAATGAAAGAGTGATGTACAGTGATCAGACAAGGAAGCTAGATCAAGCTGGGCAGAGCAATAATGAGTTGGACGAAGTTATGGTCCAAAATGAGCTCGTGGGAAAAAGAAATAATCACTTACAGGAAAACACAGAGACCGACGTCGGCAGGTTTGGAACCGGCGTCGGCAGTACAGAAACCGATGTCGATCATACAGAGACCGACGTCGGCAGACCAGGCACCGGCGTCGGCCAGGAAGAACCGGCGTCGGCCAGTAACAGGTCTACAGGTGGCCGAGGTCGGTCACTGTCAGAAAATTTGGGTGGACAAATTGTGGAAAACGAGTCCAAGACACCAATCAGGAGGTCTGAAAGGGTAAGTAAGCCTCTAATTAGATATTCTCCTTCTTTATATTATTTATTGCTAACCGATGGTGGAGAACCAGAAAGTTTTGAAGAAGCTTTACAGGTGGAGTCCAGGAGTAAGTGGGAGCGTGGCATGGTTGAGGAGATGGAGTCCTTAAGAGAGAACCAAACATGGGATTTGGTTGAATTGCCAGCTGGTAAGAGAACACTGAAGAACAGATGGACTTACAGGTTGAAGGAAGGCGAGGATGGACAGATGAGATACAAGGCCAGATTGGTTGTGAAAGGATTTGCACAAAAGCCAGGTATTGACTTTGGCGAGATTTTTTCTCCGGTTGTTAAGATGACTTCTATAAGGGTTGTATTGTCTTTGGTTGCTTTTGAGGATTTACATCTTGAGCAGCTAGATGTTAAGACAGCATTTCTTCATGGAGATTTAGATGAGGAAATTTACATGGAACAACCAGAAGGTTTTGAGGTCAAGGGTAAGGAGAAACTAGTGTGCAGGTTGAAGAAAAGCTTGTATGGCCTCAAGCAAGCTCCTAGGTAATGGTACTTGAAATTTGACAGGTTTATGACTGAGCATGGCTACAGTAGGTGTCAATCTGACCATTGTGTATATTTTAAGAGATTTGATAACGGTAGATACATTATTCTATTGTTGTATGTAGATGACATGCTGGTTGCAGGGTCTCACATGCAGGATATCTCAGAGCTTAAGGTGAAGTTAGCTCAAACGTTTGCTATGAAGGATTTGGGAGCAGCAAAGAAAATCCTTAGCATGAGCATTAAGAGAGACAGAGAAAATCACAGGTTGATATTGTCTCAAGAAGATTATGTGGACAGGGTGTTGAAACGGTTCAACATGCAGGATGCGAAACCGGTAAGCACACCCTTGGCTGGACATTTTAAGTTAAGTAAAGAACAATGTCCCAATTCACATGATGAGGTAGAGTACATGAGCAAGGTTCCATATTCTTCCACAGTAGGAAGTTTGATGTATGCAATGGTGTGTACTAGACCGGATATTGCCCAAGCAGTGGGAGTAGTAAGCAGGTATATGGCCAATCCAGGAAAGGAACATTGGAAAGCAGTACAATGGATCCTTAGATATCTGAGAGGAACCAGCAGTAGACACTTATGCTATGGAGGTTCAGATACTTCTCTACATGGCTATGTAGATTCAGATATGGCAGGGGATTTGGATGGCAGGAGGAGCACCACAGGTTATGTTTTTACTGTAGGTGGAACGGCAGTTAGTTGGATTTCTAAGTTGCAGAAGGTTGTAGCCTTGTCAACTACAGAAGTAGAATATATTGCAGCTACAGAAGCTAGCAAGGAGATGATATGGATGACACGGTTCATGGAAGAGCTTGGAAGGGAGCATGGGAGTTGCAGATTGCATAGTGACAGTCAGAGTGCAATCCATTTGGCTAAGAACTCAGATTTTCATTCTAGAACCAAGCACATACAGCTAAGGTACCACTTCATACGGTAGGTATTGGAAGATGGTGAGTTGAAGCTGGAGAAGATCCATACAGACAAGAATCCTGCTGATATGCTAACAAAGCCGGTTACTAAGGAGAAGTTGAATCTTCATTCAACTTCTATTGGTCTTCATGATTGAGTTGAAGATGAGGGAGCTAGAAGATGTTGTTGTACAGGTACTGGTGCAGCTGGTTTATCTCCAAGTGGGAGATTGTTAGGTATGTGGAGCTAAAAGCTTCACCAAGGAGCATACACAAACAGGTTCGGGTCTACACAGATGCTGGCGTCGGTCAGGAGCGACCGACGTCGGTCAGTTGCAGTTACAGAGGCGCCGACGTCGGCAGTGTGATCGGCCGGCGACGGTCACAGGCGAACAGGCAGGAACCGACGTCGGTTACCTGCGTGTCCAGAAAGTGATTTTTGAAGACAGAAGCGAGTGTTTGCATGATGAGTTTGAGTTGTAGACTCAAGCTCACGTCTCTATTGTTAGCAATATTATTTTTAGAGCCCTTGTTGAAGAGGCTTAACTGTTTGTTGTAAGAGCATGCTCAAGTTTCCTATTTCTATATGTAGGAGAGATCTTCTAAGCTATTGTATGAGTGTGTAATAGAGTATGAGTAGAACATTGTGAATGTTTGAAGGACAGTACTTGAGAGAGAGCTCTTGAGGAATAGAGATCTAGTGAGAGATCTTGTGTGCATCTGAGAGAGGTGTGGAAGAACAAAGTTCTTCATTTGTATTCCTATTGTAAAGAGTTTTTAATACAAGTTTTCAAGGTGTTTTCTTGTATATCTTGTTCTGTGCTATTTATCATTTCAGTTACTTATCTATCTAATTATTTCCGCATTCATTGCTTTCACAAGTGTAATCCATTGTTGGTTGATCCCCAACAAAAAACAAGTTTTGTACCAAATTTGGGTGTTTACAGGACTCATAATTGGGAAGAATAGGTACTTTCCTCTCAATGTGTAGTTTGATATTTTGGTGATTGTAATGATAAAAGCATCTTGGTCATCTAGTGAACAAATGGGTAAATCATGTGTTTATATAATGGAAATTTTGGGATTTCTTCAAATTAGGATCTAGAAACAGGTGGGATGATCCGTTGGGATGAATTTGAATTTGAGTAACTAGTCATTAATTGGCAAGAAGATGAAATCGGTGACTTTAAACATGACCGGCCTGTGGGATTATCCTAAATGAGAGGCCTCATATAAGAAATAGATACAATCAAATAGGAAGTGTGAATCAATTAAGTAATGAGTCTAAGTTTCTTAGAATAAGGAATAGGAAGATTTAGTATCAGAGTTACCTTAAGATAGAGGGTCATCTATATAAAAGTAGAGGAATAGTGGTTTGAAACTATGAAATTGAGCATAGTTTAAGTGTGTATTAGGGGTGGTCACAAGTGCATTGTTCTAACATTAAATGTTAATTTTAGTTTATACACCGTGAAACAGTCATTTGTGTATAGAAATCTACCCCCCATATGTGAGGCATGAATGAAGTTATAACCACATATAACCTGAATATTTTGCATCCCACTTACTCAAAGAATACCAAGAGAGGCATGTATGGAAAGCATGAATATAGTAAAACCTCTAGCATATATAAAAAAAGCATGATATGCATTGTATGACCAAAATAAAGGCCAATAAAAAAATATTTTTTGTCTTTTATGTATGTTTTTATATTTTTGTAATTTTTAATTATTTTTGTTGTTTAATAATTCTGATAATGAATATACACATGAAGTTATGTGTAATGATGTATCAATTAAGCATTAGATGTATGTATGATTAGTGTATATGTGTCACTCAAAGTGTAGTCATGAATGTATATATGCGATAAACTAAATGTTGAAAATGGCATGCAATAAGTGAAGAAACCTTAGATCATGAATGAGAGAATCATCCTGATTGATGAGGCGTAAATCATCAGTTTTCTTCAAAAGAGTAAGTATCATAGTCCAAATATGTCATATATAGTGGACCACTAAATTTGTGGTAATGCTCTCAAGCAAATGATTAGGTGTATTGGAACTATATTAAAATAAAATAAAATAAGTGTTTATATGTTTATTTTTATTTACCAATTAAATCTAATAAAATATTAAACTATGGAAAAATGATTTAGATTACAAAATATACATAACCTAAATGTGAAATATAATAATTTATAGAATTTGAAATGATCTACAAACAGTAAATTGACAAACAAATATGCAAACCTAGCTCAAACTAAAATTATGTTGATTGTGCAAGTTGACTGTTGATGGAAACTAACTGTAATAACCCCTAAACTGTGTCATATCTAAAAGTAAAATTTCAAACTATGTTGAGACAAGGCCATGCTATAAGGATAGGGTTTCAATGCAGCCTTGTCTATTGACTGTGATTACAACTTGGTTTATACTATGATTTATTTTTCAATGTGATCACCTACACTTATCTGAGAGGGTGTATTGATTATCTATGTGTGTTGTTTTACTACATGAAAACCTACAAAATCTAAGCCCTAGCTCTGGCACAATAAACCCAAATGGAGATCAAATACAAAGAAGGGAATAGTTGAATTATATTTAAATGACCATGTGTAATCTAAGTGTTATCTACATAGCCTAAAAGTGTTAGATGGTGGAACTTGATCTTATTATAATGCCTAGTTCTTGATAGGGGGTGTGGGGGGAAACACTAGGGTTTATATGGGGGTCCAATGGGGGTGGTGACCATACTTATATCCCCCCTAGAAGGGGTTTAGGGGTAGCACCCCTGAAGTAGAATTTTGCTAAAAATACATTGTAAAATATTGTAATTTTGTAGTAAATCTAGACCGTTCACTATTAGGTCACAGATCTAATGGTAGAAATTATGTTTGTACATTTTTGTCCTAATATATAGTTATCCTTTGATATGAGGTCATTGTAATCATGTCATCATATTGTGTGTGAGTGAAGAGGATATTGCAGTAGATGTATTACAAGTTTTTCCCTTCATTTGTTGGACTGAATAATAAGGACTAATTGTTTCTATGTGGACATAGCTCATATTGGGTGAACCATGTTAAATATGTATCTCTATTTTATTATGTTTTATGTATTTTATTTTTGTATTTAATTCATTAATATTTCTCTATGTTCTATGTTCCTAATAAAAAGGTCATTAGGCAGATCTAGCTCTCCCTCTTAGAGTGAGTGTGTGAATCTTGATATTCATTATATGAATGTAACTAGAGATATTGACTTGAATGCTTGACAATGAGTGCCCTTGAAATACAATAAAATGAATTTATACTTGGCCTATGATTTTTAGAATAAATTATAATTAGAATTGAAAAGAATAGTGATCTTTTTTTAATATGTAGTAGAATTTCCAAGTGATTGTTAGATAATCAAGTCAGGGATTAAGAGGCCTTGATGTGCTTATATAGAGTAATATTTGAAATATTTATGTTAATTGTCATACTAAAATCATGGGAGAGCCAATATTTAGGGTCTCTAATTTAAAAATTTATAGTTGGAGTGTGGGAGACAAGGTCGCACTATATCCTATACTACTTAATGTGATCTTGTTCTAAAAGAATAGAGAGTGTTGGAATTTGCCTGAAAGGAGTCCATAAGCAAAATAGGGATGCCTAAATGATGTTTCTCATAGTTTCAAATAATAAATAAAATATTTAAGGATCTCATAGATAATTTAGGTTAACATAATGGTGAATAGACCAAGTGAGTTAAGGATTTCAAGATTAAACATTGTGAAGCACTTAATGATTAAAATTGAGAGTCTAAATTCTCTCCATTTATTCTAGTGATACAATGAATTTAAATTACTAAGGTAAATAAGATACGAACTTAAGTGTGTATAAACACTTTGTATTTTAATGTGAAGCTTGATTGTGTAAGATGCCTCAATGCAAAACCTATAACAATGCTACTGAAAGTAGTTATTATTCATATTTGAAAATTGAAAAGCTAAAACTTGAAATTTGAAAAGAGAGCAAGTAAAAAATACACCTAAAATAGTAAACAATTTAATTTCTCTAAAAATTGAAACTGAAAAAGTATGCATGCCCCCTTTTTGAGGTATTTAGATAAATGTTGAACCTATGATAAATTGAGAGTAATCAAGTCTCAATTTAAAAACCATTGAAAACCCTTTAATTGAAAGGAGTGTATCATTAAAATATCATCTAAATGTATATAATAATCTATAAAATAATTGAAGTGGTGGAACCACCAAATATAGCTCGCTACAATGGAATCACCAAATATGAATTGTTACAATGGAACCACCAAATGTGACTCACTACAATAGAAAAAGTGAAACCATAGATGTTGAGTATCACTAAACTCTAGTGTGGCCCAATTTTAAAATGAAATGAACCACACCACTATAGATGAATCTATATTCTATTTTAAAACTTTTAAACTTTAAAAATGTGAAATTTGAAATTGTTGTGCCAAAACATGAACATGAATGAATATCATGCCCCTTGTATCTATACTAAATTGATAAAGAATGTCAATTGAACTTGTAACTTTTGAAAATTACAACTTGTAAATATTTTAAACTTGTAACTTGTAAATATTTTGCACATGCCCATGCATATACCTCAAGTATATGAAAACTTGTACTCAAATAATTGTATGAATGAGTATACATGTATGTCATGTGCACCCATAATCTAAAACTTTTGAATCATGTTGTAATTATGAGAACTGAATATTGACATAAATCTGAAATTTTTTACTCATTAGGACTTAAACTCTCAAGACAAACCTATTATGATGCCCCTTTTTTAGATGAGAGACATTGCCTATAATTCACTAATATCAAAATAGAACTAAAAAATATGTAAAAAAATTAATCATGTAGTATTATATGTCTATTTTAATTTTATTACATCATAGTATTGAATTTTCATATGAAACATGTGTTAGATAGATATATCATTGAAGCACATAAGTAATATGTGCATGATATGTTTCATGGCACATAAGTAGAAATAGAAATAATGCATATATGAATCATGGAACCATAGTAAAAACTAATGAAAATACAATTAATTTCATGCAATTTATATATAATTCCACACATAATGCTCAAAGGCCACATACAAGGGACATACGAATGTGACATAAACACACAAGGCCAAGGGCAGCATACAAATGGCATGATGATGTCATATAAGAAAGAACATGTATATGTTTCCCACATAGTTCCAAGGGCCACACATAATAATCAAGCAAGTCCTTACTTATCAAGTAGTAAGTAATAATTTTGAAAAGAAACATAGATCAAATAAGACTAATTTACATGAACCATATGTATGAATGTCATTGTTAGTAAATAGCATATTCATGTAACACAATGTAAGGTATGAGTGATTATCAAAATTATTTGTATGATATATAGCTCAATATGGTATATATGTTGTGGATATATATGACATGTTAAAGTGTTCACAAAGAATGAAGAGATACCCCCAACTTAGCAAGGTTGTTGAGTAATAAGGAAAGCTCGACATCGAAAAACTATGTAATAGTATGTCATATATCACACTCATATACCTCATGAAAAATCACTATGTATTGAAATATAAATTAAATATAAAATCTATTAAACATGAAATAAATAACATATGTAAATAAGTAAGCTAACAAAAATTGAAATAGGTCCTAATTTTTTTATTTTTTATTTTCTTGAAATTTTGAAATATTTGAATGTTTTTTAATTTTGTGAAATATTTGAATATTTTTGAATTTTTTAAAATATTTGAGATTAAGAGAGTTGAAAATTATCAATAAATAGGGCTTAAAATTATAATAAATAGGATGGATTCAAACAATCCATAATAAGATGCTAAATTGTGGTGTGGCAAGAAGAAAGGCAATGAAAATACCCCCAATGTATGTGTAAAGGAGTTATGTCAATGTAGCATTAATGATTGATATAGATAAGAATAGACATGACCTAAATGGGAAAAAGACTGTGTTCATGGAGAATGTAGGAGTAGATATATGCAATCATGTAAGCACAAAGGAAGCCATAACATGATAGATATACAATAGTGGACTACCATAAAGAATGAGTACTATAAGATATTTGTTTGGGTTGTTCAAATTGATTTGAAAACCAAAAATGGCAAGTACCAAAAGTGAAAATTAAATCCAATGACTAGGATAATCTTATACAATTGGGATAGAAGAATTAGCAATGAAGTAAAATCAAAGAATTTATGTACAAAGGAAAGTGTATGAGTAGCTAATCAAGAGACTCAGCCTAATCTATTGGTTGGGAGGAAGTATGAGGTTATGTCCAACCAAGGATATCATCAAGAGGATGTAAATATTTATACTGAACTACAATGTATGAAGGAGTGACTTCTTATGAAGAGGAAGTGCCAACTGTAGGTGGCTCTAAATCTAAGTAGGAATCATATGTTTTAATATAGCCATCTAAATCATTGCTCATATATCTATGTAAACCTATATCCTCATGTGTAATAGGAGAATATGTAACTACTTGTACATGTGATGAAGCATTATAAATAACCTATGGTGCCTTAGGAGATGAAGACCTATTTTTTTTACCACTTTATTCTTAAGATAATGTGCCATACTCTTTGTAACTAAATATGTATGCTAAAGTGTAACTGTATCATGCTCATAGATAAATTGATTTTGCAATATGCTCATGTGAAATTGTATCATGCTCAACTAATCTTGTAATATGATCACGAATAGTTATGTTGAATATTTATTTACCATATTAATTTATGTATGTTCCCTCCAAATTTTTAGTAGGAGGATTAAATATCATTTATTTCAAAGGATATTTATATTGGATTACCGTAATTTTGATTGCTTGATTAGTATGAATATATTTGAGACATTTATGCATTGTAGAAGGTATTTCTCTAGTTTTTTGTATCCAAGTGCATCCTAATAGCATATCAAATGTCCCTATGTTTGGTCCCACTTATAAAAGTATCACTATATGCCCAAGAGTATCTTGTGTATGACCATCAAATGCTTTAACAACTCTATAAGTATCATATAAATATTGTTTTGTATAACCAAGAGAGTAAAGAAGTGTTATGATGCACACATCTTTTCTTGATCCATTGTTTATCATAACACAATGTATCTATTATTTGTCAATATATGGTCAAATAAAGAGTGCATGTATAACTGAATAATCATCAACAACATCACTATCATCAAATTTAATCATAGGATGTGATGTTTGTCTACTTGTAACTATACCAATTATGATATCAAGTCGATGCCCATATGTATAAGGAGAAGGATGAACATTATATGCATAATGTACTTCAAAATTATTTTTATTTTATTTTTTATTCATGATTTAAAAAAAGATATTTTTCCATTTTGAGCTTTTAATTGTCATTTTATTATGGATTAACCTATTCATTAAGTGTGATAATGTCAATAATATTCTCATCAATGAGATCTTGAATTTTGTGCTTGAACTTAAAACATTTATTTCTAAATGCTTATTATGTCGATGGTCATCATAATAGGTATTGCTATCAAAGATTTTATATTGTGTTCTAAACATGTCTACTTTCATTGGTGGAGGAAAAGAGATGAGATTATATTTAAGTATATTTTGCAACAATACATGAGGAGATGATGCTAACCTTGAGAATTGTCTCCTTGGTGGAGCTTGTAATTGAAGTTTTTGTGTTAGTAGTGATATAGAATTAACAGTAATTTTATCTTCATTATTTCTTTCATTGGTTTTGATTTTATAATTTTACTTTAAAATATTACTTTTGAAGTGGAAGGATCATTTGAAGTATAATTGAACTTGTTCAAAGTAAGCAATTTGACCCCTTGCTCTATGGTTGGTATGGCATAACTGATTAAAAGATTTGAACTTATCAAACATTATTGACTCTAGAAGTGGAGATAAAAAACTTTGAGTGAATATATCTTAGGGTTCATTATCAGCCATTTGATTTTTCATTTTTTCTAGCATTATCTTGTGTCTTAGAACATATTCATTTATTGTTTTAGTAGACCCTTGTTTACGCTTTGAAATTTAAGCATATGATAAATGTTCACTAATGTTGATATAAAGTGTGTTAAAAAATAATTTTCCAAAAGATTTAAAACATTTATTGATTGAATATGAAGATCATAGAACCATCTAAGAGCATATTTTTTTAGACTTCTTGGAAAAATATTTGTCAGCAATTTTTCATTATCTGCATAGTCTATACAAGCTACATGGAATGCATGCAAATGTTGTTCAGGATCTTGATCACCTTTGCATTCACATAAGGGAAGCTTAGGAGACACAAAGATGATTGATAATGGATAACATTTAATTTTGGGTACCAATGGGCTATGTAACAAGGAACATGAATTCATGGAGGGCTTAGCATGAGAAAGAGTTTTCTCAAATTGAGATAGCTTGGATTGTAATGCAAGAATGGTATGCTCAAGAGTCAAATTATTAGAGGTGATTGGAGGAATATAATTAGAAATATTAGGCATAGGCATAGATACCTATTATAAACCAATTAATGTTCACAACCCAAGGGATGATGTTATGAAAGTAACTAGAGGTGTAGAAATAGGAATCGATGCATTAGTGGAAGTGGAAATATTAAGTGTGTAAATATTGATATTTGTTATAATAATACAACTAGATAGATTGAATTGAATGTGGAAAATAAATTCCCTTGATCTGTAACAAAATGAATTTATACTTTGCATATGACTGTTAGAATAAAGCAAAATTAGAATTGGAAAGAATAGTGCTCTTTTGCTTAATGTGTAGAATAATTGCCAAGTGATTGCTAGATAATCAATTCAAGTATTAAAAGGCCTTGATGTGATTATATAGAGGAATATTTGAAATATTTATATTAACCTACCTTGATAAAATTATGGGAGAGATAATATAGAGCATTTTGAATTTAAAAAATTATCATTGGAGTGCAGGGGACAAGGTCGCACTATGGCTTTATCTGCCTAGTGTGATCTTCTCCCAAAAGTAAAAAAACTATTAAAATCTAACTGATAGGAGTTTGAAATCAAGGTATGGATTATTTAATGATTTTTATAAAATCTACAAGACATAAAATGGAATAGTGAAGGCTTTCATAGAGATTGGAAGTTAATGAAATAGTAAATAGACCAAGTGAGGTAAGGATGTCAAGATTAAACAGTGAAAAGCACTTAATGATTAAATTTGAGTGTCTATAGTAATAAAATTGAATTACAAGGAAAATTTTATAATATTTATGCATTAAAGCCCATGTTATGTCTTGTAAGGCTTTGAATCATGTATCGGGGGTAGTTATTATCACCTCGATATGTCTCATCATAAAATAGATCATCATCATCTTCAAAGTTTTGTTTGCATTAATATTGCTGATTGATCTTAAAGTTTATTGCATTTGAATTAAATTTAAGAGTATAATTTTCTTTGTAAATAGTTTTATTTCCTATGGAAGTATGATGAGGAATTATGATTTTGCATTGATCATTTAGCTCTTGAATCTTGTCTCCAAAATTGATGCATCTATTTGTTGAATATCACCTTTTCACATGATGTGAGAAAAAGTATTTATCTTTGTGAGATTTTGGATTGTGGTTTGAAATTATGTTGTGCATAGGAGCCAATTTGACCAAAAAATTTTCCACTAGGTATTTTAGTATGTTGTATTTATTCTTGAAAATGTACGTGGATTTGGTTTTAATGGATTCCATGTATTTCATTCTTTCTTATTTTACCTTTGTAGTAGATGTACTCTTTGTTGGCTTATGGGTACTATATTTTTTTTATTCCTCAATAAGTGATGCTTGGACTTTGGGTTTGACTAATTCTTCTTTATCTCGATCAATGGTCATATGCGTAAGACAAGTGAATGATTTGTAATTTGTGTTAAGTAACTTGTCCTTACTAGGTGTTATGAGGCTATTAATAAAGATATGTTGTCTTTGAATATCACATAGTTGATAAATAAATGAGTGATTATAACATGAAATATAAGGATGTAATCTCACATTTCTTCATTGGGACATCGTTTAACACGTTGAATACTTTTAAATGTATTTTAGGTCCATTTTTTGGTAATGTATTGATCTAGGAATATTTTTTACAAATGACCATTGAATATAAGGAACCACTAGCTAAATAAAAGAACCAATATAAATCTTCACAAACTAAATTTATAAGAAACAACTTAAGCATAATCAAAGGATGGTCCTTAAAATTTCTTCTAGAAATTCATGTTGAAAAAAGATGCACTTGAAGATCCCCATGACCATAAAATAATTTTACTTTTGAAATGAAAAAATCAAGTGAAAAAGGCATGTCAAATATGTCATTTTAGATAGAATTACAAGGCATAAATTTGTTTTTCATGTGAGCCTTAAAGCTTTATTGTTCCAAGGATAGATTATATACTTATTTTTGTGACTTATTTATAGCATGTATCACAATCACTAACTTATGTGTAGGAATGGTTGTACTTTTGATAGGTTCACTTAAAGGTTGAGTTTTACCATTGATATGGGATATAGGTATATTATTTTGTAAGAGAGTGGAGTTAAACACTCATCACAAAGCATAAATGATGTAGGAACACAAGTATAAACCCTAGGAATGTCTACATGAGAAACATTTACATTCATGACCTCTTTGAATTTATGTCATTTCATAAATGAAATTAGGGTTTGTAATAACATTTTTCTTAAAAGATTTAATAATGCATTCATTAATATTTTTATCCTTTTAAAAAAAAAATTGTAACTTAACATCCAATAAAGACAACATTTTCATCCAGTTTGCTAATGCAAACCACAATGACAACAAAGCAATGAACATAAAAAGTTATGTGAACCTTATGGATAGGAAGGTTGAATAAACCCTAGGATAAAAATTTTAATATGAATGGAATAAACAAACCCTAAGGGAAAGAGATTATAAACCCTAGATTAAATGTAAGCAAATGTTGGGGTTCACCATTTATGTGTAGTCTAATTCTAGTTTTATACAAAATTAAGATAAATGGTTTCAATGAATGGATGTAACAATATAGTTATGAAAGTACAAGATTCAGATCTATCCAATTGTATATTAATAGAGACAAGACAAATTAATAGATGAACTAGGATATGAAAATTAAGTATAGTGGACAAGAAATTATCACACGTGACTATTGGAATATAGATCTAGATTTGGAATATGACTATATAGATTATCTATGTTTTGCTTTTAAAATATGGGATTCCTAGGCGGACTTTCACTATTCAGTCTAACTATCTTCCATCGAGTCTAGATTGTGTAGGGTTCCATACTCTAATTTTTATGTGACTAGTTTGGTGCCTAATTTCTAGTCTTCTTATATACTCACTTCACTATTTTACTAGGTAGAATATGCAAAAAAAATTATTCCTTCTCTTTGAGCTAACTTCAGACTCAAAACAACCAATGGGTTATGGAGTTGATAAAACATCGAAGTGGAATTACAAACTAAGTATCCCACACACTAGAATCATATCTCAACATAATTTAGAGTGAATATGAATGGAATAGATCAAGGGTTTTGAACCTCTTCTTCATTACAAGTGATAATGCAAATACATTCACCTTAAAACCTTCCTTTGGTACAAGTGAGTGATGAGAGACCAAGGTAAAAAATATGTTACAAGTGTATAATATAATGAAGGTCAATATGAAGTAAGAATAAATTATTAAGCATAGTGCTTGGCTCTATTTTAGGTCTTGATACTTAATAATTTGATTTTCTCTTCTTGGTTGATCTCCACTAAAATGGGTTGGGATGACTTGTATATATATGGTGTTTTAGTAAACTTTATTCATGTAACATGCCTTTATAAATGATAAGGAAAAAATTTAAAGGTGTATGATTAATGGCTATAAGA
Source organism: Torreya grandis (assembly GCA_037957365.1). Taxonomy (NCBI): domain Eukaryota; kingdom Viridiplantae; phylum Streptophyta; class Pinopsida; order Cupressales; family Taxaceae; genus Torreya; species Torreya grandis. The sequence continues at coordinate 3,762,411 of JARHVA010000404.1, forward strand.
AAAAGGACCCACAAAGTTAAACAAGAGCAGACCCATGCAGGGTGTGTGTTTATCCATGACAAACTCATATAGGGCATGATTCTAACATAGAATGAACAAAGGCTTATATCTCAATGAGAATCATGATAATAGATGAAATTTAGTCAAAAGATGCTAGAAAAAATATTCCAATAAGTGTTAGATTTGATTTTAAGGATCAAGGACTAAATGGAGACTAAAGTGGGGCCATATAATTCCTAGAAACATGAAAATATAAACAAGTAGGCACAATATGATAAATTTTATGTAAGACATTATGGAAAAGGGTCTTGCACAAAATTTAGGTGTCTACATATGACCATAAAAGTTACCTGTAGATGTCTCATTGGTATCCTCTAACCAAAAGTGGTTTTAGTGATCCAAGCTCTATATATCTTCAATTAGGCAAATTATTGCTCACTCTCATCATAATTATTATTCAATAATGCCCTTCAATGTAAATATAGTAGGAAAAGATGACATTTGGGACAATATAAATATATTTATTATAATCATTTGCAATTTTTAACGACCTAAATAAAACTACTCCTTGCATCAAATATGGATTTCAAAAGGAAGGTTTGTATTTTATGGCAAGATAAAGCATAAATACAACATCAAAAAATTGTAATAACTTTTTAATTTCTCAATGAAATTACATGCTTCAAAAATCTTATTTGAGGAGAACCAAACCCAAAATAAATAATAAGAGTTCATTTTTATTTTATGATTAATTATAGGTAGAATAACACACTATCAAGTTATCATCAAGAGGGAGATCATGCCTAAGGGGATGTTTCAACCTTTAAAATTAATTTTGGCTAAAATTAGCACAATCGAAATAACTTTCTAGGTTCACGCAATTCACAAACAGTTGATAGCTCAAGAGCACAAACATAACATCACTCTTAATAAGGCATCCCTCTAAATTATTTAAATAGAAAAAATATATCTCCATAATACTATTCATATCTTAAAACTATTGGAAAATAAAGCATGCTCTACCATATGGCCCAGAAAAGATTTTCTCATTATTGGGAAGACATATCAGGAGCATACATTAATATATAATGGAGACTCATAAATCAATCCATCTATCTGCATGATATCCATCTCTAAAATGTCACCCATAATTTCTATGAGGAAACGTCATAGTGTATTCTATAAAAACATAATGAATAATCAACATCTATAGGCAAATAGGGAGCTAGAACTTCTTATCCAGCAAAATATTCGGTCCTAGATGAGGACAACTTTGATAAAATTAAAATATAAAATTATTATCACTAATAGAATAATCATGCATAATTATCCATAATATTCTAATCTTTAATACACTCCATGAATTTAAGAAAGTCATTGCCCTATTTTTATACAAATACATATTGCAAGTCCAACCTGGATCTGACACTAGTACTTCACATAGTTATCCATGTAGATGTCTTCTAGGAAAATCTCTTTTCCTCTCTTCTTTGTTTAGAGTTGTCTTCTAAACACATCTCCATCAAAATTATCCCTCCCAATGACCACTAAAAAATCTATCCAAAAAAATTGTTGTCTAATCCATACCCTCCATTTTACTTGTCTTTATTTTTTATAGGATTTTATCTTTGAATAGATTTTAATGCACATTTTATGTAAAAAGCATCTTTCTGATGTTTTATTCAAGGAATCCCATCCCTTGATATTCAATGATTACTATGAAATAATTAAATAACATTTATTACTATTCAGAAGTAGTAACAAAATACACGCCCCAAAATTGATACTTTTTTCCCTAAATCATTATGTTAAGATAGTGATAAACCATAAATTTGAACAATAATAATAATTTGCACAAACTTAAAATATTTTTTATTTTTTTTCTTACTCAATAAATTGTATTCTTAAAATTGTAAAAAATTACTACCTCCAAGATAACGAAACCAAAAATAATTATTAATAAACTAGTAATGAATTATAATGATATACCATTTGCATTCAGGTGTATCTATAATTGGCCCTAAGTCAAGATGGAGCCTCAAAGCTCTAAATATTTCATCCAAACACACAATGATATTGTTACATGCTATGAAATACCAAAAGGTTCTTAATGTAATACAAACGTTTTTAAAAGAACATAAGAATCTTTACCCTTTCCCAGGTGGTATAACTAGGCCAAACTATAAATTTCACCATTCCAAGTTGTTTAAAAAAAATACACATTTTCTCTCTTACATCACTAGTTTGCATCTATTTTCATCTATTTAATTATACTCTCTATCCTCTATACTGAGGGTCACCTATCATTCATCTAACTCATCATGACAAATGAGGAGGTAACTGAATCAAGATATCAAATCACACGATATAACATAAGTAGTGATAGCACATGTCAAATCCTAATGGCAATATTTCCATTTCAATTTGTATATAGATATGGAAAGTAATCAAATCTAATTCTTAATCTTTTATCGACAACAATTTATCAATAATTCAACCTAACAATATTTCCCATAATTACATAAGTTAACTAATTCTAAACATGTAAATTAATTAGCATTCATTACTATTGCTAATGCACTTTGTTAACTAAAATAGACACATACAATTGGCACAAGACATTTATTCCCACTATATTAGTTCTAATTTATCTTATTTGGAAAATAATTACATTTTAGCATGTTTTAAGCATTACTCCAGACCCATAATATGTCTATATTTGGTCCATTAAGCCTAAAATCACCTTAACAATTATCAAAAAGGTATTTGTTAACACATTTGGACTATTTATCACTATATTACCCAGCCTTGCCTTGAAAATAGAGTTGGAATCATCTCCTAGTCAAACATATACACTATATAGATTTGTCCTAAATAATATTTTAGACCCTACAGGTTTGTCCCTTTTAGTTTTGTGGCTCGTTAGCTTGTTGTTTTAATTATTTGGCCTTTACTCTTGTTTTTTGATATTACCATAGTTGGAAAGCATGTGTAATTTATCATAGGTCAACCTATATATAAAAATATAACTAAGACATTTATCATCTAGAAGAAATTATAATACATCTCCAAGTATCAATATCCAAATCACATATAAGGTCAAGCTTAGATCCAAGCATCACTCAAGTCAAGATTCATTCAATCTCATACACTTGTGACATTGTCATTTTATCTTTTTCTCTCTTCATTTTCCTTGTGCCAAATGAGGGTATTAGACTAAATGTAGTAAAATAATCATTTACAGGAAAGTAGAGGTTTACAAACCATCACTCAAGCTATTCCATCCACACACTTATAGAAATAGATGTATGATTTTGTGCTTGCAAGATATGTAGTTTGTAACACTACTTTGGCAATTTTTTGACTTTATAATTATTTGTTTTAGTTTGGAGTGTCAAGATAGGTCAATGGGAATATTATTCTATTCTATATAGTTTACCCATCATGTTAAATAAGAAAAGGTACATGTGAAATAGGAATAGAATAATGCATAAGTGACAACAAACAAATTATAAAACCCTAACAAGACAAACCTAGCCACCATTAGATAGTCACAGGTATACAAGTCTGTCTTGATAGGATCAACTTAGGAATGAGGTTTCCATAGTGAATAGGCATGTCCTGAAACATCACATATTTTTTTTATTTTGAGAGTAGGCTACACATAGTATGCACAGTCCATCTACATACCCAAAGTACCAAAATAGCAAACAAGTGTGATCATTCCTTACCCTTTTTTCATTTACATTGCTTAGTCTAGTTTCATTTGTAGAACTTGGATTTTTTTCTCATTTTATCCTACTAGATACATCTAAATTTTGAATTTTTAGTCATGTATGCTTAGATATACTTAATTTCAACTACTTTATTTCTTGTTTTCCTTAAAACCATAATTAGTGTAAACATAAATGGTGAACCCTGACTCTTTCACACATTCAACCTAGGATTTTTAAAATCCTCATACCCTTAGGATATAATTCATTTATTCAAATTTGCTTCTCACTTTAGGGTTTAACATCTCACTACCTAACCTTGTAGTGGTTTTTTTTTTCATTTGGCTTGATTACAATCATGATTTTAATTCATAAAATGGATACAAATGCTTTGTCTTTGTTGGGCACTACAATATTACAAAGGAAAAATATAGAATATTAAACTATAGATTTAGATAGGGAATGTGATAATATGCCTTCATCTTCTTAACCCAAAAATAATAACATGTCTTATCAAGATCGTTCAACCTTGGCACATACATTAGGCAACTTATAGTGCACAATGCATAGGCAATATTTAAAAGTTGTCTCATGTCACTCTTGGATAATATCAAATGTGATAAATAGAAATCATATAACATGTAAGATCCTAAATTATCCATTTCCCCATGACTTAAAAATCCCAAAATATATGTTATTCGATGGGATTAGTTATCCTTATTTGCACCTTAAAAAATTTAGGGCTTCCATATGTAAATATAGTGTCAATGATAGAGTCTTACTAAAAGCCTCACAAGTCAAGCATTAAATTAGTTTCATCATTTTCCTAGTGGATATTTACACACATATTTGGAATTAGAAGAAATATTTTAGCACAATACATTCACAATAAAAGACCAAGAGTTACATTTGAACATTTTTCCTCTCTTTGCTAAGGAGAACCTGAACTTGTTACCAGTTACACACTATGGTTTAAATCTCATTTGCATCATTTGATGTACCAACTAGCAGACTTATAAAACCAATACATTTTTTGTAAAGGCCTTTTTTTGCCTCTATAAGAGAAATTACTTTATCATAATTGTGACACCTTTAACCCTCTTTGTGTTTTATCTTATTTTGGATTCAATGGTATAAATAAGCAAAAATATTGAGTCTAATTCAAATTGTATAATATATGTCTAAATTAAGAAAATTGGAATGTAACAACAAAGTATAACTAATTTATTGCAAATTACTATTTATGAAAATAATGTATAGTTTTTTTAGATTTTTACCAGTCTATATAATGTATAGTCATTAAAAAGACTCTGTAGTTACTCTATGTTGACTCACATCAAGAAACATACTATGAAACTCAACATGACAAGTTGGTACTACTTGGAAACTTATGGTAACCAAATCTATCTCCCCTCTATCAAATTCATCCAAGAGATCTTCATAGGTCTATAATAGTTTGGATCACTGCACCCATGTCTTTATTTAACTTTTATGTATTAATATTTATTTAAAACTATGAAAATAAGTCTATTCTCCCTCTCTTTGCCTCAAAACCCTATCTTAAACTCTTGATACTAATGTATTGGAGTAATGAATATTCATCATCCAAGATCTATTTTGCATACCATTACCACAATGGAACTAAGACATTATACACACACCAAAATGAACTCAATATTATTACAAAAATGTGTATTTGTATCTATTAATATCTCCTCATGTTCTCATTATATAATTGGTATTTTACAATAAGATGTCCTAGGTATAAATAATTGGGTAAGTTTATTTCATAAAAACCAATTAGTTATATGAAAAAATCATTGTTTAAAGTGAGTGACTTAATATGCACTCACACAATTCATTTGTGCACATAATGAGTTTTCACTCAAAACTACTTAACAACCACCCTAAATTAAGATTACCATTATTCTAGTGTGAACATAAACAAAACTGAGATAGATAGCTAAAGACCTCTTCTATCCCTATCTGAACACACCAACATAGTATAACCTAGAAAATGTAGCTATAAATGATGGGTTGAACTAACTTCAACCATCCACCACCAATTGGATAAGTTTTCCTATGTTATAATACTTTTAAAAGGTCTCAAATCTCATGTAGTTCTCCCACATAGTTCTAAGTGTGTAATCATTATAATATTAGCATGTTGTGTAATCCTTTGTATGGATTTTAACACTTGACAACATGTGATTTTAACCTTGAATGTTATTCAGACCTAACTTAGGGCTTTCCCCTTTGATGAGTTTCATATTTTGAGCTTTAGGTTAGTTCCTTTCAATGTCCAAATGATTAATAGCTGTGTTCTTGATAATTACTAGATAGGAATAGGATTAGGCAGGATATGTTTATATAGTTAACTTTTTGGGTAGTTTCTATCTGAATTAACATTCAAAACATACAAGCAAACCCATAGGAAGGATTTTTATTTGGAAAAATAGCCATGAAAGGGCCTGTATAAATTATTTGAGCCAAGGTAGATGACTTTAGCAACTAGATCCATCTAATTATGGCCAGAGGTGTCTATAAAGTAGGAAATAATAATCTAATATTAGGACATGGTCTAATTAATATAATCATTTATTCACTTGAATAGACTTAAGAAATCTTATGTATCAATAATAACAATTTTGGAAGGCTAGACCCATAGATAATAGAATGGATGGGAGAGAGTGTGAGCAAGAGTCACTTGTGTATGCACAAGTCATGTATATTAAGGCTTGGTCAAAACTAGCATGATCAAGTGTCTAATATCAAATATGAATTTCTACATTTTCCCCTTTTATTATAGTAATAAAATTGCTAGAGTAAAAGGATAAATGTAGATACATGAGCGTAACTATGGTGGTTGTGTTCAAGTAAGAGTTGAGTGTTGTGTTTGGTCCATGAAAAACCTACAATGAAACATGTAGAAATATTTTTTCACTTGTGATAAAATTTGAAGTAAACCAATTGAATGTACATTAAATTAAAATAACAAGGAACAAATACACCTATATGCACATGAACCAAGTTTATTTCTAGAGTTAGTGGAGAATGGAATAAAGTATCTAGAGAAATAACACTCTAATTAGTATGTATTATATTCCCTCAATATAATATGTGTAATCTAATTCATATAACCTATGTAGAAATATCATAATATCTATGAATTATTCATATATGTCACACATATGCCACCAATCTAATAACCTATGTAATCTAAGTCTTGTAATCTATATAATATTATCATAGAATATATGTAATATTATCATAGAGTCTATGAAATATCACTCATAATCCTATAGAATATCTAACATGTACCTTGCAGATGCCTCCAACCTACATCAAATCTATCACAAACTAAATAAACCTATAATAATCTATGTAAATATGTGGTAACCAAAATAATTTTTTCCCAAAATCTAAATTTTCTATGCCCAAATTCTTAATTTAGATGTGTAAATGTATTAGTCTCTAAAACAATCCCACTTTTTTCGCCCTCCTTTTGAGGTGAAGAATGTAGCAAACAAATTATTTATCTCAAATAAAAAGATTTAAATGCATCCTGTTATATAGAAAAAGATATAAACATGTAAAACATGTGTCAGCATGATAATATTATATCATCATAGCAAGATTTAATCATTTGAGTATTTATGAAACGTGTATTTTAAGGCATAAAAGTTTCATGTCAATGTATATTTAGCAATGAAACACGCAGTGAAGAGTCAACCTGGTAATGAACATATAAATATTAAGTAATAATAACATATAATATGCATGATAGGTATCATGGCACCACTCATAAATAGAATAAGATGTGATATGGATCATGGTTATGTCACAAGATCAGCAAACAATCCTAGATGTATCCACACATAGGATATAGATTCACATGTAATGGCATGGCCATGACACACACAATAAATCATAGAAACACACATGATAACACATAGTAACAAATAGAGTAAAGAGTCATGTAGATAAAGAGTTAAATAGATAAAGATTTAAACACAAAATGAGTCACACAATGAACACCCAATGTCATGCAGGGTTAGAGTAAAACATAAAATAAAGTCACGCAATGAACAAGAGTAAGAGATATATAATAAGTGTAAAATAGCTCAATATTATCAATGGAATGGTCATAAAAAGATGTAACTTGTGTAAAATGTGCCAAGATACCCCTAATGTATAAAGGTAACCTTTGGGTATAGGAAAGTTCTACGTCTATATGTCCATAGCATATATAATATGTATGTCTTACATCCCATTCATGTATACCATGAAACATGTATGCATAAAAAAATTAGATATACAATCTACCATATGTGATAAATCATAAATTAATCATGTAAACTAGTAATACATGCCATGCATAGGTCCTAGTTTTTTATGTTTTGCATATTTTTAAAATATTTCAATGTTTATATTTTTGAAATTTTTAGAATATATATTATATTGATGTTAACCAATGAACCTATTAAGGGGATATTGTGATGTAGGTCCTAGGCCAATCATGGCAAATTTTAACCATCATGGGTGAATAGTAACATATGTATTTGTATTAGAATATTATAAGTGATATGATGTTGTAATGTATCCATCATGGTCATCATAGAACTTATGATCATGCATACATTGTGTAACTCTAGTAACCATAGTATTCTATGAATTTTGATTTATAGTATGAGAATGTAATTGAGTTCACTATGGAACATGTGGAATAACTGTATAACTAGCTTAGAATGTGATTGAGTAGGTAATGTTTGTTTCACTAAGATAAACCTCTGATGTAATAGACTCTAAATTATTGGTCTTCTAGAAAAATCAATTACTAATATCTAAATTGCCTACGTAGAAAGAACTTATACAAGATATATAATTATATATGGTGTAGCCATCTAAGGGAATGCATATGGTTAAATAGGATTCTCATATGGTATACCTAGAACTATAACCACTCTATAGCTATGTATATATTTCACACATCAATGTACTAAATATGGTAATTCATGGAGCTTATACAACCAAGGATGTTCTAACAACATATCAAATACCCATGTATTGGTTGGAACTAATAATAAAGTAACAATTGTTGCAAGGCCTACCTTAAGTAGTATCTCAATATTCCTAAGAGGGTTTTATCTTGTTCCATCAAATCCTTTATCTATCATTGTGTATCTATCAAATCCTTCTATGTATATCCAAGACTAGTAAGGAGTGTCATGGTGTAAATGTTTTCACTTAAATAATTATCAACCATGACACTATGTATAGGTTGTGAATCAATGTAGGCACATAGAAACAATGGAATGTATATAGAATCATCATCAATAATATTACTATCATCAAATGTGATAATAGGTCTATGTACTTATATACTCTTAAGTGTACTGATAATACCATCTAATGGATGCTCCTCTTCAATCTTAGAAACATAATATGTTGGAGGAGGATGTGTATTATAGATCATATACACTTCTCTATTAGTGTTAATATTTTGTGTTGTATGATTAGGAAAGGGATAGGAAATATTTTCAACTTTACATTCCCATTACTTTGTCCTTGAATCATTTGTAGGTTTATTAAGCTAAATAATATTTTCAACTGTCAAATCTTGTATATTATGTCAAAAACTAATGCATTTATTAGTTGAATGTCCTATGCATCTATGATAATCCCAAGATGCATTACTATCAAATCCCTTAAATTAAGGCCCACTCATATCAACCTCATTTTGAGTAGGGAAAGATATGATATTACACTCAAGTAACTTTTATAGTATCTATTTTAACCTAATCTTGATTAAGGTAGATTACTCAATCTATTAAGATAAAACTTTAAAATTCAATTCATATATTAGATACGGCATTCAAGCATACATCTAAATGTGAAAGACTGAGATTGATTCTTCTAATTTTCCAAGTGGCATATGTTAGATATTATAATTACAACAAAGATATGAAAACTTAGTTTTTCTAGTTGACTTTCTGATTTTTGAAGTGAAAATCAAGATAAAGCAGGCATGTGGTTTGTCTGATTCTATAACTAATTTTTTATCTACATTAGGTCAATTTCAATGATATGAAGTGTCATTAGTTGATACTAACTTTCTATTTGGTACTAACCTATGCAGTAGTAGGGTAAAATGACTGTACAATCACATGTGGCTTTATTTGTTTGATCTTTTTATTAATTTTAAACCCTGATGATGTGTACAACTCCAAAAATTGATCTCCTTTGCCTTGAAACTCTAGGTGTGCTTGTGAGGGATAGAAAACTATAAAATAGAGAAAGTGTAATCAATTGAGATGACCCCAATCATCCCTCTTTTATGATTGACCACTATCCATGTTTTACACCCTTAACTTATAGTGTGTCTAGGGATATGTGTGGCCAACTTGTGGCTTACATAACTTTCATATTATCTTGTCGTATTTCCTTATATTATTAGTAAGGTCAGCCTATGGTATAACCATGGATAAGTAGAGTATATATAATAGGTATTGGTTAGTATTTGATCATCATATTACAAATTTTGCTTTTATTGTATTATTTTTTAGGTTACCCACTTGAAGTGGCTCAGTCATATTTATCAAGTATTCCACTCTTTCATCAATTATTGTTGTGGATAAGATTATTTTGTTCTTAATTTTGTAATATATTATTCCATTATTGCAAAACATCTAATTAATTTCATTATAAGTGGTATTAAAGCATCAATTTGGGAAACTTTTTACAACATTATTTTTTTAATATGGTGTTACGGCTATCTTAAGATCTTGAGGATCAAAAAACATAACTTGAAATCCAATAAGAATTTAATTTTTCATCACTGCATTATTGTTCAAAGTCTTTTTTTGAAAAAAATATAAAAAATCTAGAATTTTTTTGGTACCCTTATGACAAATAACAACCATTGGATTCATCTCAGTGAGATGATTGCAATGTTAACTTCTATAGTATCTATTTTACCATAATCTTGATTAAGGTGGATTAATTAATCTATATAAGATAGAACTTTGAAATTTAATTCAGATATTATTAAGATATAGCATTTAAGAATACATCTAAATGTGAAAGCATGAGATTAATTCTTCTAATTTTTCAAGTGGCATATGATAGATATTATAAGTACAACCAAGGGATGAATGCTTAGTTTTTCTAGTTGACTATCTGACTATGAATGTATTCTAGAAGTGAAAATCAAGATAAAATAGGTATGCAGTTTGTTCGATTCTAGAACTAATTTTTTGTCTACATTGGGTCAATTTCAATGATATGGGTTAATGTCATTGGTTGATAATGACTTTTTGGTTGGTAATGACCTATGAAGTAGTAGGGTAAATGATTGTATAGTCACATGTAATTTTTTTTGTTTGCTCTATGTTTATTATCCTAAACCCTGATGATGCATATAGCTCCCAAAATTAGTTTCCTTTACCTTAAAACCCTATATGTGCTTATGAGGGATAGAAACATAAAAAATGGGGAAAGTGTAATGGGTTGAGTTGACCCCAATCAGACCCATTTTATGATTGACCATTGCCTATGTGTTACACCCTTAACCTATAGTGTATTTAGGGATATGTGTGGCCAACTTGTGGCTTATATACCTTTCATATTATCTTTTTACATTTATTTATATTATTAGTAAGGTTGACCTATAGATTAACTATGGATAAGTAGAGTATATATAGGAGGTAGTGGTTAGTCTTTGATCATCATATTATGAATTCCTTTTGTATTGTATTATTTATGAGGTTGCCCTCTCAAAGTGGCTCAGTCATATTTATCGAGTATTATGCTCTTTCATCAATTATTATTGTGGATAAGATTGTTTTACTCTTAATTTTATGATATATGATTCCATTTTTATGAAACATCTAACTAATTTCATTACAAGTGGTATCATAGCATCAATTTGGGAAATTTTTTACAGTGTTATTTTTTGAATATGGTGTTGTGGCTATCCAGAGATATTAAGGATAAAATAACATAACTTGAAATCTGATAAGAATTTAATTTTTTCATCATCACATTATTATTTGATGTCTTATATATATATATATATATATATATATATATATCCTAGAATTTTTTTTCACCCTTGTGCCAATTAAAAGTCATTAGATTCATCTCAGTGAGATTATTTACCAATACAAATGGTATAATCTACCAAGCACTTTTTTCAATCCACAACCGTCCATCCTAGGGTTTGTACATGGTTGATCCTAATACTTGCGATCATGAGAAAGGGTAAGACACTCCAAAAACTCTTCATAAGGATGATATGGAGTCCAAAACTTTAGATCCTTTGATTTCAAAGTTCGTTCACCAACTTCAATCAGATATACAAATCATGGTGAGGAAAGATGGTCTCAATACAGTAATAGGGGACATCATTAGTGTAAAAGGGGAAATGGATTTTTTGAAAAATTAGTTGAAAACTATGAGTGGAAATTTGAACACTCTTATGGCTCAACTTTCATACAATAATCCTCCACCACTCCCTTTAGGTTATTCCAATTATAAAAATCACAACTCCAATACTAGCTCAAAGCACATGATACCAAAGGTGGAAGTGCACAAGTTTTATGGTAAGGATCCACTCACTTGGATCAATCAAATAGAAAATTTATTTGATCTACATTATACCCATGCATGCAAAAGGTGGTTATGTCATCTTTGTATCTGTAACTTGAGTAGTTCATTTGGTATAGGTGGTTGTGTACTCAAAATTAAAAAAAGGGCCTTCCTATTACCTGGTTAGTGTTTACTAAGGAGAACCAAATGCACTATGACAACATCTTAGAAAAATACTTTAGTCATTTATAAAAGTTTCAACAAATAAGTATTGTTAAATAATATATTCAACAATTTTAGAATCTATCCTTACACATGCATGACATCAATGAGGACAACATGACTAACCTATTCTTGGGTGAGCTCAAGGATATCATCCAACTTGAGGTTCCCATGCTTAATACAACTTTTGTATCTAAATACAAACCATTAGTGCATAAGGTAGAAGAAAAAGATCTGGTCTAACAAAGGGTTTTCACTAATGTCCACGAACTCAATTCCATAACACCATAATTTCTTTAGCCTATAATATTGACCCCTCATCAAATTGAAGACAAGCATGCAAAAGTGTTGTATTTCAAATTTCACATCAAGTGGAGAAAAGGACATAATTTTTATGAAAATAAGTTTTTCTACATTGAAGGTATTAATGAAGATGAAGAAGATAATGAGGCCTTAGGTGAGGATATATTAGAGCAAGAAGAGGAATCTAAATATTCTCACCCTACCATCTCCTATCATGTACTTTCAAGTATTATTAATCCTCAAACTCTTAAGGTGGTAGGTTTTCTCAAGAAAAAAAAGGTGACCATGTTGATTGACTCAAATAATACACACAACTTCATCAACTATAAGTTGGCTACTCATTTGAACTATTTCATTTACCCAACTCCAAAATTTTAGTTCATGATTGTAGATAGTGGCATAGTCAATTGTTCTAAAAAAATCCATAATATTAAGCTTGTTATGTGAGACTACATGCTATATTATTTTATGTTTGTTATTCTTATGGGTGGGGATGACATTACTTTGGGAGTACAATGACTCAAAAATTTGGGCACAATAGAGATGTATCCATTAGGATAGGGTTAAGAATATAGAAATGAATAAGCACAAGAGTGGTAAAAATATTTATAATAGGCCAATTAATTTCAAACTCAAATAAATAATATTTTGAATTTAAATTTTGAGATATGCTAAAAATAGTAAGTACAACTATTCATTGGTATTACAATAAATGAAAAATAACAGTACTTAGATTTATATGTGCATATAGATCTAATGTGGGACATGATAGAAATAGATTAGATCTAGAATTTGGATCAATCATAATATTTTGGGAATTTTCACTTTGTATCTTTGAACATTTGCATCGAACCTAAATGTTTGCATTGATGCACCTATCTAATCTAGATTCAAGTGTATAGTATAAAAAAAATGTTAGATTTTGATGTGATAACATAAAATCTTTTAGGTTTTCTTTCAACTTCACTCTAGTTTATTTAGATTTGTCTCATAGGTTGTTGCTCCTTGTTATATAGTAAAACCCTAGTTCTTCATCTTCATAGTGACTATGGGAAAATGGGTTAGTGTGATCATGATGTTGATCTAACCCTAAATACCCCTCTATTATTGGGTGTTGTTTACATAACCACTAATTTTAAGAGGGCCTCAAACTGATGCAATTCTCTCATAATGTATTAGTTTGCATGTGCACAAGGGTGTAATATGTGGAAAGCAAGTACATATAGTAACCTAGCTTGTAACTTGTCAAATAGGACTCATAGGCTACTACTTCAGTACTTCATACCTATAAATGTGTTTTCCCTATGATTGATATAGAAATAGAAGAAAATATGGAAGATTTTCTCACTTAAATGCTTGATTGAATGCTTTTGGTAAGATATGTTGTGAGAGGTATGAATTTTCTAGGTCAATTATGAATGAGGATTGATCATGCATATATACCAATCCTTTCAAGAAATATCTCACATTAAGACACTTAGGTTGACCATAAATACATGTTCTAACTATCAATTTGATGATTTTAGGACACTGAACACTTAGTTTAGCACATGAAACTTGTGTTGATGTAGGCATCTGACTAAGGTACAAGTGTCTGAGAAAATAGAAAATAGGTACAGGTCCCAAAATTATTAGGGATGATAATAAGAAGGTTTAAAATATTCTAAGCATGATATAAGACCTAGGTCATTAGAATAACATTATCAGACAAAGAGATAAGAAATAAACACAAAGAGATAACAAATGTGAGCCTTTCAATAGTGGGAAGGTCTAGGAACTAAAATGTACAGACATGGTCTATATTTTTCAAGTATACAAGACTGAGGTGACATATAATTTAGATTTAGTATCTAAATGTCCCCCCTTTAATCTAGTAATTAAATTATTAATTTAAAGGAAAATAAACACGTACCTTGATGTGTATAACACACCTTACCCTTGCATGAGCCTAACCTAAGTGTTTTTCTAGTGACTGACCTAAAACCAAGAGCATGTTGCAATGTATAAAGATGTATAATCTAAAATGAAAATCATTTAAAATGTTTGAAAGGAAAGAGAGCAATGTTAGGAGTATATATGTGTATCGATGCAATCATCTTGCCTTTTTCTAATTTGAATTGAAAATTTGTATCATTATAAACCTTTAAAGTTAAAATTAGGACATATCTAAATCTATAAGTCAATATATATATATATATATATATATATATATATATATATATATATATATATATATATATATATATATATATATCAGAGGACAAACTTGCCTCTAACCTTAAAGAAAAGGTGAGTTGCCACCCAGCAATTAAGACTAACTCAACTATGCAACCCAGTCATACTTATAACCTAGTGAGTGTGATTGATCCAAGTCAACCCACACTATAAATATGGTGAATCTAGATGATTTAATAAAGTCCAAATTATAAACCTGGTAAAATTAGAATATTTAATCACCTCAACCTTTGTAAAAAGTGGACCAACTACAGTAGTAGATTGCCTCAATAATGGTCTATAAAATTCCAACATGGTGTGCTAAATTATATAGAAGTATTTTAAATCTAAAAATTGATTTTGATTTTGTAATTTAAGGTTCTCTTTGCATGGCATATGCACCTCATATATGTCTCAAGTTGAAACCTATGTATAAGAATGGTACCAATGTATAGAATTCTACAACAAATGTGTATTTGATTCATATAGTTATGAAATTTGGCCAATTTTCAAACTATTTAGGTGTGGATAACATGTTTCCAAAATATGCCCCAACTAAAATTTGAAACTAAGAACTAGTATAAGTGTGGAGAACATGTTTCCACAACATGCCCCACTATATATCTAAAACTGTGAAAAATGTGGAGAACATGCTTTCATAACATGCCCCTAATGTAATCTAGAACTATGAAATTTTTAGAAGTCATACCTCTATGACATTCCCCTAATGATATGTCCCCATTTTAAGGTGAGGAAAAGTATAAACTAGTAGTTACCTTAACTAAAAAGGATAAGATAATGATAAAACTGTGTATGTATCATGTAGCATATAGGATAAATATGTCTAGGTAGATATATCATTGAAGCATGTAGAATGTGATCACATCAATATATAGGATGCATGATATAAATCATGTCAATGTCTTGATAGTAACCATACAACCTTAACAATAAATCAAGCACACACATAAGAGCACACAAAATTAAATCAAAAGACAATGGTCCAAGGAGACCACAAATAAGGGGCATGTTCAAATGTCACAAAATCAAAGGGACATGACTTAATCAAATGTCCACAAAGCATAGAATGACATATTCAAATGTCTATACAATAAGCAATGACATATTCAAACATCAAAGAGGCAAACAAAGGCATGGGGGCTGCAAACAAAAGAGCATATTCAAATGCTCAAACAAACAAGACAATAGCAAGAAAGGTAAGACACATAAGAAAGTACATAAAATCAAAGCATGAAGCATAAGAAACTAGCTTAAACATATCATATTATCCCTTAGCTATATATGTTAGTGAAAAACTCTAAGTACATAGCATATCAAGTACACTATGAAAGATATAACCATGGATAAATGCATGTGTAAGTACATAAGCTCAAACATGATAATGGAAAATGATAATAAAATGATATAACCTAAATGTATTGTGATCAAAGAATCAGGTGCCCCCAATGTCCATAGGACATGAGTAAAAGGAAGGCCCAACATCAGAAAGTGTATAGATCATATGCCTATGTATAGCTATATCACACTTAAATAGATGTGTCAAACACGTGTATATAGAAATAAAATGATATGTTATCTACCAACATGGAACTAACAACATAGATGCCAAGGAGCTAATAGAAAATGTAAATGTTGACTACATTTTTAGATTTGTGATTTTATTTTATTTTTGTAATATTTTAAAATAAAATATCATCCTATGATCTTATCCAACGGATGCTCTAAGTTATCTCCCCATTGGGAACTTAGTGCAATAAATTGGTGGTACTGGCAAGGAGTATGTATAGGTGTAATATATGTCATTATAGGATCTATATAATAAGATTATGCAGTTGTTAATAAATAATAGGATTAGGAGTTCATAGAACCCATCATTTAATGCTTTATGGTTTCTTTGAAATAATAATAATATGAACACATTTAGTTCCTCTGTATATCTGAATATGGTGCTTAGTAGATGAGGATTTTATGGAACCCCCTGTGTATCTTTGATGCAATGGTATATCAAGTATTGGCTACCTATTAAATGAGAATCCTTGTTGCTTACCCTTTTACAGAGGATTAACTTTAATAGGTTTGATAGTCAATCATTTGGGTATAAATTTCTCTTGTTCAAGAGAATCCTCATATAGAACTTCAAAAACTATAATTACCGGATTGGAATGAATATATTTAACACACCCACGCACTGTAAAAGGTATTACATGGAGTGTATGTATACAAGTTCATTCCAATAACATAATAAAGACCCACATGGAAGGTTCTAACCACATGTGTTAGACCCACCTAAAAAGGTAAGTTAATCTCACCAAGAACCTATTGTGAGGTCCCAACGAATTCTCTAACTAATTTGGTCAAAAGGTATAAATCATCATGAGTATAACTCAAAGTGTGTAATTAATTTCATGCTACAAACATTTTCACTTTCACCATTATCAATCATAAAATTGTGTATAATTTGATGATCAAGGTATGCTTGAATGAATAAGGAATGAACATCTGAGTCATATCCACTATTTCATTGTCATCAAAGGTAATAAAATGTTTATGAACCATAGGATGTGTATGCCATATATAAGTAAAAATAATCCCATCTAATGGGTGCTCATAATACATAGGATGAATGTGAATTATATGCCATTTGCACTTATGGATCCTTCTTAGAATGGCCTTGCAATTGATTATTAAATATTTTATGTTTCTAGTGATCACCAATTTGCCAACATGATTCCTTTGGAGGATCATCAAATTTAATATTTTGGTCATCAATGAGGTTTTGGATCTTATACTTCATGGTAAAAAATTTATTCATAGAATTCCCAAGGCCTTAGTGATGATCAAAATAAACATTCGCATCATACCCTTTGGGTATAGGTCGACTCATATCTACCTCTATAGGAGGAGGGAAAACTATGAGGTGATACTCCACAAGTCAAGAGTGTAATGAAGTTGGATCCTTAGGTAAGTGTCTAAATTATCTCCTTAGTGTATCGGATAAGACAATTTGATTAGGTTGTTGTGACATCGCATTAACCATGGTGGTTGCTTCCTTCTTAGGCTCAAGAGGTTTTACATTGTAACTTGGTTTGAAAATAAACTTGGTATTAGATGTAGATGTAGTCAGTGTGTTTTCTACATACTTAATCTCATTCAATGAAATAAGCTTTGTTTCATGGTCCCAAGGAAAATGGCATAAGTCATCAAAAGAATTAAACTTTTTGAAAACAATGGACTCATGTAAAGGAGCAAGCAAACTTTGCTTGTAGATGTCTTCAATTTCTTCATCTACTATAGGAATGGTTATTTTAGCTAGCATTATCTTGTAACTCAAGACATTCATTAATAGGTTCGTTTTTTTCTTATTTTATCTTTATAATTTGAGCCTAGCAAACTTTTTTAGTAATGATAATAGAAAAATGTGTTAAAAACTAATCTGTAAAAGGTTTAGATGCCTTTACTGATTAGATAGGTAAATTATAGAATCACATTAAAGCATAGTCCTTGAGGATATTTGGAAATACTTTGGTCAAAAACTTATCATTGGAGGCATAATCAAGGCATATCACAAAGAAATATCAAATATGTTATTTAGGATCACCCTTTCCATCATAAAATATGAACTTAAGTGAAAAAAAAACAGTTGGCAAAGGGTGCAAAGGTATCTCAAGTGAAAGAGGATTATATAACTCATCTTGTGAATCAATAGTATGAGGATACTTTAGAGCCTTTTTTTAAATATTGGTAACATTTTCCTCTAAGTTATTTATAGCTTGAAGAATATTTTGCACTATAGACCCATTAGGATTTAGATTTGCAAGTTAAGTAGTCACCAAAGGGGATGTAAACATAGTTTGAGTGATATAGTCATTGAAACTAATATTTGATTTTAAGCATTCAGTATCCCCATGGTAGATGTAGCAATAATATTTTGGTCCTTAGGGAACAATGATCTAAAAACATAACTCATGCCCCCACTAGATGTATACACCTAAGGATTTTGATGTATACACCTCAGGATTTTGATGAATACACTCTTAAAAAAATGTAATAACTTGTACTTGTTCTTGGTCTATTTGCTTATGTTCATTATTTTCATTCAATTCATGATTTTCATTATCAAAATATTTTGTTATGATAACCTCATCAACATGTTGATCATTCTTAATACTGATATCATCATGGTCTATAGTTTTAGTCCCCTAATTGGTATGAGACATTTTAGGTGGTAGGAGAGGAAGCTCAATGTGTTTAATAGGCACACTACCCAATCTAGGGCTATGCCTAGGTTGTATACAAAATAATATAAGAAAAAAATGAAAAAGTACAGTAATCTAAAACCCTAACTGACTAAAAACCCAAAGAATCAAAAAAATATATTTTCACACATATCATGTTCACCAAATATTTAACCCTAAATTGATATATATTAATTAGGATAGGGTTAATAATATATAAAGTAATAAGTACAAGGGTGATAAATAGATTTATATCAAGCAAATTAATTACAAACTCAGATAAACAATATTTTAAATTTAAACGCTAAGATATACTAAAAAAGTAAGTAAAACTATTTATTGATATTGTAATAAATAGAAAACAAGAGTAATTAACTATATTATTATTCACATCTGGATTTGATGTGGAACAAGTTGGAAATAGATTGGATCTAGATTTTGGATCGATCATCAAATTCTAAAAATTTTCACTCTATAGCCTCAAACACTTACATCAAAATTAGATAGTTACATCGACATACCTGTCTAACCTAGATGTAGGTGTCTAGTATACAATAGCTACTAGATCTACATGTGACCACCTAGAATATTTTTGGCTTTGTTTTTTCTTCACTCTGGTGTACTCAAATCTGGCTCATAGGTTTTTGTTCTTTGTCAAATAGCAAAAACTAGTTCTTCATTTTCATTGTGACTGTGGGAAAAATGGGTTAGTGGGATCACAATGTCAAGCTAACCCCAAAGACCCCTCTATCAAAGGGTAGTTCCTACATAGCCAATAATTTGAAGAGGGACTTAAACTAATGCAATTGTCCCCTAATGTGTTGGCTTATATGTGCACAAGGGTGCAATATGTGGAAAGTAAGTACATATAGTGACCCAGATTGTAACTTGGTAAATAGGAATCATGGGTTAATCCTTTATTACTTCATACCTATAGATATGTTATTCCTATGACTGATATAGAAATAGGATAAAATATGGAAAATTTTCTCACTTCAATATCTTTGGTAAGTTGCCTTATGAGAGGTATGAATTTTATAATTCAATTATGAATGAGTATTTATCATGCATATATAGCAATACTTTTAGGAAATATATCACATTAAGACACTTAGGTCAACCATAAGGACATGTTAAAATTGTAAATTTTATGACTTTAAGGCATTGGACACTTAGTTTTGCATATGACACTTGTGTCGATGTAGGCGTTTGACTAGGACACAAGTGTTTAGGAAGCTAGAAAATAGGTACAAGTCCAAAAAATTTAGAGGATGATAATAAGTAAGTTTACAACATTATGAACATGATAAAATACCTAGGTCATCATAATAACATTGGTTAATTCAAATGATAATAAATAACCACAAAGAGATAGTAGATGCGAGCCTTTCGACAATGGGAAGGTCTAGGAACTGAAGGGTCTAGTCATGGTCTTTATTTTCCAAGTGTATAAGATTGAGGTGCTCTATAATTTATATTTAGTATCTACATTATCAGATTCACTATTTAGGAGGGATGAATAATTTGAGGCATACTTATGCATAATGACCATTTGGCAGGTAAATCAGTTAGAAGAGGTAAGATCTGAATGGGAGAATGACAATGATACACAGGTTCTGATTCATAATGTTTAACATAGTTTTGGTGATTATAAAAAACTTGGTTGGAAATGGAATGTATTATGGTATAAATATAAATTATACCTATGTAATAATTATATCCTCAAACACAATATCCTTCAGTAACTTCATACATCTCCAATAGGGGGTCACTGAGGATTTTTGAAAACCTATCATAGAATCAAGTATGATTTATTTTGGGAAGGACTAAAGGGGGATATGTAAAAAATTATGGCATAATACATGGTGTGTCAATATAACATAGGTGAATTAATTAAGACACCAGGTCTTCTGTAGCCTTTAACCATCCCTAACTAGAGGTGGGAGGATTTTTCCATGGATTTCATTATAAGGTTGTTGAGCTCTAAAGGTAAAAATTTTGTCATTGTAATTCTAGATAGGCACATAAAATATTCTCATTTTTATTCCTTATCATATCCATTTATAGTGAGTACAATAATTATTGCATTTCTCAATACAATTCAAAAGTTACATGGTACTCCTAAGAACATTATAAACAATCATGATTCCATCTTTACAATTAATTTTTAGACTAATTTATTCACATGTTTGGGTACTAAGTTGACTCATAACTCATCATACCATCCTCGATATTATGGGAAAATAGAGGTGGTCAAAAAATTCTTAAAAGGGTATCTTCATTGTTTCGTATCACATAAAAAGGACATATGGGTTCATTGGTTGTCACTAGTAGAATGATGATATAACACTTCCTTCCTTACCTCTTCCAAAATGTCTCTATTTATGGCATTTTACGGTTGTCACCCCTTATCTATCACTTCATCCTTGAAGGTGCAACCCAAGGTTTGATCTATCAAAGAACACATTCAACATCAATAGGAGGTACTAGCTAGTTTGCAAGATAAGCACATAATTTAATGAAGAAGTACGCAGATAAACACCATAGTGGGAGGGTTTTTTACATAGGTGAATGGGTATTTTTATGCTTGCATCCATATAATTGGATGTTTCTAAATCAATAGAAAAAGGATAACAAACTTTCTCTTTGTGAAAAATTGGCAATGTGTCATACAAGTTAGAACTTCCCCAGTCCACTTACATACATCATGTACTTCATGTATCTTTCCTAAAAAAGGTAAATGGACAAAGAGTTTTTACCCAAATTGAGTTACCAGAACTGGATGAAGAAGGCATATTCATTTTGAAACATGAGTAAATCCTTCACACATGCACTAAAAGGTTATGAACAAGAGAGATTAAGGAGTATTTGATCAAGTGGAAGACTCTAGAACCTGAGGAAATCCTTAAAAAACACATTAAAAGGTTATGAACAAGAGATATTAAGGAGTATTTGATCAAATGGAAGACTTTGGATCATGAAGATGCAACATGGGAGGATAAAGGTTTCTTGTCACAACATCTAAAGTTGATTTGATGTTAAGGGAAACATTTTTTTTAATGGGAGGGGCATGTTATTCCCTTAACCTATAGCTTGTCTAGGGATATGTGTTGCCAAATTATGACGTACATGCCTTCCATATTATCTTCTTTCATTTATCTATGTTCTTAGTAAGGTCTGCCTATGAAATAACCATGGATAAGTAAAGTATATATAGGAGGTAGTGATTAATCTTTGATCAGCATATTAAGAATTTAAATTTTATTGCATTGTTGTGGAGGTTTCCCCCTCAAATTGGCTCAGTCATATTTATCAAGTATTTTTATATTTCACCAATTATTGTTATGGATCTAATTATTATGCTCTTAATTCTATGATACATTGTTCCATTGTTGTGAAAAAATTAAGTAATTTCATTATACTACGTATTTGATACTTTGAGGAGGGAAATTGAACCATACATAGTTCTCCCACCTAATTTGATTGTGTAATTGCGCTCCATCATTATATATATGCAATTAATTATTCATCTTCAATACTTAAAAATGTTTGATTTAATTTAGATTTATAATAATTTAGACTTGGATTTTGACTGCTCCTAGTGATAGATTTG
The DNA here is from genome assembly GCA_037957365.1 of Torreya grandis. Classification (NCBI taxonomy): domain Eukaryota; kingdom Viridiplantae; phylum Streptophyta; class Pinopsida; order Cupressales; family Taxaceae; genus Torreya; species Torreya grandis. The sequence goes on from JARHVA010000404.1 coordinate 3,785,321, forward strand.
CAATTTGGGAAGAATAGGGAAGATTTGTTCAATGTGCAATAGTGTATAGATGCATATCAAATGAGTGCAAAGTCCCTTTTGAATGAGACCTTGATTTGTTTATATATGAGTCTGATTGGGTAATTTATCACATGAATAACACACTAAACAAATGGGCCAACTTAAGTAGAGATTTAATTTTATAAAATATTTATTTTTGGGATTAGGCCAATACTGACCAGATCAAGTGAGCATTGATTGGTGATACTAACCGGATCTGGTAGAATTGACTTATGTATAAGTAGAATAAATTGAAAATCTAGAGATGTTTATACATGATATTTATTAGGTTTTAAATATAAAATGAGGTTATTATAGATGTGTAATATAAAAGTGGAAGTACTAACTCATAATATAGCATGCAGGTGTGAAAGAATGGATGATTCGGACCTTGTTTATACACTCAAGTCATGCATGGTAAATGTGTGTCAATCATGTCAATGTCAAGTACCAAAGACCATATCTTAGTATTATTGGTACAATTATGCCAAGTGTTACATCACATCCCATGATTACTTTTGAAGATAATGAAATAGTTGACAATGACTCTAATTTTCATGTTTTGTGTATAAGGGCTCATATTAATCAACAACCTACTCATATTATGTAAATTAATAATGGATCAAGAGAAAATGCATGTAAAATTACTTTGATTCATTCATTAGGCTATACATAAAGTGATATACATGTAACTACTAAAATTCTTAAGTCTTTCAATGGTAAATAATAAGCCACCTTGGGCCATATTATGTTACCGCTTCAAGTAGGCCCCATTATATTGTGCACTCCCTTTATTATTGTAAAATAAAATGAAATTTTTGATATGATATTGGAACATCCATGGTTTCAAAAAAAAGTTGTTTTACCTTTTATAATTCATAGATGCTTGAAATAAATTTATTACAATCAAGTTATTATTTAAGGAATAAAGTATGAGCATCCTATACATTCTAGGATACCCCATCCACCACCACAGTCTCATGATACATATAATCACAATAAAAAAATGATTTTGACATATAAGCAAAAGATTTATAATAACAAGGTGCAAAATGTTCAAGTGTAAATGAAATAAAAGCAAGTTTATAGAAAAAAGGTATCTCCTTTGCAACAATCACACACACTTGCAACATCTCCTAAGCATATATTTCAATATGTCCAAAAATTAAAACAATATTATACATCATCTCATGAGACTTCATGTACTCTTTCATCTCCTAGATCCATGGTTCCTACTCAAGATCGTATGAACAGTCACTTAGATAGCTTTATCATTGAAAAGGATACAAGCCCTGATTCTGATATTAGCCCACTAGATACTTTTCAATCAACAAAGGTAATACTTTTAACGATCATTACCAATTGGGCCAATTTAAATCTTGATGAAATCATTTGATAGTTTTTTTTATTTATACAATACAAAAAAATTCATATAAAATTCAAAAAAAAAAAAAAAAACATGACTGTACATAGTCTTTTATTGTTGCATCTTCTTCTTCCATTTGTTTTAATTTCTAATCACTTGATCCATTCTTCTATGCCCTTACCTTTAAATGAATTTTTGGAATATTGGCCCTTATATTATCCATTAAAGGTCTGGATAGTTTGAAAACAATGTTCAAACTCACTAAATAGTGACATTAATCCATCATTATGCATAGTGTTTTCCAAAACTTTATCATTTTTCCTACAAGACAAAATCAACCAGAATAGGATATAAATGTTGACCACTACTATCCTATTGGTAAATCCTAACCTTCACATTTTTCTTCTCATAAACTAATATCCAAAACATAGAGCCTTATTTTTTTCAATTTTTAGATATTTTACTCAGTGATAGTATGTAATTTCCAGTTTTAATGCATACTCTGTTTGTTTTCAAGCTGGATTACTCCATACAAGAAAAATATTTTGAAAAGTATACATTTGATGAAATTAGAATGTATAGTTAGTTAATTTCGTGCATTTTTTTAGTATTATAAATATTTATAATATATCTAATTCACATTCCATAGGTGGACATTCATTTTATTGAGCAATTTAAATCATTTCTAGTGCACATATCTCAATGACACTTGTTTTGAACTGTTCATATTAGTCTCCTTTTTCTATTCTTGACACCTTGGTTTCACATTAGTATTTACTATTTCTGATTTTCTCCATATTATGAAAATATTAAAAAATCATATATTATAAAAAATACGCAAAAACATTCAAATATTTTCAAAAATCAAAAATCAAAACCTGAGAATGATTAGAAATCTAGTTTACATCTTTGCACTATGGTATTTATCTCATGATTAGTAGATAGTATATTATTTCTATATCACAAATGCATTTCATGGGTATCAATAAAGTGTTGTGTAGGACATATAGGCATTTTCACATATTAATATGTTAGACTTTCCTCTACCCATTGGCCTTTCTAAGTTGGGGGCATCTTACTAACAAATGATAAAATGCAATTGTTATCATTCTATAACTGCTATATTGTTGAGCTTTCAATTTCATACACATATCTTGCTAATATTTCTATCTTACATAATGTACATGAACATGTTACTTTCTAAGATATTATCACATGGCATATGCATAACTTAGAATACCTTTTCTAATTCTATGTTCTATTAATGTTGCTTATTTATACATAGTAGATTACAACTTTTATTTTCTATTGTTTTGGCCCTTGGCCCTTGTGTGAGATTATTTGATTAATGAATCTATATGAGATATTATGTGTTGTGTGAAATATTTGAACATGTCATTGCTTTACCCCTTGGCCCTATGTGTGGTTTATGACAATTTGAACTTATCCTTGCTTTCACCCTTGGTCTTGTATGAGGTTTATGACATTTGAACATGTCCTTACTTTGGCCCTTGGCCCTATGTGTGTTTTTAAACATTTGAACATGTATTTGCTTTTTCCCTTACCCCTATGTGTGGTTTCGAACATTTTAACATGTCCTTGCTTTGACCCTTTACCCTATGTGTGGTTTTTGACATTTGAACTTGTCCTTACTTTGGCCCTTTGCCCTATGTGTGGTTTGTAACATTTGAACATGTCCTTGATTTGGCCCTTGGTCTTATGTGTGGTTTGTGATATTTTAACATGTCCTTTCTTTGGTCCTTGGCCCTATGTGTGTGTGATATTTAAACATGTACCTTGTTTGTGACATTCCTCATGTCTATGTGTATTCTTTAGGACATTTGAACATGTCCTTGCTTTTGGCCATTGGCTCATAGATGTAAATTTCATATCGTTTATGTTTGTTTTGTGTGTACTTGTTGATCTTGATTATTTTTATAAGTGTCATGATCCATATCATTCACTCCTCACATGCTAACATTCTAATTCCATGAGCTTCACTCATACATTCTATAGGCCTTGCCTATTAAGTTTATGTAAAATTAAAATCTTACTATACTAACACTTTTCCATATGCTACAATTTTCAATGATAACATCTTACTATGCATGCTTCAAGTTAACTTTTATTTTGAGATGAGTGACTTTTCAGGAGCAAAATACCTCACCTCAAAAATGAGGCATTTCAGTGGACTTTCCATGCATGAGATAAGCCATTTTCAAGAGAAATTACAATTTAAAAGTTTCAAAATCATAATTGTAAAGCTTCAAGTTGAAAATTCAATTATTGGCACATATTATGGGGAATATTCCATTACATATGCACTCTTATTTCTAGTTTCAATAACCATTCACATACAACTTCAATTCTACATTTACAATGGGGGCATCATACAGTTTTATGCCATATTTTATAGCTATGGACATGGTAGGAGCATGGGTGTACTCTATTTTTTTTTATCATGTTTTCAAATACCAATATTTATGCATAGGTATTCTCTAAATTTTTCTATTTTAGATGCCAACATAATCATAATCCCTTTACCTATGCCATACCTTAGCTCTGATCTACAACATAACCTTCATGATGTCTCTCAAGATCTTTATTCTTTCTTCTTTACTATTTTGTCCTCTTATCACCTTAAGGAAATTGTTATTATTTACACAACATACATTCAAATATGTCATTTACAACTCATTCTTTACTTATTACCACTTCAAATAATCTCAATACATTTTCCTCTCTAGCAATCCCTTCTCCCTTTCTTATGAGTTATACTTGATTCAAAGGTTCATTTAATCCTTTAATGATTCAAGGGTTCACTATTATATTTTATGGTTATTTTGATCTTATGCATACTCATATTATACTTATTAGACATCTCATTCAACTTACAAAACCTCTCATCTCATTTTCACAACCTTCACAACTTCTTTTCTTTAGGCAGATAGTCCTTATAGCCTTTTTTAGGCAATTTCTCCTTGTTCAGTCATGTACTATTTGTACTTGGAAATATGATCTAATATCCTAACACCATTTATCCTCTAATAACTTTCCATGAACTTTCATGACCTATATATTCTCTTAGGTCACTTTGTTAAGCCTTTTTTGGTCACTGTCTAGGCCTAATTAGGCCTTCTTCACCTTGTTTCAAACACAATTGTTATTATTTAATAATCAATGGTTTATACTCATATAAAACTTCCTAAATAATTTATAATACATGGTCCTCAATATAATCACAAAAAATCATGACTTTTTTATGGTGGAAACACTCAGAAATCAAATTCTTCTTTTCAAACCCTAATAGGGGTTTGCACAGACTATTTGAGCCCTAGGGGCTTCAAATTTGTTTTTAATGAATATTCATTGTATCTAAACCATTCAAAGGACTCACTAAGGTATATCCTTAATCATATCAACTTATTCAACCACTATCTTTTCATAACAACACCTAAATTCATTCAATACAATGGTTTCTCAGAACTATGTGGGTGTTTATCCTCATTGTCTAACCCTACAAAATAGAGTATGAAAATGATTCTTGGATAAATGACTCACATGTATCTTACTAGTTCCATTGAATAACTTAAATACTCTTCAAATTTTTTCTAAACTCCTTACACATGCTTGTATAGTTCTTCAAATAGAGTTTCTTGATTTATGAGTAGTTCTATAGCCACTTACAGGTTTGGGAAGATTTCCTTACACAATACTATGGAAATAATTGAGAAACATTTAGATAACCTTAAAATAAATTTTAATAAAATATTACCAATTGCATAGGTGATTATAGTAACCTTTAATATCATCCTACACTCCAAATATGTAAACACAGTCCTTCTTAACATAGAACACAGTCACACAGTAAACAAATAGTTAGACATTAGTTAGAAAGCTTTCATTGATTTCCTTGAGGTAACATAATCATTCTCTTATAAAATAATTACAATAAAATTAAATTATTATCATTCACTAACATATTACCATCAAATGCTCGTGCAATACGATCACATTCATAGTCTTTCAATCCACATTGTAACTCAGTTTTCAAGAACACATAATAACAAGATGAGATAGAGTCTGTAAGTTAGTTATCAAAATCAAGAAAAATTTTCATTAATTTGGGGTTTAATATTCATTTAAATCTTTAATAAATCCCCTTATACTTCCACAATACTATTTACATGTTTATATTACTTATAACTAATTCCAATGGATTCTTGAATTCTCTTTCAAGAACATTGACAAGACTTAATTACCTATACCTAACACACTTATCAAAATGACTAACCATAAGATTTAATTATGCATTGAAACAAACCTAACATATTTTATAATCTAATAAAATACTTAACCCCCCTAATTACCTTCTTTCCTATACTCAAAATCCCACACAAAAAAGTTTTTAGAATTCAAATATTTGAATTCTAGATTTGGTGTGAAAATGCCTTGTGAACAATAATTCAAATTATACATATCTATATGAATCATAACCATGAAAAACACACCCTAAATGACCCATAAAACTTAAAATTGATACATTTTAAGATTCCCCTATATCATGGATATACAAAGACATACCAAGATTTTACAATTGAATCTATAATCCATCTGCAGTGGTTGATTCAGTTTAGTTGCATAGTGAATGACTTCGAGTCACCGAGAAATCAAAAATTATGTGTGAAAATACATAGAATTATAACCCATTTAAATATTTAGGTTAAAAATATGGGCATAAATAATTAATTACAACATTCTTCAATGAACAACATTTTCACTTCAAAAGAGCAAATGCAAGTTAGGATTTTATCACCCCTAATTTTCTCCAATAGTTTGGCTAAGGAAACATACTCTCAAATTTTTTCATGGGAGGAACTAATTCTCCAATTATTCAAATATTCATTATCACAAATAAAAGTCACAAAAATTAGCATGAATTTCTTGCAAACAAATGTATTCATTCCATACTCTTTTTTCAATTTTCAAACTACTCAAATAGAAGCAATTTTTAATTGAGCAAATTTCATTTCAAATTAAAATTGTCAAAAAATTTAAAGCAAAGTTTCAAATTTTCAAATTCAATTTTTAAAATTTTAATTTTCAAAGGAACAAAATAACTACTTCATGTGTTTTTCAGGGTTTGCCAAACTAAACGGTGCCTTGCATGATTAAATTATGTACCACAAAGACAAAGTGTGTCTTACACACTAAGGTATGTCTTTCATTTAATCTAGTAATTTCATTTATATAATAGAGTTTGTGGGGATGTATTAACCTAAATTTGGTCATGAATACTTGATCATGCCTATTTTATCCATTTTTACCATTAATTGACATGTGCACTTAATTGAGACTTATTTTGCCAATTTAGTCTATCCTAAACATAAGAGAAAACCAAATTTCATGAAAATTATATTTATTTTCACCTTAAAAAATGATATTAATATTGAAAACATATCTACGTATATGTATTCTTTGATTCAAACCCAAAACTCAATAACTTTCTTGAAGGGACGGGAATGCCCAATGTTCTTGTCCTTATATGTCTATCTTGTCCATTCATCCAAACAATCAAAATATCAAAAAGGAAAGTATCCTTAGGGTCAAACTTCATATTTTTAAACTCTCAAATAGGTCTTTTCCCCTAAACCACTATAAAATCACATTCAATTCACTCAATAACACTAATCTTGGCAAGCTTATCAATCTTATTACAAGAGTTGACTTACACAAGTGCACATTGAATAAAAGTGACCTATTCTTCCCAAATCAATTTCCAAACACTTCAAGTAGCCATGATCCATGTATAAATTCATTTTTATACATCCCTAGATAAGCATGATAAAGTATTAGATCCAATTTTAGATGCATTCATGTAGTCAAAGGAGCACAATTTCATAAAGAGTGAGAGAAATATATGGAGGTTTGATCATTCTACAGAGTATTTATATATAGCTAGTACTCTGCTTACTAAGATATTGAAGTCTAACACAAATATAACCACTAACCCATTTTTATGCCTTCACATCTATTTTATCTCCTTATGGCACAAAATTAGGGTTTTCAAATTCAAGAAAGGATATATATGTCTCCATATAGTTTGTGAAGATTAAATCAACCCTAAAAGACCTAATTTATAGTATCACACATGACTATGTCAAAATCTCTAGTTTTTTACAAAAATAAAGAACCAATAGATAGGGATAATAGTGACCATCATTCCTATCCTAGTGGATAATCCTATCCTTGAGGGCACTCAATTTCAACTTCTAGCATGTTTTTAGGTTTTTTACATTTTGTTTGTTCTTACATTTTATTTTTCTATGCATTTGCATAACAACTCAAACACTTGAGTGCATCTCTCTTTTTCATAGTTTACCCTGGTTCATTTATGTTTTGATTTATCTATTTTAGTCATTTATCTTTAGATTGTGTTTATAGTACCCTACTTTAGTATATTTCATTTATCTACTTTAAGATTAATTTTAATATTAATTCCAATTCAGATAAAACAAAATCTACCTTTTTGGTGGAGTTGTCAATTATAACTGATTTGTAGGTTGTAACACTACATTGACTATAATCTTTATCTCATTTTTGTTATCATTTAGTTTGACCTTATAACTTGGTTTGCTTTGAAACTTCATTGTTAGAAGTTATAGGATTTGATGTATACTTCAGTTTGTTCAAAGCAATTAAATTAACTTCTTTGTCCCTCATTGTATGGCATAGCACATAAAATAATTTGAATATCCTATATATAATATATTCATGGAGAGGTGCTATAAAACTTTATTTTAATATATCTTGTACTTAATTTTCAGCCATAATGTTGGTCATCTTGGCTAGCATGGTTTTATGGTTCATTGGACCCTTGCTCAAGTTTAGCAATTTGTGTAGGATAAATTTTCATCAATGTTTATGGAAAATACGCTAAGATTTGATTCACAAATATGTTTTACCATAATTTTTATTAATATGGATCACTTAATCTAATTAAGATATAACATTTGATATATAATTTAGATATCAAGATATGGCATTTAAATGTGCAATTGAATGTAAAAGACTAAGATTTATTCTTTTGATTTGATAAGTGGTATATGCTAGATATAGTAATTAAAACAAAGGGATGAATACTTATCTTCTCTAGTTAATTATCTGATTATGTCTATATTATGGAAGTAACTATATTTTAGAACTAATTCTCTACTTATGTTGGGTTGGTTCTAAATCTGGATTAGTATCATTGATCGATACTAACCTATTGGTCAATATTGACCTCTATAGAAGTAGGGAATAATGACTTTACAATCTCTTGTGACTATCTCTACTTTCTATGTGTTTGAAATCCCAAACCTTGATTATGCATGTAGCTCTAGAAATTAGTCTCCTTTGCCTTGAAACGTTAGGTGTGTTTGTGAGGGATATAAAACTATAAAATGGGGAAAGTGTAATGGGTTGAGTTCACATCAATCGCATGATTTACCACCACCTACATATTTGATACTTTGAGAAGGGAAATCAAGCCATGTGCAGATATCTCACCTAGTGTGATTGTGCAATTGTGTTCCTTTGCTATATGTATACAACTAATGATTTAACTTTGATACTTGAGAATGTTTACTTTGACTTAGTTTTAAAGTGCTTCAAGCTTGGCTTGTGAATGCTCCTATTAATAGATTCACAAGTTGGAAAGAATAGGGAAAATTTCCTTAATGTGAAATAGTGTATAGATGTCTATTAAATAAGTGCCAAGCCCATTTTTCATGAGACCTTGATTTGTGTATATATGATTCTAATTGGGTAATTTTTAATGCCACTGACCCACTAGGTAAATGGGTTGAATTAAAGAGAGGTTTGGTTTTATAAAATATCCCTTGCTAGGAGTGAGTCATTACCAACCAGATCAAGTTAGTATCACTTGGAAATACTGATCAAATCTAAGAGAATTGACCTATGTACAGGCAGACTAAACTCAACATTTAGAGATATCTATGTGAGATATTTATCAAGTTTGAAATAAATAGTGAGTTTATTGTAGGTGTGTAACAAAATAATGGAAGGGTTGACTCATAAAATAACATACAAGTGTAAGAGAATGGTGGATTATGCACTCAAGTCACACATGATAAATGTGTGTCAAGCTTGTCATTATCTAGTGTTGAAGACCAAATTTTAGTATATGTAATATCTTATGAGGATTTTCATGTAACTATGAAAAATTCCTCCTTTGAGGTGTTGATAAAAGAAGCTAATTATTAGGCTATGAAACTACATTAATTATGATTTTTAGTATCATTCACTTTGGATTTTAAATTTGGTTTATTATGAAACTTTGGACTATAAGTGATTGGAGGGTTGGACCCATAATTTAACTTATCCATAACAAGGAGATTAACTTCATGATCCTTGATTGTATGGAATAATTTATCAAAATATTTAAATATTTGAATATAATGGACTCATGTAGTGGGGAAAGCAAGCTTTACTTGAATATGTATTACAATTCATTGTTAACATTATATTTTTCATATTAAAGAGCATAATATTGTAAAAAATCATCTATTCATTCATGGGGTCATTATATCCTTGATTAAGTTTTTCAATATAAGCATGAGACATATTTTAACTAAATTTGATTGAAATTTTTTCTAAGAATTGATCAGCTAAAGGATTGAAGGGATGGAATTACTAGAAATGGAGGTCATAAAACCAATGTAAGGCATAGGATTTAAGACTTCAAGAAAACAAATTAGTCAATAACTTATCATTGGATGCACATAGTCCAAACATGCTATATGAGTGGCTTGAAGGTATTATTCTAGATCATCCTTACCATGATATAATGTAAGCTTAGGTGACTCAAATCCTATAGGTAAGGGATAACATTAGATTTTAAACGTCAATAGATTATGTAGTAAAGAATGAGAACCAATTGAATGGTCCATTATAGAAGAACATTGCTCCAATTTTAAAATATTAGTTTGAAGATCATGAGTTTCTTGCATAAGGATCTATGCATTACACATAGAAAACTATGTAGTAGTAGATGGTGTTACATGAGTAGTAATAGTAGGAGGTATGAAAGTATGTTATGTAGTGGGAATTGTAGTAATCTTAGGAAAACCTTGAGTTTCCCCTACAAAAATGGTGGGCATCACATGTGTAACCATAGGTGTAAATATAGGAATAATAGTGGTAATAATATTTTAAAAACCTATTGTAGAGTCAGTACCTCTGAAAGGTATACTAGTACCAATGAAGGGCTCATGTTTTTATTCCTTAGATGTGACAACCTCAATAACCCTTATTAATTCATCTCTAGTTACATGTAATAATACATCATGCAATCATGGATTAATATGAAGATATTGATTTAATTCCCTTTGATCTATTTAATTGAATATGTCATCCACATTCATTGTTTCTTCCATGATTATGTGAATGATATCGGGGAATTAAAACTAAAAAATTAGATTTTGAAACCTTAAAATTTAAATCCAATACCCTAATAATATATAATTAACCTTAAAGGAACCTATATTTTGTCAAGCACTAAGGAATTAAAAAAAAATCTAGAGTTTTAAGGATTAAACCCTAAAACAAAAAAGACCACCTATGAGGGGAAATAAGAAATCTTATATGAAAAATCAAATTTAAATACAAATATTTTAAACCCAAGGATAAAATAATGAAACCCTAAGGGAAACCTAGTTTTTTTCATGTTTAAGAGAAGGAACAAGTTCACCAATATATTTTATCATATTTTGGATTTAATGGTTTGAATAAGCCAAAACATTGAGTCTAATTTAGACTGTATAATATATGACTAGATTAAGCAAATTTGAATGTAATAATAGAGTGTAATTAATTTATTATAATTTAATATTTATGTAAATTATCTAGAAGGTAGGTTACTTAGCTTATTTATATTTTGTTATGGTCTATAATAGTGTACAATCATCAAAAAGGCTTTGTAGGGGATCTATGTTGACTCAGATCAGGAAGCAAACTATGAAACTAAACATGACAAGTTTGGTATTACCTGGATGCCTACGGTATCTAAAATTATGTTAGATTCATCTAGGGTATATTTGTAAGTCTGTAACATTTAGGATTATTATTCTTATGTCTCCAAATAACTCTAGTGTATTCAAATATATTTGGACTTGTGAGAACAACCTTATTTTCCTTCTGTTTACCTGAAAACCATAGCTTGTACTATTGAGATCAATGTGACTTCAAAAAAGGGTTCAAAAAGGATGGGTTGAGTTGACCTCAATTACCCCTCATTGAGTGGCTAAGTGATTCCTATGTTCCAATACTCTGAAGAGGGTTCAAACAACATGTATTTCTTCCATGTAACTATGTGTGTGCAATCATTATAATATTAGCATGATGTGCAATCATGTGTATGGATTTTACCACTGGATGAAATGTGATTTTGACCTCAAAAATTTATTAAAACTTGGCTCAAGGCTTATTAATTTGATGGGTTTTAGATTTAGAAGTTTTAGGGTTGTTCCTCTCAATGTGTAGATGAATAATAGATGTGTTCTTGAAAAGTGATAGATAGGAATAGGCTTAGGCTTGACATGCTTATATCATTGAATTTTTAGGTATTTTCCTTCAAAACTGACATGAAAAACATATTGGCTGACCCATAGAAAGGATTTGAATCTTGTAAAATAATCATTAAAAGGTGCACACATAAGTACGACCAAGGGAGATAATTTTGGTAAATGAATATGTCTGATTATGGATGGAGGCATCTAAAAAGCAAGAAATAGTAATCTGAGATTGGGAGATAATCTAATTAAGATGATAAAAAAAAATTATACAAAGACTAGAGAAAACCTATGTATCAATAATTTGGGAAGGCCAAAGTCATAGATAAGAAAATGTTTGGGAGAGAGTGTGATCAAGAGTCAATTATATACATGCAAGTCGTGTATACTAAGGCTTGGTAAAAACTAACATTTTTTAGTGTCTAATAACAAATATGAGTGTCTACACATTCTATAAATCATTAACACTAGAAAAAGAGTTTATAATTTCTCAAAATGTCAATCACATTGAAAACAATCATATTTCTAGCTCTCAACTAAAAAATCATGAATCTTCAAGGGTTTCATATCCAATGTGGGTAAAAAAACAACACTCATCTAGGCATTCTAAACAACAATATTTTTTTGAGCTTAATGATTCTCCAAGTGATGTTTTTAGAAACATGCTTTGAAACAAATTGATAGCACTACCTCCCACTCATCATGTGTGTATTTCACATAATTGATATAAAGCTAAATACTTGTGTGTTCACTATAGATTCCATGGACATTACATAAATAGGTTGTGATGAAATTACTTAGATAAATTTAATTCATATCCATGGATGTAAATATAAATATCAAGAGTATAATAACAATAATAGATGATAGTAATAAGAGTAGAATAGAGCAAAACCACACCAAATTTTGATAACATAACATAATAATGGAAATATAAGACTAAGCCACTTTGATGGGGAAACCTCCATAGTCAAGTAATAATAACATAATTCATAATATTTTCCTCAATTAATAACTATTACCTCTTATATATACCAAACTTAGACTATGGTTACTCTATAGGCCAACCCTACTAACGATATGAAAATATAGAGAATTGTGATATGACAAGGTAACATGCTATGTTAGACACAAATTATCCACACATAACCCTATACATGAAATAGGTTAAGGGTGTATCATCCCCCTCCCCTTAAAAACAACCTTGTCCTCAATGTTGACTAACTTTGAATACTTCTACAATAATGCATTATCTTAACATGTTGCATCCTTGTTGGTCAGATTCTTTCACTTGATCAAATATCCCTTAATGTCCCTTAATGATTATGCCCTCATCATCCACATTTAGTAACTCAGTTCGGTAAAATCACTTTATCTAATTACCTTCTTCAAGTAGAAGACATGATATACTAGATGTATGTGCACAGAGTAAGGTAAATCTAGCTTGTATGCAGCATTACCAATTTCCTGTAGGATGTGATAAGGGCCATATTAATTATGATAATTTTTATTATCTTTTTTATGTTTCTTTAAATAAATTTTCTTGTATGGTATTAGGGACATAAAGACCCAATTTCCCACTTTAAATTTTCTTTCACTACAGTGATAATATGCTTGTTGATTCATTCAAAATTGTGCCATTTACAAGGTCTTTCTTAGAATAGCTAGTACCTCCTATTGGTGTTTAATATGTTCTACAATAGATCAAACCTTTAGTTATACCATTAAGGATGAATTGATGGATGGTGTTTGGAATCCATACAGTGCTTAAAATGGAGACATTTTAGATGAGGTATGGAAGGAAGTGTTATCCCAACATTATACTAGTGGGAGCCAATGAACCCATCTTTCTTATCTTCAAATGTAAAACAACAGAGATAACCCTCTAGGCCTTTATTGACCACCTCTATTTTCCCATCAGATTGAGGATAATATGATGAGCTATGAGCTAACTAAGTACCCAAACATGAGAATAATTTTTTTAAAATTTTACCAATAAAGATAGGATCATGATCACTTACTATGATTGTGTGGGTTCCATATAGATTCTAAACTATATCCAAAAAATCACATGTTATTATAATTGCTATAAATAGATATGACAAGGCAAAACATTGGGAAATTTTTGTGAGCTTATCTATGATTACCCTGATGAAATTTTTCCCTTCTAACTTGGGAAACCTTATTATTAAATCCTAGGAAACCTCCTCCCACCTTTGGCTAAGAACAAATAAGGGTTGTAGAATACCTTGGGTCTTAATTATCTCACCCTTGTTTTGTTGGAACACCATGTGTTCAGCCATAAATTTATAGACATCCCCTTTAAGTCCTTCCCAAACTAAATTTTCTTGATTCTATAATAAGTTTTCAAGAATCTTGAATACCCCTACTAGAGACGCATGGACCTTCATAATAAACTTATGCTTAAGGGAAAAAATCTTGCACAAGTACAACCTATATTTATTCTAGAGGGCAATCTCTTTCCACATAGTTTTTTCTAAGGCACTAGAATCTTATTGGAGCTTCTGAATCAAAAATAGTATATCAGTGTCATGTTCCCATTTAGATCTTTCCTGATTCACCTACCATATAGACACTGCATTTAACAGTGCCTCTATGGACTCATTCTTCCTATATAGTGTATTTTGCACTACATTATCCTTTCCTTTCTTATATTTAGTTTAAAAATAATATCCAAACATTTTGGTCACCCATTTTTGTTGTTCTTTACATGAAAACCTTTGTTTAAATAAGTATTTTAGACTATTATGATTTGTCTTCACCTTAAAGTGTCTACCCATCAAATATGATCACCATTGTTTGACTACATGAATAATAGCCATAATCTCTTTCTCATAGATAGGCTTTAGAAATTCTTACCTCTAAGATGATGACTATAAAATACAAAGGATCATCCTTCTTGCATGAGTACTACCCCCATTCCATACCCAAAATCATCACATTCAAAAATGAAGGTATTTGAAAAAATTGGGGTTGAAAGAATCAGAGTGGTGCACATGGCCTCCTTTAGCTTCTCAAATGCCTTGGTGGTTATTTAATCCCAGTGGAATAAGTCTTTCTTCAACAAAATTTTGACTGGTATTATTAAGTTTTTGTAATTTTTAACAAAGCATTGATTTTAACCTATCAGACCTAAGAAGCCCCAAAGGTTCTTGAGGTTTTTTGGAGCATTCCATTAAATCATGGCCTTGATCTTGTGAGGGTCCACTTTGACACCTTCATGCAAAACAATGTGACCCAAATACTCCACATCTTTCACTCCAAAATCACACTTGGAAGGTTTTACATAAAATAGATGTTATTCTAGGGTTAACAGTACTTGATTCACATGTTGTAAGTATAATTCCCATTCTTTTTATGTATAAGATGTCATTAAAAAACATCAAGAGATTTTTTCTTATAAAAGGTCACAATATGGTGTAATCAAGCTCTAAAATGTATATGGTTCATTTTTTAGAGAAAAAGGCATTACCAAAAACTCATAGTGGCCCTCATGAGTTATAAAAGTTGTCTGATGTATATGCTCATCTCTTATTTGAACTTGTTGGTACCCCGAATGAAGATCCAGTTTTGTAAAATAGACAACACCATCTAACTCATCTATCAAATCATTAATTATTGTAATATGAAACTTATCTTTTATGGTGTACCTATAATTTGGGAACATCCTCCAAGCATCATCCATCTTACGCACCATTACCACTGGAGATGAATGTGCACTTTGGTTATGTCTAATAATACCAACATTTAACATAATCTATACCATATTTTTAGTCTTACTCTTTTGGACATATGGGTAAATGTAAGGTATGATATTTGGATGTTAATTCAACATTAGTAGTTGAATGACATGATCATGATCCCTATTAAACAATAGTCCTTTTGGAATTGCTCCCAAAATGAATAAGTGGTTATCAAAAATCACCTATAAATCTGGTTGTGTAGACATCTTTGTTGGTTGTACTTCTAGTAAAAAAAATTTGATACAAACCCATTTGCTTCCTTTTTAATAATCTTATACATCTAATAGTAACTAACCACTCTGGGAGAGTTTTCACATAATCCACTCAGTTAAAATGATTTTCCTTTAGAATGAAAATATGTGAACAACTCCTAGAAATTCATATCTATCATTCACAACATTATGAGCCATTGAATGCCAAAATGATGTATGCCCCACCCATGCAAATAAAAAACATCAGAGAGTCTAGACTAGAAATTTAGATACTATGGCATTTCCTCAAACAACTGAATGTGAAACCATTTACAAACATGACCTAAAATTCTAGAGCTAGATAAATAAAATAGTTCAAGTGTGCTACCAACTTATTTTTGATGAAGTTATGTGTACTCCCTAAGTCAGTCAACATTGTCACCTTTTGTTTCTTTAAGAAACCCACTATCTTGAGGGTTTATGAGGTGTTAATCCCTAAAAATGCATTACACAAGATGGTTGGGTATCTTATGATTCCTCCTACAAGTCATCTCAACCTTGCCTGCTACTTTCTCATCCTCCTCTTCTTCATTTTCATCTTCAATGTATAAAAATTTATTCTTATCACATTTACATATTCTGCTATATTTTTTACCATTGAAAAATAACCCTTTTTCTTGTTTATCTTCAATATGTAAGAATTTAATCTGGTAGGATAAGGGAATGATTATGTTGGAGTATTACAATCACTTCTAGTATTGAATGCTTGTTGTTTAACTATATCTATTTCCTCTACGTTATATGTAAATAAAATAGAATCTAATATTAAACTTGGATTCAACATGCGAACATTGAGTTTGATGTTATCCTTGAGCCCACCCAAGAACAACTCATTCAGGTTGTCATCTATGATATTCTCCACTTGAAATGATAGGTTATAGAATTACTAAATATAATATATTATAATCCCTATTTTTTGAAGTTTTTATAACTAAATAAATTATTTCTCTATTACACTATTGTCAGTGCATCTACAGTTCATCAGTAAACACTAGCTAGGTAACAATAAGGCCCTTTTTTTTATTTTTATCACATAACAATCTACACCAAATGAACTATTCCAATTTTCAAATAAATATATGTCATTACCACCTTATGTACACATAGGGTTTTATGTAAATAAAATAAATTCTCTATTTAATTGATGTAAGTGAAGGGATCCTTACCATCTAACTTGTGCTTGTCCACTTTTGGTAGCATGTTCCATGAACTTGTATTTGAACTTGGATTGTTCTAGCTAGGAGAACCCAAGTGGGTCATTGGATAGTTATTAGATGATGGTGATGTTTTCATATTATCCAAGGTCATCATGATAATTTGCAATTTCACATTTATGTTGCTAAAATCTCCTTTCATTATGTCCAAGTCACCTATGACCTCATCTGGATCTTCCCTTTTAGCCATGCTTTGTACTTATAATTGGATTTGTATAACAAACCAATAAACTCTTGTATCATAAGTTTTATACTCCATTTATTCCTTACTATTCATTTTTCTTGGAGTGGTTATCTCTTTTCCATGAACTCTAATATGTGGACTGGCCATATACAAATTTTGGAGTGTAGGGTTCTAGATTTAGGTTTGAGGTTTAGGGTTTAGATATTAAAAAAGTGTAACAAAGGATTATACTATTGTGATATTATCTACATTATGAATCCATTGGCTTCTATTTCTAAAGGGTGAAAAATTATCAAAAAAATAGTGTACCATAAGTTTATCCCCTTGTGATCATCTTGCTGAGAGGAATCCAATGACTGATGTTTTGCACAAAGGTGTGAAAAAAAAATCATTTTTTTTCCAAAAATAACATCAATTAATATTGTGTTAAAAATTAAAAAAAACTTCCTCATTGTAAGTTATGTTTTTTATCCCTTAATTCATAGAACAACCGCTTCACTAGATCTAAAAAAATGTGTCACATGACCTTGCCCAAATCGAAGATTTGATACCACTTGTAATGAATTTACCTATATAATCAATCCAATTCACAAAAATGGATGTAAATATAAATATCAAGAGCATAGAAACAAAACTAAATCATAATATAGTATATCCACACCAAATGTGGTTAATAAAACAAAATATTGGAAATATAAGACTTAGCCACTTTGAGAGGACAACTTCCACAATCATGAAATAATAACATAATATGATCCTCAAGTACTAACTAATATTTCCTATATATACCCTACTTAGGTTATGGTTTTGACATAGGCTAACCCAACTAATAGTATTATGACATAGAGAACTGTGATATAACAATGTAAAATGTTATGTTAGGCATAAATCAGCCACATATATCTTGTACGCATTATAGGTTAAGAGTGTGGCATAGATGTTATATGCAAAAATATATATTTATTAGCCTAATTTATAAAGTTAGATTCAATATTAAAACACACCCTAATGACATCTCTTCATCTCTTATACAATAAAAGCCTATTATTCCAATAATTATTGCACCACCTATTTCTAAAATTGCCTCATCTCCTATGCAAGATTTGCCTATAATAACAAGTGTGATTTTACCTAAAAAAGAAAATCCTTTTATCATAAGTATTTTTGTGTTACCTTTTTCCAAACTTATTTCATCTCCTATGAAAGAAGAGCTTATTCCAACAGAGGTGTCATTTCCCACAAATGAAAAACATTTTACAAGCAATGTACATTATCCTAAAAAAAAATCACCTATAACAATCTTACCTAACAAAGATGTTTTAAAATGCACACCTGAAGCAAGTAATGCAATGGTGAAGGTTTCCACTATAAAAAATAAAAATTATATTCTAACTTTGGAACTTTTAACCCTTTTCCCATACGTATATGGAAAGTGATGTGTTAATGTTTTCATTGAAAAATCTCTTGAAGTAAATGTACATAGTAATACATTATTATAAAATTGGGATACAATATTGAAAAATCAACTAAAATAAATATACTCCTGCCAGTTATGACAAGTTTGATTCAATTAGCAGTGACACTTGGTCCATTGCATTATCTTGTTACATTTCATATTGATGTTACTTTAGGGAAATATAACACCATATTGGGAAAATCATGGGTAAGAGAAATAAATACGATGCTTGATTTAAACCATGATTGTATTATATTTGATTTAAAAAACACACCTATTTTTTGTTGGAAGTAAGATGAATAAGGAGTGGGGTGAATCAGTCTTTAAAAAATTTAATTCAATTCCACTTAATCATTCACAAACATTCATTCAATCATGTAGATCAAATAATGACTAAGTAACCATTCACATATGCATGAAACATAAGAACACAAGATAACACAGCTTATATTTGGGAAACACTCAAGGGGATGCAAAACCACTAATTATTACCCTCTTAGGTCGGCCATGAAATGGATCTTAGGACATATCATAGACATGGATCAAACATGATTTGGGACCCTTTACATCTGACCTACCTTAATTAGTCCTAATCTCACCTTTACGTCTCATCGAGACTTAATCCCATTAGGTCTAATTTAAAACATGTTACACTTTGATATTCTTGGATAACATTAAAAAAATTTATATAGAAATAAAATATCGTATTTCATTAAAATATGCCTTAACCAACTTCACTTTAGGTCCACAACACCTTTTAGGTTCAACCACTACTTGAACCTCTTCTCAAAACACTGTTCACAAAAGCCCTATGCATACCCTAAAAATCTATCTTGAACAACTGAAGAAAAACATAAATTTTCCAAATAACCATGGAAAAATAATAATAAATCATTTATATGAGATTATATCTTCACCATGTTTTTTAAACTTCACAAAATAGGGTAAAATAACTCAAACCCTTCTCTGCAAATAACTCACTAAGAACTGCCAACTAGTCTCAAAACATAGTCATGGAAACATGAACTTATGATACCTGATAATACATAATCAAAGACTTCTAATTTATTAAAAATATCTTAAAATATCCTTATAACAACCTTGAATGAAATTATCATAAGCACTAGTGGCATGTATTAGTCTTGCAGACCAATTTGTTGACCTTCTCTCTCACAGACTTTACTCTGCCTAACAAACCATTTTGGCTTCAAAATTTCAACCTCTTACAGTGACTTCCAAGCTTATTAAAATCATTTATATGTCATTAAATTCCAAAAAAAAACATCATGTTCATTATATACATTAACTTAGGGCAAATATCCTCCAACTCATCACTGTAACTTGCTTACCTAGATCTGTCAGTTTACCTTCAAACATAGTCATGGTGATAATGACCTTCAATACATGTGTAGACACTTTCAAATACTTATTATTCATGTGTAATAACCTATGTGACAATTATACCATCCTTATATAGATAGATAACATGATCATATGGCAATATTGGTCTTGCAGACCAATCTCAAAACCTTACACCTTCATTGTCTCATCTACACTGGACAAGTCAACTTATGAGCAACATTTTCATCATATCTACTGACCTCCAAAACTTATATCCAACATGAAAATGTATTATATGTCTTTAAAAATATTTTCATGTACATGTATTCATCCCTAATTCATGATAACACATCCCTAATCACCTTCTCACTTTTGCTTGGTTTTCTCACTATTTGCACCATTAGGCCTATTAGAGATAGGTCAACTTGTATGACCAGTTTAGCACACTTAAAGGATATAATATTATTATAAACCATAATTTACATTAAATACAAGTCTCAAACTTCAACCTTCATCTATTTGGAAACTTTAACTTGGTCAAATCTAACTACTACATCAAATCTCTAAGAAATAAGGCCTAACCTATAGGATTCACTCACTCATCTAACAAACCAATCACACTTGGAGGTTATTGGGAAATTTAGATACATGATCCAATCACTTAAATAGCCATACTAAACCATTTTGATCACTTTAGAAGAATATCTTTCACATCGGGTCATTATTAGGGTTTTGGAGAGGGTTAACACTATTTCTCGTGTTAACAATTATTCATAAAGGATTGCCCCTCATTCCCAAAACTAATGCATATATATCTTATCTATGACCATTCCATAACTCTCTTTAATATGTTAGATTCCCATTTAGATGTTACACGTTCCAATGAATACTTAAAGTTCTTCTCGGGTTGAGAACCCTTCATTTTATGCACATGAGAGACCTCAAAACACTTTTTCTTGTCTTAACCATAAAATTTTGACCTAAAACATGGTCAAAAACTTTAAACAACATGACATAACTTTTAAAATACTCAATTATCTATTCTTTCCTTGGAAATTGATTCTGATACCCCATCTAGTCACCATCTCTCTCTTTGTTCTCTAGGCCTTGATCTGCAAGTCACATTAGGTCTTGAAACTGACCTTCTAGCCACTATCCAAGATATCAAAACCTCATATACAAACACAATAAACCACTCTCATGATCAAACACTATCAATCATACTTCATATGTCTTTTCAATAGCTTATGATGCCTTATTAGGCCAAGTAAGGTCTAGAGATGGTTTAGTTGCATACTAGGTCTGTGGGTCTCACCCCTGTAGGCTCACTTTGAGACTCTCATAAGTGATATAATGACTCATATGTATGCTAAAAAAACCTCATATATATTCTTATGACTCTATGTATCAATCTTACTAGGCCACCAAGCTCATACCTTCTTACAAGGTACATTCATGTAATGACCAGTGTCATGACTAGGATTCTCAAGCACTTGAAGCTTGAAAATAGACCTTGAAACACTCCTTGATGTTTCTACACCTTAATCACATGCCTTTCATGCTCCTTGGACAATATCATACCTCTACACATACCTCTTTCATGCTCATAATGCACATGCTCATGATATGACTAGGCTTCTCAAGACACCTTGTACTCAAATACTAGTACTCAAACATGCTTACTTGATCTGAAACTTGATAAAAACCTTAGAAGAATCATTAGGTTTCCTTTAAATTCTATCTTAATAGGGAGACAATATGTTTCCTTTAAATTATCTTTTGTCACATGGCTTCCTTGTCACATTAGGCACACAAGCTCATACCTCATAGATCACTCACCATGCATCTTTACCAGATGCACCCTGATATCAATGACATCAACCTTGACATCAAATGAAATCAATGATAACACTTATTAATAAACTCCCCCTTTTTCATTGATGGAAAAACATTCTTCAATTTTCTCACTCTCATCTCCCCAAATTGGTCAAACTCCCTTTTTGAACTTTTTCCCCCTTTGACATTAATGACAAAAGTCTTCCACAACTAACATCTTGAAACACACCTTTGCAATAAAATTTCAACATATGCACTATGAATTATTAAGTGATCCCCCTTACTCCATACATACCTCCTTCAAAAATAAATCAAATTATAAGACCACTTCTCAACACAAATCAAACTCAATCACAAACTTGAATAACACCCCCTCAAACCAAGCAACCATCATGGTTTTGCTAACTGGATAGTGTCTCTATAAAGCCTAATGGAGTCACCTCTTTCCATAAAGAACTAAAACATCACAAGTTTAGATATTCCTAGATCCCCATGCTCTCACAAGATTGAATATCCTTCAGTAACATTTTAGGCTTGATTTACAATATAGGCTTGATCTCTTCATCAACCATTTGATCATCAATGTGCACTAACAACAGGAATTCTTGACTTGTTTTCACATCTAAAGCATGATCTATCACATAAAGTAGTCCACTTGAGCTTGTACACTGATCATGACTCATCTTCAGTCTTTGGTTTTTATACATTCATTTGCCTTCTTTCTTGTACTCTAATGTCTTCAAACTTCTTGTTTTGACTTGATGACCTTCTAACTCTGTTAGGACAAAATCTTGTAATGTGTCCTACCTTATGAAAACTTTAGAAAACCACCTTATATATACCTCTTGACTGATGTGAATTATAACTCCTTCCATATTCCCATGAGTACTCATTCTTGGACGGTCTTTTACACTCTCTTGCTCTATGACCAAACTGACTGCATACAAAATAGTAACCATTGAATGAATTAACATGCCTTATAACATTAGGTTGTTTGATAGGTCTTTTCATGTTGACCTTCTTGTCTTCAATAGCCTTCTCTTTGACTTGGGCTGCCACCATTTGGTCTTCTTTGAAACTAAGACCTGTCTTGTCACTTGTAGACTTTTGACTATTTAAGATATCTTCTAGAGCCTCAATGATCTTTTCAAACTTCACAAAATTATTCACCTTGCTAGATGTTTGATCCAACTTAGATTTTAGGTATTCTACTTCAGTTTCATCCTAATGCATTCTTTTTCTTTATCCTTTAGGATTGCATTAACTACCTTCATATGTGTCTCAACTTGATTGATGATCTCATCATACTCCTTAAAAGTATTACTCAACATTTCCTCAAACAAGCCAATATGCTCCTCATAGTCTCTAACTAATGATCTTAGTTTGTTATTATTTCTCCTTTGGAACTTCAACTCCTCTAAGGCACTTACCAACTCAATCTCAAGGTTCACTTCAACTTCTTCTTCATCTAATTCTACATCAACCATAAGGCCTTTCCCATTTGATCAACCCTCATTGTTTGATTCTATGTCCATGAATAAGGTTTCATTATTGTCATGTTCAATTTCATTACTGCCACCATCACTATCAAATTCACTTGAGTCATGTCAAAAGAGTTATCTTATTTAGTGTAGAAACTTTTCTTAGTCTTGAATGTTCCTTTCTTACCTTCATACTTCCTGAACTCCTTGTTTTTGTCAGGTTTATATGCCTTCTTGTCATCTCCATGATGTTCATCATATTCTTCATTATGCTCAGATTTATCTTTATTAGGAAAGTTGGATGCAAACTGACCAATCTTGCCACAGTTGAAACATTTGAAGTGCAACTTACCTTTGTAATTACCTAAGCCAAACCTTAATTTCTTTGCAAACATGGATATTAATTTATCATCATCAACATCTAAACATTCCTCATCCTTGACCTTCCTAGCTTTTGACTTCTTCTCAACTTTAAAAGTTGATTCCTTCTTAGGATGTCTTCCTTCATTAGTTATCATCTCATAGGTAGTCAAAATGCCATGAAGCCCATCCATCTCTAGCTTGTCCAAATCTTGCTTCGCTTCTACTATAGACACCTTAGAGTCAAACTTAGGAGTTAGTGATCTCAATATGTTTTGAACAACATTAAATTATTTCACCTCTTATCCCAATCCTCTAATGACATTAACAACTTCATCAACCTTAAATAGGTAAGATGTAATTATTTCATCTCCAGTCATCTTTAGACTTTCAAACTATCTTCGATGGATCTGCAACTTGGACATCTTCACCTTGTTGTCTCCATCATAGATAGTATTCAATTTGTCCCATATCTCTATGGCTGATCCATAGTGCATCACTTTCACAAGCTCTACCTCTGATAGGCCAAAAATAATGACATTCATTGCCTTGGAGTTATTTTCACAAGCCTTCTTACCTGTTGCATCAGTTGGTGGAATAGGAGTAATATAGCCATCCATAATTGACTACCAAATATCATGACATTGAGAAATCAAATATATCTTCATCCTAACATTATAAACAGCATAATTTATCCATTCAATAATTGATTCTTACTGGTAGAGAAACCACCTTGAGCTTGTTAACTAGCCATCCTTGCTTCTAGGATCTCCTTTAGGCTTTTAGAATTGCTTCAAAGGACTAGGATCTTATACAAAATGTTGGAAGAAAAATGACTAAGAGGGAGGGGGGTGAATCAATCTTTAAAACCTTTACTTCAATTCCACTCAAGCATTCATGAACATTCATTCAAGCATGTAGACCAAATAATTACTAAGTAACCATTCACATATGCACGAAATATAAGAACACAAGATAACACAACTTATATGTGAGAAACCCTCTAGGGATTAAAACCCATTAATATCTAAATATGGACTATAGTCTTATAAGACAAACACCAACTTTATTAAATCACCCACTTCACATGGAGCACCAACCCCGACTAGCTAAGTACCAACTCAGTTAGGCTTTATCAAGCACCCACTTGCAAGGAGGCACCAACACCCTAGATGACTCATCACCAACTCATCCACCTAAAATCCTTGATAACCTTTATAAAAAAAAAATCTCATATGATAGATGATGATCTCCTTCTTCAGCTCTTCTCTCTCTTAAAACCCTCTCAAACTACCTTCTAGGCTTCTTCACTCAATTAGTCCTCTTCTTGATTTGATTAGGTCATATGACCTTGATTTCAATACACATAAACTTTACACTTTTTTTATGGTATACAAGACCTTCTTATTCTCTAATATATCTTATTCTATTCACTTGATCTTTACACACACACATAAGCCTAAAATTGCCTAGTATTTATACAAGTCACTTATTAATATCCTTCTTAGTCGGCCAAACATTATTAACCTCTTAGTTTGGCCATGAAATGGATCTTATAACATCTCATATATATGGATAAAACATTATTTGGTACCATTTACATCTGACCTACCTTGATTAGGCCTTATATCACCTTTAGGTCTCATGGAGACTTAATCCCATTAGGTCTATTTAGAACACATTACAATTTGATCTTCTTGGAGCACATTCAAACACTTACTATAATAAGAACATATCATATGTCATTAAAATATACCTTATACAACTTAAATTTAGATCCAAAACACCTTTTAGGTTCAACCACTACTTGAACCTCTTCTCAAAACACTATTCACAATAGGCTTGTGCATACCCAAAAAAATTATCTTGAACAACTAAAGCAAAAACATGAATTTGACAAAAAATCATGGAAAAAAAAACACACATACAGAATATATATGACCTTAATATATTCACCATGTGTTTTATACTTCAAAAAATAGGTCAAAAT
The DNA here is from genome assembly GCA_037957365.1 of Torreya grandis. NCBI lineage: Eukaryota > Viridiplantae > Streptophyta > Pinopsida > Cupressales > Taxaceae > Torreya > Torreya grandis. Next base: position 3,811,177 of record JARHVA010000404.1, read on the forward strand.
AACTCAAACCCTTCTCTGTGAATAGCTCACTCAGAACTACCAACTAGTCTCAAAACACAGTCATGGAAACATGAAATTATGACACTTGATAGAACATAATCAAGGAATTCCAATGCATGAAAAAGATATTAAAACATACTCAAAAAAACCTCAAATTAAAGTATCATAATCACTAATGTCACATATTGTTCTTGCTGACCAATTTTTTGACCTTCTCTCTCACAGACTTCACTCTACCTGACAAGCCATTTTGGATTCAATGTTTCAACTTCTTAAACTGACTTCCAAGATTATAAAAAGAATGGATACATCATTAAAGTCTAATAAAACAACATCATGTGCATTATATACATTAAATTAGGTCAAATATCCTCCAGCTCATAACTGCAACTTGCTTACCCAGATCTACCACTTTACCTTCAAACATAGTCATGGTGATAGTGACCTTCAACACTTGTGTAGACACTTTGAGAGACATATGATGCATGTTTATTAACCAATGTGATCATTATAACATTGTAATATATATATATATATATATATATATATATATATATATATATATATATATATATATATATATATATATATATATATATATATATATATATATAACATGGTCATATGGAAATATTGGTCTTGCAAACCAATCTCATAACGTTACACCATCATTGTCTCATTTGCACTAGATAGGTTAACTTATGAGCAACATTTTCATCATATACAATAACCTTAAAAACTTATATCCAACATTAATATGTATTATAGGTCTTTAAAAACAACTTCATGTACTTTTATTCATCCCTAATTCATGATAACACATCCCTAATCACCTTCTCACTTCTGCCTGGTTTTCTCACTTTTTACACCGTTAGGCTTGTTAGTGATAGGTCAAATTTTATGACCAATTTAGCACACTTGAAGGATATAATATGTTTATAAACTATCATGGACATTAAATACAAGTCTCAAGCTTCAAACTTCATCCATTTAGAAACTTTGACTTGGTCAACTATGATTGTTACAACAAATCTCTGAGAAACAAGGCCTTTCTTGTAGGATCCACTCACTCACCTAAAAAACAAATAATAGATAGAGGTACCTATGAGAGTTGGATACATGCACCAACAAATTAAATATCCATACCAAACCATTATGATCACTTTATAATAATATCTTTCACATTAGGTCATTGTTAGGGTTTTAGAGAGGGTTAACATTATTTTTGGTGTTAACAATTGTTTACAAAGGATTTTCCCTCATTTCCAAAACTAATGCCTAGAGATATTATTTATTACCCTTCCCCATATATCCTCAATATATTAGGTTCCTATTTATATGTTACACATGCCAATGAATACTTGAAAGTTCTTCTCAGGTTGAGAACCCTTCATCCTGTGCACATGGGAGACCTCAAAACACTTTTTCTTGCCTTAAAATTCAAATTTTGACCTAAAACTTGGTCAACATACTTGAACCAACATGTAATACCTATGAAAATACTAATTTTTCCATTTTTTCCTTGTAAACTAATCTTGATACCCCATCTATTCACCATCTCTCTCTTTGCTCTCTAGGCCTTGATCTGTAAATCACATTAGGTCTTAAAACTAAACTTCTAGCCACTGTCCAAGTTGTCAACACCTCATATAAAAACACAAGGAACCTATCTCATGCTCAAACACTATCAATCATCATTCATATGTATTTTCAATAGCTTATGATGCCTCATTAGGCCAAGGAGGGTCTAGAGATGGTAGAGTTGCATACTAGGTTTGTGGATCTCACCCCTGTAGGCTCACTATGAACTCTCATGAGTACTATAATACCTCATGTATATGCTCAAAAAACCTCATACAACCTCTTATTCCTTTTTTCATCTATCTCATCATTCCACCAAGCTCATACCTTCTCACAAGGTCTCTTCATGCCATGATCAGTGTCATGACTAGGCTTCTCAAGCACTTGAAGCTTAACAACTGACCTTGAAACATTTCTTGATGATTTTACACCTTGATCACATTACTTTCATGCTCCTTGGATAATATCATACCTATATACATACCTATTTCATTCTCATCATGCACATGCTCATGATATGACTAAGCTTGATATGACTAGGCTTCTCAAGACACCTTATACTCAAAGACTAGTACTCAAACATGTTTACCTTGATCTAAAACTTGACAACAACCTCAGAAGAATCATTAAGTTGCGTTAAAATTATCTCTCAACATAAATACAATAGGTTTCCTTTAAATTCTCTCTTGTCACATGGCTTCCTTGTCACATCGAGCACACAAGCTCATACCTCATAAATCACTCACCATGCATCTTTACTAGATGCACCTTGACATCAATGAAATCAACCTTGACATAAAATGACATCAATGATAACACTTCTCAACAATTTTTTAATGAAAAACATAATACAATGATGATTACAAGTACGTATCTAACCTTACAACAACATAAGAAGATTTATTCTATTATGATGAAAATCAAATAATTAGACATGAAGGATTTAAAGAATCGAATAAACCTATTTGTGTCCACATGCACATTTGTCAATACCCCAACACAAATAATTTAATTGGGTAGGACAATAACCTATATTTATGGACTTAATTTGCATGTATATTTTAACTCAAAGGCGCATCTTATCATTGTATTACAAATAAACACTAGTCATTTTATAACATTTTGTTAGAGAGTCTGTAAATATTAGTTTTCCCAACAATGACAACATACTTATTGAGACATTGTTTCCTAACATGCATTGAGTTTTGAGGGAAGCATAAGTTGTTGTAATCCTCTGCATATCATTTATTGTATTACAATCTTCATACACTTTATTGTATTATGTTTATCATGCTTGATTCTTGCATAACTTATGTATCACCCATCTAGGGGTTGAAATAAAACATTAAAAAATTTAGAAACATTGGCAAAAAAATTTAAAAATCTAAAAAAAATTGAAAATTTTATAAATACAAAAACATTGGCAAAATACCAAAATTCAAAAACATTAGAAACGTTCAAAAAATCAAAAATATTACTTTATACATATTACATGTTTACCTATGCTAGAGGTTTTCATTATCCATGGTTTACGCATATGCTTTTTATAGTATTATCTTGTGTGAGTGATTTGCATATTCATAAGATATGTAATATTAGATTTCACACTATGTACCCACATTTTGGATGGGAAAATTAGTAAGAAACATGTCTGAGCTTGGGGGTTTTTCCATTTTAGTAGATTCTTACATGGTGATATCTATCCTTATTTGTCATTTATCATATTGATCTAGATTACATTGATTGCTACATTTGTTTCTAGTATTCCTATTTCTTATCACACATATATTTTGAATTATGATTATTACACTATTACATTTACTATTTTTCCATGAATGTTTGCTTGTGTATGCATGTGTTTTCTTGTTTGTGCATCCTTGATCATAGAGGATCCTCTTATTGTCATGTCTTGTGTGAGTCAAGTTTTGGCGTGTCTTGTCACTAACTTGGGTGTGGTCCTAACCTAAGTGCACTCTATTAATATACTATGATTGTAGCCATGATTTATATCATGCACATTATAGTATACTTGTGTGATTTCTACGTTTTCATGGTTTTCACGATGCATCTATGGGGGCATGCTACTTGTGTGTGTTATAATTTCTTTATGTAGCCTAGTTAGGGGCTTGCTTGTGACATTTGGGAGCATAATACTCATTTCTCATATTTATTTGATAAAGGGGAATCATACTTGTAGCATTGTGTTTAATATGATATTTCAATAAGTTATACTTTACATGATTATATGTGGCATCACTAGATTCAAAAATTCAACTTTAAAATATGCAAATTTTACAAATCATTATGATTGTGGAAAATATCAAATTACTTATGTTTCTAGGATTATAACATGCTTTGGATAATTTATTTTTTAAACATATGATCTATGTAAAAACACTACAATGACAAAAACATTCATGTTCATATGTTTCTAGGATTGTAATACACTTCGACTAATTTATTTTTCTCAATATATGAGGCTTTTAACCCTTTTTTTCAGATGAGTGATTGTAATACAATTTCTTCATCCCTCATGTAAAAAGGGACATCTATATCATGAAATTTCAAATTCCAAAATATTCAAAAAGGCTAAGTGGTAGAGTGGCAAATTTATTTACTTCCTTGATCAAGAATTAGATTGGGATTCTAAAGACTCCCAAAGAGTTGTTAAATATGTTTCAACACTATTTGAAAGTCTCACTGGTGTAGCATTTGGGGTGATACCAAGAAAATATATTTGCTCTTATGCCCTCTTTTCAAATTCATGTTGGAATATTTTCAAAAATTAAAACATATCATGAGCATTTGACTATTTACGGCATTTGGCATTTGTTTTGTGTATATTAGCTATATTATATGGATGGATGCTTAACTCAAGTGTGCTTAAAAAAATCTTCATCCTTCCATAGGTAAGTGAAGGTGTGTGTTTCAATTATTCACATTTATACTTTGAAACACACATGTATTTCACTCACATAGCAACATCAAAGTGGGGATATTGTGTAAACTCTTAAATTTGGCACAAAACCCTTATTCCCAATTTATCTTATTTAGAAAACTTGTACATTTTAACCTATTTCTAGGACTACTTTGACCCAAAAATATGTCTATGCTTGATCCATTAAGCCAAAAATAATCTCAACACTTATTAAAAAGGTATCCAATAAAATATTTAGACTATTTCTCACTTATTACCCAACCCTGACTTAGAAACAGAGCTAGAATCATCTCTTAGTCAAACCCGTACATTGTATGGGTCTATCCTGTAGACACCTAAAACTAGCCACCGATAACCTCCAATCAAGCTTTAGGCCAATTTCCATCCAAAATGCACAATTTGTCCTAAAACACTAAAACATGATAAATGATGTGAAATTGATATATTCAAGTGCCGATTTTGGCCAGGGTATCCCTAAATGAGGTAATGCAATTTATGAGCCAGCTAACTATGATTAGATCATTTCGAGTCAAAATGCTAATTTTTCACCCACATGCTCTAGACGGATCTTTCCTGTCAAATATTTTGCATAGGATGTGTGCCTTCATTATTTGTTGTTGGTAACATCCTAAATGGGAATACAAATCCAACACATCTGACATTACCTTCCAATTCCAATCTAGTCAAATTTTGGACCAATAACAAGGCACTTTGATCAATTTGTTCTGATCAATTTAAGTAATTTGTGCACAAAGTGCTTAATCATGCTGAAGAGCTAATTAACCCAAATCAAGGCCTAATAAAAAATTCCATGGAAACTTGTTGAATACTTATTTTTGGAAATGAATATGGAATATCTGCATCATCAAGTAACCTCCTTTCCTGGGAAGACATCCCTAAGCCATAAATACCACAAATATCAGGATTCATGCCCTCCATGCCTCATCAATGCCCTCCATGCCTCTTAATTTCCCCTTCTTCCAATGCCATGGTGGGGATAATTACAAACTTAATTCCAAAAATTGAATTAATCCTCAACCACACATCTCAATCTTGAGATGGATGGTTGAGGTTGATTCTGATCAAATCCAAAAATCTATAAATAGGAGGCCTCACAACATCATTTCTAAGCTATTTTGGTGCAAAGTTATTGTGCTCAAATATCTTCAAGGACTTGATTATGCAAAGTTATAATGCCAAATTGATTCCAGGCTAAGTCAAGCCATAAGCCACAAGGTACTAAGGAGAGATGGAGGTAGCCAAGCTTCCATTGCCAAGGACTTCATGAGCACAAGCCGAGCAAGCCACCACTACAAAGGCATTTGAAGCATCCAAGGAAGGTGAAGGAATTTTTGTATTTTATTGCTTGCCTTTTAGTTACGTTTGTCATTTATTTTCTTTAACTAAGCTCTCCCTAGTGTCTAGGCCTAGAGATGTTATGTTATTAGTGTGTTTATTTCATTTTGTTTTCATTTTGGAACTAACACCATACTAACCATCCTCTCTTGAGTCAAATTCCTAGATCACATAATAGCATGCCTGACGGCACCAGACACACCCTACACATGAAGGAGATCATTTTGTAACTCTAAAATATTTATTTGAGCCTTTAAAACTCTTGCAAATTAATTTTCTAACTTTATTTTACCATTTTTATTTGCCATAGTTTTACATGATAACTAATGTTGGCAAGAATACCAATATTGGCTACCTGCTTAACCGACATTGGTTAGATCTCGGTTAGCTAGAGTAACTGATGTCGGTGGTAATAATTGACATCGGTCACTATGTTCTTCTAAAAACACAGACCCGAGAGCTAATTTTTCAAAGTTCATTATTTCAAGCTAAAAAGAGCTTCAAATCTAAAGGACATGCTAACAATTTTATTGCAAGACCAAGCTTGATATTTGTTCAAAACATCTTTAAATCACCTTTGCATGAATAAAAATCAATTAAGAACCTTACTTTGGTGTTTAACAAAGGACTTAGATGCTTTGGTAAACATTTTCAAATTTTGTAACTAAGACCAAGGGGTCAAATAAACACCACCAAACTTTTCATTTGGGTTTAAAATTGAACACACTTGTCAATTCCTGTTTGCAATAGTTATTTAGTTAGATTTTGTTTGGCAAAAAGAGGAATGTTACGTGTATGATTTTTCATTTGTCCCCTATAGGTAACCCTTGGAATTAAAAGTGCCATTCCTATTGCAAATAGCCTAGTCCAAAGCTTAGAAATAAAGTCATCTAAAGCACTCTCCAAAAACTTGTCAAAGTTTGGGTGACCTTGAAAATGACCCTAAAGTCTTTTTGTTTCATGCTTTCTTTATTTTTATGCATCTTGGCTTGTGAGGGGGACATCATCACCTCCCACAAGTTCTTTAGGGAAGCTTTGACTAGGAGTTTCATCTCCTGGCATTAACTTTATTTGGCTCCTTTAGAGTTACACACAGGACATAGTGTCACTTTGGACATTGCACTACATTGAGTGAATAGTAGGATGTAGTGGTTGCAAAAAAGACTAGACCTTTTTACAACAAACCAAGTGATACGAACCCAAAATCCATGCTTTTTTTTTGCATTGTTTGGTGTGAAAGTCATTGTGTAATTGATTCCCATAGATCATTCAAAAACTTTTTAGATCTTAGACAAATCCCCACTTGTCACAGAAGTATTGTTGGAGCAAAGTGCACCTCAAGGTCCATGTCACGGTACCATCATTTGAGATAAGTGGGGTGTAAAAACCCTATTATATAATACGCATTTACTTTTGGATGAACACTTAAAATATTCTCAAATGATGTATATAGACCGATTCCAATAATACCAAGCAACCTTGTCAGTTTAGGATCTAAGAACGGTTAATTAGTTGGTCTTGTCCTAGATTAAAGTCTTTTTTAAAGTCAAAACTTGGTGTAAATAAATAATCCAAAACCAAACACATAGTCTAAATTCTCTTTTGAATAAAGAGGCACTATGCTGCCCATGTGTTTCATCAATTTGCCTTGTTTAAAAAGTTCATCAAAAGCTTGAGAGTCATACCATCCACTTTGGTGTAGTTATGTTGCCTAATTGAGTCTAGACCTTTACCAAAGTTGTTTAAAGTCCTTCACTTATAATCTAGATTCATAATTATACCTTTACAAGTTCAAAGGGTTGATGTGTTAAGTGGGTTCTCCATTTACACTAAACTTGAGGGAACTTAGGTTTAATTTCCAATTTAGGTTCAAGGCCGTTTAAAGACTCATAATCATTATCATCACTTGATAGACTTAAGCCATTTTGTGCTAAACACTTGCACTTTGAGTCTATACACCACAACATTTTGGATCAAGAAATGTAGTGTTATGCTGTCAAAATTGTAGGAAATCATCTTTACCTTAGAGAGTTTTTGAAACAAACCTTTTTGTCATACCTTTTGGATAGTATATCATCGTTACGCTACCCAAAACATTTTGAACATTGTTTCACAGACCCTCTTTCATAGAGTTCTAAATTTGTTCCTACATTTTAAAACCATTTCGAGTATACTTTTGTGATATTTTATCTAAAATGGTTATACTGTTCACTTTTGTCTAGCTTGTTTGTCCAAAAGAACCCAGTTTTATACCATTTTTTGTGAGAAAATAAACTATAGCTAAAGTGCCTTTTGTTTCATACCTTATACCTAGTTGATCAAGTACATGTCTAAGAATCAAATTCCTAATGTTTATTAGAAGTGTTTCAAATCCATTAGATTAAAGCTTTCATCTATTTTTAAAGTCTAGCTTTTGACGTTGTTTGGCCAAGAGTCCTAGCACATGCCTTGTTTGAGCCTAGCTTTTGACGTCGCATTTGGCCAAAAGACCTAACAACTTTTATATTCATAGATTAGACTAATTTGAAACACTTCGACCTTAGAAATTGGAATTTTGATTTTTTAGGACCATTTACTTGCTTAACTTTGTGTGAACAATGAAACGTTAGAATTTTACACTAGCTTGTTTCCTCATAAACCTTTGCATAAACCTATTGATCCTTTTGACAAATCTAGACCAAGTTGGAACATCATTTGTTTTAGACATTGTCTTTTTTAGAGTTTGTAGAACTATTTGATATTTTATCACAGAATCATTGACTATGGATCCCAACATGTATTCCTAAACTTCTAGTGGACTGATGTACAATCCACGGATTAGTAATATGGTTACGTAGGAAGAAAAGGTGCAAGACCACTATGTGGATAATGTTGCTTATGAGATGGATTCTTATCCCTCTTATAATACTCAATCAGGGGCACAAGGCCAAGATCCATTGGCTAACTATTTGGTTAATACACCACCTTACACAGAATAGGACTAAAAACAAACCATGCAATACTTAGCTACAATACCTGTAGTAGATGAGCCAATACTTTAATAGTCATATTCTACTAATACAACTTCCATGTATGATCCGTTTTTGTTTGATTGACATTTTTTAGAGAACAAAGATGAGATTTTGGTTAGAGCCATAGAGGTAGGGGCTAAATTTCTAGCAGACTTCACCCATGAATATTTACCAAGTCTAGTAAAAGTGCCCCATAATATCATTTACGATCAACAGACTTCTTCTAAAAATCCTATGGCTCTAGTCCAAATAGTGTACCAAGATCTTAATATATCTGATCAAAGCAAGAAAATCATGGAAGAACACTTTAACCAAATCTAGATAGCATATCAAACATATCTGAATCTAGCACATGATTTCCATCAAATGAACATGGTAAGTAAGCCTCTCATTGACCTAGTACCTTCAATAGGACTATTGATAGAATTAATTAGACAAGAGAATCTAAGTTTTTACCCACTTATACAAACCACTTCGATAGATAACTTGATCCATTTCCCTATTATTGAAGAAGTGTCTTTAGCCTCTACATAGAATAATGAGCCAAATATAGTAGACAATGTGCAAATAGCATCCAACCTATATCAAAGTGGTACTACTACACAAAAAACTAGCCAACAATATATGCCTATAGTTAATCCCATGAGTAGATCATCATACCAAGGAATAGGAATTTCTACACCCTAGCCTCAACTAGTTGCTTCCTCAAGTATACAAGTTACAAGGTTAGGTAATTGAACAATGACCAATGTCACACCTCAATGACAGAATGTGATAGATCCTACTCCCCCTCAATAGGTAGTGAGTAGTATTCCACAACAACAGACACAACCTAGTATATCAACACAATAGAGGACAAACGCATTACCACCTCAATCAAGAGCAACAAATGTTCCACCTCGCCAGGTATCGACAAATATACATCTTCAGTCACAGACTAATATGCCAATTCAAAACCAAGAAATGACTAGTCAACAACGTATAAATATTGCTCAATGACAGATGTCAAATTTGTAACCCACTTTCATCTACTCATAGGGATTCATGCAACAAGGAGGTCCCCATGTTTCTTAGGTACCCACTAGACAATTTAAAATGTGCCACAAATCTAGAGATAGGGTCTTGGTCCATAAGTTCCCACTCAATAATAAGGTTTGATTAGTCGAAATCATGTCCTTTTTCAACTACAATAGGCACAATGTAGTTATATCCCTCCATCCCAACCACAAAATCCCCCAATTCAAACCTTTATCACCAACCTAAACCAAAACATCCCGCAACCAAATTTGTAATTTCATATACATCTTAATCTACATATGCGTATTCCTAGTCCATTCCCCAACCCAGCCAATGTACCCCAATAGGTATCTTCATCATACCTTGGTCAAAGTGTTCCACTTGTGACCTCCCAACCATCTATCCAAACCCAAATTCTTCATCAAACCAATATTCCACCCAATTTCCTATCCCAATAATTGCAACAGATGAAGGATCCAATTACTACCAGTCAAGCAGGGAGGCAGACCAAAAAGTTTAAATTGGATGATGTATGTTCATATCCATTCAACATGGAGTATTTGTAGATACCATTTTCTCCAGGATATGAACCACCAAAATTTGATAAATATAAAGGGAAAGGTGATCCTAAGGCTCTTTTCATCAAATTCTTTGTCGCATGTCAACTAGTGGCATATAGTGACATATACCTTTTGTTGTTGTTCCTAAGGATCTTTGTTGGACAAGCCTTGGAGTGGTTTTTGAAGTTGCCCAATAACTCAGTAATGGATTTTGATGATCTTTCTAATAAGTTTGTGTAGCACTTTTCCTATAATCTTGAACACGAAATTTTATTAGTGGACCTGACACAAGTAAAGCAAAAAGCTAGGGAGGGTTTTGTGAGTTATTTACAGGGATACAGAGTCTTTTCAAGCTATTTCACCCATAGTTTACTAGATAAACAATTAGCCACTGTGTTTACCAAAAAAATTCATAGTGAGATAGCTTATCATCTGGAATTACAATGCCTGCATACATTCAAGGAGATCATTAATAAAGGTTTGTTGATTGAGAGGGCACTCATCAATAAAGGAGTCATCAAGCTTAATTTAACCAATCAAAATAAAGTTATCAATCAAGGAAATGACCAACATCCCATCTAAGTGCAAGCATCACAACTGACACAGGCCAATAATCATGAAAGACTGAAGTAATTCAATCGCAATAAGAATGTTGTGGGAAATGGAGTAACCGAATCTCATCATGTCCAAGCTATGTAGACATCATCCACACCACCTTTTCAACTTACTCTTACCTATTAACCTCTCCAAAAAATGCCACAAGCACAATAAACAAAACCTTCACAACAAATATAGCAGCATTTACCATTACAAACCCCTCCTCCTAGAAGAACCGTCCCTACACATCATGTCTTTAGTAACCTAGGAGAACCTATTGAGTCTATATTTTGCAAGCTTGATATCGCTAATCTAATTAGTTGGCCTATACCAAAACATTATCCGCAAGGCATTCCTTATCTTGATTAGTACCGTGAAAATGAATTATGTGACTATCATCAGGTCAATGGGCATAATCTACGAAGATGTGTCTAAATCAAGCATTTAATCAAGAATATGTTGGAGAATGGAGAGATAAAATTGAATAATGATGCTTCCACTTCTAATCAAACTCTTGGGATCTATCAAAACCCCTTTTCCTAACATAACAATCAATAACAACAAAATAATCAGCAACAACAACAACAACAATGGCTAGCATAGCAACAAAATCAACAGTATCAAAATCAAAGGCCAAACCAATAGAACCAACAAAATCAGTAGTAGAACCCACAATGACAGAATAATGGATAAAATTAAGGTCAGAACGGTAACAACCAACAAACCTACCATGTAGTTTCACATGACTACAATAGGGTTGTAGGTCATATTATAAGGGGTAACATTAATACCATCTCCATTAATCCCAGACCAAACACTAATCAGCCTAGACCATTGCTAAACAACAATATTCAGTAAAATCATATGGATAATCCTTGTTTGACCTGGGAGTGCATATAGGAAAACCAACAAACTAGGACTTCCTCTTTTGGATCTTATAGTGACAACTTATCCTTGTAAAATGACCATATGCAAGTGCACTAGCAATTGAGACTTATCCTATCTGGTCCCATACCATTCCCAGCATCAGTTAGCAATAATGGTCCAGTATTTAATCCTGATCGTGCAATCACAACTTAAAGGTCAAAGATTACTATCCCAGGCCCACAACCATTCACCACTTTTCCTATCATCCAACTAGCCTTTCAGCCTTAGAATAAACCATTCACTACTGACCAAGATAAGAAGTTAGATATTATGGAATAATTATAGAAGACACCAGCACAAATTTTTATTTTAGATTTGTTGCAGATGTTAATAATCCACAAAAATAGCTTGAACGAGTTTTTGACCCAATCCACTGTTGCTAGTGACATATCACCTGATAACTTTCAAGCTTTGGTTGGACACCTAGCTCTAGCCCAACAAGTCACATTCAACCAAAGCAATATGTCTTCCCTTGGCCCACTCCATAACAATCCATTATACATAGTAGTTTATATAAGATGGCATACAGTGAAACATTTCCTTGTAGACAATGGATCTGGCCTCAACATAGTGTCTCTAAAGCTCATCAAGCTTCTTAGGTACACAATGATAGATCTCCAGCCATAAACAATAACTATTAAAGCCTATGATAATCAGGAAAGAGAGTCACAGGGCACTATTGGTTTGTCAATTATCATTGGACCTTTAACCCATGATACACTTTACCATGTGTTGTATTTTGAGTAATCATACAACATGCTTCTAGATAGGTCTTTGTTACATGAGATTCATGCAGTCCCATCAATGTTATACCAATGTATCAAGTTTTCCCACTTAGAGATGGAAGTGAATAGTCCAAGAGATTTACACCCATATGAACACTGCAAGCATCTTGAGGCCAAATTTCAAAGCTATAATTATCAGTATGATATGAATCAAAGTTCCAAGTTGGATAAAGGAAAATTTATACTTATTGATCCTTCACAGGATATTTGCATAGATCCTAATACCTTGGATTCCCTTTCCCACATGTTACCTCCTTAAGCTTCCTATCATTTCACCATTTCAGATAATGGACCAAGAGAATATGTGACCCATGATGCAATTCATATCGCCAATCTTCCTTAGAATCCAAAAACCTTTGGGTGACCTAAAGTCATCCCACATATGCATTGGCAATGAAAGAAAAAAGATATGGGACCTATCACATTTGTACCAGCATCTGGCATAGGACTTGACCCTCTTGAAGGGGATGACTCATGGTTATACAATGACAACCAAGTCAATTGTTATAAAAGTGCCAAGTATCCTATTCCTAATAGGATCATGGAGCATCACAATTATAAAGGAAGAGGACTCAGATTGAATCAGTAAGGAACCATTAAGCCAATTTCTATGACTACGTATGAAAGACCTTATAGATTCAAATTTAAACCACCTAGGGGTGACCCCACATATCTTATTCAAACTCCATCACCAGTGACTAGTGATGATGATGTCGATAGTGAAGCAAAGTTTGATCATAGCCTTACCTTTGATAACTTAGATAAAACCAACCTGTTTGATAACAATACCATTTATACCCTTACCTTGGCCATTCATCACAATCTATTGCCATTATATTATCCCCAACTGATAGATTGGGACCAACAAAAATCTAGTCTGTCGATTGATGAGTTCTAGAATGATGAGGCATTATATGACTTCTTGGGCCTTAGAGATAATGTTCTGTTGGGAGATCACAAATTAAGATTCTTAATCACATTGGATCTTGTAACCAATTTTGGAGAGAAAGTGAACACCCTTAGCCAAAAACAAATAAGTAAAACATTGAGGTCCCAAAGTGAAAACATCTTTGAGGCACTTTCTGACTAGGGAAAAAGTAAAGATAAAGGCCAGTCTAGTGGTGAAAATTTGTTTTAGGCACCATTAGATGAGGATGTTCATTCTTCTTTGAATTTAGACAAGAAGACCACCAATGATGAACTTACCTGTGGATCTGAGTTCAGTTTTGAGCAGCAAGTATTTGATCAAATTCTTCAATATTTTTTTGATATTTTTGTCACATGGCCAGATCTTCCATTAGGGGATTTAGATTCATCATGCCTAGGAAAATTTGAAGAGAAAGTCTTAACAGAGGACCCTAACATAGTTCAATAGTTCAAGTCATTACCTACTATCCTAGAAGATGGTTTGACCCTTTTAGTTGAAGATACATCAGAAATAAATAACGAGACTCCATCAAACCTGAAATGGATAAAATTGGTAGTGTCTCTCATTGAGGAGGAATGTGATGTCTTTGTAGCTTTATTGAGGAAGTTTGTGGATATTTTTACATGGACCTATTCTAACATGCTAGGTTTAGACCCCACCTTAGTTCTGCACCACCTTGTGGTTAATCTTGATGCCAAACCAGTAAAATAAAAGCTACGTAAGATGCATCCTCACATTACTATATTGGTAAAGAAAGAGTTGGAAAAACTCTTAGAAGTAGGATGCATCCGATCCATTGACTACTCTGAATCAATCTTTAATGTTGTACCTATTAGCAAAAAGCCTAAAGGGATCAGAATTTGTACTAATTTTTGAGATATCAACAAAGCTTGTCCTAAAGATGATTTTCCCTTGCCTACTATCGACATGATCATTGACTCCATAGCTGGTTATGAAATGCTTTCACTTATGGATGGATTTTTAAAATATAATCAGATCAAAATGGCATTCGAAGATCAACATAAAATAGCAATCACCACTCCATGGGGAACATTTTGTTATCAGGTGATGCCATTGGCCTTAAGAATGTTGGAGCTACATATCAAAGGGCCATGACTATCATATTCCATGATATGATGCATGATATTTTTGAATACTATGTCGATGACATAATAGGAAAATCCAAAACTAGGGCTGACCATCCAACAGTGCTACGCTAGATATGTGAAAGATTCTAAGAGTACAAAGTCAGACTAAATCCAAAGAAATGTGTGTTTGGTATAACCTCAGGAAAATTACTTAGCTTCATCATGTCTTATAGAGGTATTAAAGTCGATCTGACTAAAGTCCATGCTATAACCAAGATGCCACCAAAAACTAATTTAAAGCAACTCCATAGTTTGTAGGGTAAGATCTATTCAATCTAATGTTTCATCTCTTAATTAGTAGATAAGTGCCATTTATTTACACACCTTTTAAAGAAAAGAGTTGCATTTCACTGGGATGATCACTGCCAAACAACTTTTCAATAGCTAAAAGATTATCTTATCAATCCACTTGTTTTATTACCTCCTATGCTAGGAAAGCCATTCTTGTTATACTTATCAGCTACCGACCATGCTCTAAGGGCACTCTTGGATCAACATGATGACAATGGAAAGGAACATATTATGTACTACCTAAGCCATACATTGACTACATATGAACATAACCATACACCTATTGAAAAGGCTTATCTGACCATGGTTTTTGAAACTCAAAAACTGCATCATTACATGTTAAATAATAAAACCATTGTCATTTCCAAAGTAGATCCGCTCAAGTATCTATTATCTAAAACAACTTTTCAAGGTAAAATGGCTAAATAGATCATGCTTCTCAATGAGTTTGACATAGAGTATGTTAATCAAAAGGTAATCAAAGTATAGGTTCTTACAGATCAACTTGTTGAAACACCTCTCATGGATACCCAGCCACTCAGGTTTCAATTTCTTGATGAATCTGTCATGACCATCATGGATACACCCCTTGAAGAGTAGCCCTAGATACTATATTTTGATGGTTCATTCACTACACATGGATTAGGGGTAGGCTTATTGTTTATTACACCATAGGGGGATCTAATCCCTAAATCATTTAGAATCAGCTTTCCTTGTGTAAACAATATGCTCGAGTATGAAGCACTTGTTGTAAGACTTAGATAAGTAGTGCATTGGAATATATCTCATCTTCAAGTTTATGGTGATTCTCAGTTAATCATCAATCAGGTCATTGATCATTTTCAGACCAAAGATGATATGTTAGTTTCATATAAATCCATGATTAACACTCTTAAAAATCAAATTGCCAACATTCACTTTGAACATATACCTAGGGCTAGTAAAAGAACTGTAGATGTCATGGCTACTATTGAGTCTCTAATTTGACAAACAGATAAAGCTAGAGAGTATCAATTTTTCATCAAAAATTTGTCAGCACCAGCTCATGAACCTTTAATCGTTGCCATGATTTGTGATATTTTTGGTCATAATTCTATTTGGTACTCAGACCTTTACAAGTACCTTTATGACCAAGTTTTACCACCTAACCTCTTTCAAAAACAAAATAAAGCCTTCATTCATCATTCTACTCATTATAATCTACTTGGATCCACCTTTTATCATCATAGTTTTGATAGAACTTTGCTTCATTGTTTAACTTCAGTAGAGTCTACGCTAGTGTTAAGAGAAGTTCATGAAGGAGTATGTGGAGCTCATTCTAACAGGGCAATACTATCCAAAAATCTCTTGCGTATTAGTTATTATTGGCCCACAATGGATGTAGATACCACTACATATGTAAATAAATATGACAAATGTCAATGGCATGCTAATTTGATTCATGCCTTAGCAAAAACTCTGAAACTGATGTTGACACCATGGCCATTTTCTACATAGGGACTTGACCTCATTGGAAAGATTAACCCCACTTCATCTAATGGCCATAAACATATCCTTACCACCACTAAATATTTCACTAAGAGGGTTGAAGCTATACCCCTCACATGACTGAAAAGCAAATTTCCAAATTCATCTTCAACCATCTCATCTACTGCTACGATATCCCCTCTAACATTATATCTGATAATGAGGATCATTCAAGAACAAAGATGTAGACCAGTTATGTACTGAATACAACATTACCCAACAATTTTCTACAACATATTACCTTTAAAGTGATGGCCAAGTCGAGGCATCCAACAATACCATTGTCAACATTCTCAAAAAGATTATCAATGATGATGATCATGATTGGCACCACTAGATATTCCCTGCCCTTTAGGCATATCGTACCAATCATCATACCCCCATAAGAGCCACTCCATACTCACTTGTTTATGGTACTGAAGCCATCCTTCCCATTGAGGTTGAATTGCCTTCATTATGCATCTCTTTCAAGTATGTCCTGAATGATCATGACTATAGAGTAACTCGCTTGCAAGAGCTGGATCTACTTGATGAAAATGTACAATCACGCTCAACAATATTCAAGTATATCAGAACTGACTCAAAGGCCACTTTAATCAAAATGTTAAGTATAGAACATTTGAACTTGGTGATCTTGTTATTAAAGAAAACCAAAATAATACCATGACTGAGAAGATACATAAAGGGAAATTCAAACCAAACTAGATAGGGCCTTTCATCATCACTACAGATAATGGATCAAGAGCATACATGCTTGCCACACCAGACAATGATGAACTTCTAGAGCCAATGAATATTATTCATCTCAAGCAATACTATGCTTGAATGATAAGGTCTATTGTCTTTAAGGACTGTTTTAGTTATATCATTTTATCATTATTATTCTTTGTACAAATACCATCCTTATCCATCCTCTTCACCGTATCCACTTTTTGCTTCTAATTTATCGACCCAGTGTGTTCTAACCTAGCCTATTTGACCTTAGTTTTTCTCATTTATTATGCAATTTTAGCATCGAGGTATTTGATTAGTTCATTAATTAGTTCAAGTACTCCAGATAGGGAGCATATTTTGGGACAGTATGATAGAAGTTTCAGTAGTTGCATCCTTCATTTGTTAGTCCTTTCTTACCACCGGTCTTGCTACTAATTATAACTACCTTTAGGCAAATTAGTACCATTGATCTATGTCATTGTGTCTTGGTTGTAACTGCCTATGGGAAAACTAGGGGCAACAGTAAGCCTTGACATACCAACTTGTCACTTCTTATGCCATATTGTATCTTTTTTACCAACTATGCCTATTTTGTTTGAATTAACTACTACACTAGTCAAATTCCTCCACTATAGGGTAGAACTACAATGACTTGAGGTCCTACTCTAGGACTCTGTAGGCAGCACCCAATACTTGTTGAAGTTAGCTCAGTCACCCTTTTCCCAATACTCTCACCATTTTGTGGGTAACCTAAGCCACGCTCTCTCCATTTTGTGAGCAACCTAAATCACGCTCTCACCGTTTGGCGAGAAACTTAAGCCACACTCTCACCATTTTATAAGCAACCTTCATTTAAATGCTCCCACCATTTTGTGAGCAACCTAAACCATGCTCTCATCATTTTATGAGCAACCTTCGTTTAAATCCTCTCATCATTTTACAAGTTTGAACCATTTAGTGTCTCGTCATTCTTGATCGAGTTGAGACACTTCAAAAAATTCTAAAAACATGTAAAAAATCATTAGAAAAGAACAAAAACATTAACCACTTCTTTGCCTTAAGGTTCTGGGAACCCTTACTAAGTTACAAGCAAATAACTTGTCATTTAGTTTCCCCATCCTTTTTGGCCTTTTTCTCTCACACACTTGTCATTTTACAAGACCATTCATATTCTTCTATCACATCCATTCTATTTGTTTTCCTTAGTTATCACATTCTTCCCATTCCCTAGGAGAGCTACATTTGCCCTGATGTTTTTTATTGGATATTACATCTAGGGAACTATGTAGACAACATCCACTTGCTTGGTGTATATGGAGATAGCTTGACCACCCCCTTCCTTTTCTTATATTCGTCCATTTTGTTCATTTGTTAATTTTTCATCTATTTTCTAGGGGCAATGTTCGTAGGGTTTCTACATTGTTTGTTTATTTATTTCTGCTTATTTTATTTGTTTGTTTGTCTATTTATTTGTTTTCAGCACTATTGCCTTGATTCAGTTTATGTGTGTTTATTGGGTGATTTATTGTCCACACTTACAATTGAATCCATCCATATTCATATGTTTACATTGTCATCATGGTTTCTATCATTGGTGCATTGTTTTCTATTGAGTATTGGATTATGGGAGTCAATCCTTATGCATATTTTAGCCAAGTCCTCATGATGTTATACCATGATGCATATCGACATGTGCTATAACAAACCTTAGCTTCAATAAGTCTATTCAGCAATGGTGGCATCTCTTCAGCATCGACATCCTGATTCCATCCTAATCATATCTCAAACAAGGTAATTAAACATGAAATAATTTCAAGTTTTATTAGTTCAGACGAGCATCTCCCTACTATTAGGTTGTTCTAATTCATCATTACCCTCTTCCTTAAGTTATCATCATCCTTGGCCAAGTTTATCATATTTACCATAATCGAGGTCTAATGATTATAACCACCTATGGGAAAATCATTTCACATCATCCCACTTGCATTTCTCGATGATTATAACTGCCTTTGGGTAAATTATTATGTTATCATACCACATTGCCACTATTGAGGTACAATGCTTATAACCACCTTTGGGAAAACCATTGTACATCATCCCACTTTCATTCTCAATGATTTTGACTACTTTTTTCACTATCATTGTGTTTTTACCCCATCATCTTTCCTTTTTTTGGTCCCCTCATTTTGCTTCTTTCTTTTCGAGGGACCGTTTGTTGACTTACTTGTGCCAACCATTCCCTCGAGGGGGCATCTTACAGTTAGTTTATAATCTTTGTAGTTATTGGCATACAAGACCTTTTTCATTATTTGAGAAGACCTCATTGTTCTTATAGCTTGTAACACCTTCCCAAACAGGGGTAAACTGTAGACACCTAAAATTGGCCACCAATAACCTCCAATCAGGCTTTTGGCCAATTTCCATCCAAAATGCACAATTTGGCCAAAAAACACTAAAACATGCTAAATAATGTGAAATTGACATATTCAAGTGATGATTTTGGCTAGGGTATCCCTAAATGGGGTAATGCAATTTATGAGTCAGCTAACTATGATTAGATCATTTTGAGTCAAAATGCCAATTTTGTACCCATGTGCTCTGGACTGCTCTTTCCTATCAAATCTTCTACACAAGATGCATGCCTTAATTATTTTTTGTTGGTAATATCCTAAATGGGAATACAAATCGAACACATATAGCATTGCCTTCCAATTCCAATCCAGTCAAATTTTGGAACAATAATAAGGCATTCTAATCAATTTGAGTAATTTGTGCATAAAGTGCTTAATCATTCTTAAGAGCTAATTAACCCAAATCAAGGTCTAATAAAAAATGCCATGAAAACTTGTTGAATACTTATTTTTTGAAATGAATATGGAATATTTGCATCATCAAGTGACCTCATTTTTTAGAAAGACATCCCTGTGCCATAAATGCCACAAATATCAGGATTCATGCCCTCCATGCCTTTTAATTGCCCCTTCTTTCAATGCCATGATAAGGATAGTTACAAAATTAATTCCAAAAATTGAATTAATCCTCAACCACACATATCAATCTTGCGATGGATGGTTAAGGTTGATTCTGATCAAATCCAAAAATCTATATATAGAAGGCCTCACAACATCATTTCTAAGCTATTTTGGTGCAAAGTTATTATGCTCAAATATATTCAAGGACTTGATTATGCATAGTTATAATGTCAAATTGATTCTAAGCCAAGCCAATCCACAAGCCACAAGGTTCCAAAGAGAGATGGAGGTAGCCAAGCTTCCATTGCCAAGGACTTCACGAGCACAAGCCGAGCAAGCCACTACTACAAAGGCATTTGGAGCATCCAAGGAAGGTGAAGGAATTATTGTGTTGTATTCCTTTCTTTTTAGTTGTGTTTGTCATTTGTTTGTGTTAACTAAGCTCTCCCTAGTGTTTAGGCCTAGAGATGTTTTGCTATTAGTGTGTTTATTTCATTTTGTTTTCATTTTGGAACTAACACCATACTAACCATCCCCTCTTGAGTCAAATTCCTAAATCACATATCCTAGATAAACGTGTACACCCTACAGGGCTGTCCCTTTTAGTTTTTTGGGCCCACATGTTCATTTTCATGAATATTGTGCCTTTAGTCTTGTTTTTTTATATTGGCATACTTGGCAAATGTCCATAAGTTATACTAGGTTAGCCTATATATAAAATGTCTAACCAGATTATTTATCATCTAGTAGTGAGGATAAGACATATCTAAATATCAATAGCCAAGTCACATACAAGGTCATTCCTATAAATAAGCATCATTCAAATCAAGCTTCATTAAATCTCATACACTTGTGGCATTTTCATTCTATCTTGGTCTCTCTACATTTCCCTTCTGCCAAATAAAATTATTAGATTGCATGTAGTTTTGCATCATCACTTCTAGGGGAGAGGAGGTTCACAAACCCTCACTCAAGTTATTTCACCACACACTCATATAATGATATAAAAGTCTAACTTTTTGCATGCAAGATATGTAATTTACATCATTGCCTTAGTGGTTGCCAAAATCCATAACTCATTATTTTATTTTTAAGTGTCAAGTTAGTTCAAAGGGAAGATTCTTCTATTCTATCCATCATATTTTCAAAGTGAAGGTACAAGTAAAACAAGAAGATGAAAACACACAGGTAATAAAGAAACCTTACCACAAAACCTTAGCCGAACAAACATGGTCGCAACATGACAAACCCGACCACATTCAAATAGTCAAAACCATATGGATCTATCCTGATAAGATCAACACAAGATTGGGTTTATCACAATGAATAGGTCTATCTTAGAGCATCGCATAGTTTCCAAATTTTAGGAGCTAGGTACACAAAGTATACATAGTTCATCTATTATCTCATATTTCTAGAATAATGAAAAGGTGTGATCATTCTTCACCCTTTGTTATTTACATTACTTAGTCTGATTTCATTTGTGGCACTTGGACTTATTTCTTATCCTACCATATTAGATAGATTTGAATTCTATATATTTAGTCATGTATGCTTGGATCTGTTTAATTTCAATTAGATTATTCCTTATCTTACTTACAACCAAAATTAGGGTAAACACCAACCATACACTGATGTATAAAATTTATTGCAATAAGTACCTTCAAACTCTAGTACTAAGAAAATGTGATGCGACAACTACAGAGCTTTGCATCTAATATTTTACAACAATTACACAAGTTTCATGTAAAATTTCAAATGGTATCAACTATATACAATTTTTATACACAAGGTACTTGTAATCTATTTTTTTGAGATGAGTGATTGCACGCACTAGCTATTCAATCTTTCACATCAAAATGAGGACATATATTAGAGAAATTTTAGAGTACTTTTAAGTTAAAGCTAGGAATGAGCATTTTTTAGAATATATTGATCAAAGGTTACTTAGAGGAAATAATTATCTAATTCATGAATCAAGAAGTAGGAAGAGGATTCACAAATTCCCAGAGAAGTGGCAGATTTGCCCAATCTTGTCATAAAAGTTTGTAATTAGAATAATCACAATAGGAGCATTTGTTTTCACATTAAAATAACATTTAGTTTGATATAGATTAGGTGTATTCATTCCCATGCTCTTTTTTATTTAAAAGTTTAAGTTTCTTATTGAAATGTCGACTACTTTAGTAATTGGTAATTGTTTTTAGGTATGTCTACAAATTCAATGTGGATGGAACCTATCTTGATTAACATTTAATCTCTCTACCATTTCTTAGGTAGATGATGGTGTGTACTTCAATTATTTATCTTTATATGTGTTGATGTACATATCCATTCACTCACATACGCACATCAAAGTAAGGGCATTATGTAGACACCTACTTTTGGTATAAAACCCTTTTCTATAGTGTCTTTTCCATGTTTTGTCCTACTTGCCAGAGTTGTGTATAATTTATTATTTCTAGGACTTCTCCTATCTAACAATACCCCTCATTTGGTTCTTAAGCCTTCCGAATGCATCTAATGCTTCTCTATTCATATCGGTTCTCAACCCCAAGCCAAATCGCACACATTCCTATGCTACTAATCAAACTGTGTTATAATTTTGTTTGGGAGGGGATCGTTAGTCTCACTGATCATGCCTTGGGAAAAATCAATGGGCCCATTGATCCTATTCTTCATCATTTTATGGGTCCCTTTGTCTTTAGCAACACTCCATGTGCCTTGATTATTACTTATTACTATTGCTTGAGTTTCCTAACTGTGAATTATGTCCTAGAGCATCTTATTTATACTAAGTCATCTCAAGCCATTTGACGTGCATGAAAAAAATAGGAGAAATCTATGTGAGAGAGAGAGAGGGGAATCAAACATCCATTATTATGCTCCATAATTAAAGTTAGTTCCAGCCATTTCCATATCTATTGTTACAATTGCAATGAATTCATCTGTGTAGATCACATTATTATATTAAAATAAGGTTTTAGATGTAACATATGTAGTTGCATCTTCACATCTACAAAGAGGAAGCACAAATCCATTATTCGAGATTCTATTCATATTGCACAAAACTATGTTGAGGACTAATTTTGGCATGCAAGACATGTAGTTACAACTCCCATAAAGGTTACATGACCCATGACTTTGTTTTGTTGTGAGTCAATGGCAAGTTAAGTCAAGAAGAACAAAGAAGGCAAAATTTATGCATTTATGCCCATCATATCATAAAAGTACAACTATAAGTAGTTATAACATCTAGTGGCACACATGCACAAAATAATTTAGAATTTGAAAGTTAGCACAGGATAACTATGACACAACATGACATGATCATCAGTCAAAATAGGTGACCGATGATCTTTCCAAAGACATGAATGATCAATCCTATCTCTACATAGTGAAAGGCTCAAATTGAACAAGTAGATAATTACAAACTTGCACAACTAGATTTGCACTAAAAAATATAGATGACATCAAGGTGTGACCATTTCATCATCTTTTGCCTCTTTTCAAGTTTGATTCTAAATTTAGCATTTCCATTGTACATGTTTACTTTTTTTAACTACTAAGGCATATCTAGAAATAGTCTTTACATTGTTGAATGGTATATCTTCTCAGTACATTAGTTGTTTTGTTCCATTCATAAACATTTAAAAAAGAAAAAAACAATTACACCTATAAGTCCTCAGTGATTTCTACTTGTAAACAATAAGATTGTTGCTTTCTACACCTAAAATCCTTTCTACATAAATTAACATGACAATAAATAATGGTGAGTATAGTCAGAGCCTAAATTTGATGGACATATGGCCATATTTACTTTACAAAATGTAGATTTCTAGGTAAAAATTTGTGCTATATTTTTGCTCGACGTGTTTTGAATCACAACCCATGATTCTTCATCAGGAATTATCATGAATGAAATTATAGCCTAAATTATTGATGATCTTTATAAAGAAGTCAGGGTGCAATTCCATTCATGAGTAATTCCTGACGAGGAATCACAAGTTATGATTCGAAACACATCAATCAAAAATATAACACAATTATACCCATAAATTTAAACTTCTCACTCTTAAAGACTATGAAAATATCAAAAATCTCATATTTACTTTTTTTAGTAGTAAAATTTGATCATTTTTTTAAGAAACCATATTAGATGTAAGGTAAATTTTAGGTACACTGTAAAAAACTACAAAGGATTATAAAAAAATGTATATATTTTCTCTTATGTTTCTTTATTTTAAGATGATTTATATTATCATTTTAAGGGAAATGTTGAATAGATAATAATCATTCAAATAGTTCATGACAGGGAAGGTCTGACCATCAAATTTAGGTCCCATGTATAGTAACTATTGCCCAATTTTGACCCCCAAGGTCAAAATCTCAACCCATATAGGTGAAAACTTTTGGTCATGTCTTGATAACCTAGTTTAAGGTCTTTCCATGCCTTATATATCCTTCAAAAAGTCTCCATAAAGCCTTATTAGCATTGTTTAAGGTTTATTTGGATAAATTAAGGTAAA
This sequence comes from Torreya grandis, assembly GCA_037957365.1. NCBI lineage: Eukaryota > Viridiplantae > Streptophyta > Pinopsida > Cupressales > Taxaceae > Torreya > Torreya grandis. Next base: position 3,836,058 of record JARHVA010000404.1, read on the forward strand.
GTCCTATAGTGGTCTTGTAGTGGTCTAGTCTTGTCATGGAGTGATGGGAGTTAGTCAAGAAGTGTTATAGGTTATTAGGTGTCCTCAAAGGTCATTTTATGTCTTAATCACTTTGTTATAACATTTCATGTTGATTTCGAAACTTTAAAGCTCTTTTGTAGACTTTAGGGTAGGCTTTATGAAGGATAAAGGTGATTTTTGGCTAATCTTCATGTATGTCAAAGTTTATTGAGTGATAAATCCATTAAAAGACACTTTACAAGGACCTTGGAGCAATTAAATAACTACCACACCTATCAACAAGTCAATAAGATGTTAGAATCTTGTAATTCAATGCTTTAGAGAGGAATTTTGGCACTTGTACAGACTTATGAACTCATATTTTAGGTGAAAATAATTTATTAACATAATTTCATCTTCCACAAGTCATATCCCAACTTGGGACCAGGTTTTAGGTCTAAAAAATGCACTAAACTCTCTCTTTCCTCCATCACTCCCTTCACTAGCTCATGAAGGATATTTTTAGATGCATGATACAAGCCATACAAACAGAGTTGGAGGATAATAATTTGGAAAAAATTGGGGACCACTATGGGCTTATAATTTGTGGCATTGGTCACTATATTGAGCTCTTTAACTTTATGAACAATTGCTAAGGAGCTAAACTACTTTTTGGAGGCTCAAAACCCCAGTGTCTTAGGTTTTGGGAAGCATAGTTATAGGTGTGAATTCATGGAGGAAAGGTGAATTTTTTATAGGTTACTTAGATGTCTACACAACCCTCCTACATCATTCTCCATCACCATCTAGCTCATATATGTACTGGTCAAGCAAGAAAGTTACTCTTCTGCATAGTGTACAAGTGACTGTCATAGTTTATGTTTGTTCAGGGGTCCCAATGTCTGAGGTGATGAGTGAAGGTTTAATTTAATGTTTTAATCCCTCTCATGTGCTATAATACCAACATGTCTCCATTGTCTACTCCAACAACACCTTCTCTAAGCAATTCATAATGTTCTCCCATTTTGATGACTGTGTGTGTGCAAGCTACCAGTAACAATAAAGGAATGTAACGAAGGTGATTTGAAAATAGAGAGATGTGGCATAAAATTATAAACACCTATGTGACTCTTGTTAAAATACATTGTATCATCAGGAACATGAACCTTGTGCTAAGCTCCAACTGTCAACACACATACCTTATACATAAGTTGACTATACATACAGTTCGTATAGATGAATAGACATCTTGAGATGATATAATGTTGATCAAAAGTATATAATCCTATTGATAGGTGTTAAAAAATGGTACAAATTTTGATAGTGTCACAGTTTTGAAAGTTTTTAAGGACTTAACAAGTTGTCTTAGCAGCCTGTGCAAGCAAAAGAGACTTATAGGCCCTAGACCTGTAAATCCTCGTTGTGGACTAAAAGTTATTTGTTCTCCAAATAAAATAAAGAAAAAATTCAAGGTTAATATTATATCAGTGCATAAATAAAGTTTCATAAACCAATGAAGACACCAAACCATTTGTAGCCAAGAGATGGTTAGAAGATAGTGTTCATAATCATTAATGCATAGACACAAGTCTGTGTACGGAAATAGGAAGGCAAATGTTTGAGAATGTCATGAAATAGTCAAATGGAACTTGTATAAGATGAGAAATAAATCTCAATGAGTTTTTATAATGTTTAAATGCCATGACAGAGTTCAAGATTAAATCCCAGGCCTCATGATCAAATGCTCTCCAATAGTCACCTACAACCATGCCTTGGAAGGTATGAGCTAATAGGTGCATACAATGAAAATATAGTACATTTAAAAGGTTGTATAAATTTATTTAAGTGTTGGAAAATCTCAATAAGATGGTTATTGTGTCTAATAACTAACAAAAAGGTTTTGACCCTAATACATAGTCAGAACCCTTCTCTAATAACCACCTACAATCACTCCTTGAGAAAGTAGTCTTAACAGTTTTGTGTTTGGGGAAGAGTTAGTGTTTTAGACAATTTGGAGAAGAGTTATACACTAAAAATTAGTATCGAATTTATTAAAATATTAAAATATTGGCTTTGAAGACCTAAAACCCTCAAATATAGTTAGACTATCTTCCGAGTACCTATAGTTTGCAAGATGAACAAGCTCATTCTAAGCCTAAAGAGAGAGAAAAAGTGCATATTAAACATTAGAATATAGATTAGGTGATGGTGAAAGATATGAATATATTTTAATTCATGATATATCAAAAGGAGGTTCAAAATGATGACTAAACATAGCTCTTCAAACCTTACTTAGCCAATGCAAACAACACAGTCCTGCCTAAGTTCATGAGAGGTATTTGCTTGCTTGAAAGGTTCACAGGTTTGTGTGAAGTATGAGAATAGGTTAAAACATTTGAGGATGGTTTAATGGTGATGATACAACTACAATTAACCCTCAGACCTAACAATAAAGACACAATGATGTCAAGTCCTATCTAGGCCTAATAAGCCTATAACTAAATACACGGACATACAAGGGTAGTCATGAGAAAGTGTTTAGTTGGGTTTGAATTAAGGACCTTGAGGACCTTGAATAGATTAAGGAGTATATATAGGCATTTAATGAATCTCTAATCCCTGACAGTGAGGGAAATGACTCAAAGAATATGCTAAGGTCAGTTTGGCGTACTTGGCTACAAACCCTAGGCTTGAGTAAATGAGGTTTCAAGAGACATTTTAGAGAAAAATGGTGAAGATGACCATAGGAAGAGGTCAATTTAAATGTTATATATCTATATGGGTCATCTAAAACTTATATTAAGTACCAAAGTAACACTTTTAGATGTATTTTCTTTCCAGGCATCACATAATGCAATCTATTCGCTGAGGGTCTCCTAAACATATTCATATCTTCCATGAAAGGATGCATGGTGGCTCAAGCTATTGGAAATAATAGGAAAAAAATTTATACTCATGGTTTATGGCATTTTTATGTTAATCTAAAGCCTAATCTTTATGAATCATCCTTAAGACATTGAGGTACTCATAGGCTGCCCAAACAGGGCAGTTTCAATCCGATGAGAGAGAAGAAGATTTTTATGAATCCATATGAGTTGGGTGACATATTAAATAAATTGATTCATGTATAGAACTCTCATAATCATCACCTCATTCCATTGGTTGGTACTTTCAAGTACATAATTGTATAAAATAGGCTAAAAATGACAATTTTAAGCCAATAGGGAGGTTCATACAAGGTGTCAGATGCTCAAACTTGACATGGAAGATAATTAGGAGGTAATAAAATTAAATCACATGTTTATTCAAAGTTTCAAATGTGTGGTAATCCCATGGATCCAAAATTCAATCTCTAGACAGGGAGGCCTAATTGAGGCTTAATTAGGAGAGATAAACATATGAAAAAGACACTTCTACTCACTCTCAGGACCTAAAACTTAGCACGGAGTTGTAAAGCCATACTGGGTCCTAAAATATCCATTTAGTTTCCCAGGACCATCCATACAATTGTCTACACAAAGAGGTTTGCATGATTTTACGGCTATAAGGAATGAGGCTACTTTGGAGCTTTTGGTGCAAAATGAAATATTTGTTGTCCCCCAAAAAAATATCACTCATTTTTGGGACAACATTTAAACTATTTTGCTCTTACAGATCAAAATTGTCTCTTCCCTTTTCAAAATTTGTCTTGGGCATTCAAATTCCTCATTTTTTATGCTTAAATCTATGGACTTTGCAGATGAGTTCAATCAAAAGAATCAGTTTTTAACACTTGGTCATTTTTGGGATTGGTTCAGTGCCTTGGTTCAAACAAAAATGTTTAATAGTGGGTTCAAGAAGCAGGTTCAACATTTGGTTCATCTTTTGGTTCAACGTCAAATGGTTTAAAGGCAGGTTCAATCAAGCAGTTCAACGCTTTGATTCATCCTTTGGTTCAATCAAACGGTTCGTCAATCAGTTCAAGGCTTCGTTTGAACCGTTGAACCAAAAATTGGTTCAACGATTGGTTCAAGCGACAAAGTTCAAAGGAGTGCCCCAAGAGTCAAAAACACAAGTGCCCTTGTGAAGGGAATTCTCATGGCAAAAAGTGACCAAGGCAAACAAACGGACCGAGACAAAAGCCCAATAGAATCTCGTGGATGATGCCAAGTCTCAGCGGCCGAGCCTCACTAAACTTTATTTATGCGAATTGGTGGATATTGCCATGTGTCCCTCTTGAAGCTTGTTGGAAACCTCCAAGTGTCAATATCCGCAGTCTCTTCCCTTAGCTTCACTATTTCAAGAAAAGACCATGGTGGACCCGGGGATGAGTGACTAAATGAAGCAGAACATGCCAAGTGTCTACATCTGTGTGACTAACAAATGTATTCAGACCGCACCATGTGCCCATTGCAAAATTTGGCAGAAGTTGACAAGTTTCAATCTCTGCAATTTCTCCCTCTTGCTTCTTATTTTCATAAAGACTGTGGTAGACCCCTAGTGAGCTACTGAAGAAAGTGAAACGTGCCAAGTGTCTACATCCACGATTCTGAATTTCTAATAGCTTTCAAAGCCTCTATCAATAAACATTTCTCAGAGTCCCGTGGAAGTTGCCACGTGTCTTCACCTGTTTAGTAGTGGAATGTGCCACATGTCAATTGCTAAAGACCAACAAAAAGTGACTAAGGAACAGAGCATCGAATTGAATCTAGGACCCAATTCAAATAACCAAAGAAAGAGGAATGATGAAGAAGGATCAGATCGCTAGGTGGACATTGAAAGATGTAAAATTTCAATAGCGTGACTTGTTTCTCTGGATTGAGAAAAGCAAATGGGTAGATGCCCCTAAGTTCCAGCCTGCCTTCTTAACAGATTTCAATGCAACATGATGTGTTACTGTTCTCGAGTCCTTCTTGAAGAGGCTATATAAGGGACTCTCTTCTATTGTAAATATATCTCTTCTTTGACCATCAGAACGAAACTCTACCCAAATTGAAAGACACTTCTAAGACCTTGAGCTCAGTTTGTTTATCATATTTTGTTATTGGAATAAGAAATCAAATGGTTTTTCAGACTTTGTGTTGTAATATCTTTATTGTTGAGGAAACTATTCTTATGTCTTTTTCTTCAATATATCTTTTGTTCCTTTAATTCAACAAGCAGAATTAGTGACAACAGTCAAAAAGGTGTCCTGAAGAGTCAACTGTGGAGAGACTTTGTGCCCCTATAATTGCCTTTAGTGTGTTTTCTTTTCATTTATGTGTAAAGGACCTTGGGGTGACTTTATGCCCTCATTGTCCTTCGTATCTTACTCTTGAGCAATCCAGGTGAAGACTTTATGCTACATCTCGATTTGCTGGTTATTACATTCTTTGTTACATTTTGATGTTACTACCTGGAGTATTCTTGTGACTTGCTGAATAGTACTTCTGAAAGAAGAGGAGTGCTTTCTATCATTTTTTTTAAGTTTCTCTTTTGATCCGCACACATCATCTCTAAAGAAAGAGAGATGGATGGTTTGTCCTACCCTTGAGTATTATTTTTTGTTTATATATATATATATATAGCCTATATATATGTGGCCTATATATATATAGGGAACCTCCCTTTGATGAGAGGAGAGATCAGCCCCCTTCTGATGTGATAAACCTACACATTGAACGACTAATCTTCCTACTTTGGCTTATCAGACCTATTTTGTTTATCAGTACGCTGATCGACAAAATATTCAACCAACAATTTTGGGTGACTCTGCTGGGGAAGAACACGCAATTTGAAGTCTCAAACTTCAAGCTAAAGTAGATCCTGCTCTTTTCTAATTTTTATTTTGCAATCTGGCAACTCCACGTTATACTAGAGGCCAGAAATCTCAAGGTGTTATCGACCCTACTTTTGAGTTGGTGCAACAGAGTAATTTTGAGTTTTTTCCTCCACAACCTCACCTTGGACGAACTAGGAGTCTTCCTCTTGGCCCTACCAGGCCACCAACACAAGGCAGGGCTTTTTTTTCTATTGTTGGTCGAGCCTTGCCTGCCCACACTTCACTTAGATTAGTGATCCTACTTTTGCATAATCAAATCATGGCTCAAGGACCCTGGGGTAATTCTTTCGATCCCCTAAATTTGACTCCACCTCTGCATGAGCTACCACATTACAGCTTTTAGCATAGCCTGCTATGTAATAGGGGTGGAATTTAAAGACATATCGGTCAAGCTGTTCATGGAGACACTACAAGGCGCTGTTGTAGATTGGTTCTACCACCTATAGATTGGATCAGTGACTGATTGGGACACTCTGAAAGTCAAATTTGAAGCCAAGTTCAACCCTATAGAAAATGCACATGCCTTGCTAGCCCAGCTCACTCAGATGAAGAAAGAGCCTCATGAGCCTATGAGGGATTTTATTGCTAGATTCGACAAGCTGAGGCACAAGATTCCCATGGTCACCCAATCGACACCTCAGAACCTCAAATGATTCTTCATCAACTCACAACTGTCTGAAGTGAGTTTCTTGCTGAGACGGGCCAGACACATAAACCTTGTTATTGCTCAGGACTTGGCTACTGAGGTAGAAGATGACCTTATCTTGGTAGGAAAGATAAGGAGAGACCCTAATAAAGGTAAATCCTCTTCATCTTTTGAATACTCCCCTGTAGTCACCACTGACACAATGGTACAAAAGCTAGCAAATGAAATGCTAGCTCTCAAAAAGCAAATGGTGCAAGGGATGTCATCTGCTCTTGCATACAGAGATATTCCCAAGAGAACATTCTAGAATCAAGCATACCAAGGCAATGATGTCAGGAATCAGGGACAACAAAATCACCTTCCTCCCCCACAGAGGAACTTCACCCTTGAAGTGCTTCCAAATAACTTGGCAGTTAGATATTTTGAAGCTAAAGCAAATTTTTCATTCCAACTCGAGTTAAATCCTAAAGATAATGCTAATCTCTTCACTAAAGAAGAAGAAGAATTAGCTAGCGAATCCCATATTGGTTTCCTAAACTATCAGGATGAACCCAGAAGTGAAGGCCATGTAGATGAGAAGTCATATGCTGCATTCACCTGGTCTAAGAATCAATTAGCTCAACAAGTTGATAAAGAGAAAGTAGAGGATCGACCTCAACCAATAGTTTCAATTGCTAAGTAGGGATCCACTCTTCTTTTCCAGCCAAAGGACCCGGTGGTTTCAAGAAAGGTAAGTACCCCAAATGCCCCTACGCCTTCTACTTCAATTTCGCAGTCCAATCCTCCCCCTTTCAAAAATCAAAAGGATGAACTCCCATCTTCTGCTCCTAGCTCATTCCAGACATTTGATATCATTGACCATATAAAGAAAACCAAAATTCAAATGTCTGAATTTGAATTTTTGTAGTCCCATCTCGAGTAATTAGACAGACTAGTTCAATGTGTTAAAAACTAGAACATCCTTGTTGAATGAGCGATTCTCAAAGTGACACATGATGCTGCCAAAAATGCACCCACCAAGAACAACTTTGTCACCACTCCTCCTACTGCTCCTGACAGGACTGAACCTTTTTATGTCTCATTGCTGATAAATGGACATCAGCTGAATAATTACATCATTGATTCTAGAGCTTCAGACAATGTCATGCCTGCTAAAGTGGCTGAATCCCTTGGTCTCACACTGACTAAGACATTTGAGAGATGTTTCTCCATGGAGAATAAGTAAGTACCATTATTGGGGCAAATCAAAGATGCCCAATTTGCATTTGCAGTCTTTCCAGACAAGAGAATCAAGATGACTGTCTTGGTGGCTGACGTCCCAGCATCTTATGGCATTTTGCTTGGATGAAATTTTTGCAAGGATGTGGGAGGAGAACTAAGCATGGATCTATCTGAGGCAAAGAACCTTGTCTAAGGCGTAATGAGGAGGTTGCTCCCTAAAAAGAAAGCAAAATATGTGGTCACCCAGACATCAACCCCTGAAGCTCAAATTATTTTTGAATCTGCAGGTATGGGTAACTATTTTTTGTCTACAAATGAAATAGATGAAACACTTGATATAATACCTGAAAGTATCAACTCATAAATCAGTTCAATAAGAACAACAAAAAAATTGGTAGACTGCAGTACAGACCAAGAAGGATCCTCCATCTCTGATGAAGGAAAGTCTAAAAAAAAACTAGTATCAAATGAGATATAGACTTTGAAATTTGATGGTAGTTGTTCCTCTACCAGTTCAAGAGCTGGGATTGTTTTGATATCTCCTCAAGGAGATATGTTCCCTTCATCTTACAAATTACAATTTAGCAACACTAATAATACAACTGAATACGAATCTCTGTTGCTTGGCATGAAGGCTGCTAAAGAAAAAGGCATCAAGTTTTTCATGCCAAAGGAGATGTTGAATTAGTGATTTGTCAAGTAAGGAACTTATACCAAACTAAGAATGAAAGATTACACCACTACCGTAATTTGGTTTGGGACTAAATTGAAAGCTTTGATGCTTTCAACATTTCTGCCATACCCAGAGAGTCTAATAACAGAGCTGATGCACTTGATGTTTCAGGAACTTTCTTAGTTCCTCATTCAGATTTCAAAGAAGATAGGTATACCATTGAGCTGGTCTATAGACCAAGTGTTCCTGACAATGCTGATCATTGCCAAGTATTCAATGATGATCATCAAATCATTGCCTTTCTGGAATGAAAAGATAATTTTGAACAACTATGTTTTGAAGGCAGTGAATCTCAAAAGAATAAATCTGTGTCTGAATCCAGCTCAGATATCAATGAAGAATTCTTACAGATGAAAGGAAACAAAATTCCCAAAGGCTTGGTTTCTCTTGAAAAGCTATTTGACAAGCATGATAGATTCATCAAACAACAGTAAACAGACTCGAGTTTCACTCAAGGATTCGATCAAGTGAATCTGTCTATTGAAGAAAATCCCAAAATGGTCAATATTGGTAAGTGCTACACCCTTGAAGAAAGATTCAAGTTCACCTCTTTACTCTGTCAATACATGGATGTCTTAGCATATTCTTATGAAGACTTGAAGTCTTTTAGACTAGATGAAATCTACCATAACATTCCTCTCAAGGCCGATTCAATGCCATACAAGAAAAAATTCAGACAATATAATTTGAAAATATCAAGTACTATTTTGTCTGAGATAAAAAAATGTTAAATGCTAGAATCATCTTCCCAATTCATCATTTCACATGGATTGCAAACATAGTGCCTGTAAGAAATAAGAATGGCAAAATTTGCATTTGTGTAGATTTCAAAAATTTGAATCAAGCATCTTTGAAAGATAATTATCCTTTGCCAATTATGGATCAAGTGCTTCAAATAGTGACAGGTTCAGAGATGTTATCAATGCTAGATGGCTTCTTAAGATATAATCAAGTTGAAGTTGGTGAAGCAGACTAACACAAGACTGCATTCACCACACCTTGGGGTACATTTGCATATAGGAGAATGCCTTTTGGTTTAATAAATGTTGGTGCTACCTTTCAGAGAGCAATAGATATGGCTTTCAAAGATGAGATTGGTAAATTCATAGTGGTATACCTTGATGACTTGATTGTCTTTTCAAAGCGTCGATTTGATCATGTACGTCACCTACAACAAGTGCTAGAGCACTGTCTCCAGAATGGTATTTCCTTAAATCTTAAAAAGTCCATTTTTGAAGTAATAAAAGGGAAACTCCTTGGACACATTATGCTCAAAAAAGGCATAAAGATTGATTCAGATAGAGTCAAGTCTATTCAAGAACTTAATTTGCCTACAAGTAAGAATGTTATTCATTCTTTCTTCGAAAAGGTGAATTTCTTACGGAGATTCATCCATGAATTTGCTGAAAAAACTAGACACATTGTGAACATGATGAAAGGGAAGACCATCTTCAGCTAGACTAAAGAAGACAAATCAACATTTCAAGATATCAAAACCTCCATTGCTCACGCCCCTACCTTGGTTTGCCCAGATTACAACAAAGATTTCATCATATACAACTATGTGTCTAAAAACACTCTTTCAGTAATTCTTGTTCAACAAGACAAGGAGGGTATGGAATCTCCTATCTCTTTCATGAGTTACCCTCTCAAAACCCATGAGATGAAGTATTCAAATATAAAAAAGCATGCTTATGCTTTGGTGAAAGCAGTCAAACATTTCTGCTTATATATTATGAATTCACACACTACTGCCTTAGTTCCTGACACTACAGTCAAGTCTATATTAACTCAATAGGAGTTTGGCACAAAAAGAGGTAATTGGATTATAAAGATCTAAGAGTTTGATCTAGACATCAAGCTGACAAAGCTGATTAGGGGTAAAAGCCTATGCTAATTAATTGCTGACAATAAGCCAGAAGACACACAACGTGAAGAAACTGAAGTGAAAGAGACACCAATGGTCTTTTTTGTCTCCACTACCAATGAGTGGTATTCAGGTATTGCTCATTTCCTTACTTATGGTGAATGTCCTGCTCATTTGTCTTACAAAGAAAGGAGGACTATCAAGTTGAAAGCTGTCAATTTTGTCCTTTAGGACAACGGCTTGTACAAGTGAAGCATAGATGGAGTATTCCTTCGCTGTGTAGATAAAGAGCAACAAAGCCAGCTTTTGAAATATTTCCACAATCGGGCCTGTGGAGGACATTTTTTTACACCTATGACTGCTCACAAGATTATGTGAGCCAGGTATTACTGGCCAACTCTTTTCCAAGATGCACATAAGTGGGTGAGGAAATGTGAACTCTATAAGCAATTTGTTGGAAGACCCAAGTTAGTTGTTATGCCTCTCAAGCCAGTGATCATAGAAGAACCTTTCCAAAAATGGGGACTTGATTTTATTGGGACTATAAACCCATCTTCAAGTGCTGGACATGATGTTAGGTTGTGGAGCTAAAAGCTTCACTGTTATGCAAATGTGGAGGTTGTTGAGTGTTATAGTAACTGACGTCGGTCAAGCCAACCAACGTCAGTCATATTCAGTGTACAGAGCAACCGGCATCGATTAGGGGTCAGCGGGCATTGGTCAGATAGGAATCGACGTCGGTCACCTGTGTGTTTTCAAAACTGGTCTAATTTTAGATGGACAATCAGTTTGCATGTAAAGACTAATTTTAGTCTTGAGTCTATGTTTCTAATTATTGTAATTGGGAAGTCTAATTATTGTTTGGTTTGGGATCTATTTAAGAGACCCATAGGGCTGTATTGTAATCAAGGATCAAGGACTAAGGACAAAGAAGAGATCATTTCGAGTGTAAGATCAGTTGATCTGCAGGTAGCAAGATCAGGGAGATCTACAAGGTAAGTAAGATCAATTAGATCTGCAAGTGTGCAAGATCAAAGAAATCTACTTGGAGTACTCGGTGGTACTTGGTGGACTGGCAGTAGGCAACAACAACCATTGGGTTGATTGTCACTAACTGGTGGAGGGAACAACTCGGTTATTGAGTTGTGATTGTAATTGATTGAGAGAGAGAACTCTTAAGGGAAACTACTGTACACCCAAGAGGTGTGGAAAGAGTGTGATTTTTTCATTGTATTTCCTTCTGAAAAAGTGTTAAAACAAATTGTATTATTTTTCATATTATGTGTTGTCTCTGAATTCTATTTACATATTACTTCTAGTTTAATTGCGTGTTTAGTTGCTTATACAAAGGTAATCAAGTGTACTCTTAAGGATTAGGATCCTGACAATTGGTATCAAAGCTACAGGTTCATCAGATCTTTGTTCACTAACACCTTGGTTTCAGAGTGTGTTAAGTGTTTGTTGATTACAGGTCACTCACAAGGGTTTTTGTTTGAGTGGGAGTAAAGCAATGGCAGAAAAAAGTATGCTAAGAATGGAGAAATTCAATGGCAAGAATTATCAATTATGAAGGATGCAGATAGAAGATTATCTATATCAGAAAGATCTGTACTTACCATTGGGTGGGGTTGCAAGCAAGCCCATATATATGCAAGATGAAGAATGGAAGGTTCTTGACAGAAAGGCTCTTGGAGCTATAAGGCTGACACTGGCAGCTTCTGTGTTTTCCAACTTATCTCAGGCAAAGACAACGGTAGAGTTAATGGAATCTTTGATAAATTTATATGAAAAACCCTCAGCTTCGAATAAGGTATTTCTTATGAACCAATTATTTAATTTGTAGATGCAAGAAGGTGGATCGATATATAGTCATCTTAGTGATTTCCATGGTTTGGTAAATCAGTTAAATTCAGTCAAAATAGTTTTTGATGATGAAATTAAGGATATCTTAATCTTATGCTCTTTACCTGAAAGTTGGAATAGTTTGGTAATGGCAGTAAGTAATACTCCATCTGCTTCAAATATCTTGAAAGTTGATGATGTTGTTAGTGTAATCTTGAATGAAGAAATTCGCAAGAAAAGCACAGGGGAAACATCAGGTTATGATTTAAGTGTTGAAAGCAGGGAAAAGCAAAGAGAGAAGGTCAAGCAAGGGAAATTAAGGTCAAAGATAGGCAGTGTATCCAAATCCAGGTATGATAGTATAACCTGCTGAAATTGTGGAAAGAAAGGGCATGTAAAGAAAGATTATTGGTTGGTAGAAGATCAGCATGAAGAAAATAAAGAAGCAAATGATGCAGGTATTATTGCACGGGTGCTCTTATATGTTCCTTGGATAAAGTAGAATCTTGGATTTTAGATTTTGGTGCCTCTTTCCATGCAACCCCAAATAGAGAATTTTTTCATGATTATGTCCATGGAGACTTTGGAAAAATTTTGTTAGGGGATGGTAAGCCTTGTCAAATTGTTGGAAAAGGGAAAGCGCAGTTGAAATTACAGATTGGAAACATATGGGTGTTGAAGGATGTCATGCATGTTCCCATCTTGAAGAGGAGTCTAATTTCTATAGAAATGTTGGGTGATGAGGGTTGCACAGTAACTCTCACAACAGAATCTTGGAAAGTTTTCAAGGGTGCACTTATATTAGCAAGAGGTAAAAAAGTACGTACACTTTATCTATCTACTTGTATTACTGATTTTCCTTCTGTTTTATCTACTTCAGATGTAGATGCAAAGATGTGGCTTTGTAGGCTTGGTCATATGAGTGAGAAGGGAATGCATGTTCTTAAGTCAAATGGTAAGAGTTCAGATTTGAAAAGTATAGATCAAAATTTTTGTGAGCATGGTATCTTTGGGAAATAGGTGAAAGTGAGGTTTCTCATAACTGGGTCAACAAAGAAGAAGCACATGTTGGAGCTTGTTCATGCAAGTGTGTGGGGACCAGCTCAGGGAGCTTCTATTGGAGGATCACAATATTATGTTTCTAATGCTACAAGAAAGGATTGGGTTTATTGTATAAAGAGGAAATCTGATGTTTTTGACACATTAAAGAACTTGAAAGCCTTGGTTTTCAAGGAAAAGGTGATGGACACTATCAGCTCAAGAGGCAGAATAATTCTGAGCAAGGCAATGTTGATTTAGGCAAGGTTATGATCCAAAATGAGATCACGGGTAAAAATCACCACTCACAGGAAAACACAAAGACTGATGTCGGTTAGAAAACTAACGTCGGTGATCAGGCAAGAATTGACGTCAGTCTGATGGAGACCAAAGTTGGTGATGTCGAGCAGGTGGACACCGACGTCGATAAGGGAATTAACATCGGCAGGCAGATGGACACCAACATCGGTCAGGGAACTGACATCGGTGATCAGGTGGTAACTGACGTCGATCAGGTAAGAACCGATGTCAGTCAGGTCAGTCGCATGGAATCGACATCGGTCAGGTGTAGACTGAGAGATGATCGAGATCGATCACTGTTAGAATGAAATTTGGGTGGACAATAAGCTGTCAATGAGTCTCAAACGCCCATGTGGAGGTCCAAAAGGATAAGTAAGCCTCAAATTCGTTATTCCCCTTCTTTATACTACTTGTTGCTCACTGATGGTGGAAAACTAAAAAGTTTTGAAGAGGCAATACAAGTAAAATCCAGAAAATAGTGGGAGCATGGCATGAATGAGGAAATTGATTCCTTGGAAAAGAACCAAACGTGGGATTTGGTAGAGTTGCCAGCTGAAAAGAAAGCACTAAAAAATGAATGGATTTACAGGTTAAATAAAGGAGAGAATGGACAGGTGAGACAGAAGGCCAGGTTATATGCTCTTGAGCAAGCTCCAGGACAGTGGTATTTGAGGTTTGACAGGTTTATGACAAAGCATGGCTTTAGTCAATGTCAATGTGACCATTGTGTTTATTTTACTAGATTGGATAATGGTAGTTATATTAACCTGTTGCTGTATGTAGATGATATGCTTGTTGTAGAGTTACACATGCAAGGATTTGCTGAGCTAAAGGTAAAAGTAGCTCAGACATGTGCCAAGAAGGATTCAGGAGCAAAAATCTTTGGCATGAGTATTTTTAGAGACAGGGAAAATCACAAGTTGATTTTGTCTCAAGAGGATTATATGAATAAGGTAGTGGAGAGGTTTGATATGCAGGTTGCAAAACTGGTAAGCACACCTATAGTTGGACAGTTCAAGCTGAGCTATGAACAATGTCCTAAATCACATAATGAGATTGAGTACATAGTATGTACTGGACCTAATATTACCCAAGCAGTGGGAGTTGTCAGCAAGTTTATGGCCAATCCAGGAAAAGAGCATTGGAAAGCAGTTCAGTGAATTCTCAGATATCTGAGAGGGACCAGCAGCAGGTATTTATGCTATGCAAGGTCAAGCACTTCTCTACATGGGTATGTAGATTCGGATATGGTAGGTGACTTAGATGGTAAGTGAAGCACCACAAGATATGTGTTCACTGTTGGTGGAACGACGATTAGCTGGATTTCAGAGATGCAAAAGGTTGTTGCAGTCATAGAGGCTAGCAAGGAAATGATATGGATGACTCGGTTCATGGAAGAGTTGGGAAATGAGCAAGAGAGTTGCAGATTGTACAGTGATATTCAAAGAGCAATTCATTTTGCAAAGGATTCAGCCTTTCATTCAAGAACCATACAGCTTAGGTACCACTTCATTAGACAGGTATTAGAGGATGGACAGTTGAAGCTAGAAAATATCCGTACAGATAAGAACCCTGCATATATGTTAACAAAGCTGGTAACAAAAGAAAAGTTGAATCTTCATTCAACTTCTGTTGGTCTTCAAGACTGAACTTGAAGATGGGGATACAAGCCAGAAACAAAATTAGAGGATGTTGTTGTACAGGTGCAGCTATTTATCTCCAAGTGGGAGATTGTTAGGTTGTGGAGCTAAAAGCTTCAATGTTATGCAAATGTAGAGGTTGTTGAGTGTTACAGTAACTGATGTCAGTCAGGCCAACTGACATCAGTCATATTCAATGTACAAAGCAACCGACATCGATTAGGGGTTGGCCGGCATCGATCAGACAGGAATCGATGTCGATCACCTGTGTGTTTATAGAACTGGTCTAATTTTAGACAGACAGTCAGTTTGCATATAAAGACTAATTTTAGTCTTGAGTCTGCATTTTTAATTATTATAATTGGGAAGTCTAATAATTGTTTGGTTTGGGATCTATTTAAGAGACCCATGGGGTCGTATTGTAATCAAGGATCAAGGACTAAGGACAAGGAAGAGATCCTTCTGAGTGTAAGATCAGTTGATCTGTAGGTAGCAAGATCAAGGAGATCTATATGGTAAGTAAGATCAGTTAGATCTGTAGGTGTGCAAGATCAAGGAGATCTACTTGGAGTACTCAGTGGTACTTGGTGGACTGGCAGTAGGCAACAACAACCATTGGGTTGATTGTCACTAACTGGTGGAGGGAACAACTCAGTTATTGAGTTGTGATTGTAATTGATTGAGAGAGAGAACTCTTGAGGGAGAATTATTGTACACCTAAGAGGTGTGGGAAGAGTGTGATTTCTTCATTGTATTTCTTTCTAGAAGAGTGTTAATACAGATTGTATTGTTTCTCATATTCTGTGCTGTCTCTGAATTCTAGTTACATATTACTTCTGGTTTAATTCTGTGTTTAGTTGCTTATACAAAGGTAATCAAGTGTACTCTTAAAGAGTAGGATCATGACACATGATTATGTCCTTACAACAACTGATTATTTCACCAAGTGGGTAGAAGCAATCCCAACTAAGCATGTTACTTTAGAAGTTGTATGCAACTTCCTCAAAGAGAATATCATTTCCAGGTTTGGAGTTCCAATCAAAATTGTTACTGATAATGCAGCCTGTTTCACCTCTCAAAAAATTACACAATTTTGTTTCCATTATGGAATTACACTCTCTCACTCTTCTGATTATTTTTCACAAGGGAATGGACAAGCTGAATCCAGCAATAAGAATTTAGTAACTATTATCAAGAAGTTGGCAGATGACAATCAAAGAACATGGAATAAAGCATTGGTTGATGCTCTGTGGGTAGACATAATCACACCCAAAAGGGCAATTGGTATGTCTCATTTTCAACTTCTTTATGGTATCAATGCTGAGATACCAATCACCTTAGAATTGCCAGCCTTGAAATTGGCAAAGGCAATTGAAGATCAGACATATGAAAGCTCTCTTGATAAAATAATCATGTGGCTGACTGAGTTGGAGGAACAAAGAACCATGGTGGTAGACAGAATTGTTGCTCATCAAAGTCTAGTAAAGAAACTCTTTGACCAGAAGGCCAGAAATCGTGATTTCTAGATTGGAGATCAAGTCCTGCTGTGGGACAAAATGAGAGAACCAAAGGGGATGCATGGAAAGTTTGACTCCCTTTGGAGAGGCCCATTTATAATTCATCAGCACATTGGTGAAAACATATTTCTGCTAAAATATCAAGATGGCACACTCTTTTCTTTACCTCACAATGGGCAGCATCTGAAACACTTCAACTCTTGAAGTATCAGATCATTGCATATGTATATATGTATAATTGTACAGTTTTTAATTCTATTTTATTTTGTTTGTTTCTGTTTTTGATGCCTTTCATTTCTAGGTAGCATGACTTCGTAACCCAATGGTACACATGAAGACACTGGAGATTCTGGATTCTACTCCTTTCAATTATTTTTGCAATTGACAGAAGTTCCCCAACTAGAGCCAGTTGTTGTCCCCCAAAAAAATATCACTCATTTTTGGGACAACATTTGAACTATTTTTGGTCTTATAGATCAAAATTGTCTATTCCCTTTTCAAAAAATTTCTTGGGCATTCAAATTCCTCATTTTTCAAGCTTGAATCTACGGACTCTGTAGGTGGGTTCAATCAAAAGAATCAGTTTTTAACACTTGGTCATTTTCAGGATTGGTTCAGTGCCTTGGTTCAAACAAAAATGTTCAAAAGTGAGTTCAAGCAGCAGGTCAACGTTTGGTTCATCCTTTGGTTCAACGTCAAATGGTTCAAAGGCGGGTTCAATCAAGCGGTTCAATGCTTTGATTCATCCTTTGGTTCAATCAAACGGTTCAAGGCTTCGTTTGAATCGTTGAACCAAAACTTGGTTCAACGGTTGGTTCAAGCGACAAAGTTCAAAGGAGTGCCCCAAGAGTCAAAGACACAAGTGCCCTTGCGAAGGGAATTCTCGTGGCAAAAAGTGACCAAGGCAAACAAACAGACCGAGACAAAAGCCCAACAGAATCCCACAGATGCTACCAAGTGTCGACGACTGAGCCTCACTAAACTTTGTTTCTACGAATTGGTGGATATTGCCATGTGTCCCTCTTGAAGCTTGTCGGAAGCCTCCAAGTGTCAATATCCGTAGTCTCTTCCCTTAGCTTCACTGTTTCGAGCAAAGACCATGGTGGACCCGGGGATGAGTGACTAAATGAAGTGAAACGCGCCAAGTGTCTGCATCCGCGCGACTAACAAATGTATTCAAACTGTGCCATGTGCCCCTTGCAAAATTCGGCAGAAGCTGACAAGTGTCAATCTCTGCAATTTCTCCCTCCTGCTTCTTATTTTCATAAAGACTATGGTAGACCCCCAGTGAGCTGTTGAAGAAAGTGAAATGCGCCAAGTGTCTGCATCCGTGATTCTAAATTTCTAATAGGTTTCAAAGCCTCTATCAATAAATGTTTCTCAGAGTCCCGCGAAAGTTGCCACGTGTCTTCACCTGTTTAGCAGCGGAATGTGCCACGCGTCAATTGCTAAAGACCAGCAAAAAGTGACTAAGGAACATATCATCGAATTGAATCTAGGACCCAATTCAAATAACCAAAGAAAGAGGAATGATGAAGAAGGATCAGATCGCCATGTGGACATTGAAAGATGTAAACTTTCAATAGCGTGACTTGTTTCTCTGCATTGAGAAAAGCAAATGGGTAGATGCCCCTAAGTTCCAGCCTACCTTCTTAACATATTTCAATGCAACATGATGTGTTATTGTTCCCGAGTCCTTCTTGAAGAGGCTATATAAGGGACTCTCTTCTATTGTAAATATGTCTCTTTTTTTACCATCAAAACGAAACTCTGCCCAAATTAAAAGCCACTTTTGAGACTTTGAGCTCAGTTTGTTTATCATATTTTGTTATTGGAATAAGAAAGCAAATGGTTTTTCAGACTTTGTGCTGTAATATCTTTGTTGTTGAGAAAACTGTTCTTATGTCTTTTTCTTCAATATATCTTTTGTTCCTTTAATTCAACAAGCAGAATTAGTGACAACAGTCAAAAAGGTGTCCTGAAGAGTCAATTGTGGAGAGACTTTGTGCCCCCATAATTGCCTTTAGTGTGTTTTCTTTTCATTTATGTGTAAAGGACCTTGGGGCGACTTTGTGCCCTCATTGTCCTTCGTATCTTACTCTTGAGCAATCCAGGTGAAGACTTTGTGCTACATCTCGATTTGCTGGACCTGGAGTATTCTTGTGACTTGCTGAATAGTACTTTTGAAAGAAGAGGAGTGCTTTCTGTCATTTTTCTTAAGTTTCTCCTTTGATCTGCACACATCATCTCTGAAGAAAGAGAGATGGATGGTTTGTCCTACCCTTGAGTATTATTATATATATATATATATATATATATATATATATATATATATATATATATAGCCTATCTATAGGGAACCTCTCCTTGATGAGAGGAGGGATCAGTCCCCTTCTGATGTGATAAACCTACACATTTGGACGACTAATCTTCCTACTTTGGCTGATCAGACCTATTTTGTTTATTAGTATGCTGATCGACAAAATATTCAACCAACAATATTGAGGGTAGTTTAAGACTTCCAAATGAGTTTTTGTAGGTTTAGTATGATGTGAATAGGACATACATGGAGAGAGAATGAATTGGATAAGATGAATTCAAGTTTTGACACTTGTAAGCAAGATTGACCTAGTGAGATGAAGAGACTTCTAAACACCTAGCAAAAGAATGAAGTGATGTGTCAAAGGGAACATTTAGAGATCAGTTGATAGATGTCAAGAGCAGAGCAAAGGTGTAACTCAACATGATATGACCATCAAGAAAGCCCCTTGTCATTCCACAAGCCAAGGCAAAGGGTAATTTTAGAGAGATAGTCAAGGTGTTAAGCAAAGTTTAAAACCTCCACGCCAGTTGGAGCAGAAGACCATATTTAGGAGATTGATATTTATCTTTGAAGACCTGATGGGGCATTTTCAAATTTATTTCTTCTTGTAACTCCTTTTAGACACCTATCTCTCTCTCCCTCTCCTATGCCCTTCTCTCCTTCTCTCACTTTCTCTATATATTGAGCCTTACTTGGCTAAGTTTGTATCCTCCACCTATACACCCTGCTCATTTATAGCCTTTGACCAATGAAGAATAACCTAGTTTTACCTTCTGCATGGACTAGTTTGAATATGCATACTTGATTAGTTGATCTTGTTAAGTGATATGCTTACTTTCTTGGCATGCTTGTCCTTATTTAACATTCATGTTTAGTTTGAAATCCTTTTTACATGTCTCTTGAAGTGTTCAAATGGAGTGTGTAGGGATTTAGTGAGTTGTCTTTCATTAGTGTCATGTCATGACCTCTTAATTAGTCCTCCTACCTCAAGCTTGCTTCACAAACCTTCATGAGAAACATTGATGTAGAGAGGCAGATTTGGATTATTGTCATGTGCAGGTTAGTCTCTTGTTTGAAGTGCACTTGTAGTTGGTTGGTAGTGATCAAATATATTTGGTGCATCACTTCCATTAGAGTAGGTTTCTCTCCCTTTTCCTAGCAAGTGTTAGAGTAGTGTTTGAGCCTAAGTGATTCATCAAGGGGAGCTAACCCTTTGACCTAGAGATTCTCATCTCCAATAAGGTACCCACAACCTCGAGGTGTTTCCATGTTACATCAAATTTGGAAGGCTTGAACTACCTTCAAAAGGGTGCAAATTTGAATGATAACAGTAACCACGCATAATAATCTATAAAATTCAAGAATCAAAACACACTCATGCATAAACTCTACAAATAATCTAGAGATGAAAACAATGGATGAATGAAATGATTTTAATTACATTTATGAGAGTAAAATCACCTATGGAACCACCAATTATTCTAATTGCTCCAACTACTCAAATCGCGAGACCAATAATATCCTTTCTAAGGCTACTCCTCCTCTTGCTGATTTGAGTTAACACCTCTCACACCCTTTTTATTTTGTTACCCGCAAATAGCTTTACCATATAACCAACTCTAAATGTTTCCTCATATTTAACTCAGATGTGTGTACTTTGAACATTCAGAAATAAAATGTTCCTCCATTTAAACTAAGTTAACAACTCTCTCACCCCTTTTATCTTGTTATTTGCAAATAACTTTACTATAAAACCAACTCTAAATGTTTTCTCATATCTAATTGGGATGTGTGTACTTTAAACATTTAAAAATAAAATATTCCTCCATTTGAAATACACTCCCATGCATAAAACACAAATCCTTTCTTTCCATTCCAAAAAGAAAAAGAAAAAGCCTAAAACATAGAGATAGGTGGTTAAAGATTTGTGGGCTAATGTACTCAAAGTCCCGACAGACAATAATTATGTGAACTGGATTAATAGCTAAAATACCTAATCAATAATAGCTGACCAGGAATCCGTCTTTATCATACTCTAGCACAGAATGTGAAGTAATAACCTGCACGTAAGTATCGGATAATGTCTACAAAATATGATAAGCAGTGTGGCAAATGAGGCGCTAAGACCAGCAAGTCCCAGGACTCAGGACTAGCCGAGGAAGAGGAACACCAATGGCCATTTCCATTTCAATGCCAGTCAAGCCAATGGGCATTCCTTATTTGGCCTTCCCTATCTACCCACATCATTCCCTTCTCAAATTCGATTCATTCTCTCTCTCTCTCATAAACCCCTGCAAAGCGTCATTTTTCAATGCCACACCCACTTCTCATAAGCATCCCATCATGGTCAGAAAATATAGTGGACAAGGGACATCTACAAATCCAAAGGTAATAGCTTCACGACAGAATAGATGCCCAAATGGCTTAGGATTTGAAATGTTTTAGCCCAAAATGGCGGTTTTAGTAGCATTAGTTGCATACTATTGTTATATGAATTTTGTTTTGCGGGTAGTAAGAGTAAAAGATAAACCAGAGAGGCCCAAATGGATTAAGACTTGATATGTTGTAGTCCAAACTGGTGAATTTTAGTAGCCTTAGTTGCCTACTATTGATATATAACTTTTCCATCCTGGCCAGTGCATAAGATTATACGCAGCAAAATATAAGGCAGAGTAAAAGATAAACCAGAAAGGCCCAAATGGATTAGGACTCACGAGTTGATATGTTTTAGCCCAAACTGATGAGTCTTAGTAGCCTTAGTTGCCTGCCGTTGATATATAGCTTTCCTGTTCTGAGCAATACATATAATTATGTGCAGGAGAATTTGAGGTAGAGACAAAAGACTGTCCTAAAATGCCCAAATGGATTGTGATTTAAAACATCTAGTCCCAAATGGTGAACTTTAGTAGCACTAGCTGCCTGCCATACTGTTATGTAAATTTCCATTCTGGGTAGCACATGTAATTATATGCAGCAAATTCTGAGGCAGAGATTTTTTTAATCTGAAAATGCCCAAATGGATTAGGATTTAAAATGTTTAGTCCCAAATGGTGAACGTTAGTAGCATTAGCCACTTGCCATATTGTTATGTAAAATTCCATTCTGGTTAGTTGTTAGAATATTATCTAGCTGCGATATAATGCAGAGAACTTTTATTTGTTTGTTTTTAAAAGCAAGAATTGTATAATGTAGAAAACTAGTAGATGGACCTGCCCAAATACACCTTGGGAACAAAGACTCTGTAAGATGTGTAACTCAATTGAGGTAGCAGATGAAACATATTTCCTTTTAACCTTCCCCACTATATAAAGATATCAGGAAAAATTACACAGATATTTGCAGTCACAAGCAAGGACATGAAATCTTAAATCAAGACAATCAAAGAAAGCTTGGGGCATTTATTATAAACTCAACACACATAGAAACGGTCTTTTAAACAGACTTTGATAGGTCTTATACGTCATCTTGTCTTATAGGTTATCATACAATTGATAGAATCATATAAAGCAGAGATATAATGTAGAGAATGCTTATCTGTTTTTTAAGTAAAAGTCGCAAGTAAAGATTGTATACCATATTCAAATGTTTGGTGTGTTAACCTCTTAATATTGGGGTCAGTTTTTGGTTATTTTATTTCTTACACTGTTTTGGATCTGGTTGAATTTCATTGATGGCCATGAAATCCATTTGATTTTTTCTTCTTCTTCTTTGCTAGTTTCAAATGAGACATTCTATAGGGGGCCCTGGCTCATTAAACTGAAAGCATTGACAGTGCAATATAGCAGGACTGTCAAAATTTTATATATATCCTGGTCGACATTGAGAAACTGACATTGGAATCAGGAAAAAGAGCAAACCTATCTAAACCTCTGCCATATAAACAACCCTACAGAGTTGACTAAGCATGACAGAGATACCACAAAACCAGATACATGCTTAGAGCCTACAAGGGATTGAGTTACAGAAATAACTGCTCATAACTGATAAAAACTGTAAAGATAATAAAAACATCAAACTAAAAACAAGAGCAGATGCTTGATATGCCCTTATACATTAACCTCTGCCTAGGAAGCCCCATCACCTTGACCTTGATTGTCGCTGGTAGGAAAGGTAGGATCATGAAGCTGATCAGGTTAGTCAATTTTAGCATTCACCACAAGATTTCTGACCGCTTTATCAAGGATACCCGGCTGTGCCCAATGGTCTTTCTGAGAATCTCTTATGATTTAAATATGAAAAAGAAAATTATAAGTCAGATAAATAAAAACACAATGCATTTATGAATGGATTATATGTTATGCAGATGTTGAAAACAACGTTTGCATATGGAAACGTGTTTTTCAGTTCTTGAGCATTAATGTTAGAATTTGCTTGGTTTGGGGTATTGGAATTTAATCAGTGTACTTGATGTCTTTTTTATAGGTGATTGTGTTTGAGGTCCATGAAAATTATTTGCTTCTGAGGAAAGACATCAGCCAGCTAACATATTATGAGAATAGAGCATGATTTAATCGTATCCTTGGTATTTACAATGGATGCCTTCAGTAGTTTTAAAAATCTTTGAGAAGAGGTAAAAATTTAGGAGCAGGTCAGCCAAAAATAAAATGGTTGTGGCTATTTTCTTGAGACTCTGCTTATTTGGAACATTTTGGACTCTTTTTTAGGGAAAAACACAATCTCAAAGTATTCTACAATTTTTATAGAAGGTACAGAGATTTAGTTACGTACTAATGTGGCTGTTAAAATACCCCTGTTTCCGTCTGTTAGAAAAATAGCTGGTGTCACTGTTTTCAACCTTTTCCCCCCAGGTTACACCTCCGTCAGGTTTTCTAAATGCTATACTTGTTTCTTTGTATCCAATGCCTGCTACATATAGAATGTTTTAAAGACTGTAGTGTTATTTATTGTAAATTAGGTCTATTCACATTTTGTGTCTGTATTGCTGTGCGCTCATATTGTCAGTATGAGTTCAAACTTATTTTTGTTGTCTGGACACTTCAACCATTATAAAATTGAGTTTTGTTTTTGTTGTTTCAAACACTTAATATACTTTGTTAAATAAAATCAAACTTTCTTATCATTTAATATTAAATTCATATTGGGGGTTAAGAACTAGCTCAAGGAATTTTTTTTAAACAGACAATTAGTCAAATACAAAAGTAATTATCAACTCCTTACGGGTCACCAAGCATGCTTTAAGATCGAATACTTTACCTTAATCTGGAAGTCTTTCTCTGTTAGATGGGATGGGAATTCCAGAATGCACAAGCACTTGACTATGATCTCTTAATGCCTGGCTTGTTTTCTGTGTTTACTTTTTTATTGATCCTGTAGGCGACTTCCCTTTTTGGTTGTATGCTATTGTTTTTACCAACTCAGGTCCCCCAGAAATTCTTCAAGATATTTCTGTTCCACTTTAGAGGACTCATATGTTTCTTGATGATTTTTTAAGTTCTCTTTAGCATGGCAGATTTTCCAGAGGGATCCCTTTGTGCTACCTTCCCTGGGTTTGTCTCCACAAGTCGTTCCTTCCCTCAGTATATCTATCTAAGGAGCTTCCTTTCTGTGTTTTAGTATATTATCTGCTTAAGAAGTAATTACTAATTTCTCTTTTCAGCTCTGATTCGTCTTATACGATTTGGAGACGGTTAGTCACAACTGAAACCATATGGCTTCTTTTGCATGGCCTTGGAGAGTCTGGTCAATTCCTCAAGACTATTAAGTCTTTCTGTGCACATTTATATCCATTATGCTACATAGATCATTGGAGTTCCAATTACATGATCAACCTTTTGGACTTTTGTTTCCTACGACTCCTCCCTTAGCTTGTTCTTCATGCTGCTACTCATTTCACAGTCTTCACCACTGGTTTTTCCCATGCATTGTGTAGAGCTTGCTGTTGGTTTTCTTCGACCCCTTTCGTGGTGCTTCTTGCTCTAGCTGTAGTTTCTCAAGTTCAATAATAACTTGTGCACATTTTTTCTCTATAATTTTCAGGATTTCAACTCCAAAACCAGCAGCTATAACTTTGGGTTGTCAAGGCCACTTTAGATGCTGCCACACTTGTATTCCTTCTACCCATAGATGTCCCCAGGTTGAGGTAAATTCTGTCCAAAGGTATAGACTTAGCACACATTTTACACCTCGCAAATTCTTGTTCGTAGATTTTTTCGTGGGATTTTGTTTTTTCCCTTCTTCACTTGACCTCTGTAACCGTCTGTTGCACCTTGACAATCTTCTTCAAAACAAAAAATTCTGATTGAATATTTTGCTGCATGGGTTTTGTCCATTACTAGAGTGAAGAATAACTGATGGGGAAGTTGAAATGATTCACCTTTCAGTTGTTAAAGGATCTCAAATGTTTGGATTAGACCCCAGCTATACAACTGCAGATGTGTGAACTGAGTTACATGTTAAATTTTCCATCTTGACATATATCCAAGCATCAACACATGGTATGCCTTCGTAGTTGATAATTGACTTGTCAGAAGGGTGCATAAAATGGTTCCTATTGAGAGTCAATGGTGGATAATACATGGGATGATATCCACCATGGCATGTGTTAATCTTCTCACACTTAGGCATTTAATATGGCATCTATATTGCGATACCACAACATAGTCACTTTGTTGACCACATAATGTCTTACTTGCTGGACCATAATCAGAGCTCTGCATATTATTGTTGTCAGCTGTCACTATACCACATGATGGACCTTGACATGGTTTCACCACTACGAGACCAAAAACCATATGGATTTGATTGCATCATTGCATTCCTCACAAAAAACGTATTGAAAAACAATACTCAATTATGAGTCTGTATGTCAAATTTATGGTCTCCGCAAGGTTTCATCATCGCATTCGCAAGACCACAAGGTTGGCTTCAGCATGTTGTTGTTGACGTGAGGCCACTTATCTGATGACTAAGTGATGGCATCATTGCCTTCCTATTGAAAAAACATTTGAAATAATAAATAACACTAAATTCCAAGTCTATATGACAAATTTATGGTTCCCACAAGTTCCATCATTGTGAGACCAGAAGGTTGACTTCAACATGGAGTCACTGGCGTGAGGCCACATACTATATGTATTTTGATGGCAGCATTGCACTCCTTTGGAAAAACTATGCCATTTCAAAGAAAGTGACACCCAATTTTGAGTTTGTATGACAAATTTATGACCTTTGCAAGTCTTATGTTTTGACATGGTGTCATTGTGGCTATACCAGAAAATCATCTCCAAGATGGTCATCGTAAGATGATTCCAACACGGTGATCTTCTCAAAAGTCATCAAAATGGTCTCCAAAATGATGTTGCCTTCGAAAGACCACACAATATTATAAAACATGCAGGATCAAGTTATATTGCCACGGATGCTATTGCATTAAGAAACCCCAAAGATGAAATAAGAAGAGAACAAGAAAATATTGAAGAATGTGCCAATATCACGAGTCTTCTCAGAAATTAACCTGAAAGCTGGGCTAAAAATTAGGAAATGATACCCTCTTCACCAAAAAGCTAAGAAGCTGGGTTTGGCACCTGTAGGGAACCAGTCCTGATTTGGCATGCATTGGGTCCTTGTCCCGGTTCCAGTCCTGGTCCCTGTCTGGTACATCCGTGTTCAACCCGGGTATGCGCAGGTTTGTCCTCTGTATGTCCTGGTCTGCCTGGGTACCTTGGGTTCCTCAGAGGATGAACCTGGGCATACACAGGCAGGCTGGGACGTACAGAAAATGCCCATTTGACTTTTTTTCCACTATTTTTTGAGTGACAATGGGTGTCAAGATAGAACAGAATGTTCTTGATCCAGGTTAAGAAGACAACTAGACTTGTGATTCCAATATCACTGAAAGGATGACTGAAAACAATCTAACTATTACCAAATTTTGATTTTAAAAGCAAAGGTATAGTCTAATGGCATGTTGTTTGTGCCTATAACAATTATATGTGCTTTTCTGTTTTTACTGATTGGGATTTGATGCCATAAGATTTGGTTGTTTGTGCCTCAAATACGAGATCTAGGATTCTAGATCAGCCTTGAAGCATATGGGAAATACATTGCTTGATGAATCTCTTGCTATATGTATCCATGTTGGGTACAACTGCAAGAGATTGAGAGTGAAAAAATTGCAATCACCCTAATAGGTATAAAAGACCCTTCTTAAGATTGACCCTTGAAGGTCACCATCCGATGGAGAAAAACTACGTACATATGGTCAAATAATGGGTAAAAAGTAGATATTTTCCTTAGAATCTTTAATATTTCCCTCTGCTAAACTAGGCACCTATGGTCAATATATTGGTTAAAAGTGGAGATTTTCCTCAGAATCTTTAATATTTTCCTCTGCTTTTCATAAGTTTAAAACAAAATATCTGTGGCCTGGCTAAGGTTCAATAGTGGTTGTCAAATATCACCAAACTGTGACAAAGAATTCAACTATCTTTGCAAGCCCTCTGGTTAAGAGGCTAAAAGGACGGCATCATCCACTAAAAGAAGCGTGAAAATTAGAATGTGTTGTAAAAGATACCTTAACATTTGTGTGTGTGGGATTTCCCATTGATCTACATAGATCCCAAATAGATTCCAAAGTGGTTTATCAAAGTGTCTTTAAGTCTCATAATTGAGGTTATTTGCCCATTTGAGGCACCAAAATCAGTCTCTCAAAGAGGCAATGCCTGAGAACAATGTCACAGACTTTTACTAAGTCCACAAAGCAACAATGTGCCCTGATGGTTTCATCTGAGCTTCTTTAATAATAACTTAAGACAGTATGGTCAATTGCCTTTTCTGAAATTTGCTTGGCCTCTATATCCCTAGCCATCCACTTCAAAAAATCAGAGTAACATTTCTAGGACAATAGCATAAATACTCGTGAGGGTGTTCCCAGTCATGATAGTCGTGTAGTTCTTTGGATTAGTTATATTCCCCTCGTTATGAATAGGATGATTATGTTTTAAAAACCAAGGTGGCAGGAATCTTGAGCAAACCATCTTATTGAAGAGATCCACAATTGAAGTAGCCCAAGGAACTATTCCTTGCTTTAGAAACTCAGCCTAGGTCCTTCCCAATCACCATCTATACTAGCACTTAACTTCACAACATGGAGAACCACAATGAGGAGTAAAAGGTGTCCACCTTTAACAATGAAGAGTGCCTTTACAAAGTGAAGGATAGTTGGATAGATTGAGGTGATCAGGGAGTACCATCTATACACATGTTTGCTGCTGTAGGTTGACATAGTTTAGAACCCTAGGGTAGGCATCTCATGTACCTTTATATACATTATTATATGTGTTGCTATTTTAAACACTTTGCTTTTAAAACTGAATTTGCTATCTAATTCAAATAAGGATACATGCTGGCCTATGAAACTCACTTTCAAAAATCTGGAGGAGTTTGGAAATCATATTTCAGATTGAACAGAGCTATGCTCAACCTTGACATTGACAAGCAGACTATGAAGATCAACTACATATTGTTACAACTCAAATGTCGGGGTGGTTCAAACATGAAAACAAGAATCTATGGTTCTTATGTTAGGACCGGTAATGTGGGTTGGGTTTAGCGATTATTGTGTTGTAGAAGACCGCAAGGTCATTATTTCTTATTTCATGAAGTCCCAACTAAAATTGGACTTTCACAGAGTTGTTTGATAAGGCCCATAACAAAAGGCCTTAATACAAAAGGCATATTTCCTGACAATAGGTAATCCGAATTGCTGTTTGCATGTTGGCTTAAAATAAGAGTATTGCATAATACACAATTCTGAAGGTTATATTTATTTATTTGCTTTTGGCCTTTTACAGGAGATTAGCAAATTAATGGCGTGATTTGAGCATTCTAATTAACTTATGTGAATGTCTACTTTGAACAGATGCAGATTATGTGCCAGAAGAGAGCTCGTGGTAGATCTAGGGATGACATGAACTATCCAAATGTAGATAGTGGCAAAGGAGATGATTCTCGGTCCCAACCAATGGCATACAAGCCTTTGTCAGTTGGATTACAAAAGCAGTATAAGAAGAACCTCTCCTATGACTTGAAAGATGGACAGGTGTGTTACATTGATTGAGGCACAAAACCCATCAAAAGACTAATCAAATTCTTTTTGAATTGAAGCAAATGTGAATGGGATCATTGCAAACACGTTATAAAGAGAGGGAAATATCAGGAAGATGTCATTTTAATGCTTTCTATATTCTGTTTTGATTTATTCTCGTAAAACAACTTATCATTGAGCACCGATACGTTACTACTCAATTGAGATCCATGTCCAATATATTTTTATTGGTTGCTTTAAATTTCAGCTCTAGGAAATCTCTCTTTTTCGTAAGATTGGCCCTGAATATTTTTATTAATTCATTTTTTATGCTCATTTATAATGCGAATTAGGAGCAGATCTCCTTAGGGGTTTGTTTGAATATTTAATTTATCATGACGCATTTCATGTTAGTAGCAGAACTTATTATCTTCTATGAGTTACACAATGTAGTTTTTGTTACTTCTGATTCTAACTTTAGACATTTTGTTGTCAAGATTAATGCTAAATATATTGTAGTTAACTTGATATAATAGTTCATTATTTTAAACTATACATTGATAATGCATATTAGACTAGAATATGATCATTTATACTCTTATCTCTATGTTATGAAACTTCCTAGGGTTAGGGTTTCATTTGAGACTATGGTTTCCTAATATGGATTAGGTCATTTTGAGTTACAATGAACCTTTTAGGTCAATTTTTAGTGATATTCTTAGAGTTTGAGTTTAATATGCAGCATTACATCATTTCAAAATACCTTTTAGACCAACTTTGCATCCTTTTGAACCATGCTGTTTTTATAAAAATGCATGCCCAAACACTAAAGCTATTTCCAAATAATGGAGCTCGTTTTCACAAAACTAGGATGAAGATATTTTTATGGAGATCTGGAAGCTCCATATAAGATATTTCTGATTGAAAGATTTCTGGGTGGGAGAATTTTCAAACCAAAGGTGTTGCATAAACTTCAAAACAAGAGAATTTTAGGAATACCTTTATGTTGAAATTTTAAAACAAGTATTTTGAGTAAAGTTGAATTTTGAAATTATAAGAAAGAAATACTTTAAATGGTTGCCAAAAACCTATTCAAATGGTATTTTTCGTTACCCCCAGCCCCTTAAGCAATGGGGATGGGGTTTCCGGGACAGCGAAAATTTTCTTGAATTTTGGGGATGCCGGGGGGGGGGGGGGGGGCGCGGGGAATGGCTATTAAAATATTTAATAATATGTAAAAAATAAATATTTTAATCCTTAAAATACAATTATATTTAAATAATTTAAAAAAGAAATAAAAAACTTATAAAAAGAAATGTCTCTTACTTTTGGGAGACGTCCCCATTTTTTTTTGATTTTTGGTACATGGGGGGACAATTTGTCCCAATCTCCCCATCCCTGAAATGTCCTGGATGTCTTAGATGTCGTTAGAATCGGGGGGAGGGGACTGCGTTCCTGCGCAACACTGTCACAACCAATATGCAATGAACCCATAAATATTCATAGGTTGTAATAAATATAGACTTAACAATGGGAAACACCATCCATCCGTGGTGGTAGGTGTCCCTTTGTCGATTAAATTTCTCTCCAACTTGAATATTTTCACTGTCAAGATTAATAAACCTTATGATACCATGACTAATACAATCCCCCAAAAATGTTGGATTGCAGAAAATAAAGAACCAACATTGACAAGCACCTATAAATAAAGGGCGGATCAAATAGAAGTAGAAGCTTGGGATAGCATAGGAGTCTTAGTGCCCAAAATGCAAAAAAACTTAGTAAATATATTGTTTTAGGAAGTGATAAATGTGAGTCTACTTTTGCAAAAGAAGCATTTCATGCAATGCAAAAAACCAAAATGCTTAACAAAAACTAATAATTATAACCTAAAATACAAAATGCACTGGTTTGTTGAGGAGTTGATGTTGAATCAAGAGTATTAAGGAAAAGTAAACAGTGCAAGCATAACATAATGCGGGAAAGATTTACATTTAGTGCTGGGATTTTCCATTAACAAGCCATGAATAAATAGAATCATAAATGGCTGTTGATCTTTGATTTCCAGGCCTTTGACATAAACAACTCATAACTGTGCATGGCCCTATCTTATTTCCTATTTTACAATATTGCACTAGCACACAAACTCATCATCTGAACACCCCCTTGGTTTATCATCCTGGAGAAGCACTAGTCACTATTGCTGTGTACCTTATTAATCTTTGATTCTTGCAATTTATATTTTAACACATTGAATAGCGATGTGCTTTCCCATAAATGATCCTTGTATTCTCTAAATTATAATGTCTATATACAGAAATGAAGCAAAATATGAAAACAACCAGAAAGTTCTGGAAACCGAAATCTGAATTTTGAAACCAAAAGCTGATTAATGACCTCTAATACCAATGGTACAAAACAAATTCTGAAAACAACTGATTAACTTATAATATAAAAAAACAATAAAACTCTGTTCTAGTACAACTGACAAACAGGACAGCCAAAGCTCTTGGGTAAACCACCCCCAATTTTGAAGACAAACCAATTTTGGTGTATTAAATGCTTGTCCAGCTAGTTCACACAATTTACATAACGGAAAATTGCTTAGTTCGATAAATCTTGCCATACTGATAGACAAGGAAGCCCTCTTTTATATTTAGACACTCTCCTAAAGATAGAATTTCTGCAGGAAAGGGCCATCCTTGCTTTATCCTCCTAAATCAATATTTTGCCTTTGAATGACTTTGTTCTTCTAAAAACAATCTTTAGCCTTTGCCTAGCCTTATTTACTTTTTCTATTATCATATAATAGACCTATGCTTGTTTTCTTCCTGCTTTCCTATAATAAACTTATGTCTTATCCTTTCCTCCTAGAACAAACTCATTTTTGTTCACCTTCAACATTCTCTTATGTCAAGATTCCTCCCAGGGAAATGTGTTGGGATCGTAAAAATCCATCCCTCATGAATTGATTTACCTTAAAACAATACGAGTGCTGGATGTTGAACTAATTTGGGTCCCTTCAACAACCCCTTGAAGCTTTTCTTCAAATATTAGTGAAATTGCCTCTCGGATCAAATGGTGAAAGACAATAATTCAGTAGATTCTTTAGGAAAAAGTGGCAACAGAAAGATATCTTGTATAGATCTACGAGAACTTTCAACATTTTAAGTCCATGTTCCTTGGCCACATAGATGAGGAGTACCATTGCTCCAACTTTCACCTCCTTTGAAGAGGGTCGTACTAGATAGTCACTCACTGCAATAATGTATTCTAATGTTTCCTTAATTGTAATCCATGAATTACACAATTATTTTGGCACAATTTAGCTTTTACGTGAATGGGTTGAAGATCAATTGTAAAAAATGTAACCAATAGCTGCAAATTTGAGGTATTTCAACATATATTCCATGAACAACACTGCAGAGCTTTAACCTGTTTCACTTTAGCAAATAAAGCAATTGCTTCTAGTGCCACTATTGTGATTGGCAAGTAACCTTTTGTCAGCAAGTTTGCTTGCCGTGTTCAAGGCAAACCGTAGATATTAATTCAATTCATGGAAGTGCTGCAAATTTGGTTGAAATGCCTCTTAACTGTGTAGCCATGATTTTCAAGCTAAATACAACAATTGCATCTTCTTCCTCTTTTTCATGCTAACATGATCCACAAATAGGGTCATATGTGGCATTAATTTGGAGGATGTTCATAACCTTGCCATTTTTTTTGTTGGAGAGCCCCTTCCCTAAGGGCTTATACAACCACAACTGTAAGTTGATGATGACCAGAACAATCAAGTTAGTTTTCAGTCATATCTATTGTTAGTGATCTAGGAGGATCTGTCTCATCAGTTCAGGACACGGCATTTGTGTGTTACTAGACAGCTCGTGCAGTCTTGCTAGCAGCTTCAGCATCATCTCCGGCACACGTGTGCCAAACTGCAAGTTGTAACTCTTTTTCTGCCATACCCCACAATTTTGACAGTGTTGGCACTGTACCGCGCAGCTTGACAGTAATGTCAGCATAAGTCATCAGTCTAATGATTGATTGTGAAGCGGTTGTTACCAACCATTTTACTGTTCTAACCAACTCTTCATCTTTGTCCTTTGTATATTAATGTTCATTGCCATGCTTTCTAGTTAGTTGGAATGAAGTTAGGGAGCACGTAGGTATCTTACATCCGATCTCTTGGATCTTGTACAAAACTTAGCATAATACAACTTTGCTGTTACAGTTCTGCATCCGGTGTCCATTGTTCTTCTCTGCTCTTTCCTCTTGCTTACCACACTTTGTTATATCTTTGGCCTTTATCATTCATAATCACTTCCACATATAACCTATTAAATCCGTTTAGTGAGGCTGTCCACCGGGTTCCTTCTGGGCCCCAAATCAGTGGTATCAAAGCATACACACTTCATATCCTTTCCGAGTGGTGTATCTGAATTTTGTCTATGTTTATATGCCCACTCATATGAGGTTTGAATATAGGAAGTTAGGGTTCGAGATTCCTGACCCATCATGGTACCTTCCTACACGTCCTCAGATGACTGACAAATATTCAACGACTCGGCTTCAGAAATGTACCAGAAGATGAGAGGATGCTTTGCAAAGGCAACGGGAAGGATTAGAAGAATGTCATGCAGTGAACGAGCGTTTATTGTCGATTAGTTCGCTCAGCCTCTCAAGCTTGTCCAGACTCCTTCCAACACATCTCATTCACATCTACTATTTGGTGGTCAAACACCCTACAAGTTACAAGTCAACCTAGACATCCCTATGTTTGAAGGTAAAATAGATGCAAATGCCCTAGATAACTGGCTTAACCTAATCTGTTTATACTATGTGATTAATCATCTCTTTGAACAATAAAATATTACATTTACTCTTTTGAAACTTTCTTTATC
The DNA here is from genome assembly GCA_037957365.1 of Torreya grandis. Taxonomy (NCBI): domain Eukaryota; kingdom Viridiplantae; phylum Streptophyta; class Pinopsida; order Cupressales; family Taxaceae; genus Torreya; species Torreya grandis. The sequence continues at coordinate 3,869,931 of JARHVA010000404.1, forward strand.
AATAAAGAAATGGTGGGAAAACTACTGCACTACACATGAAAACAATGAAGATGAAGTTAACTTAGACACATCTGTAGATACTTGGAATGGTTTCGTAGAAGCACTCAAATCAATCTGTTATCCTATTCAAAACTATGATGACCAGTACATCGAGTTCTCTCAGTTACACCAAGGTAGAGTTCAATGTGTGTAGGAATACACAAACGTGTTCCATACTTTGGATTCCAAATTGAATGTTTAGGATTCAAAGCAAAACCTTGTTTTGAAGTATAGGTCAGGCTTGAGACCATATATCCAATCCGATATGAATTTCCTCTAGGTTCCTTCCATTGGAAAAGCCTATAGATTTGCTTGTAAGTTTGAAGCAAAGGCCAAACTGAAGATGAAGAAGAAGATTTCAAGTCTCAGGATAAACCATAGTCTAAGCCTTCCAAGCATAATTCCAAACCAGGGAATGGCTGTTAGCACCATCCATAGAAGAGGCAGTAACCGTTATATGATTAGAATAAGCAATCCAAAACTGGCAAGTGGTGCTCAGTCCCTAACTCCAATAGATCTTGAAATCTATATATAGAGCCCTATGTATTTGTCTGGCCATCGACTGATAGATGATGAAGATTGTTGTACTCAGAAAACTCTACTTGCATAGCATGAGGTAGCGGGTACAAGCACTGTGCAAAGGTAAATAGATCATGGATTTTGAACCTAGTTCTATGGTTGGTACTGCAAACATTTCTACTTCCCCCAACATAGATTCAAATGAAGTAGAAAGATTGTTCCATTCTCAAATGTGGATCAAAGGTCAACCGATACACTTCATTGTGTTGGTTGACCAAGAAAAAATATTTCAAGTCTCAGGACAAACCACGGTCTAAGCCTTCCAAGCATAATTCCAAACCAGGGACTGGTCCTTAGCACCATCCGCAAAAGAGGCAACAACTGTCAAATGATCAGAATAAGCAAACCAAGACCGGCAAGTGGTGCTCAATTCATAACTCCAACAGTCACTCCAATGAAGTGTGTCGTGCTTGGAAAACTCTACTTGCACAGCGTGAGGTAGTGGGTACAAGCACCTTGGCACTGGACAAAGGTAAACGGATCATGGATTTTGAATCTAGTGCTATGGTCGGTACTGCAAACATCTCTACTTCCCCCAACACAGATTTTGAGGAAGTAGAAAGATTGCTCCATTTTCAAATGTGGATCAGTGGTCAATCATTACACTTAATTGTTGACAATGGATATGAGAAGACCTTGATTTCTCCTAAAGTAGTTTGAAGATTGAACTTGCCATTGATGCCTCACCCACAACCATACTCAATTGGATGGTTTAGTTTGGGATCTGAGAAACATATCACTCAATAATCATTGGTGTAGGAACATCTGCGTTCAAAAATAATCCTGCATAAAAAAAAAAAAACTTTGAAGATGTTCTGTTTATCTTTTGTGCACGTGCATTATTAGTTCCACGCAAGTTGTGAAGTCTATGACTAGTTCCACGCAAGTTGTGAAGTCTATGACTAGTTTCGCACAAGTTGGAAATTCTAACTAGAGAAGGATTGTTCCATTAAATGCCTTGAATCATGCATGGATGTTGTTATGGAAAAGAGAGTTCATTTATTGTCACGTTGTGATGTGTTATGAGTCTTTGGTGTTGTCTTGTGCATTTAATGATTGTGGTGCATGGTGATGTGTTATGGACATTTAATAGTTGTGGTGAGTTGTTGAGTTAATTGAGAGCATTGATGTAATTAGGTGGATCGTGTATCTATATAAACACATCCCCGCACTTGAGAGAGGGATCTTCTCCAGGAGTTTAGCAAGATTAGGATCATCGATCTGAGAGCAAGGAAGGCTGTAACGCATCTCATTCAAGTTTGCTATAGATTGTATTTGTTTGTAATGTCTATAATCAGCCTATAGTTTGTGCAAGCTATATTTCTGTCATTTGAAATCAATAAAATCACCGTTATTGTTGTTGTTTCATTATGTTTCCAGGTGCAAAGGTTGCAAGTCAATCTGTTGTTGTGTGTTTTGTGGGCTGCATGGTATGAGGCCATCCTTAACTAGATCCTATAACTGCGACAACATCAATTGGTATTAATGCAAGTTATCCTTATGGAGTGAGCGTAAGATAGCCAAAGTAGGGTTGAGCAATCGGCACAATATCTCTGCAATTCATTTTGGGCGAAGGTCATCATCCACAGGAACATCCTATGGTGTTGATCAGGGGAGGTAGAGTGAAAGATCCGCCGGGTGTGAAATCCCATCGTATTTGGGGAGTGAAGGATTCGCTGGGAATTTCGGGTCGGAGAAGGGGCCGTGAGAAAAGAAAAATTATGTTTTCCACATTTGCGAGTGTTGGTGGAAAGCAGTCAAGGCATCTTCCAATGGGAGAATTGGGTAGAAGGTGTAGAGTTGATTTTGATTTCAAGGAAAAGGAAATGGCAGACAAGAGGTTTAACTGGGAGAGCGCCAAGACTTGCAGACTTGGCCGAGTTGATGAGAGGAATGCAACCCTGTTTGGAGGCTATAGAGACTGCACAACCCAAAGGAGTTGCGATGGATGATGAGACTGATAATGAAGTCGTAGGAGTGCCTGAGATTTAGGCAGAAGAAGAGGAGCTTGTCGATGAACCAAAAGATAGATTCTTGTACGCAGTTGTGAGAATGAGCAGTAAGCCAAAGTTGGAGACTCGTAGTTATTCTTGAGTTTGAGTTTCGAAGAACTCATTGATTGGATCACTGAGTTAGAAAAATATTGAGTATGAAGGTATGGAAGATCCCAATAAATTCAACTTCACATGCACAAAGTTGAAGGATCATGCATCCTTGTGGTGGGAGCATGTGCAAACGGAAAGAGTCTGTAGAGGTAAATACAAGATCAAAACCTGGGATAGACTAGTTGTGAAATTGAAGGCTAAATTTTTGTTTTTTGATTACTAGTTAAGCTTATTTAAGAAAATGTAGAACTTGAGACAAAAGGAGATAAGTGTAAAGGATTACAGTGAAGAGTTTTATAGACTCACTATCAAAGTAGGTCATGTTAAAGATGATACTAAGAAGATATCAAGATACATGAATGGATTGTGCATTTCTATTCAAGATGCGTTTGGAATGATTCACATGCGTTCCGTTGAAGAAACTTATCTATGTGCATTGAACGCCGAGGAGAAGTTGTTTGGTAGACACCAAGGCGCAACACGAGGGAAAGGAAGGTTTTCATGCTTGAGGAGAAGGAAGTAATGGTAGAGGTTATTTTACACAATAAGAAACTAGCACTTCTCAGCGCAATGATACTGTGCAAAGAGGTAGAGGAAATCCTACTAGGTAGAGGGTGAAATAACCCTTTTTGGATAAATATGAACAATTCTGAATTTGTCACGAAACCCTTATTTTGTTATTCAATTCAAATCTCGAATCTCACCCAATAATAGATGATAACACAAAACAAATTTATAACCAAAAACCAAATAGAATCTTTATTAAATATTGGAAAAGTACAACATCATAATAAAGTCATATACTAATTATTTTTGAATTTTTGATCAAACCTTAACCGCACAAAACCTAAAAAATGCATAAAGGCAGAATCTTTTATTGAAACCTTTGCCGAATAAACCTTGGAACAGTACGATACCTTGATATGTTGCGATGCTGCCCAGTTCGATAGAAAACGACCATGATACAGATGCCATACAGATCCGTACAGATTTGCACTTTTTTTTTTGGTTACCTGAAGTGTGACACCCTTGTTGAATAGGGCTCTAAAACTGATCTTTCGTGAAACTGGTAACACAAATGTGATTCTTGGGTGGAATCCTCAACTGCATATGAGGGGTTTCGTCCTCCTACCTGCAAATCCGAGGGTTTTCGTCCTTGGATGTAGAGCTGAAGCTGCAATCTTTTCCTTTGGAAAAAGGGTGATGGTTTTTGTTTGGGTGTTTGAATAATGATTTCCTTTTTCACCCAATTCTTTTATTATTCACTTTTTCATACCAACCCTAAAAGAAAGTAATATTTCTTTTAATCAAATGTTCACCTTTTTCCAACTTATGAATATTAATTATTTTTTGGCCATGTATTCAATATCTACTTTTGGCCATATTCAAATAATAATAAATTGTCTTTTTCCAAAGATATAACTTAAATTACCTTTTTGGACAATTTAATAAATTATTATTAGATTATTTCCCTTTTAAATCCCTTCTTAGCCCATGGGAAATAAAAATAGGCTTCGGGTCCTTCGATTTAATTAATTTAAAAAAATGGACATTACAGTCCGCCCTTTCCAAAATTGCTTGTTCTCAAGCAATGCCTGAACCATTCTGCAAATACTAGGATTCCAAACCAATCTTTTTGTCTCTTCCAGTCCTCCTTGTGTGGTAGTTAGTTTCTGCTGCACTTCTCTGATATAATGGGGAATTGGAAGCCCTGTACCCCATGATGCTTCTCCAATAATCTCTATGAGTGAACCCAAGATAGCTGAATCATGAATTTGCTGTGATCTAGAGAGAGTACTATTAAACGTGACATCCTCCATTCTATTTGCTGTGATTGATGCTGAAGCTGTGTTAGTGATACCTCGGGGTACTATCTCTTTTCCCTTGAACTGTGACTACGGCATGCTCAAAATTATACTTATCGCTTCTAGATTGCTGTCATAATACTTACCTTGTGTTTCAAAGATCCTTACCATGACACCCCAAGCTGTACCTCTTGGCAAATAACATGGATCAGATTGTTTGTTGCCTGTAAAATACCTGTAACAGTCATAAGTTGCTCGAACTTTCTCTCTAAACAACAATATGACAGCAGGAGTAATTGCTTTCAGCAGCTCCAATGGCTGAAACCATTCACAAATAGTATGATATAAGAAAAATTCCTTAACGTTTGCAAACTAGGTGCTGAATGTGACTGATAATTGTAGTCCAAAATCAATAACTCTAAAAATCAGCAGTATAAGAATGGTACAGCCGCTGCAATACTGAAAATCCTTCACAAAATTCATCAATGTCAGTAATATTGAGGCTGGAAACAACCATACAATGATTGAGAATACTTCAATAGTAGCAGCAAATTGAAAATTACTCAATTCTATGACCAAAACCACTTGTATGGCTACATATGATGTAATGTAGCAGCTAGAAATGGTGATGACATTAGTCCTAAAGCTGGAAATTATGATGACAGCAGTCCTTGATATATTTCCTTTTCAACATAATTGCAATATGCTATCACTACTCTTCCCCTTTATGCCTTATTTGTGATCTTTTGTAAACATATCCAAACGTGGAACCGTTCCACCAAGCTTATGTTGAGCTACTCTGATATTCATGTGAACTGCCCCTTGAGACCTTGTGGTGCTCAAAACTTCCTCAATAGGGAGGATAAATCCAACACAACTCCTTTCTAACTTTTGCTGGTGCTCTTTAATTAATGGCAATCTTGAAAGTGCAAACTCAAACATCATGCAAAGCTTCATGATGCAAGGAAAGACAAAACCATCTTGTAGTATCCCAACTTTTGTCAATGCTCCTTTACACATCCAAGGGTGGCAAACTTGTATGTAGCTTGATTCCAACAATACCATACCATGTCGATCCAAAATAGACCAAATGCCATCATGATCAAATGTCTCACCAGTTGATGAAATTGTGGTTGTCACCAACTGATATTCCATCCATTCAGCCATGACAACTTTTGGAGCTCCATCGATGCCTCAAAGCACTACCACTTTTCCCTTGGATTTAAACTCTATAGTGAACTTCCCAATAGAATGTAACCATTGCATGCCCAATACTATGCCCACCTCTCCCAGTTTGTTGTTACATTGATTACCTTGAACTCCAATTGTTGCTTCCATGCTGCCCCAAGCTATTCTCTTCAACAATTGGTTTAGATCAGACATTATGATTGCCGATAAGTAAATGTAACAGTCATACATTGCCCTGGATCTCTTTCCAAACAATACTAAAGATATTGGGATTTTAGCATTAATTGACCTCAACAAGCGAACCCTTTTACATCTAACGTTAAGCCAAGATAAATTCTCCATATTTGCAAATCTATGGCTGTTTCCTGAAGATATTATCTGTCCAACACATGAAACAAGGAAGAGCATCATATCATGGCTGGATCATTGCGTTTTCTTACTCCATATTGGAAGTGTAGTGGCTGGAAACCATCTTATATCAGTTGCAAACACTTCACTAATGACAATAGGTGAGAAATGCATTTTCATTGAGATATAACAGTCCTGTATAGCTGCAAATAAAATGTTGGGCAAGTTGGAAATGAGGAAAATAGTAGTCCGAAAGTTCGTGACAGCACTCTTTAAGAATTGTGGATCATAATTCTTATTGCCCACATTCATAGCTGCCATGCTATGTTGGTCTATAACATCCTGAACAACAAGCTAGTATATATTTTGCTTACCCTTAGTGGCCAAGTTTATGAACTTACTACTTGTCTTCAAGGAAAGACCTTTCCCAAGAGCATGCTTATCAATTAGGCGCTAAGAATTCTTATGACATGATCGTTGTTCTGAAAATAAACTTGTAGGATTTGCCTCATCATGTATGCCCATAGGACTCGCCTTGTATGAGAAGTCTCCTTCACTCTTTTTTCATTCTCTGAATGATGGCAAGGCTGGAATAGTTCTTTGCTGTCCTGAAAATGCATCTCATATGGTAATGGCTAGATCTTAAGAATGATCGGAAGATGGATAGGGCCTTCTTGGAAAAGATCCTCTTTCTATTTGGTACCCTTCATCTTCTCAACATTGTTAGAATACTTCTCACAATGACCAAAACATTGTAAGGGCATAGTATGAGGGTGATGCAATAAACCCTTGCTATGAAGATAATCAATTTGCTTACCATTAGTTGTTGTTACGAAAATTCCAGCAAGCTGAAAATCAACATTATCATCCAAAAATTTGGCTTGAACCACCAACTTCTCTCCATCATCTTGCAAATCAGATTTTTCTTCTTTTTTTGGTTCACGTTCCATGATTTCTCTCTTTGCTCATCATCAAGGGAAAATTCTTTGCCCTAGTTTCCCACAGGTGTTGTTTTTGCTTGGGCGGCTATCAACTTAGCTTCCCTAGCTCTCCTTAGCCATTCATCACACCTTTGTTGGGTCCTCATTACATCTTCTGTGCTTGCTTGCAAGGTGGCTGGTTCCTTTCAACCCTAGGATCCACCTTTGTTGATGATGGTGGATCATTAAATTCTACCTCACTTATGTAATTACTGCCCTTCTTTTTGTAATATCCTCAACACTCCAAACTACAGATCGCAGGCTTACTACAAGTAGCGCAAGTTCTAGAACAACGTTGCAGCCTACAAAGGAAATGGTGGAGATCACAGACTTCCAAGAAGAGCGCCACAATCAACAAAGGGTATTCCCATTGCCAAGGATCCATCACTGCAGTCAAAGAAATCACAACACTCAACAAAATGGCAGCAAGTAATAAAATCGCAGGTCTATGGAGCGCCATAATCCAGTAGTCTAACATAGCAGTCTTAGTCATTAATTAATCATTTATTAATTAATTCATTGTTATTAGCATTCATTTAAATAAAGGGATGCCACCTTTGGAAGAGTCATATATTTCAATAGAAAGTTGAATGTATAAATAATCCATCATGGGAATGGAAGAAAGCATCTAAGAATGTATTCAAATATTTAATCATGTATAAGCATCACACTTTACAAATGCTCTTAAGGACGTAACCCCTTAATTGCGTAACTTGATTTCAAGGACAAAAACCCTTGTTATCAAATAAGCCAAGGACGAAACCCCCTTAAGGATTAATACTCTATTATTTGAAATTTTGAATTAAATTCATTTTATTATATAAATTATTATTTCAAGTTTTAAATCAATATTTCTTTTAAAAGAGATATCCAAGGAATCCAAATTTTTGCATAATATTCCGATTTGAGATATTACAGTGGTATCAAAGCTTTCCATCATACCAGCGTGTGGAATGAAAATCATATGCAAGATAACAATAAGAATATTCTGTATTATGAAAGGAGAAATAAAACTAAGGAGGCAAGCCAGCGAAAAGAAGACATGGAAGATGATAGAAATATTGAGAGGGTAGATAAGCTTATCCAAGGGCAAGAACAATTGGCAAATACAGTGGCACAAATGGCCCATAACATGAAAATGATGAATTTCAATACACAAGGTAGAAACTAGTTCGTCCATCTCTGAGATCAAATGTAAAACAAACACCACATTATCATATCGGCATTGCCAACCAACATTCATTCCAAGAGAAGAACCAGACGAAGAGATTCCAAAATCATTTAATGATGATCTTATAACTTGCTTCGAAGCATGTCAATCACTTCCAGAGGGAATTCAAAGGGGAATTACCCTACAAACTTATATGACAATGAGAAAAAATGGAGGTGCATCTCAGACAAAGGGATATGCAACATGCATTAGGCAAAATGTCACTATCACCTTTTGATGGTACAAACAAATGTATCGCTAGGACATGGACACAAAAGCTGGACACGTATCTTTCATTACGTCCAATGATGGAAGAAGAATCTATAAAATTTGCGACGCTCCATCTAAAAGGTATAGCCCATGAATGGTGGTTCCATGGATGGGTCACCCAAGGACATAACTGCTGTCAACCTGGAGTTGCGCCCTGAATCGAAGACATGCATGAAATGACAAGTTCTCTATCCAGCTGAAACAATGGGATCTTCTCACGAGGGTGGGTGCTTCAACGGTAAAAAGAACCTCCAGAGAAGGCTGGTTTCTGTAAGATGTATCAATGAGGATCTCTACTCTATGCTGCGGACTACCATGGAAAAGGGAGAAGGAAACTTTAAGGGGAAATCCTACCTAATAAAGGTGATACACCAGAAGATTGATCCACTCAACTTGTAACCTAGAACACTGAACAAACAAGGGAAAATGAAGACCTTAGATTTCAATCGACCACTATGCATAAGTATTTCGTGAGAAGGTTCGATCCAATAACTAGAACATGAGGGAAAAATGATGGAGAGAGGTCTGATACAAGACACTTTGTAGCCACCTAACATCCACTTACAACATTAGCAAAAGACATGAAGAACACTTAACATGACCTGCATAATACGGTAAGTTAGCAACTAGGTACGAATCAGAATTTGGAAAGGGAGAGAAATCTACCACTTATGCAAATTGCTGAATGAATGTACACTATGCCAGCACTTGAAATTTGAAAGTACAGTCCTATTGATTGAAGAGGTTACACAACTCACCAATGGTAGAGTCTGGTCTAGCCAAGAGGGATGATTTTTAATCAAGGTTGAAAGCCATTTTATAGAGAATTACAAAAGCCAAAGATTAGCGTTGAAAAATTTGAAGAGAAGGAAGGATTAACTTATATTTACTCAAGGCTGACTTGGCCTTTCAATAAAATATGTTTTCTCTTTGTCTTTGCATAAAGCTTCTTGCGCTTGAGGAAGTGAACTTGTCTTTGTTCTGAATCGTCCACCTTTCTTTGCATGGAAATCTACGCCAATGTCAATTTTAGAACTCTACGTGAGCTGCTTGATGTCAAGTTGGAACGTTTGAAAGCCGAGTTAACCGTTTGGTAAGCTGAGTTGGACGAAGAGATCGGCTGAATTGATTGTTTGGTAAGCTGAGTTGGATGAAGAATCATTTTCTTTTGCATGGGAAACTCTTGGTAGATGTGGCGTTTAACAATTAGTCAACTCTAAATCTCGAACAATCAACTCGATGTTCGAATTTAGAACTCCGGTTGAAGCTGAGTTGGACCTTCGGATGAGTTGATCCAGAGATGAGTAGGACTTCGACAACCAGTCAACTGAAGTTTTGACTGGTCAATCGAAAATAGCCCCTGCTTGCATGTATTTTATCTTATTTTGGTCTGCCTGTTCATGTCTATTTTTGGCGGGATTCTATATTCATATGTATTTTTGTCTATATTTGATCTATATTTCCTCCGTTTGGCCGTTTTTCAACTTCCCGTCGCTTAATCTGAGGTCAACTTCCCGTGGTTTAATTCTTTCGAAATTCTGGGTTTACCTTTGTTTCAATGGTTACTTCCCGCGGTCAAAATTTGACGTCTTGCGGGACGTCACCCTTTGGCATTTTCTCGGGCTTATTTTCTGTCAGGCCCCTCAGTCTTCTTATTTCCTTCGGAATTTTCTTCTTCTCTGCCTTGGGCTTATTTTCCGAATTAATCCTTCGGACAAAAAGTCCGAAGGAATTCCTCGGACTTTTGTTCGAAGGTTTCCTTTGTTTTGCTCCCTTTTATGTTGGCTTTATTTTGTCGGGTTTTTGTCTTTGTCTTCACCTGTTTCGAGTTTTCTCCCACGGATTTGTCTTCCTTGTAATCTTTTTGAAATTCTTCGGACTTTTTGTCTAAAGGAATTCCTTCGGACAAAAAGCCCGAAGGAATTAACCCTTCGGTTTTGCCTTCACTTGTTTCTTCGGACTTTACTTTGTAATTTTTCGAATTTCTTCGGACTTTTTGTCCGAAGGAATTCCTTCGGACAAAAAGCCCGAAGGTTTCCTTTGTTATTTGCCTTTGCTCTTCTGTTTGCCCAGTCGACTTTGCTGGGGCCTTAGGTGTGTAACTTTTCGAATTCCTTCAGACTTTTGACTTTGACTGCCTTAGGAAAAATTGCCCTTCGGGAAAGTCACAGTGGTCTTGTCATCGACCAAGTGCCCTCTGCAAGGGCTCGTGGCTCTCCCTCTGTGCCCTTCGGAAAAATCGTAGGGCACCTGTCACCGACCAAGTGCCCTCCGCAAGGGCTTTTGTCCTGCATTTGCGCCTTTGTCAAAAAAATTGTAGGGCACCCGTGTTTTTTGCAGGGGTCTTGAATTTGTTCCTGTACCTTATCGAAGGGTAGGTACCCTTCGAGATTGTTGAAAATGACCCTTCCGAAGGGTACCTTGCCCTTCGGGTTTTTTGCAAATGACCCTTTTGAATGGTACCTTGGCTTTTCCTTGCTTTTTTGGGCGGACTTCTGGATTCTCCGAAGTATTCCTTTGGACAAAAAGTCCGAAGGAATTACTTCCTTTGTCTTAGGCTCTTTCCTTTGTTATTTCCTGCAGACTTTGTCCTTAGCTCTTCTCCGAAGTTATGTCCTTAACGAAAGCCTTCTCTAATGAACCATTCCTTTGGACAAAAGTCGTCTGAAGGAATTCCTGTTGTAGCAAAGGTCTTCACAAAAGAAAAACAATGTATTCTTCCCAATGAATTCTTTCTTTCCTTGGATGGAGATGTGAAATTTTCGAATGGCAAGAGACAATCTGTCTTGTGGAAGAATTGTCAACAAATGTATCGCTAGGGCATGGACACAAAAGTTGGACACGTATCTTTCATTACGTCCAATGATGGAAGAAGAATCTATAAAATTTGCGACTCTCCATCTAGAAGGTATAGCCCATGAATGGTGGTTCCATGGATGGTTCACCCAAGGACATAACCATATCAATTCATATGATGAATTTGCCAAACAATTGATTGAAAGGTTTGATAGGGCAGATCTCGAGGTCCATTTTAGGGAATTAACACTATTAAAACAAAACACAGCATGTGCACCTTTAGATTTGCTTGGCTATCCTAGAGAAATAGGAAGTTCACATGGTCATGGAGAGCTTTCTGAATATGAAGAGAAATCAAATTTACAAGATGTTTATAAGGGGAATTTAGATTCCATGTGTCAGGGGTTAGCAAAGTCAAAAATAACTCTACTTCTTCTGCAAGTATTGCCTTTGTTTAGACAAGCTGATAAGAAAAAGATTAAATCAGGAACTGGTCAAGCTACCTCTGGTACCATGTCATGGATCCATTGGATAACACCATAATTCATCCGAAATCATATGAGCTAGCCAACAAAATGGCCGAGAATGTCTATTGTGAAGATGTGGGGCGCTATTAGATGATAGGGATAATGAACAACAAGATATGGCAATTGAACATGTCAAAAGTCATCCACATTTGCTAAAGGTCCTTGATATTGATGAATATGCTATAAGGATGGAATAACGATTAGACAATAAAAAATATGAAACCCTTGATGACATAAAGATTGAACTGTTGCATGGAATTCAGGATTATCGACCACCATATAGAGAGCCAAGCCAAGATGAGGAATTTCTTTTGCTTATAGGAGAAAACAAAGAGGCCTTTGCAGAGGGGAGGTTTGTGCAAGCTTTCAAAGGGACAAATATTCATGTGAGTCGTGTATTAGCTGGAGATGAATACTTAGTTGTACTTGTTTCCAATGGATATGTTTATACATGGGGAAAAGGGCACTATGGAGCATTGGGGCATGGTAATAAAACTGATAAAACTATTCCAAAATTAGTGACTGCTATCAAGGAGCATCGGGCAATGCAAGTTTGTGCAAGGAAGAGGAAGACTTTGGTTCTTATAGACCATAGATTGGTATTTGCTTTTGGATGGATGGGTCTCGGAAGCTTGAAATGTATGGATCGAGATATCTCCGATAAAGTTGTAAGCCCACTAGTGCTCAAATTTCTCAAAGGAACTCGGAGAAAACTCTCAGTACATGGCATTATTGGCAACATTCAGTCAATGGATATTTACGTTGATGCTTCAATCATCACAAATGATCTTGGGAGAGCATTTTCTATAGGGAATCGATCTTATCCTCATAAATTCAATACCAAATGCACTAGTCTTGTGGCAAGCTTCAAGTCAACAAATCCATTGCAGACTATATTTGCGATGCGCAGATTGCAATTGAAGGTTTGATATGCTACAATTTTAGGGAATGCAAGATACCCAAATCCTTCTTTTTGGGGAAGGGTTTGCTTCATTTCAACCCTCGATAGTGAGAATTGTGGATTGGTAAAGACCTTGGTTGTAACATGCCTTGTAAGCTTGCATTTATCTTAAGATCCTATTCTTGATATATTGAATCAAGATGGAATTACACCAATCGGTCAAATATGATAATATCAATGAAGGATGTCTTCATGACTTTGCAAATTTCTATGACTTTGAGAAAGAGAAAAATTTAGATTGCATGGCCACTATAGGATTTGTGTGTGCATTCTGTGGAAGTTCTACATGTATTTGGTACTCTATCATAAGGAATGGCTTAAAGAGTTTAAGACAAACTACGTCTGCTAGAAATATACATGGCGATGGCATCTACCTCTCGATTGACATGAGATATTCATATTTTTATTGCTATCTTATGCTGTTGAGTGAAAATGAGAAAAGTAAAGATTACCAAGTGTTGGTTATTTGTAAGATCTTTTCATGGAAAAAGTATACAAAATCTCCTGACATTTTGGTGGTTCCCATTAAGACTTTTGTTGTCTTACAGTATTTGATCATATTTGTGAGATTGCCAATAGAAGATATAATGTGGGAAGGAGCATCAATTCTTGAACATCTCAATTTACAATTGCTGGAGGACAAACAATTTGAGGAAGGGAGGTCTATAATATCCCCAACACTTCAAACTACAGATCGCAGGCTTACCACAAGCAGCACAAGGTCTAAAACAACGTTGTAGCCCACAAGGGAAATTGTGGAGATCACAGACTTCCAAGAAAAGCGCCACACTCAACAAAGGGTATTCCCATTGCCAAGGATCCATCACTGCAGTCAACAAAATCGCAGCAATTAATAAAATCACAGGTCTATGGAGCGCCATAATCCAATAGTCTAACATGGCAGTCTTAGTCATTAATTAATCATTTATTAATTAATTCATTGTTATTATCATTCATTTAAATAAAGGAACGCCACCTTTGGAAGAGTCATATCTTTCAATAGAAAATTGAATGTATAAATAATCCATCATGGAAATGGAAGAAGGCATCTAAGAATGTATTCAAATATTTAATCATGTATAAGTATCATGCTTTACAAATGCTCTTAAGGACGTAACCCCTTAATTGCGTAACTTGATGTCAAGGACGAAAACCCTTGTTCTCAAATAAGCCAAGGATGAAACCCCTTGAGGATTAATACTCTATTATTCAAAATTTGGAATTAAAATTTATTTTATTATATAAATTATTATTTCAAGTTTATAATCAATATTTCTTTTATAAGGGATATCCAAGGAATCCAAATTCTTGCATAATATTCTGATTTGGGATATTACATTTTCTGCTGAACTCTTTGGGAAATCAACGAATGGTACTTTCACCTTCACAATTGCTTCCTTGGCTTCTTCATTCCCTTATTGATACATGCAGTCATTAGAAGTCAATAAAACACTTTCTGCTATCAAAGAATCTCTACCTTCAACTTGCATGTGGAGTTCCTTTTGCTTCTCAGTAGGGTTTTGAGGTTCGGACCTTGAATCTCTCTTCCCTTATCTAACCACACTTCTTCATAGTGCCCTTTTCATTCCGTGACTCCATATTTTTGTTTGAATCTCTGTTGGAAGAGTTTTGTATAAATCAAATCTGGCCATAATATCCTTATGTAGTGACCCCATGGTTCATAGTTTGGCAAGAAAATGGCTTTGATACCACTGAAATAACCCTTTTTGGATAAATATGAAAAATTCTGAGTTTGCCATGAAACCATTATTTTGTTATTCAATTCAAATTTGGAATTTAACCCAATAATAGATAATAACACAAAGTAAATTGATAACCAAAAACCAAATTGAATATTGAAAAAGTACAACATAATGAAGTCATATACTAATTATTTATGATTTTTTTAATCAAACCCTAACCTAACAACCTGAAAATGCATAAAGGTGGAATTTTTTATTGAAACCCTTGCCGAATAAACCTTAAAACAATATGACACCTTGATATGTTGCGATGTTGTCTAGTTCAACATAAAACGACCGCGGTACAGACGTCGTACGGATCCGTACGGATCTGCACTTTATTTTTTCTATTGCCTGAAGTGTGATGCCACTATTGAATAGGACCCTAAAACTAATCTTTCTTGAAACTAGTAACACAAACGTGATTCCTGGGTGGAATCCTCAACGGGTATGAGGGGTTTTTCCCTCCTACCTGCAAATCCGAGGGTTTTCGTCCTTGGATGTAGAGCTGAAACTGCAAGCTTTTCCTCTGGAAAAAAGGTGTTGGTTTTTGTTTGGGTGTTTGAATAATGATATCTCTTTTCACCAAATTCTTTTATTATTCACTTTTCCATTCCAACCCTAAAAGAAATTAATATTCTCTTAATTAAATATTCACCTTTTTCAACTTATGAATATTAATTACTTTTTGGCCATGTATCTAATATTTATTTTTGACCCCATTCAATAATAATAAATTGTCATTTTCCAAAGTTATAACTTAAAGTACCTTTTTGGATAACTTAATAAATTATTATTAGATTATTTCTCTTTTAAATCCCCCCTTAGCCCACGGGAAATAAAAATAGGCTTCAGGCCCTTTGATTTAATTAATTCAAAGAAAAAAACATTACAGAGGGTCTATGGACAAGAGGAAGGGGATTCGTGGGTGCATGTTTCCAATGTGGTGAAATTGGGCATAGAGCATTTGAGTGCCCACATGCGCACAACAATAGCAACATGAAAAATGATGCAAATGTGCATATCGTGCAAGCAAATGAAGAAAGTATTGTGTCTATCTGTAATGGAGAAGAACCAGAATGTGAAGAAACTCTCATGATGAAGAGGGTGTTGTTGAAACCAACAAAGGAAGAAGATAGTCTTGTGCAAAGGAAGAATCTATTTAAAACTATTTGCAAGTTTGGAGGTAAGTGCTGCAATGTGATTGTTGATAGTGGTAGTACAAATAATATTGTCTCGCAAGAGATGGTTGAGAATCTTTGTCTGAAGAGGATTTCACATCCAAATCCCTACAAGGTATCTTGGTTGCTAAAGGGACATCAAAATTTGGTGAATGAGCAATGTCTGATAAGTTTCCAAATTGGTGCATACAAAGATGAAGTCATATGTGACCTAATGCCCATGGATATATGCCATGTATTACTAGGAAGACCTTGATGGTTTGATAGAAAAACGCAGCATGATGGCCACACAAATGCTTACATTATGGTGAAGGATAAGAGTGAGGAAGTGGACAAAGGTCCAAGAGTTTTGATGGTTTTGGGAAAGCAATTCCTAAAAGAGGTGAATGAGAGCGCATGTTATGCTTTCATCCCTAGGCCCATGCAAGTTTTGAGCACAGGGGTAGAAGTATTTCCCCACAACGTGAAGGATTTGTTGAGCAAGTTTGCAGAGATTGTTTCCAATGATCTACTAGATGGGTTGCCACACATGAGGGGTATAAGTCACTGCATGGATCTTATTTTAGGATCAAGTTTGCCAAACAAAGCGGCTTACAGTTTGACACCTAAGGAGAATGTAGAGGTGCAAAGACAAGTACAAGAGCTATTAGATAAAGGGTGATAAGAGAAAGCTTGAGACATTTGCAATTTGAGCAGTGTTAGCACTAAAAAAAGATGGAAAATGGAGGATGTGCACCGATTCCAAAGCCATCAACAAGATTACTATTAAGTACAAATTTTCATTGTTGTGCATGGATGATTTGATGGATTGTTTGAGTGGAGCGCAATACTTAACAAAGATTGAATTAAAGAGTGATTATTACCAAATCCACATAAGGGGAGGTGATGAGTGCAATATATCGTACAAAACACAAGGATTATATGATTGGCTAGTCATGCCATTTGGGCTAACTAATGCACTGAGTTGATTCACGAGAATCATGAATGAAGTACATAAGCCTTTTCTTGGTAAGTTTGTCATAACCTATTTGGATGACATTCTGATTTTCAGTAAGACGAAGGAAGAACACTTGATGCATCTGAGACAAGTGTTGCAATGGTTGTGAGATGAAAATTCATTTGCTAATTTGAAGAAATGCAACTCCATGAAAGAGGAGCTAGTATACTTGGGTTTTGTGATATTTGGAGAAGGTTTGAAGATGGATCTAGAGAAGGTGCGCACTATCCTTGAATGGTCGTCACCTTGAAGTATGTTTGAAGCGTCAAGCTTTCATGACTTAGAGAGTTTCTACTAGAAGTTCATTCACAACTTTAGTGGAACATGTGTGCTTATCATAGAAACAATATAAGGTGATAGAAGAGAGTTTGTCTGGAGCGCAAAAGTAGAGTATGGCTTCTAGAGTTTGAAGACAAAAGTAAATGAACAGTCAGTGTTGGCATTCCCTGATTTCAATAAGGTATTTCAGGTTGATTGTGATTGGAGTGGTGCAACAATTAGAATGATCTTAAGTCAAGAAGGTAGGCCTATCGCTTACTTCAGTGAAAAATTGAATAATGCAAAATAAAATATTCAGTGTATGATAAAGAGTTCTATGCCATAGTGCAAGTACTCAAGAAGTGGAAGCGTTACTTATTGCCCAAGGAATTCATGTCATGCATAGATCATCAAGCACTGCAATTCATCAATAGTCAAGGTAAGCTAAACCAAAGGCATATGAAATGGGTTGAGTTTCTGTAGAGTTACTCATTTGTGTTGAAGCATAGGAATGGTAAGTTATATAGAGTTTCAAATGTGTTGAGTAGGTGTCTCTTGTTGAAAGAGATGCAACTTGAAGTCATAGGCTTTGATTATATGAAAGAGCTATATGCAAAAGATAAAGATTACAAGGATGCTTGGAAAGCATGCACAAAACTTTTGAGTGAGGACTTAACATTGTGGTTAGATTATTTCGTGCAAGAAGAATTGTTGTTTCGAGGAGCCCAATTGTGCATACCTAGAGGTTTGATATGCGAAAATATGATCAAAGAGAAGCATAGTGGTGGACTAGTAGGTCATTTTGGTTATGACAAAACTTATGCACAGTTGACTGAGACTTAGTTTTGGCCTAAGATGAGTGTGGATATGTGCAAATATGTACATGAGTGCCGAGTTTGCTAGTTGGAAAAAGGAAGAAGCTAGAGTGCAGGGTTGTATCAACCTTTACCTATTCCAGAGAGACCATAGGAAGATATTAGCATGGATTTCATTTTAGGATTGCCTAGAACATAGAGGGGACATGATTCTTTTTTTTTGATTTTAAATAGATTCACCAAGATGACACATTTTGTTGCATGTAAGAAAACTAATGATGCTACACAGTTAATTTGTTTTTCAGGGAAGTTGCGAGATTGCATGAATTGTTGCACAACATAGTGGCTGATAGACATACAAAATTTGTTGGACATTTCTGGAGGACATTGTGGAAGATGCTGAATACCAAATTACAGTTCAATTTAGTATATCATCCTCAAACGGATGGACAAATGGAGGTAGGCAACAAAAGTCATAGTAATCTATTGCGATGCTTGATTGGAACATGAGATTCAATTCTGGCACAAGTTGAGTTTGTTTATAACAATTCATTTAATAGAAGTACTGGAAGGACACCATTTCTAATTGTTTATGGATTGAGTCCAAGAGGAGTCACAAAATTGCATGACATCAAATATGAAAGGAAGAGTTCTAAAGCATAACACTATGTTGAATATACGTGTGACTTACATCAACAATTGCGCGAACAATTGGAAAGAAGCTCTGCACAATATAAGTAGCATGCAAATTTGAAGAGAAGTAGGGTATCAAGTGGGAGACATGGTCTTAGCACACTTAAGGAAGGAGGTTCCCAAAAGGAACTTATGACAAGTTGAAGTGGAAGAAAATTGGACCATGTAGAGAGTTTTGAATGTTTGCGTTTAATGCATATGAGATTGAGTTACCTGAAGTGATAGATATTTTGCCTATTTTCAATATGGCATATTTGTATCCTTATCATACTAGTGAAGAAAGTGCAAGTGTAGATTCTAAAGGAGTTGATTGCAGATGTTTGAGAAAGAGTGCGATGAGTTGTAAAAGGTGATTGTTTCCAGAGTCAGTAAATGGATGCATAAAGAATATCTGGTGAAGTGGAAAGGTCGAGAAATTGAAGATGCGACTTGGATGAGCTCAACATAAATTGTTAAATAGTAAAAACAAAGTGCCTCTCTAGGAGCTCACGGAAGATGCATGAGTAGGAGCTCATGGTTCTTTGCAGGAGCATACGGGTTCACAACTAATCCTACAGTTTTTTTTTAAAGATGTTTTACGTAGCCTTTGTGCGCACGAATTATTAGTTCCACACATGTTGTGAAGTCTCTCACTAGTTTTGTGTAAGTTGTGAAGTCTTTGACTAGTTCCACAAAAGTTGTGAAGTCTCTGACTAGTTTCGCACAAGTTGGGAAGTCTATGATTGGAGAAAAACTGTTCCATCAAATGCCCGAAATCACACATGGATGTTGTTATGGAAAAGAGAGTTCATTTAATGTCACATTGTGATGTGTTATGAGTCCTTGGGATTGGCTTGTGCATTTAATGAATGTAGTGCTTGGTGATGTGTTATGGGCATTTAATATTTGTGGTGGGTTGTTGAGTTAGTTGAGACAATTAATGCAAGTAGGTAGATTGTGTATCAATATAAACACATCTCTAGACTTGAAGAGGAGTCTTCTTCAGGAGGTTATCAAGATCAGGGTTATCGATCTGAGAGCAAGGAAGGTTATAATGCATCTCATTCAAGATTGCTGTTGATTGCATTTTTTTGTAATATATGTAATCATCCTATAGTGTGTGCAAGCTGTATTTCAATCATTTGACATCAATAAAAGAATCGTTGTTGTTGTTGTTTCATTTTGTTTCCATGTGCAAGGCTACAAGTTACTCTGTTGTTGTATTGTTTCATGGGTTGTGTGGTCTAAGGCTGTCCTTAATTGGATCGTGACTGCATTAGTCACCTGCTGTACAAAATCAAGCCTTTTCAAGATGTAGTCCTTTGCAACATATTGCTCAATAGAGGTTTGTGATGTTTTACTTGGGCAACCATATCTTTACTATCGACATGTAGTCTATTGAGCGAATCCTAGAAATGTTGTCATGGATGTTGGTGATATGAGATACTGCATACCAAAATTAGTTCCTAAGTTATCACTCATCAACGTCAAGCAGTGTAAGAAGCTAGTCAGTTGTAATAAGAAGTTTGTGCTTTTGATGGTGAGCCTTGAATGTAATAATGTCCTTGTGACACCCATTCATACTGCAGTTCTGCCAACAACAAAAACCATAGAGTTGAACTGCAAGTTGGAAGAATACAAGGATATCTTTTAGTCATGTAAAGAAGTGCCTACACATTATGCAGTGAAGTACACTATTGATTTGATCCCTAGACTACTTCTACATAATGACTCTTTGTACCTTAGATCATTTCTAGAGAATGAAGAGATTAGGTGGCATATCCATGAACTCATGGATAAAGAACACATCAAGCGTACTCATTGCCTTGTGGCAGCCCAATTGTGCTTGCACCAAAGAAGAATGGCACATGGAGGTTGTGCATCGATTACAAAGCTCTCAACAAGATCTTAGTGAAGAACCACTATCCTATTCCAAGAATTGAGGATCTGTTGGACTAGCTCCACGGTGAAAAATTATACACAAAAATCGATCTTAAGTCTTGGTATGATCAGATTCCTGTTGAACCTATAGACATTTGGAAAACAACCTTCAACAAAAGATGGTTTTTTCGAGTGGTTGGTTATGCCCTTCGACTCTGCATTTTAGCAGATGACGAAATACATCCTCAGGGCCTTGACTACTTCATTTGTTGTAGTCTACCTTGATGAAATCCTAATCTTCAAAAAAAACATGGGATGAACATCCACGCCATATAGAACAAGTGTTTCACACTATGCAGCAACACAAGCTGTATGCTAACATGGATAAATGTTCATTCGCCATGCGGGAGATACAATATTTAGGATACATAGTGGACACACAAGAAGTGCATGTGGATTCAACCAAGATTCAAGTCTTCAAGGAATGGCCTACACCAAAGAATCTCACAGAGCTTTGCAGCGTCTTGGGATTAACAAATGTCTATAGAAGATTATTACATGGATTTTCTCATCTGACTTGGCCTCTAAACCAAGTTATCAAAGGTGGCACCAAAACAAGATTCATTTGGTCAGTCGCACAACAGAAAGCATTTGAGAAATTGAAATGCAAATTTTATTTTGCTCTAGTACTTGCTTTATTCGATCTTCAACAACCATTTGAGATCGAGACCGATGCATTTGATTGTGCACTCGGAGTAGTCCTCACTCAACATAGTCTTCTATTAATGCAAGAGTATTTCCACAGTCCATTGAATTAGCTAGAGAGTTTCTGGAAAAAACCGTGTGTTCGTTTTTTGATCGATGTTTCGATTCATTCTCATTCCCTAATGATGGTTCATGTAGTATGAATCGAAACGTCAGTCAAAAAACGAACACACGATTTTTTCCAGAAACTTCTAGCTAATGGTCTTCTAGTTGCTTACCATAGTGAAACATTTTAACCCTAGTAAGAAACTAGCCCACATATGATTGTGAGCCTTATACTATTGTTTAGGCATGTAAGCATTGGAAGCATTATATCTTGGGGAAGGAGATTGTGATCCACACCAATCACAAGCTGCTTCAGTTCTTTGCAAACTTAGAACAAGCTATAGCAAGAGTGGCATAAAAAATGGTCTTCCTATATTCAGTAGTTCTATCTGAACATCAAGCATAAGAAAGGAAGTGCCAATTCAGTAGCAAATTGTTTGAGTTGACCTCTAGTTCAAGCTCTCTTTTTCTATACTTGACACGTGACATGAAGTTAACATATGGTCAATATTGTATCCATCTGACATGGACTTTGCAACAATCTATCAGAAGTTGCTTTGCAGCAATTCAGTTCTAAATTTCTACGTGCAAGATGGACTCCTATATCATCTTGGGCACTTGTGCTTATCACATGAGGCAGAGAGAGAAAAACTAATGTGGGAAGCACATTTCAGCAAGGTTGCAGGCCACTTTGGAGTTGAAAAGACCCTTGCAGTGTTACATAACTACTTCTTTTGGCCACAACTTAGGTCAGATGTTGCCAAATACATCAAGTCTTGTATTGCATGTGCAATTGCCAAACCAGTGAACAAGAAGCAAGGTTTGTACACACGTTTGTTGGTTCCAATGAGACAATGAAAATTTGTTTCTATTGAATTCCTCTCAAGCTACCCTACTACCAAGCATAGTAATGATTGCATTTATGTAGTAGTTGATAGGTTTTCAAAGATGGAAATTCTTATACCTTGTAAGAAAGCAATCTTAGTTTTAGAAACAAGTCAACTATACTTTCAACATGTCTGGATCCACTTTGGCATCCATAAACTATCTTATCTGATAGGGAAACAAGGTTCTTGAGCAATTTCTAGAAAGCACTATGGTCTATGTTAGACACAAAGTTGAACAAGTCTACTGTGTTCCATCCATAGACTAATGGACAGATGGAAGTGTTTAACAGGATGATAGTGCACTTCTCAGAATGTACAATTCAAATAAGCAACGCACTTGGGATGAAAGTTTTCTTTTCATTTAGTACAACTACAACAAAGCTCTACACAACTCTATAGTGCACAAGCTTGGGTTTTCAATCTTTGGCACCCATTGACGTAGCTTATCCTGCATCGCCATCGACAATGGCAACTCCTTCAACTCAAAAGGAAGTTGACAAGGTTCTCCAATTCATTGGAGCAAATTCAACACATTTAGTAGCAAGTTGAAACCATTTTGCAGGAGGTGAATGTTAAGTATAAGAAACACCACGATAAGCATTGGATACTACATACCTTTCAGATGGGTGATCGATTATGGCTACACCTGCAGAAGGAAAGGTTGACTGGATTGTATCACAAGCTTTGTCCACTTCGGTATGGTCCCCACACCATCACCAAACAAGTAGGGAATAACACCTTTGAGCTTAATCTTCCTTCTTACCTTGGGTTACATTCAGTCTTCAATGTAGAACTCTTGCACCATTACTTTCCACCTTTGTTGGATATTTCAGATGTTACAAAGACTCTTCAACAAGTAGAGTACGATCTAGATTGTAGTGCACAGGAAAAATCAGATCAAGTCATTGATGCCAAGGTCAAACAGACATGTTAACAAGAGATCCCTCTCTTTTAGATTGTCAAAGCAGGTCAACTATCTTCCCAAGGAAAATGGTTTACAAAAGTGGAGGTTGACAATTTGTTTCCACACCTCGTTCCACAATTGCATGCAATGGAGACCATTGCTCTTCAAGGAGGGGCAACTGATCCAGGAGGATTTGTGTCATCAATCCAACTCACGACATTCGAGTGTTGCCCGACGGTGCCTATTCTCTCATTAGCAGCTTCAACATCATCTCCAACACACGTGTGCTAAACTGCAAATCCTAACTCCTCTTGTGCCCTATCACACAACTCCTGCAGTTTCAGAATTGTACCATGCAACTTGACAGTAACGTCAACATAAGTCATCAGTCTAATGATTGGTTGTGAAGTGGTTGTTACCAACTATTATAGTGATCTAATTGACTTTTCATCTTTCTATTTGTATATTGATGTACATTGCCATTCTTTCTAGTTACTTACAATGAGTTTAGGGAGTGCGTAGACATCATACATCCAATCTCTTGGATTTTGTATAGAACTTAGCATAACACAACTTTGCTATGACAGTTCTACATCTGGTGTCCATTGTTTTTCTCTGCTCTTCCCCTTGCTAACCACACTTCGATATATCTTTGGCCTTTGTCATTCATAATCGTTTCTGCATATAACCCATTAAATCCATTTAGTGAGGTTGTCCATTGGGTTCCTCCTAGGCCCTGTATCAATTAGCATCATGTTCACAAAGATAGTCACTAAGGTCGAGGTCTTCGTCAGAAACTTCTTACACTGATCTATTTCCATCTCTGATTCTTTGCTCATGGCCTTCACAGTAATTTCTTCAAGGTCTTGTAACCTTTTCCTTTGATATTTGTCATAAAGCTCAATATATTCTGCAAAAAGAGAGATGTTTGGGAGGTACTCTATCTTAAGTTTCCTATAAGGCTAGACATTGATCAATGAGGGCTAATAGAATTTCTACTTCTCTAAAAACATTTGCCATTGGTAGGGTTTCTCCCACAAGGCAAAGCGTCTCTGATGAAACTGTTATGAGCCACAATACTCTGATTTCACTAAGATGAACTCAAATATGAAAACAACTAAAGGATTCTGGAAACAGAAATCTAAATTTTCAAACCAACAAATGGCTTAACTTCCATGGCAAAATTTCTTTTTAGTGCAATCAATACACAAACAGCCAAAGCTCTTGGGTGATCCACTCTCAATTCTGAAGACAAACCAATCTTCAGTGTATTAAATGATTATACAGCTAGGTCACACAGTTTGTATAATGAAAAATTGCTTATTGTAAGAAGCCTTGGCATACTTATAGACAAGGAAGGTCTCTCCTATATTTAGACACCCTCCTAATGAAAGACTTCCTCTAAAAATTCCCTATCCTTTGCTTTATCCTTCCGAAGCAGAGTTTGTCCTTTGACAGGCTTTATTTGCTTTATTCTTTTAAAACAATCTTTAGCCTTTGCATAGGTTTATTTACTTTTTCTATTTTCCCAGATTAAATTTATGTTTTTAATTTTTATCCTTTCCTCCAATAATAAGTTTATTCTTCATTCACATTCAACATTCTCTTATGTCAAGAGTCCGTCTAGTGAAAGGTATTGGGCATTAAATATATTATCAACAATAATAAATAGTAATTCAAAATACCCATTTGTCTTTGTGCAGTTTTGCACCCAGTGGTATCAGAACTGTTAAATATGTAACCTCTATAATTGCTGTCAAAAACTTTAGGGGCTTTGTCAGAATTTAATGTGGGGAAAAAAATGGTGGATTGAAAAGGGAAAAAAGAATTACACCTGTTTATATGTGGGACATGTAAGGTTTCAGTCCCCTCCACTGGGAATTTTCTCTGAACGATGATAAAATTGTCAGTGTAAAATTGTTTACACCTGATCTATTTTTGCAGTTGCTCTAGAACCCTCTTGTGCTGTTTCCCTACCATTATGTGTTTCTTCCTACAGGTCTTTACTGTTTTGCAACTTCTAAAAGCTAAGGAAAAAAAAAAAAACACCCAGATTGCTGCCATTTGTAAAATGTTCACCATTGTCCCAACATAGAAGAGAAAGGAAAAAGGTTCTTGAAATTCAAGTCACCGGGGGGAGTTAGACAAAAATTGTGAGCACTAGTTCCATTGTGAAATAGTTCCTGTATGTAGGCCTAAAATAGTTTATAGTATAAAGATACTCTAAAATAAGTAGACCATTCTAGATCTAATACACATACAAGACGCTGGTCCACAAAGTGGTCTAGGGCTATAGTCAAGGGCCGTGAACACAAGAAGTTGTAAGGGATCTAAATGGGGAATCTACACATACAATACCATGCATAGAGCCTAAATAGATCCAAAATGCCATTAGATGGTAAGCAAGAGCTATAGGTAGTCAAAATGCCACCAGGCAGTAAGCACGAGCTGTCTAATCTAAGGGTATCATTAGAGAGTAAGCATGAGCTATAAATAAAGATCATGCAAAGATAGCAAGACTAATAAGCATGTGCTAATCTAAACATGGGAGACATGAAATGAACTAATCTAATATACCAACCTAAGTACAAAAGAAAGAGTATAAGATTAGGGATACTTACCATGGGTTGACTTGTCTGCGCATTCTCCCCCTTGGCTTGTAACACTTTAGAAGAGATGTCTGTGGGTGAAGTCAAGGTGGAAAGAAGATGACTTAAGTAGACCCAAGTTGTGGACTTTAAAGATTAGGTATACCTTGCTAGTTCAACTTATATTGGTATCCTTGATATATTAGAAGTCCTTGTGCTAACTTGTCTTCCCTTTTGTAAGCTCTTTAACCCTAATTCCTTATCTTCTTCCTAAGGTGGATATGTGTAGGCAAAGTGGATTGGATGTCTTGTCTTTGAGAAATGAAAACTAGGAACCCTATAAATATGGATCCAAATCCTAGAGTCAAAACTCAGATCTTGTGGAAGCCATTGGCCTAGCCGATGGTGGACACAGAGTTTCTAGTAGAAATAGTACATCATTGGCCCAATCATAGGGCATTGTAAGACACCATCGGCCAGGCCTATGATGTTTGATAAAGGTGTGCAAAGGGAAAAAGAGGAGTTGAAGGGGGAACATGAACCTCGAGGGACAAGCTCAACTGTTGTCATGGTGATTTGAAGGTGATAGTAAGAATGGTAAAGTATGACAAAATCTCTCATAAAGCACCATAAGCCGACCCACCCTGATCTCAGTGTATTGCTTAGGATGTACATTTATGGAGATTAATCCGTAGACTAGCCCCTAAAAATAGAAAATGTCAATAAACAAAAATAAGGTGTATACAGTGATTGCTAGAGAGTTTGTTGTTGACAACTGCCTACTCTGTCACTATCTGCCATAGCTGCTATAGATACCCTAACCACTAATGACTTACCATCATCGCCACGATGTAGGTTGCTACAATTACCAAATACTAAATTGATTTAATAGCAAGGAAAGAGGGGGATGTGCCACCAACCTCCGAAGATGGGCATAGAGAAATCCCTTGTGCCCTAGGATGCCTATCCAAGTCTTGGGATGTCTCCTGTCCCATCCCCTTTTTTTCAAGTGCAAAAAATGAAAAAATTAAAACTTAAAGTCTAATTTCTATGGCTCCCACCCACCACTAACCCTAAATGCTGAACACTAGCCTAACCCTCACGACTCAAAAGCGAAAAAACATTAAGTAGAAAAGCACGACATTTAAGAAAAATCAAATGAAGTTGTGAAGAGTTTTGACTTCGAGCAGCACTTTTGACAGGGGGCTACGAAAACATGAGATAACCATCACTTGCATGCCTTTTTTGAAGTGATAGCATTGGCTATTCTGCGATTAACTATTCCACTAGGTTTTTATTATATGCATTAGGAGCCTCCCATTTTGTGATTCTCCCAAAATAGGAGGCGGCAAAAAAATGTCGGGTGTAAAGCACAAGATAACCATCCATACTCAGTGCTTTAATTTCTTAGTTACCCCCATTTCATCCATTGCTAAAAACATATTTGTCTGAATGGTTTCACATGCTTGTCGTTTTCAGCTTAGATGCAGTAAAATAAGAAAAATGATACCAAAACCAAGTCCATGTGTGTTTAAAATTTCTACTTTTAAAGTTTTCCATGTACCCAGAGGGTGTAGGGTTTTTCAAATTTAAAAAAAATATGTTATATTAAATTAATTTTTTATTTGTTATAATTTATTAAATTATATAATGTTATTTATTATTGAAGTTAGTATATTTTTTTTTAATTTTTTGGTCCTTCATTTTATTTCTTAAAATGTTTTTAAACATTTGGTTATCTTTGAATTCAAAATATATTTTAATTTGTAAACTTTAAATGCATTAACAAGTTTAAAAAAACCATTAAAATACAAAAATAATAATCAAATTCTAAATTGTAAGTAGTAATTTAGTCTTTTTATGTTTTTGTTTAGAATGTCTGTAGGAGGAGAAAAGGCCTTTTCCTGCCATGGAAGTACTGCTATCGCATTTTGGGATCGATTGTGATCCAAGTGCAGCTGTGCTGGTCAGCGCTTTCACCTTGAGTGCCTTGGCAATATGCGCAACTCCACATTTTGAGCACCTCTCCCCAACTCTGCGTTTCGAGCATTGATCCAGATTGAGGATTCAATCTAGGGGACAACACATCAACTGCTAGGGATTCGTGTGTTATAATAAGGCCAGGATCTTCTATATTGAATTAACACATATTTGCAGGAGTAATAAACAAAGCTTTATTGCACAATAATAAGAGTTTCTTAAAAGAAAGCAATCTCAGTGGAAGAGATATCAGCTGTTCACACTGAAGTACAATAGGTGGCGAGGCTCTTTGAGCTCCGAAGACCTCTGAAACTGCCATTTATGTTGTGCTGATTTTTTTTGGAAAATTACAACTTTTCAAAAATAAACCATTACTCTTATATAGCTGTCCCGAGTCATTGTTGGGATTGTTGGGTCTAGTGATCCAAGTGTTGTTTGCATTTAAATTAATTAGCGTTTAGGGCATGCTTCTCATTTATGAGACACTCCCTTCTTTGATAGAATTAATATGTTAGTCAATGTTAAAATATTAATAGGTTGGTCATGGGTATTCTAGTATGCAAGTTAGGTAATTAGGTTGGGTGATTGAGTTTTGTGT
Organism: Torreya grandis; assembly: GCA_037957365.1. Lineage (NCBI taxonomy): Eukaryota > Viridiplantae > Streptophyta > Pinopsida > Cupressales > Taxaceae > Torreya > Torreya grandis. The sequence continues at coordinate 3,898,052 of JARHVA010000404.1, forward strand.
AGAAAAGCTTATTTAAGCTTGTATGTAAAAGGATGAAATGATTAAGCATCTGCATGATGTAAACTTTGTTTCAATTAAATATAATGTAGATTTTCTACCTACACGTGTTCTATTAGTGATATCAGAGCTAAAGATTCCTACTTTGCCCTTGAACAATACTCTGTGAAGAAAATGGAGTGATTCTATACAATTTTTTTTTCCCCTCGAGAAGTTTTTTTTTGTATGGAATGTTGAAGGGAAATCTTATTCATTTTGTTGTTTATTAGAAGCAAAAGCGACTATTTGGCTGAAGGATGTTTTGTTAGTTGCTTAAATACATATTTGAAGCATTTAATAATTTCCTGAGAGGATGAGGTTGTAGATGGAGGCAATAAAAATGTTATTTATGCAGTATATAGACATGGAAATGACAATGAAACCCTTGTTGATGTATGAAATATGAAGAATTTAGATAAATCTTTGAAGGAATGGCGTGATGGTGTGTAATGGGTGTGAGAATTAAAAGTTGCTGCAATAACACTAATGTGTGCATTGAAAACAAAGTTTGTTAGAGGGATCTTTCAAATGAATCTGAAGATTATGTTCAAAATGCTTTTTTGAGAAAAAGGGGCGTGATTTAAGCGGTGGTTGTCTTTATGGTTGCACAGACATGGGTTTTGAATGGAGTTGAAAATGCTGCCTAAAAAGGCATTTTTTGTTTTCCTGAAGAAAAAGCGAGTGTCAGGCATTGAATCCACTATGGGTAAAAGAAAGTTTCAATCTTTTCTTCTATTTTTTTGGTTTTGGTGTACAAGAAAAGTAGACTATATACAAAGTGTTGAAGTTATGTTCTAAAGGAGTGTGCAAAAGAGTTGGCAAGTGCATGATTGATTAAGAGTTCCATTTGGAAGAGGTCACATGGTCAAGTCTTACTTATTATTAGAGTTATTATTGTTATAAGCGCATTCAGCTTATTATTGTGTGTGGTTATATTGTTGTAACCATATTCCGTTGGTTGTTTAATGGGTAAGTCTATTATTACTTCCCGTTGTGTGTTTGTTGTACCAACTATTATCACCCGAAACTTCCACCCTTATTCAATTTGCGGCGTGGAAGTGCTTGGAGCTTGTTGCGAGCGCTTGGTGTGGGGTACGGAAGTACTGGGTTCGAACGGGCACTGGGCCCGAACGTGCACTGGGCCCGAACATGCATTGGGCCAAAATAGGCATTGGGCATGAACGGGCACTGGGCGCATTCGAGACTTCTTGTGCGCACGAATAGTTCGAGGCTTCGGTGTAACAATGGGATCGTCCCCCAAGGTGTGGGACTCTTTTGCTCTTTGGGATGAACCTCCGAAGGTCGGCTTCCTTCTAATCCAAGTGCATCTGGTTTAGGACCAATGCACAGACCTACAAAGAGCAAAAAAGAAATCTACTACTAATGCTAAACCTAATCTCGACAAGGATAAAGGGAGAGAGAGGGTGAGGGGTTTGTTGAAAGGAAAAGTGGTGATGCATTGAGAATAGAGCGAGCACCCCTACGGTCTTAAAGAACACGAAGCAACTGCAAAAAACGAGAAACTATTACACGGTCCCCAAAATGGACACTACTTGCATAAGTATTTCGCGTTGAGGCATGGGAACACAATTCAGCACTATGGGGACAACAAATGGTCCACAAATAGAGTGTGCATAGAGCCAAGTGCGCACATAATACGACCTGCAGGAGAGCCAAGTTCTACACGGGTGCGAATGGATGGTCGACAATGCGGGGGAGAACGTGTCCACAAATAAAAATCAATAATCATTAAAATACATACAGAATGCAAGAATCATGGAGAGGTAAACTCAATCTTTTCATTAGTCATAGGGTTCAGGCAACAAAGGGCTCATGGAGGACAAATCTTAGTAGCATTTTTGTGCCTAAAAATGTTCACACCCTTATACAATGAAAGACCCGACTTTTATAGATACGGGAATCCCACGGGTCATTAACTATATTGGAGAAATATAGATGAGAAGATTAAATAGAAGTCAGAGCCCATGCATATTGAATTTTGATTGCAATCTAGACGTGGAGATGGTTGGAGGGATTCCTTGGGATTTGTTGGACATCATGTCTTGTCGTTTGCTATAGGTCCCCATGCTCTTTTGTCTTGTTAGCCGCCAGTTCAATCATTATGTCAGTCAGAGTTGATCGCTTCTGATTCTGCTAATTAGATCAAATTTGTCCTTTTCGGCGGAGTCTGACACCTGACAATTATTGCTTAATCGCCCATCTAGGTGGCTTTCACCTTCGGACATTGGGCTGGAACGGGTAATGGGTTGGGTTTACTGAGTACTTGCGCGGCGGTCCCAACTCCATTTTGGATGTGCACGCTCCCTCGTGCCCTTGTCTTTGAGCATTCGTCCTTGGGCACGGATCCTTGTGAAGGCCAAAACCTTAGCAAAGCGTGGAAACTTGATTCCTTTTAATCTAGCCTGCTCACGAACTCCTTGTGAACCTTGAAATACCGTGCTCCATGAAGCATTGAGCTGAGTCCGGGGGTGGTTTTTCTCCTTGCACGTGCAACTTGCATGCATGCCCATCGTGTTAGAAGAGTTCAAAGTAATGGTGGGGTCAACATTTTGGTGACTTTTACGGGCTGCTTGCCTGCTAAGGGGGGACCAGTAGTTTGTGAGCAATCCATTGGGCACAGAGTCATTGAAGCTTGGGAGATCCCCCTGCTCTGAAAGTGTAATCCCGCATGCACTAGAGTCTAATAAATGCCTGGCCCAATGTTGAATAATCTGAGGAACTGAGACCTTCCCAAAACAGAACAAGAAATCAAGGAACAAAAACAATGTGTGAAAATACTTAGGGAACAAGAAACAACTAATTACTATGCATAAGTACTTACAGGAAAGAAAAACAGCTAATACTATATACAAAGTTCCGGAGAACTTTCAGGGGTAGTGCTTGAGATGGATCCCATCGACTGGGATGTGTAGCTCCTCTCCGTTTAGCCTTGAGAGATGAAACCTTGTTTGCAACTAGTTATGACATAAGGACCACTCCATTTGGCATCGAACTTTGTGTGCCTCGCAGCCTTTGTTCTATCTTCATCCCACTTGAGCACTAGGTCCCCTTCTTTAAAACTTCTGTTAGCAACCTTTTTGTAGAATGTCTTCTTCATTTGCGCTTGCTGAAGCTCCAAGTGCATTGCTTGATTCCTAGTCTCTTCCAATGCCATTAATTCCGCTAGCCTTACTGACATGGGGTTGTTCTCAATCAGCTCTAGTTGTTGGGCAAGCTCCAATGATGGCAACACAAGTGACATGGGCAACTTTGCTTCTCTCCCATAAACTAACATGAAAGCGGAGTTGCCCATCGCTCTTTTTGGTGTTATCCTATCTGCCCATATGACTGTTTTGAGCTTGGTGCGCCAAGTCCTTTGATTCTCTTCCAAGGTTCACTTGATGATATGGATTAGGTTCTTGTTGGTGGATTCAGCCAAACCATTACCTTGAAGGTAATAATTCGAGGAGGTGCTCAACTAGATGCCCTACTTGATGGTCCATTCACTGATTCTGGTCCCAACAAAGGCCATAGCGCTGTCTGAGGTAATGGTGGCTGGAACACCAAATCTAGTGATTATACCTTCATAGAAGTCCAGTATAGATGTCTCATTAGCCTCCTTGAGCGCCATTGCCTCTATCCATCATGTGAATAGTCTGTGGCTGTAAGGATCCATTTGTGTCCGAAGCTTGAGGGAGGGTTGATCATGCCAATGAATTCCAGGGCCCATTGGGCGAAGGGATGATCAGCGTTTATCGGGTGCAGGGGAAGGGTGGCTAGCCTTTGCTTGTCTGCAAAGAAGGCACACTTCTTGCAGTTCATTACCCACCTATGGGCATCTCAAAACAAGTTTGGCCAATAATAGTCAGCTCTCATAATCTTGACAGCAGTAGTCTTTGGCGAATAGCGGCCCCCTGATAGTCCATCAGGGAACTCTTGAAGGACCCTGTCAATCTGATCTTGCTCTATATACATCTCAAGAGGACTCAATGATGTCTTTTTTGAATAACACATCATTAACAAGCACATAGGGGATGGCTTGCAACTTGAAGTGCCTTCTCTGTGCCTTGTTAAGCTCTTGTGGATATGCACTTGTTTGGAGGAAAGCCTTCGTGCTTTGGGTCCAACTAGGGGAATCATGATTAGGATAGGTCAAGTGAGTTGGTCCTTCTTGAAGCACAAGGACTGCTCTGTCATCAACGCCTAGGTCCGCTGCCATTTGCTCCCATAGACCTTTACCCCTTATGAGCTTGGTGATTCTAATGTCAATGTCATACTCCATCACTTTAGTGATCTAACTAGCGCTTTTCTTGCTTATGGCCCTACTCAACATGAACTTCTTCACGCCTAGGTGTGAGACCATTAGCTGAATTTTGTTGTTAGAGAGCATGTGTGTGAACTTCTTAAGGGATCTTATGACTGCAAGGACTTGTTTTTCCACAAAAGTGTATTTCAGGTCATACTCCTTGAGCGCTTGGCTCAAAAAGGCAATGGGTTGTTCTATTTGATCATCATTTTGTTGTACTAGGACAACCGAGACGCCTTTATCTCCTCTAAAAGTGTAGAGGATGAAGTCCCTATCATAGCGCGGGTTTACAAGTGTAGGAGCTTGAGAGATGGCTCTCTTTATTGCTTCAAAGCTATTCCTACGTTCTCTTGACCAATTGAAATTGGCGTTCTTGAGCATAGAGGTAAATGGCTTGACCAGGGTGGCAAAGTCCGGTATAAACCTTCTTATGAAATTTATCTTCCCTAAGAAGCTTTGTAGGTTCTTGTGGCACAAAAGCGACAAGATAGCTTCCACCCATTTGGGATCAATGGCAAGCCTTTCTTTGGAAACAATGTGCCCCAATAACTGACTCTTAGGGACATCGAACATGCACTTGCTTGGGTTTAAACATACCCTAAACTCCTTGCACTTGTCAAAGACCTGCTTCAAATGGCTCAAATGATTGGCCACGTGCTTAGAGAAGACAATGATATCATCAAGGTAAACCAAGATCATATTGTTGATGAGACCCTTAAAGGCCATATCCATAGCTCTTTGGAAGGTCTCCCAAGTGTTTGTCAACTCGAAAGGCATCTTCCTATATGCATAGGTGCTCCACTTAGTAGTGAATGCGGTCTTGAACTGATCCAAATCTTGTACAAGTATCTGATTGGAGCTTGAATAACTGTCAAGAAGTGAAAACCTCTTAATGCCTGCTACTGTTTGAAGGATCTACTCCATGGGTGGAAGAGGATAGTGATATTTGAGGGACGCTCAATTTAAGTCCCTAAGGTCAACACATAGCCTAATTTCTCAGCTTTTCTTTCTAACTAGAACCAAGTTAGCTACCCAAGAGGAATGCTTGATCAGAAATATGATATTGGCTTCTATGAGTTTGGCTAGCTCCTTCCTCATCAAGGGCTCAAGCTTGGGGTTTATAGGCCTTTGCTTTTGCCTAACTGTTTTGGCTTCGGGGTCTAACTCAATTGTGTGCTAGGCCAAGGTCGGGTCAAAACCCTTGAGGTCTTGGTAAATCCATGTGAATATGTCATCATAGTTCCTACAAAGGTGGGTAAACTCTTCCTTTCAGGCTAAGTACATACCTTTCCAGTCTTTAAGAGCTTGCCATTAGAGATGAACATCTGCTCACAATTATCCTCTTTGACCATTATGTTCATCTTCTCGCCCTTGAGCTGATCGTCGGCGTTGAAGATGTTCTCCAAGGTGGCTAGTCCTTGGGCAGCTTGTTGCTTTTCTGCTAAATTATTTGATCTTCATATTGGGCTTGTAACTGTGACTGGTTCCTCATGGAGAACTCTGCTTCATCTTGCAGGAAATTAACGATTTGCTCATCATTGTCAAACACTTGCCAATTGCATGCATTGTCTGGAACTGCTAGTCTTATTACGAGCTTGACAAGTTTTCCGAATCCTTTCATAACCTCCTGAGGCAAATTATACTAGGAGCCCACTATTGCAAGTCTGTCAGAATCAACATTCTACGCCCTTGGGGTGGCTTGGATTTTGAAAGTGCCGAAGTCCTCAATTAGATCCCAGATCCTGTGTTTGTATGCTTTTAACAAGGGGTTCTTGGAGACATTTTGGGCTCTAATTTGGTTCACAATCAGCGCACTGTCGCCAAACACTTGCAATGTCTTAATCCCCCTTTTTTGCGCCAATTGGAGGCCTTGGGTCAGCACCTCGTATTCGGTCACATTGTTGGTGCAGCTGAACTGCAGCCTGTATGTATGAAAGTACTTTTTCTTTTGAGGTAAGGTCAGTACAACCCCTGCTCCAACGCCATTCTTGCTCCTAGAGCCATCAAAATATAATTGCCACATTCCTTCAAGGTCCTCTTGACCCTTCATGAGGTTTGGCAACACAGGGTTCTCCTCATGGATGTAGTAAGTGCCCAGCCCTGTTTCTTTTGTATAATCATATGGATCAAACCCATAATGCTCATTAGCCCAATGTAGCACCTCCTCTAAAGGCGTGGTAGTTTTGTGCAGGACTCCACTATCCTCTAGGTTATGCATTATACAATTCATGTCGATGGGATTAGGTGAGTATGGATTTATATGATCCCTACAAATAGGCTCAGCTTTGATGGTTACCTTGACCCCATATTTGGTCCTCGACAACATGTGTGACTAGTCAGATGACAAGTACCCACCCATTTTTGCAGTGAAGTCCCTTGAGAGATAGATGGCAGAATAAGGAGGGAGGTCTATAACAAAGATGTCCTGGGTGATGGAGAGGCTAGGACATGCATGTAGAGTAAGGCTCAAGTCCTTAATGATCTCAACTGTTTTAACCACTGTGCCATCTAATTGGACAACACCTTTTGTGATCGGGATGTGTTCTATGCCTAACATGTCAATAATCTTCTTAGGCATTACTGAGCTACTTGCACTCAAATCAATCATACAATTATGGACAAGGTGCTGTATGATGATCAAGGAGATATATAATGGTGGTGGCTTGCAATTTTTTCTAGACTCTCCTCCTTTCAGTTGGCACAAACTTGTGGAAACAGCTGAAGCGCCTTTTGCTGGCTCCTGTTGGTGGAAGGCTTTCAATGCGTCTTGCAACAAATCCCTTTGAGAAGGGATGGAAAGAGCCTCCCACATAGTTACATCGAGCTTAGCTTTCTTCATCTGGTCTACTATGCTAAAAGGGATCTGCACCCCTTTTGGTTGAGACTTTGAGGCGACAACATCCTCCTTTGGGATTTGGCAGGTTTGAGGCTGACTCCCCCTTTGAGCAGCTGGACTCGCTTGTACTTGGGCTGTCCCGGTGTTTATCTTTCCTCTGGCAACTTCACTTGGAGCTTGGGAAGTAGAAGACCAACCGACTGAAGGAAATGGTTCCGCTTTCGTCACCCTTATTTTGGTTCTTGTGTAATATGCCATCAGATTACTGATTGCCAGTACTTGGTTCTGGTTTATGGCGCATAAGTCATTCTTGTGCCAATTCACCAAAGTGGCTCCACCTTGTCTCTGCGCCTGTACATATACCTCCTCCCCTTGTGAGGTTGGCTCCTTTGCTGGCTCATGGGGATATGATATGCTTTGTACCATAAGGGCTTGGTTTAACACTCCATTTGCGCAAGTAGCCTGATTGTGTGGCTGATTGCAAGGAAAACACCACTCATAATCTTGGGTTATGTTGTTTTGGACAGGCACCATAGCTTTTGAGGTGCTAGCAGCACTGGCACTCTGTGTATTAGATGGTCTGACATAAGTGAGTTGGCCTTGAGCTTGTGTGCTGCTTTGATAAGGTTGCCTAGCATGTTGATAGGACTGATTAAATGGCTGGTATGGTCTAAAATGATGGGCTTGCTGCCCCTTTAAAGCTACTAGTTCATTTCCAAAATTCTGCAATAGTGACTTAACTTCATGCAGTTCACTAGGAGGGGCAACAGATGTAGTTGGTGGGCTGACTGAAATAGGGACATGTGCCAGTGAAGGTTGAGCAGTAGGCTGATTGGGTGGTGGTTCTGGAAAGAGAGGTTTGGGAGGCTTGGGAGCAATCTTTCCAGTTGAATTAGACAGTTCTCAACCCTCACAACAATGTCATACGTATCAGGTAGTACAGTTCCTCCCACGGATTGGACCATTACTGCAATATCACTGTTTAGAGCCCTCAGATAATATAAGAATGCAGTATTTAGAGATGGTTTTAACAAAGGTGGTATTCTGTCGTAGACTCTTTAGAACTTGAAATTAAAATCAACCATCATCTCATGTGGGGCTCTCTTAATAGTGGTGAGCTGCTCTATCAAGGATAAGTGATCATTTTTATCTTCAAATTGCCTGCATAACTGCTGTTCTAGCTCGTCCCAATTATGAATGGAATTAGGCCTCAGAGTTCTATACCATTGGAGAGCTTTAACTTTCAAAGAAGTTGCAAGTAGCCTAACTGCCACATTAATTTCAGTAACATGGTGGACTGAGCAAATATTGGCAATATCTTGGATGTGTTCTATGGGGGTGATTGTGTTCTCACCAATAAAATATGACAAGCTCTTAAGAGCTACAACTGAAAATCGTCATATTGAGCTAGAGCCAAAGGACTACCTCCATTAAAGGGCACGAACAACTGGTTTCTTGGAATAGCCATGAAAGGAATAGGAAATTGTCTCCCTCTAGGTTGGGGAAATCTTCCAAAACACAGAGTAGATTGAGCTCTAGGGGATGATTGTCTTGAATCACTAGCTCTCCTAACAGGAGATAAGGATGATCTAACTCTTCTTCTTCTAGGGGGTACAGGCAATTCAATAAACTGAAAGTCAGTACCTTTTGAAGATGATCTTATTTGTCTTGGCATAGGATGGAGAACCGATCTCTTGAGAACCAGGAATACTTGGAGTTGCCAGGTGCTTGAAGGGTGTCTTTAACATTGCAAACTTGCTAAGGCCCGCACCAAGCTCTTAGCTGAACTATATAAAGTGGTCCCACCGAGTGTGCCAGAAACTGTGATCACCCAAAACTTGCATACTTGTTCAATTCGTGGTGTGGAAGTGCTTGGTGTGGGGCACATAAGTACTGGGCGCGAACGGGCATTGGGCTTGAATAGGCATCGGGCACAAACGGGCACTGGGCACAAACAAACATTGGTAGTGAATGGGCACTGGGCTGGGACGGGCACTGGGCGTGAAGGGCATTGGGTGCAAAAGGGCACTAGGCGTGTTCGAGACTTTTCACGCGCGCGAATAGTTCGAGGCTTTGGTGCAACAATGGGATTGTCCCCCAAGGTGTGAGACTCTTGCGCTCCTTCGGACGAACCTCCAAAGAAGGCCAACTTCCTTCTAATCTAAGTGCATCTGGTTTAAGACCAATGCGCAGACCTACAAAGAGTAGAAATGAAATCTACTGCTAAAGCTAAACCTAATTTCGACAAGGAAAAAGGGAGATAGAGGGTGAGGGGTTTGCTGAAAGGAAAAGTGGCGATGCACCGAGAATAGGGTGAGCACCCCTACGGCCTTAAAGAACACGAAGCAACTTCATAAAATGAGAAACTATTACACAATCCCCAAAATGGAAACTACTTGCATAAATATTTTGCATGGAGGCATGGGAACACAATGCAACACTATGGGGACAACAAACGGTCCACAAATATAGCGCGCATAGACCCAAGTGCGTACAAAATACGACCTGCAAGAGAGATCCAAGTTCTACATGGGTGCAAATGGATGCTCAACAATGCGAGGGAGAATACATCCACAAACAAAGATCAGTAACCATTAAAATACACATAGAATGCAAGAACCATGGAGAGGTAAATGTTGTCAACCTGGAGCTGCGCCCTGATTCGAAGATGTGCACGAAATGGCCAGTCCTCTATCTGGCTGAAACAATGGGATCTTCTCACAAGGGTGGGTGCCTCAACGGTGAGAAGAACCTCCAGAGAAGGTTGGTTCCTGTATGATGTATCAATTAGGATCTCTACTCTATGCTACGGACTACTGTGGAAAAGGGAGAAGTAAACTTAATGGGGAAATCCTTCCTAAAAGGGGGTGATACACCATAATTTTTGATCCAATCAACTTGGAACCTTGAACACTGAACGAACAAAGGGGGAAGGAAGACCTTAGATTTCAATCAACCACTTATGCATAAATATTTCATGAAGAGGTTCGATCCAATGACCAAACCCTGAGGGAAAACGATGGAGAGAGGTTTGATAAAAGACACTTTGCAGCCACTTAGCATCCACTTACAGCTTCATCAAGGACATAAAGAACATTTTAACATGACTTGCATAAGGATAATCTAGAAACTAGGTATGAACCAAAATTTGGGAAGGGAGAGAAATGTACCACTTATGCAAATTGCTGAATGAAATATACACTATGCCAATAGTTGAAATTTGAAAGTACAGTCTTTCTATTGATCGAAGAGGTTACACAACTCACCAATGGCAGAGTTTGGTCTAACCAAGAGAGAGATTGGATTCTTCTTTTAATCAAGGCTGAAAGCCATTTTATAGAGAATTACAAGAGGCCAAAGATTGGCGTTGAAAATTTGAAGAGAAGGATTCACTTCGGTTAACTCAAGGCTTACTTGGCCTTTCAATAAAATATGTTTTCTTTTGTCTTTGCATGAAGCTTCTTGCGCTTGAGGAAGTGAACTTGTCTTTGTTATGAACCACCCACCTCTCTTTGCTTGGAAATCCACGCCAATATTAATTTTAGAACTCTACGTGAGCTGATTGATGCCGAATTGGAACGTTGGAAACGCTGAGTTGGCCGTTTGGTAAGCTGAGTTGACTGTTTGGCAGCTGAGTTGGTCGAAGAGATCATTCTCCTTCGCATGGAAAGCTCCTAGTGGATGCGGCGTTTAACAATTAGTCAACTCTAAATTTGGAACAGTCAACTCGACATTTGAATTCAGAACTCCGGTTGAAGCTACGTTGGACCCTCGGATGCGTGAGATGATCTGGGGACGAGCGGGACTTTAATAACCAGTCAACTGAAGCTTTGGACGACGTTCGAAAATAGCCCCTGCTTGCATGTATTTTATCATGCTCTGGTCTGCCTATTCATGTCTATTTTTGGCGGGATTCTATATTCGGATGTATTTGTCTATATTTTCTCCCGTTTGGCCTTTTCTTAACTTCCTGTCGCTTAATCTCAGGTCAACCTCCCGTGATTTTAATTCTTTCAGAATTCCGGCTTTACCTTTGTTTCAATGGTTACTTCCTGCGTCAAAATTTGACTTCTTGCGGGACGTCACCCTTAGTTTTCTTATTTCCTTCAAACTTCTCTTATTTCCTTGAATTTCCTGCGGCATTTCTTTCTCTCGGCTTTATTCTCCGAAGTATTCCTTTGGACTTTTTTCCGAAGGATATCTTCCTTCTCTTTTCCTTTGCTCGGGATTTTGTCTTAGTCGGGTTTTCCTCTTAGTCATTTTATCGCGGACAAAATGTCCGCAAGAATTATCTTGATCACTCCTTTTGGCCTTCGGAATTCTTCTTTGGGTTTATTTTCTCGGGCTTTTTGCGTGGCCATTCCTCCGAATTTCTTCGAACTTTTTGTCCGAAGGAATTCCTTTGGACAAAAAGTTCGAAGGTTTGCTTTTGCTTTGACTTTGTTTCACTTGTTTTTCTGCGGACTTTCTAGTCTTCCGAATTTCTTTGGACTTTTTTGTCCTAAGGAATTTCTTCAGACAAAAAGTCCGAAGGAATTCATTCCTTGCCTTTGCCTTTTAACTTTTCCGAAGACTTTGGATTTTTTGCCGTCCGCGTTTTGTCTTCAGTTGGGTCCTCATTGTTTGCCGGCCGAATTTCTTCGGACTTTTTGTCCGAAGGAATTCCTTCGGATAAAAAGTCCGAAGGTTTCATTTCCCCTTTGCTTTTCAACCTTCTTCACTTGTCTTCGGAAAAATTGCCCTTCGGAAAATGCACAGAGGTCCTGCTGCCGACCAAGTGCCCTCCGCAAGGGCTAGTTGCTTTCCCTCTGTGCCCCTCGAAAAAATTGGAGGGCACCCGGGTGTTTTGAAAAGGTTTTGAATCTGTTCCTACACCTTCCCGAAGGGTAGGTGCCTTTCGGGATTGTTGAAAGTGACCCTTCCGAAGGGTACCCTGCCCTTCGAGATTCTTGTAATGGACTCTTTCTTGCAACCTCTTGTAATTTTCCCCGCGGATTTTTTGCAAATGGTCTCTTGGCCGATAAATTGACCCTTCAGCAAATGAATGAACCCTTCAGCATCCTTGGAAGTTTTGACCCTTCGGGAAAGTTGCAGTCCTCTCCTTATGATCCTTTGGGCTTTAAACAAGTGCCATTTCCTTTAGACCAACAGGCCGAAGCAATTGAATCTTCAGCGAGTGACCCTTTTGGACAAAAAGTCCGAAGGATTCAAACCCTTTAGAATTTGCCCCTTCAACTACTTGAATAAATCTGTTCTTTCCTTTGGGGAAAAATTGTCAACATTCTGGCGACTCAACTGGGAAGCATACCTGCTATGCTTGAGAACTCAGACCATGTATAGACGCTTATTTGACTTCCCAAATGGTGAACCTGATTTCTGACTAAAAATATGCTCTGATCATGGCTGTAGTAACCTCCTCCAAAATAAGAAGGGAGACACGAAAGTAGAAAACTAAGAAGCAAATGTGCAAACAAGCACTTATTGGAATAAAACTGAAGCAAACTACTGTGCTTTGAACAACACTTGGAGGAAAGTAGAAACAACTAAATAACCTAGCTAACCATGATAAAACATGATCCGCTTGGATCAAATGGGAAATTCTTGAATTTACTCATTCCAAGAGATGGTACAAGTTGCAAAGCAGGATGTTTATTAGTCATAACCTTGGATGAGGCATTTCCCTCGTCCACCAACTGTATTAGCATCTTCTCGAATGAGTCATCAACAACAAACCAGTCACCAACAAAGATAAACTCACCAAGTATTTCTTGATCGTTTTCAGATTGCTTGTCATCTACTATCATGTCAAGTGATATCTCATTTATGCATTGTTCTTTGGTGACCATATCCTTCTTATTGACTGCTGCAAGTTCATCCAGCTCTTCAAGGAGCTTTGAGTAGGCAACCCAATCTGTACTGGGATCTTGAATAGGTGATTCTTGATCAAATTTCTCATAAACATGCTCTTTAATAGCCACCATATCCATACAAAGCTCTTCAATCTCTTGTAGAGATTCAAGGTACAGCTGCCAATCAAAGCTCTTCAATCTCTTGTAGAGATTCAAGGTACAGCTGCCAATCAATTTGTTCCAATGCCTCTTGAAGTCCATCTACATCAAGATCAGTCTTCTCACTCTCAGCTATAATTGGGTGCTCAATTACAACTTCAAGTGAAGTATCAATAGGAAATTCTTCCTCAAACATATTTGAAGCATCCTCTACACATTCTGCAAGAACTTGACCTGTAGCTGTAACCTCTTTCTCAATCCTCCAAAGAGCAGGCTCCTCCTGAGTAAGGGGAATGGCGGGAGGGTGATGAAATTTATTTGTTTGAGAGGGAAAATAAAGCATTGGAGGTTGATCATGATCAGATTTTGGAATCTTGAGGGCAATGGAATTATCTAGGGAGTTTTGGAGGGGAGGGAAAAAGAAACTCTTAAAGACCTCTGTATTATGTTCCTTCCACTTGGCCATTACCTCATCAAAGTCTGGAACCTGCTTGTCTTCGTGGACAACCCGAGCTTGAGGGATGATTGGTGAGGAAAGGGGACTATATGAAGGTTTAGTCTCATGAATAGGCTCTTGAATAGGCTCCTGACTCCAACTAGGAAGCTCCCTTGGCACACATTGGGCATGGTTAAGAACTTCATGAGAACAAGAAGCACAAAAGCCCTTTGTAGACAATTGGTTTAACTCGATTTTCTGCCTTTCCCAAGCCCCATCTTTTCCAATGCAAGAATACATAGTCTATTTATCTCTTCTGGATCATTGGACACATTTTGAAATAGACCATTCACTTCCTCATACTGAGAGTTAGAACAAACCTTTCTTGCATATATTAGTATTCTGAGCTCTATTTCATTCATTTTTTCTTGAAGGCGATATTGCTCATATGCAACATCATAGCCATATGGGAAAGATGAAATCCGGTCTTGAGACTGATATGGCTCACAAGGAGGGTAAGATTCACACTCTTGATAATAAGGATCATGAGTAACTTGATAAGGCTCAACATAGCTTTGATAATACCCTTGATAAGGCTGATTAGGCTCATAAAAAGGCTCATAGGTATCATGACCAGGGTGGTATGATCCATCGTTGCGCTGATAAGGAAATATAACATAGGAATTCTCTTTATACAAAGCCATCAAAATTCATCTTACGTCTTGCGCGTGCATCTTACATGCATCCCTGTAATGTCCCCAAATTGGGCAATGATGCAAAATAGGGTTTTCCAACAAAACCCTAAACAAATTCCAAACAAAATCTGAATTCTGAAAATTAAAACCAGCCAACCCTAGGGTTGCATATGCCCCACCAAATTGAAAATCTCACACTTCCAATCACTCAACAATAATAAAAAAAATAGTCTATGAGATTTAGTTACTGTGGTTCACACCGAGTGAAGACAAGGAGCTGATTGATGTCTTTTCCACTTCAAATCCTTAACGCCACCAAGCTGATTTCAATGTCCTCTTATCACCAAATCTAACTCGGAAAACCCTCCACACTGAAGACAATTTGCAGATGAAATTCCAGCATACAAATCATATAAAGATTGGCCAATGTTAGGGCCTAAAACATGATGAAATCTCTCCATACCAAGTCGCCACAGTTTAGAAATAATTTGCATGAAATAATTTAGAAAATCAGATTTGTATTCATGCCAAGCCAGCTGGAATTAGGTTATAAAATCCATCGAATTGCGCAATAAATAATGCTCTATCATTTAGGGTTAAATAACGCCCGCTAAACCCTTGCACACTTCATCCAAGTGAATCGCCCAACTCAGAAAATTAAGGGCAAAATTTCAGAATCAAACCCTTCACTCAACTTTCCAATAAAACCCCAAACCCTTATGTTTAATTGCCAAATAAATCAGAGATTAAATAACAATTGTACTTTGTAAAAATGGAGTCTAAAAACCCTTTGAAGATGTCCAAAACCTCCTCAAACTGATTCACCCTACCTCAGAAAATAAATTAGATTGTTTCCACTTACCAACGATCCTCCAAAAGGCTCCTAGGGCAAGTCGCCCAAGCTGAAAAAATAATATAAAATATTGTGCAATATTTTATGCTTCACAAACCCTCCAAATCAGCTCTAAAATTCCCAAAACCAACTCTCAATCGAAGTCGCCAAAGCTGGAAAAATCATATAAATATCATGCAACAATCTTAGGCTTCAACGAACCCTTCCAAATAGCTTGCTCAATTGTCTAGGCAAGTCGCCACACTATGAAATGGTCTTCAATGCCACGTACAAGCTCCTGAAGTAAGTCGCCACTCTTCAAGACCTATAAATTCACCAAAACCAACTTTCGATAGGGTTTGCAATATTCCTCAATATAGGTGGTGTCCAAAAACACCTTTGTAAATCCACTTGCATGTAAACATGCAATTTTGAAGTTCAACTATAGCTCTTGAATATAGCTGTCCAATTAGTAGGAATGGAGGTTTTCGTCCCCAAACCCTTGACACTTCTTGAAAGTTTTCGTCTTCAAGATGTGGTAATCAAGCTTGACATACTTGATCAAAGTTTTCAACTCAATAATCAACATAACCTCTTCAAAAGATTCTGCAATTGCTTTTATAGTCAACCGCCAAGGGTGGCGCCCAAGTTGGAGGGATGTACCTTTTTAAAACATGTTAAATAATGTAAAGACTTAACTAAATGTTAGTTAAATCTAACTGATAACTTCCATAACTGGTATACCCATAATTGTTGTAACCATTTTTGAATTGCATAAATAAGGTTGATGCATTGATCAAATCATCAAGAGCTTTTCACAAGCATCTCTTCATTTGCTAACAGTGGTATCAGAGCCATCACACGCGGAAGCCGAAAAAACTATGAGTCATCATTCGAGGAAAACTTGGTTCAAATAGGGGAAGCGGAGATCGAAGGTGGAAAGGAGAACGCAATGAGGAGATCGAAGGTGAAGAGGAAAGAGCAGTCCCATCGACCTTTGACTTACGCATAGAGCAGTCTCGTTCGAGTTGAGCGCAGGAGGAGACAAACACAGAGGTTTTTTGCATCAAGGAGGAGAAAATGTGAGGAAACACAAGTCGCGAGTCTCAGATGGGAGGAGACAACGCAAAGTGAGTCGCAAAAGGGCACGCGAGCAGATTCATAGAAAAATGCGAGCAGAGTCAAGAAGGAAGGTACACGAGAGAACTCACAAAGGGTTTTCACGCAGAGAAAAGTCATTCAGTTCCGTCGATTCTCATTACGGGCACACAAATAAAGTTCAATAGGGTGATTAGTGAGCATCGAGCAACGAGAAGGGCACACCAATAAAAGTTGCCTGGAATGAAAGCCAAGTGAGTTAGGCGTTCACCATTTTTTATTTTAATTTTTCATACCATAAAAAATTCTGGGTGATGGTGTCCTAAATTGCTATTAAATTCCAAAATTAAAAAAATCAAATTAGTTCAATTTTTCGGAATTTTTTTGTTGGTTAAAAATTATTTTTCAGAGTGAAAAATGACCAATATCCAGAATCTTGTCCTTCTTGAGGCCCAAAGATTAACTGGGTAGAATTATAATGAGTGGAGTCATAAATCTTGACAATTGCGAAATTCTGTGATTGTGACAAGATTATACTTGACACATAATTACAACTGGCAACAAACTTTGCCAATTATGACAAACGTCATAAAGAAGCCCTTCTTTTGTTGAAACTTTCTGTGTTGGATGATATGATTTCGGAGGTCCAGAATGCTGCACAGGGAAGTGCACTATGGATTAGTCTCAAGAACAAGTACCAAACTTCGAAAAAGAGTCGAGTACTTTATTTGAAAAATCTGTTGTTTTTCACAAAGATGACAGAAGGGGGTCTCTGTCAGAACATTTATTACAGATGAAAGATCTTTGTGACCAATTGTCAGCAATCAACAAAAAGGTGGATGACGATGATATGATGGCTCTTGTTCTGAATAGCTGGACACTTTATGAATCGTTCATGGAGGCCTTGCACTTGATGACAGAGAGTAACACTCTCACTTTCGATCAGGTGAGTTCATATTTGCTGCAAAAAGAATGCAGACAAACACACTTTAGTGAGCCCAGTTCTGGGCAATCGGAAGTGCATTTGCTACCCAATCCAAAGGGAAATGGAAAAGACATTCAGATACGTCTTCATCTTCCCCAAAATTCAAGGTAAAATATTATTATTGTCAAAAATTTGGTTATATTAAGAAAGAATGCAGAAAAAGACAATATGATCTAACACATAACAAGAAGGCAAAAGGGCATGCAAATGTGGCAGTAGTTGACGCTGAATTCGAGGAAGAATATGCTCTCATGGCGTCATGCTTCGATGAGAGGACTACTAGTGATTGATTTTTTGATTCCAGTGCATCACAACATTTTACATGTTGAAAAGACTGGTATGTTAATTTCACTACAAAAGAAAGTTTTCAGATTCAGTTTCCTTGGGTGATGGTAGATCACATGCTGTAGAAGGGATAGGAGATATACACATTGTATTGAATAATGCTGCAAAGTTCATAGTCAAGAATGTTAGGTATGTACTTAAGATGAACAAAAATCTTTTATCAATCAGTCAGTTAACTGAAAACCCTCACATTACAATCAATTTCTCAGGAAAGAAATGTATTGTCTGATATCAAAAATGACAAAGTCATAGCCCTAGGCATTGGGCAAAATGACTTGTATAGACTTGTTGATCCTGCCATTGTCGGTTTGAATGCATTAATTGTGGAGGATAATACCAATGTTGTATGGCATGAGAGATTTGGACATCTCAATCTTCAGTATTTGGCCAAACTTCTAAAATTGAATATGGTTCTTGGATTGCCTACTATCTAGGTCAAGCAGGATATATGTGCAGATTGTTTGGCTAGCAAACAGAAGCGGAAGCCTTTTCCCACCGAAGGTGTCTAGAGAGCAAAGGGACTCCTTGATCTTCTTCATGCAGATCTATGCGAGCCATCTTGGAAGTCATCTACTATTCTTGGTGCAAGGTATTTTTTTTATTCGTAAATGATTTTTCTAGGACTGTGGGTCTACTTCTTGAACAAGAAGTTTCACTGTTTTGCTGAGTTTGTAAAATTCAAAGCACTAGTAGAAAATGAAACAAGTCAGCAGATCAAAACCTTACGATTCGATAATGGGGGAGAATTCACTTCAAAGCAATTTTAGAACTATTGCGGCAAGGAAGGAATTCATCGACAGCTAATAACCCCATACACTCCTTAGCATAATGGAGTGGTTGAAAGGCGGAATCGCACAATCATGGAGATGGCTCAATCCATGATGCATAGTAGAGGTGTGCCATATAAATATTGGGGAGAAGCAGTAAAAACAACAGTCTACCTACTAAACAGAAGTCCTTGCAAGGCTTTGGAAAACATCACTCCAGAAAAAAATGGTCCAACATCAAACCAGAGGTAACAGATTTTCATGTTTTTGGTTTTGCTGCAAATGCTCTCATTCCTAAGAAACAAAGAAGTAAACTAGATTCTAAATGTGCACGATATATCTTTGCTGGTTATAGTAATCAATCCAAGGCATATAGACTGATAGATGTGCCTACTAACAAGATCATCATTAGTCGGGATGTTGATGTAAAATATACAGAATCATTTTTTGTTTGTAATCAACACGCTGTCTCTGATAATCCAGAGATTTCTAGTATTCTACTTCCTCTGAAAGATGAGGAACCACATGTTTTGGAGACACCCTCACAGTCTTTAGTGCAACAATCTACAACTAACACTCCATTAGTCTATCAACGTTGTCGACCTGAGTCGACTACTCCATTTGATGATCAACAGGGACAAGAATCATTGGTACAAAAGAGACCCAAGTGGTATTACACCACTCTACAAGATGTACGAGAGGGGGTTCTTCCTCAATCTCATACACGGTCTCGACAGTCAGGAAAGTCAGTTGTGGATTCAACTGATGATGAAGAGCATATGTATTTTGCTCTTGATTATGATATTTTTAGTATTTCAGAGCCCCAACGTTATTCTGATGCACAAGGCAAACCTGAGTGGGAGAAAGCGATGCAATCAAAATATGATGCCTTGATGAGAAATAATATCTGGACATTGGTGGATTTACCTCTAGGTAAGCAACCCATTGGCTGCAAATGGGTGTACAAAGTCAAATGCAAGATTAATGGTACTTTGGACAAGTACAAAGCCTGTCTTGTTGCAAAAGGATTTTCACAATAGGAGAGAATAGACTATGAGGAGACTTTTGCTCCTACTGCAAAAATGGTCACATTTCAGTTACTTCTTTCGATCGCATCTTAGTTTGGTTGGAAAGTATTTCAAATGGATGTGAAAAGTGCTTTCCTTAATGGCGATCTGGATGAAGAAGCATACATGGTGCATCCCGAAGGTTTTCAGGAACCTGGTTGTGATCATTTGGTTTGCAAATTGGTGAAGTCCCTTTATGCGCTTAATCAGTCTCTTCGACCCTGTTACATCAAAATTGATCAGCATCTATGAGATTCTGGATTCAGATAGAGTCCATCTGATCCGAATCTCTATATCAAAAGCACTGATGATGACATTGTGATACTCATTGTGTATGTTGATGACCTTGCCATCACAAGTAGTGGAGACATGATTCAGAAAGTCAAATCAGATTTGTGCACTGCTTTTGATATGACTGATTTAGGCCTCCTACACTATTGTTTGGGGGTAGAATTTTGACAACATGACCACTCCATTTTCATTGCTCAGTTCAAGTATGCCATTACTCTTTTAAAGAAGTTTGGAACGATGGATTGTAATTCTGCTTCTACACCTATGGAGGTAGGGCTGAAATCATCAGCTCATGATGATTCATCACTGGTCAATGAATCATTATATAGACAGTTGGTGGGCAACTTGATATATCTTACCACGACTCAACCAGATTTATGTTTTGCTGTTAACCACCTTTCTCTGTTTTTGTTTCAACCGAAGCTAGTACACTGGACAACAACAAAACATGTTTTGCGATATGTCAAAGGAACTCTTGACTTTGGCATTCTCTATCAAAGGACAACAAATTTTAGATTGATTGGTTATATAGACTCTGATTGGGGAGGATCAGTTGATACTCGAAAATCTACCACTGGGTATATGTTTTTTTTTGGTTTAGGAGTTGTTTCATGGCAAAGCAAGCTTCAACATACCATTGCTCTCTCTTCCAATGAAGCAGAATACAAAGCTGTAGCGAGTCCCAGTTGTGAAGCAGTTTGGCTATGTCGGATTCTTGCTGATTTGCAACTTCCTTCATATACACCTACTCCACTATTTTGTGATAATCAAAGTGTATTGAAGTTAGTAAAAAATCATGTTTTTCATGCTTGCTCCAAACACATTGAGATACATCATCACTACATTTGACAGTTGGTTGATTCTAGTGACGTTTCTCTTCACTTCTGTGCTTCTACAGAGCAGCCTGCAAGCTACGCCAAAAAGGGGGACATTATAGTCCTCTCCACCCAAAATTGCTTGTCCTCAAGCAATTGCAAAAGCCATGGGGCTGTCCCCACATTTTTCATAATGCATCTTCCCACTTAAAAAAATCTTCAATTTGAACTTCCCACTTGCTAAACATGTATCTTGTTGGCTGCTCCCATAGGTTCAAGATGCCATAATTATTTCCCAAGAATTCCCCCTAATCCAAATGAACTAAGGCATGCCATGTTTGCTTGCTTTTGATATAGTATCTCAAGGTGATTAATGTACCTCCATAAAAAATTCCCAAAATTCTGGAATAAATCACTATGATCTCATCATACAACATACCTTGAGTGATAATAGTACATAGGTACAACCTCTCGAGTGTGTCTTCTACCACTTCCTTTATGCATAGGAAAGATGTAAAATTGATCAAACGAATGCCGACACCAATTCCCAACATAGAGTTGTACCTTTCAAACTTGATTAAACCAAAAACATACTTATGCACATTTCCAGAATACACCCTTGGCTGGAACTTACCAATAAAATCAAATTTTTGGCCTCCCATATATTGCTGTACCTGTCCCTCAAAATCAGATATTTCTATGTGACAATTTTCAGAATGTATCTTGGTGCCAAGTTTTCCCGATATGGTCGTAATGTGCCATAAAAATGCCAATTTTTTCCTCTTTCATGTGTCTGAACTTGTTTTGTTAACTCAGAAAATTTGAAACAACAAAAATCGGATTTCTTACCATTTTCCCCACTCTTTTCCTTGGCTGCCATGTACAAAATAAATTGTTTTTGATGCCCCCAAGGGTCCATAGGTGAGTCCATAGGTGAGCCCAGCTATGTTTATCCTTCGTTTGCAAGTAGGACCTTCCTTTCTTGCCATTCAAACCTTTTGAACAGCTGCTAGTCACTTTCATCCCTTCAAAATTCAAGGGGTGTCCTCTTTTCTTAAAACATCACTACTTTCCCCCTTACAAGAAGGAATAGGGTGCTGCCCAAAGCATATTTTGGGTTGCCCTTGGCAATCCATTCTCTTCTCATCCCTTTTAATATAAATTTGACAAAAATCAGAATTTGTAATACTTACCAAATGTCTTATAGAGGGTTCCAATTTGAAATGAAAGGGCTGCATTTTATGTCTAGGGGCAGCCTTTTTTTCCACCCTCATGCTCATGAGACACCCTCCCAACATATTATTTGCCTTACAAGAAGATGCCTATTCATCACTCAAACCAATCAAAACAATCTCCTTACCTGCTATCTTGAATTTAAGCTCGATGGTTTGGTAGTTTTGTGTGTACTCATCAAGTGAGTGCAACCATTGAATACCAAGGACCATATTGGTCTCCCCTACGCCCACCACATAAAAATCATCCTCAACCACATATTTTTGCAAAGTGAGACTAAGCTTTGGAATCTTTGTTGTACAAGGGATGGTGAATCCATCTGCTACTGTGACTTTGAATCCCTTGAACTTCATGGATTGTAGTCCACATGATGTTACTAATCCTCTATCAATGAAATTGTGAGTTGCCCCACTATCAATAAGTATGGTAATAGGTGTACCCTTCAATGATCCCTTAACTCTAAGGGGATAATACCTAGGAGCTCCTGAAAGCGATGCCAAAGTGCCACTCAACTCCTCTTCTCTCTCTATCTCCAAAGTGTTCTCATAGTTGGCTGTCCCAACTTTCTCCTCATTTTCCTCTTCGGAAAGCACCTTGATATATAGTGAACCCGTCCCTTGCCATGACAATTGTGGCCCTTCTCCCAAGGGTCCTTGCATGCAAAGCATAGACCTTTCCTTAGCTCATTTCTCACATCAAAGCTACTACGTGGTAGCTCCTTTTGCTGCCCCAAACCTGGTTGGTTTGGCCTAATCAAGGGACCCACATGATTGGCCTTAGGTGGCCCTGTAAAGCTACTCTTGGGCTGCCCCAAACCACTATCTCTTTGCTGCCTAAAACCACTATCTCTTTGCTGCCTAGTAGGTGGGAAACAAGTACTCTTTGGCTGTCCCAAAGGTGGAAATCTGCCCCTTGGAGTAGACTCCAAATCTTAGGCCTTCTGAATGGCCTCTCTTAGTGAAGGTGGATCAAAAGCCGTGACCAATCCCTTTAGGGAGTCAACCAAGCCCTCTATGAATAACACCACCAATCTCCTATTTGAAATATCAGTCACCATGATTGAAAGTTTCTGAAACTTTGTGACATAATCATCTACCGAGGCCCTCTGCCTCAATTGAGCTAAATCACAAAAATGAAGCTCCGGATCTGCCTTATCGAACCTCTCAATCAACCTTTTACTAAACTCCTCATAGGAGTGTATGTTCTGATACCCTTGCGTGATCAAACCATGATACCTCCAATCGTGGGTTGCGCCCTCTAAATGCAAAGTGGTGAACTAAATGGCCTCTCTCTCTGCCACAGGTCAAAGTGAAAAGAAGGTATCCACCTTCTGAATCCACGCCCTCATTGAGATCCTCTGTGACCCATCAAGTGTGGAGAGAGATAACTTCCCCAACACATGCTGGAGATCTCCCTCGTTGCTTCTCTGCCTCTGACCAATCTTGCTTCTCTGCCTCTGACCGATCTTGGGCCCACTTTGTCCCCGTTTCCAAGCTGAAAACTCGAAAAAAGTCATAGCCTCCCTAACTGTTGCGGACAATGTGACATACTTATCCATCTCTCTAACTCCTCGTGTGGGCTAAGTAACCCCTCCCTTGCTGGTGCGGGCTCCTCTCTTTGATCAAATGTAGGTTGTGTGGGCCTACATTTGGATGCCCCATTCCCCGAAGGGGGTGTATGTGCATTTGGCCTGGTCCATGAGGCACCACTATATCCATTGAGTGGCTTCAAGCCACCCATCACACTGAGGGAACGAAGAAAACCCTCCATCACTGCTATCATCCTCTCTCGAGTTTGAGAATACTTCTCAAACCTCTCCTCAGCCAACATGTCTCTCCTCTTACCTTCTGTCTCCTGGTGTCACGTCACCCATGGCTTGATCTTGCTCAAGCGAACCAATTGGTGGAAGCCCTGCTTCCCTCCTGCTATTCCTCAAGTAATACTTAACCTCTTTGTTGCCACTCATGTATCAAACCCTTCACCCCATAAAATAGCCAGGATATGGCTCTGATACCACTGTAATGTCCCCAAATTGGGACAATGATGCAAAATAGGGTTTTCCAATAAACCCCTAAACAAATTCCAAACAAAATCTAAATTCTGAAAATTAAAACTAGTGAACCCTAGAGTTGCATATGCACCCTCAAACTGAAAATCTCACACTTCGAATCATTCAACAATAATCAGAAAAATACCGTATGAGATTTAGCCACTATGGTTCACACCAAGTGAAGACAAGGCGCTGAATTGATGTCTTTTCCACTTTAAATCTTCAATGCCACCAAGCTGATTTCAATGTCCTCTTCTTATCACCAAATCCAACTCGGAAAACCCTCCACACTGAAGACAGTTTGTAAATAAAATTCCAGCATACAAATCATATAAAGATTGGCCAATTTTAGGGCCTAAAACATGAAGAAATCTCTACAAACCAAGTCGTCACAATTTAGGAATAATTTGCATGAAATAATTCAGAAAATCAGATTTGTATTCATATCGTGTCAGCTGGAATTAGGTTATAAAATCCACCAACTTTAGCAATAAATAATGCTCTATCGTTTAAGGCCAAATAAGGCACCCTAAACCCTTGTACACCTCCGCCAAATGAATCACCCAACTTAGAAAATTAAAGGCAGAATTTTAGAATTAAACCCTTGCCTCAACCTTCCAATAGAACCCCCAAACCCTTATGTTTAATTGCCAAATAAATCAGAGATTAAATAACAATTGTACCTTGCAAAAATGGAGTCTAAAAACCCTCTGAAGGTGCCCAAAACCTCTTCAAATTGATTTCCCCTACCTCAAAAAACTATAGAAAATAAATTAGATTGTTTCCACTTATTAATGATCCTCCAAATGACCTCTAAAAGGCTCCTAGGGCAAGTCGCCCAAGTTGGAAAAATAATATAAAATATTGTGCAATATTTTATGCTTCATGAACCCTCCAAATCAACATTAAAATCCTCAAAACCAGCTCTCAATCCAAGTCGCCAAAGCTGGAAAAATCATATAAATATCATGCAACAATCTTAGGCTTCAACAAACCCTTCCAAATAGCTCGCTCAACTCTCTAGGCAAGTCATCACGCTATGCAATGGTCTTCAATGCCACATAAAAGCTCCCGAAGTAAGTCTCCACTCTCCAAGTCTTGTAAATTCACCAAAACCAGCTTTCAATAAGGTTTGCAATAATCTTCAATATAGGTGGTGTTCAAAAACACCTTTGTAGATCCACTTGCATGTAAATATGCAATTTTGAAGCTCAACTACGGCGTTTGAATAGAGTTGTCCAAGTAATAGGAATGGAGATTTTCATCCCCAAACCCTTGACACTTCTTGAAGGTTTTCGTCCTCAAGATGTGGTAATCAAACTTGACATACTTGATGAAAGTTTCCAATTCAATATTCAACATAACCTCTTCAAAAGATTCTGCAATTGCTTTTATATTCAACCCCCAAAGGTGGTGCCCAAGTTGGAGGGATGTACTTTTTTAAAACATAAGCACTCAATCTTTTTAAAATTCCATTTTTGAGGGTTTAGGCTCTTATGACCCCAACTTAAGTGAATATAAGATTAAAAGTACCTTTTTGCAAACTCAACTGAAAATCAGAACAATGAAGTACTTTTTACCTTTTTGCTCATAGATTAGCTCCCTCTCAATGTTCCCTTCTCTTTCCTTCCCTTAGCCTTGTGGGAACAACCAAGCTAAGGATCCAAAAGCAAGCTACACCAAAAAGGGGGACATTACAACGCCCATCGTATTAGAAGAGTTCAAGGTCATGGTGATTTGAAGGGTCAACACCAGCTTCCTTTGTTATAGGAGCTTGTTACTTGCCTATATATTAGACTCTCTATGTGGTTAATAATCATCATGTATTCTTGGCTTCATACTTATGTATCAATGTATTCTTTATGGTTTCAGAGCTTATGAATAAGGGGACTTGGGAGAGACCTTTGAAGGAGAGTAGAGAAGAGATCTTGTCAGGGAGAAAATACACGGTGGAGACCTAGGTGAGGAGACTTGGTGAGAGGCAGTGGAGAGTAAGCAAGAGCGATGGTTTTCTTGATGCAGGGTCTGTTCAGAGGCGGTTTTGCTGTTTGAAGGTGTTCAGGTGGAGTGTGGCATTCTAAGAAGAGGAGAGGCGCTCCAAAGAAGTGGCATCCCAAGGGAGAGTGCCTTCAGAGCAATTTTCGCTATTTGGAGTCACATAGCAAAAATCAGAGCTGTTAAGATCAAATCAGAAGGAGGCGCTTCATTACCAAGGAGGCATTTTCAACAAAGGGAGGTGCCATTCTGATTTGCATAATGAATTTTGGTGCAAGTCCGATGGTTTCTGTGTTCAAAAGCATTATGGAGAGTTCTATTGTGTTTTGCATTGCAAATATGTTGATTTTTATGCAAAATCTCTGATCTACTTGCTGGTTGAAGCCCCTAGTTGAAGAACATGATGCCATAGGGACGCCATTCTTCAAAGCAAGCCAATGTTTTAGCCAATGCTTATTTTTTTTGGAAAAATTTTAGCTAATGTTTTAAAAACAGCTAATCAGATTTTAAGGTGGAATTATAATTTAAATCATAATTAGTAAAATCAATTTCTTTTTGAAACTTTAGAAATTTCGATTTTACTTAGAAACTTTGCCTAGAAAATCATAGTTAATTCTATTGGGAGCAAATCGTACAGCGAAAACTCTTGAAAATTTGCCACAATTTAAAACTTTCTGTCCTTTTCTACACAGAAAAATGATTTTTGTAAACGGAGCTACAAAAGTCCAGATTTAATAGTTTTTGTCATTTTAAAGCAATTTTTTAAAAGACACTTTAAAATATCACAAATTGTAAAGAATTTTTTGTTAAAAATTGACAGCTTTGTTTAATTTTAGGTTAGATTCAATGTTCAAAAGAATCTTTGTAAAAGTCAGTTTTTTCAATTTAATTGTTTTCGTGAAAAACTAGGTAAAAATGACTAGTTTGCAAATTTGTTATTTCCATATTTTTAGAAACTGAATGACAAAAACTTAAGCTTTTGGAGTCAGGATAAAGACAATAAGTGAATATAGGAACATTGACCAGATTTTCCTTAGTAAAGAATCTAGACTAATTGATCAACCAGATGACTATGATAAACATCATTGTGAGGCCCTCATGTTATTAAAACTATTTGTAGTAGACAATTTAATTCCAGGAGTTAAAAATGCTAAAAATGTACTAGAATTGCGGAAATACCTTAAGACAAAATATCATGCTTCTAAACCCGACAAAATGTTGTATTTGAAAAATCTTCTATTTTCCACTAAGATGCAAGATGGTGGTTCTATTTTTGAATATTTGTTGCAGTTGGAGGACATTTGTGATTAGTTGAGGACAGTGAGAATGTTATGCCCCCCTTTTTGACATGAGCACACGTGGAATCCTTAGCCTTAAGTTGTTCTCAAAACGCTAGGAGAAAAGAAGAAATGGAAATTATTGGGGGCCCACTTGAGCAATTAATGAAAAATGTATGTTATGAATTTTAATTTGCACTTGAGTCATGAAAAATACCTTGTTCTCCTAATTTCACTTAAGTTGGGGTCTTTTTGGAGGGTCATGGGCACCCAAGATCTAAAAGGGGAATTATAAGGATGTCCTTTTAATTTTTGAAAATGAGGCTTTCCCTCCTAATTTAGGCACTCCTTTTGGGGCATTGGCTATAAAAGAAAAGTGAGGGTTCCATTTGAAGGTTATGCATTTTTATGATATTGAATCTTTGCTCAAATATGTCAAGCTTGGCCATAGCATTTTGAGGATAAAAACCCTCAAAGTGTATTGAGATGTGAAGACGAAACCCTTCATATCTTCATTGTGAGTAGCTCTACATCAAAGACTACAATTTGTGTTTGTAATGCCCTCATTTTTGATTCACCAGTAAATAGGTATTTAAGATCTTTAGTCTATTTTTCCCCATAGACTGAGAGATGATTTTTGGGGATTTTATTTTCGTAATTAATTAAGATTACCTGAACAATGATTTTGATCATTTGACAATATAAGACAATTTTAGTTAATTAATAGAATATTATTAAAAAGTGGGTTTTACCATTAAAACATTCTATAAAAGTGGTTTTAACTACTATTGCACTTGAAAGTTCAAATAATATTGGGAGAAGTTATTTTAAATAATTGTTTGCCCAAAAGTGATTTAATCACTCTTGTAAATTGGGTAAATTAATTATTTATTTATTAAATTATTGCCTTAAAGTAATTTTAATTACTAAATCTATTTTGACAATTAATTTAATATTATAAGTGAAAAAAAGAGTAAATATTGGCTAGGAGGGAAAATAAAAGAAAATATATTTTGAAAAGTGGTTAAGTGATTTAAAAAAGGTATTTTGCCTCCAAGAGTGGGTCGCCCCACTTTGAAGACTATATATGGACATGAAGGCTTCTATTTTGGACATGCTGAAATTATATATTGAATCTTCATGCTTGAAGAATGATTGGGATGGATGCTTAATGAATGCTATTGTTGTTTGAAAGGTGATTTCATTCCAAAATCACATTGAAGACATTCTGTTGTTTGTTGGTTGCTGATTTGGTCAAATATTTTTCAAGTTTTTGCATTTTAGATCATCATTTTTGGGCAAAATTAAGCAAATATTAGATCTGAAGGGTTTTGATCAATTTTGAAGCACTTTTGAATCATTTACAAGTGTGGCGAACCTTCTTAGGGTGTGACATCACACCCCTAAAGGGTGACATAACACCCCCAAAGAGTAATGTCACCCTTCTTGGGTGACCGCTGCATTTTTTGAGAGTTTATCTTGCTCAGAAAAATCTGAAATTTATGTATCTGATCTGTCATATTTTTATGATCATTGAGTATTTATTGGGCTCAATACATTCAATTTTGAAGGAGTTATACAATTTTTCAGTTTTCAAGAAGTATGATAAAAATTAATTATTTTCGAGTTGAAAAATAAGTACTTTGGCATACTCAGATTTGGAAGAATAATTGATTTTTTTTGAATTTTTAAGGAATTTTTCGAGTATTTTTGAGTGAAAAAGTATTGATTTTAGTCCCCACACCCTAGGGCCAAAGGCCAAGTGGAACGATTTGTTCCTAGAGCTACAAATTCAAAATTTTGGCATATTTTTTGTGGATTTTCAGTTTAGAACTAATTGGGATTTGTGAAGATTTCTCTTCTTGCATATTCAGCGCTAAAAGAGAACATTATAGTGCTTCATTATTTGTGATTGAACAAGTGGTTGGTTTTTGGAAGCTATTTATAGATTATTGGGTCTTGGAGGAGTGGTGATTTGGCTCCTAGGATTGAAGACCCCCTTTGTGGGCTATGCTACAAGGGAGCAACTCTCTCCTAGGGTTTGTGGATTGTTGTTGATTTATTCCAGCTAGGGTGACTAGAATTGGGAGATTTATTGAGGCTTTTGAGTGGCCAAATTGATGTTCAAATTTATAATAATAATTAGTATTATAATTTTTTGATATTTGTCACATTTGTTGGAGGTCATTTGGTGACCAAATTGAATATGATAAATTCTGATTTTATTGTAATTAATTTTGCACTTGGACAATTCACTTTGGAGAATTTTTGTAGGGTTTGTAGGGTGTTTTTAGGCCCTAAATATTGGACAAATAATATAATTATTTTTGAATTTTTGACAATTAATTTCAGTGGATTTGACATTGATTTGAAGATGAAATAATGTCTGATTTTTTATTTAATTAATGTTGTAATATTCTAAATTTTGACGATTTGGTATGGCTTAGATTTTGGCTTATTGGGAGTCTTATTCAGTGATGAACTAATGTTGTTTTGGATGTTGCATTTTAAATAATTTTGTCTACAATTAACAAAGGTTTGAGCGAAAAGAGCATCAAAGTTCAGCTTTGTGGCTCTAGGGTTTGGAGGTTGAGACTTTCCTTCTTCAGCGTCTTCTTTCTTGGTGATGAGAGCCATTAGCAGCTAAAGATCATAAGGTGCTTATTTGTTAATTTTCACAGTGGTTTGGACTCTTTGTTTTTAGTTGAGGCGCATTTACAGTAGCAAGGGTATGCTAGTCTATATTTATAATTTTCAGATTTATTTCAGATTTGATAGTTTGTTGGAAAACCCTTATTTTGTTGATGCTTTCTAAATTGAGAACATTATAGTGGTATTAAAGCCATATCTTAACTAATTGTGGGGATTTTAAGAGGATTGTTATATGAGTGGTGACAAAGAGGTAAGGTATTACCTAAGGAACAACAAGAAAGGTTCATGGAACCAATAGGCAGAATAGGAACATGTGAGAGGTGACATAGATCCATTGGAGACAGAGAGAGAGAAGGGATAGAGAAGCAAATGAGAGAGCTTTGAGGTATTCATAGTCACAGGGAAGGATGGCAACAGTGATGGAGAGGTTCATCTGTGTTATAAGTGAGATGAGTGGCTTTAAGCTCCTCAATGGAGATAGTAGTAATTCAGGGAACTGTCTTGACACACATACACCCTCGTGGGGAATGGAGCACCTACACGTAGGCCCACTCGACCTACATTCATTCAGAGAGAGGAGCCTTTACCAGGTTGAGAGGGTTTGCCTAACCCACTTGATGAGTTAGAGAGAGAGATGGAGTATTTTGTTGCATCTACTGCAATAAAGGGTGCTATGACATTTTTTGTGTATTCAGCTTGGAAACGGGGGAGTTAGCCCAAGATCGGTTGGAGACACGGGAGGCTAGGGAGATCTCCAACATGCATTGGGGAAAGTATCTCTTTCCACTTTTGATGGATCACCAGGGAGTTCGATGAGGGCATGGATTCAGAAGGTAGACATATTTACACTGCGACCCATGGCATAGGAGGCAATTCAGTTTGCCACTTTGAATTTGGAGGGCGCAGCACAAAAGTGGTGGTATTATGGATTAATCACACAAGGGCATTAACACATACATACCTATGAGGAGTTTAGTAGGAGACTATTAGAGAGATTTGATAGGGCAAATCTGAAACTCCATTTCTGTGATTTGGCTCAATTAAGACAAAAGGCCTCAGTAGATGAGTATGTTTTTGAGTTTCAATGATTTTCAGTCATGGTGACCAACATTTCGGATAGGAGGTTAGTGGTTTTGTTCGTAGAGGGCTTGGTCGAACCTTTGCGAGGGTTGGTCAAGGCATTTGACCCACCAATATTGAGAGAGCCCATCCAAAAGACCTACGATTTGGAGTCTTTTACACCTAGGTGCAAATTACTACCTTTGGGGCAGCTAAAGGTTACCTCTTTACCACCTACATGATAGCATAGAGGTGGCGGTTTGGGATAGCCAAGGGGCTATTATACAGGGCCTCTGAGATCCGCTCATGAGGGGCCATTGATTAGACCAAACCAACGGGGTTTGGGACAACAGAAGGAGCTACCAAGTAGTAGCTATGAGGTGAGGAATGAATTGAGGAGGGTCTTTGTTTCACTTGTAAGGACCCTTGGGAGAAGGGGCACCATTGCCATGACAAGGGATAGGTACATTACATTGAGGTGCTTTCCGACGAGGAGGATGAGGAAGAATTGGGGGCAACCGCCAATGAAGAGGGGGCTTTGGAGATAAAAGGAGAAGAGTTGAGTGGCACATTGACATCTCTTTCAAGAGCTCCTAGATATTATCCCTTTAGAGTGAAGGGATCATTGAAAGCTAAACCAATGACTATACTTATTGATTGTGGAGCAACCCACAACTTCATTGATAGAGGATTTGTGGCATCATGTGGCCTACAACTCGTAGAGTTCAAAAGGTTTAGAGTCACCATGGTGGATGGGTTCACCATCCGTTGTACTACCAAGGTTCCAAAGTTGAATCTAGCTTTGGAAAGACATATGGTAGAAGATGATGTCTATGTAGTAGGCATTGAGAAAACCAATGTGGTGTTTGACATACAATGGTTACATTCTCTTGGTGAGTATATGCAAAACTATCAAACTATGGAATTGAAATTCAAGGTGGAAGGTAAAAGAGATTATTCTACAGGGCTTAAGTGATCAAGGACCATTCCCACCTTCATCTAATAGCATGGTAGGACATCTCTACATGTTTGAGAGAAGAGGAAGGAAAGAATGAACAAGAGGCTGCAAATTTCGATCATAGGCAGCCAATGGCGTCAAGGGAAATTTGGTTTTCTACCTAATTGATGAGTATGAATAATTTTGAATTTTATGGTACATGGATAGGAGAAGTGGGTAGAACACTTGATTTGCAAAAGCAACCCTTAATTTGCTATGAGCAGCACCCTATGCCAAGGTGTACGGGTGATTTGGATGTATGGATGAGGGCTTCAACCCTCTCTTGGATTGGGCAAGAGCTCAAGTGGTGGACAACAGGGAGAAAGGTAGATTGTTGAAGGATTTTTGGTCCCAAGATCACTCAGAAAATTCTGAGTTTGATTCACTACATGCACCACCTTCAACTTTCACAAAACTCAATTTTTTTGACATGCTACAGCTAGGGATAAATTCTGAAAATACACATGTAGGGTTATTTTTTTTCACTCAGGGATTTCTGAGTTAGAAAGACAATTCCAGACCCCTATTGAAATAAAAAAATTTGGAATTTGGAGTATATTACAGCCCAAAATTGAAGAGAGAAGTGAACAAACTAAGTTACAATTTTGTCTTTTAGGAAATTCTGAGTTATGGATGTAGGTACAGCCACGTCATGAAGGTGAGAAATCTGATTTTTTTGTCATACTACAACCCTTAGCCAATTTTGGAAATGTGTATGATTGGGAACACTTCTTGCATAACAGAAGGTGGGAGAACACAAGTAAGATACAACACTCTTTCATTGATGAAATGGAGCTTTGGTTAGATTCACATTGTGTTCTATATTTGCTTGAGGGAGAGCTAATGGGAGAACATGTGGCACACATAAGGAGGCCCATACAAGATGGTTTGCATCTCTACAACACCTCCTTCCAAGGTATGTTTCCAAAACGGTCCATTGTTGTTCTCTTTTTGCAAGTTTGGAGGGGTTTACCATGGCATGGAGGAAATCCCAAGAAGTTGAATGTTTGCCAAGATAGTATGCATACAATAATGGGAATTCATGATGATCCTTATGTATGGGGCAGCAAGGTGTCACCTTTTAGTTGTATTTTTTTTGGCAACTATTGGCCATCGAGCATCTTTTTTGAGGGCACTTTGGTGTCTATTGGAGGTATATGTGAAGACTTCCTCAAATGCAGCTTGGTATTGCATAGGTTGGCATTATGGGGACATGAGAGGCCTTTGGAAGGCTGTGATGACACTTTCAGCGCTTGGGGGCAGCCCCCACAATATAGGGATGACAAGGTGAGATTTCAGTTTGAAGCTTTCCTTCCATGGGAAGCAATGACAGGTGGGGTTTGCATTGTAAAAAATGTTGGGACAGCCCTATGACTCTTGTAATTTGTAAGGTCACTTTTTGCGCAGAAACCAAAAAAAAGGGGTAAACTGTAAAATCCCAAAAATAACCTCAAACACTTAGCCAAAAACCGAATGAACCAAATCTGAATTTTATTGCAAGCCAAAAACCGAATGAACCAAATCTGAATTTTATTGCAATTTTTGTCCCAAATCTAGAAATCACTAT
Source organism: Torreya grandis (assembly GCA_037957365.1). Classification (NCBI taxonomy): domain Eukaryota; kingdom Viridiplantae; phylum Streptophyta; class Pinopsida; order Cupressales; family Taxaceae; genus Torreya; species Torreya grandis. The sequence goes on from JARHVA010000404.1 coordinate 3,931,399, forward strand.
TCCCCTTTGAGCGGCTAGGGTTTAGTGAGAAATCATAGTGCAAAACACTTCCAAAAATTACGAAATTAATTCTATAGATCCACAAAAATATAACAAACCCAATGGTGCAATCAAATCTGAAAAAAATGCTTTCTCAATTTTATTTCTGAATCTGAAATTCTGCAAAAAACTGGGATATTGAAAAAAATATAACTCCCAAAATATGGCGAGCTTTATAACAATGAATAGTTCTAAAAAGAGCTAAAAATACAAGCTATCAAATGCACTCAAAAGCAAAATTTTCCCACCAAGGGAAGACCTTCAAATTGAAGCTCCAAGCTCTCAACTAGGTCATCCATGTTGAAATCCTAGGACATGTAGAAATTTGTTTACACTTTGTTCTTCTAGCAAACGAACCAACAAATCAACATATTTGCAATTTCTAAAATGAGATAGCCTCTTCAATATCTCCTTGGAATTCCAAGTGCCTTGCTCCAAGATTGGTAGCCAAGCTCCAAAACCTGAAAATAAAAATGTTTGAGAAAAGATATCCTTCAAAGATCACAAAACTTGATTTTATATTTCCTCTATGGTGGGCAAACCACTCATGGGGACTTCTTGACAAAGATAGACCTCTTTTAGCCACTTGGGTCTTCCCCAAGTGTGGTGTCCACTTTTGGGTCCCTTCCCTTATGTCAAAAGTCATTAAGGATCTTTAATTGAGGGTCAAGTCCTCATGAAAGTGTCCCATTTTATTATTTAATTTACACCTCATAATATAGTCATTAAAATTACTTGAGAATCAATTAAATAATAAATTACAATTAATAATTAAAAATATTGCTTTTTAATTTCAAATGATTAAAATCACTCTTTAGCAATCTCTTAATTATCACAAATATTCTCTTTGATTCATCCCTTAACCCACAGGGAATAAAATAGGCTAAAGATCTTCAAAAGGGTGATCAAAAGTCAACCCCTAGAAAAGGGGACTTTACAATCCTCCCTTCCCAAGATTGCTTGCTTTCAAGCAATTGCAAGTTTGGATGCTCCAAAATTTCTGCACTCTCCCATGTGGCATCTTCAAAGGCAAATCCTTCCAATGAACCAAGTATTCCGCAGTGCTTCTATTCCTCAACTTCTCTCTTATTTCCAAGATGGCTTCGGGAACAAGAACCAATTGACCTTCCTCATCCGAAGGAGGCAACACAATGGAAGGAGTGATGTGCTATCCTGTTGCCTTCTTAAGGCATGAAACATGGAAGATATTGTGAATTCGACTTTCCTTGGGAAGCTCAAGCTCATATGCAACCTCTCCCACTCTTCTAATCACCTTGTAGGGGCCAAAATACCGTGGTCTCAACTTTTCCACACCACTCTTCTTGAGGGAAGATTGTCTATAAGGTTGCAACCTTAGAAACACAAGATCTCCCACCTCAAAAGTCCTCTCAATACGTTTTTGGTCTGCATACAATTTTTGCTGATTTTGGGCATGAAGAAGGTTCTCGATTGCTTTCATGATGTCTTGAATCTGCTGTACCATATCCTTAGCCTCGAGAACTCTACTATCCAAAAAAACCAAATCTATGATTGAAGGAGCATCATATCCATACAATGCTTTGAATGGTGTCATGTCAATCGATCTATGGTGAGTAGTATTGTAGCAATGCTCAGACAAATGCAGCCAACTAATCCATGTGTTTTGCTGTCCCGAAATGTAGTTTCTCAGGTAGTCGACTTTCCACCCATTTTGTTCACAATTTCTTTTTACCCATCAGTTTGGGCATGGTAACTAATGCTAGGAGTAAGTTCAGTCCCCACCAAATTTGTAGAAACCCCTGTTTCCCTGATTTCTGAAACTGAATGTTTTTTTGCACTGTTTTTGTGTATTTTGATTTTTTTTGTGTTTTTGCATGAAATAAAGGAGAATGCGAATTTGCAAGATAAATTCGTATAAATTCAAATAAATAAATATTGAAGCTGTAAACCCTTTTTCTAACTAGACTATATTCTTATTATTCTTCCCAGATGATTACAATATAATTCCTCTATCATGCATATAAAAATAATATAAAATATTGTTCAAAACCTGATTTTTTCGCAATCTGAAAATAACCCCTAGATCTGGTCCAGCTGGTATGGCTGCAATAAATAAGCTTTTCTCTGGTTGCTGTTTCAAAAACACAGTCGCCGGCGTCAGTTATACTGCCGCGATCGGTCGAATAATACTGTCGATGTCTGTCGATGTCGGTTTACTCTGCTAATGTTGGTATGTGAGTCGGCCGATGTCGGCTTCTACGCTGCTGATGTCGGTCTCTGTGCTCCCTGCTGGCTGCGACTGCTGCGCGCTTCTGCTAACTGCGCACTTCAAATTCCGTACAACAACAGTAAGTACATTACGGCTTGGTACGGATATGTACGGATTCTGTACAGCAGCGAATAAAAATATAGTACGGCCTATAGGCTGGCCACAACTCTCAATAAATATGGTGCCAATGCTAGAAATCTCCTTCTGGATAATTTCTGGATAAAAACCCTGAGTATATAAATATTTGTGAACCTCTGTGTGAAGTTATCTCTCAAACTAGCAATAGATCAGCTGATATCTCACAACTTTTGAATTGCACACACTGAAGATTGCACGTTCTCCAATGCAAATGGAATACTGAAACCCTTGGCTCAGTCTTCTCAGAAAATACTTAGCAAAATTTTGTCTTCAACATGAATTGCGCTCCTACCAATGAGAAACCCTTATATCCTTGAAAAAGTGCGCTTGCCCTAATTAAGGTTTCACAATTAGAAATTAGGGGTTTTTTTTTTCTTTTAATTTTCCCATAGTCTAAGACACAATTTTAATTATAAAATATAATTAAAACGGCCCCCCTTCATAATGAGTGCCCCCTTGGCCCAAAACGCCTAAGTCATAATTACGCCAAATAATTAATATTTAATTAAATCAATTAAATATTAATATCTCCCTCGATGCATATTCGATTCTCGATCCGTCTGAAGCTGGCGAACAAGGGAGTGATTCCGCACATGACCATACCAAAACAGGGGTGCTCCGCTGCGTGTCAAATATCCCTAGAAAATAGGAGCTCAGGCAAATGTGTCCGAAAGAGCTCGAACGAAAGCCAATTGGAAAAATTCTGCTAGTCGAGGCCAAGCCAAGCTCCATCATGACCCTCTATCCATCATATCAGCCTACGAGGGTCGCATAATAGGCTAATCATCAACTTTGCGAGATGTCAACTGGAAAGGGGACATGACAGTCCGCCCCTCCTGAAATTGCTTGTCCCCAAGCAATCGCTGAACAATAAACCAATCAATCCACCTGGATCTCACATGTAGTCATGATCTATACTGCTGTCAATCAACGCAAACTCCTGCAATATCCTCTGAAATATAATCAAGAGGAATCCATAATCAAACTGGCGAATACAACTCAACAAAACTCCAAAATCACAACTGCCACAGTCAGGAACCCATGAGAAACAAACTCTCGAAATACCATAACCCAAGTAGAATGGACAACTCAAACTGCCAAAATCGCAAATACCATATACACATTCCACCATGCTATGCGGAAGGCACACTCCCACTCTGCAACAACTTCCAAATGGGACTACGCCAAATGCGGAGAATCCACACACTGTACCTCTACTGTAATCAACATATCTCTGCAGATCACCAGCCACGGTCTCATCACCCAAACTCCTATGCATCGCTGATAATGAAGAGACATCACATGCTAGATAGCAATAACACAAACGAAATCTGCTTGCCATCAACTCCTGCTCTAAGTCATGCATCAACAAGCTGTCAACCCCAGCGCCTATCACCATGCCATGTCTATCACAACTCTCATCCCATGGCGTCAAACCATCCCAAGTACCAAGATAAGGATCCCAACATCCAATCCATGAACGGAAATCAACTGGCAACTCAAGTAAACTCCTCACCTGAGTAATGTGAACAATACCAACTGACTTCATGCACCTGTCTCTTGTACCCACTACAATCTCTGAATCCGGAGTGTGAATGCTAGACATACTCATATCATCATTAACATGTGACCTGACTGTAAAAGAGAGCTGAGTCCCTGCCACATGCGCTAACTCCTGAACTGAACTCACCTCAAGACAAAGCTCGTCCACATGCCTCTCAGAATCCTGGAGAGCCAACTGAGTACACACCAAGGAATTCCGAGTATCCTCCAGCTCAATAATGTGCTCAATGCCCCTGTCTAGGGGTCTCCCTGGTGGAATATCGCTGAATACCTTATCATGCTTGACTCTCAACAGCTGAATGGCAGGATGATACTCAGTCTTCTGCTGTCCCTCCTGTATTGGTGCCAATGTGCACTCGGCAGCCCACTCTACCATGTGTTGTATGAGCCTCTCCACCCGATGAAAAGAAATAGTTTTGATGTTGTTGTCCCATAATGCCTTCAGAATGTGTGTCTTCCCGTCAACATCAAAACGAATCTCCATGTCCTTGAGACGAAGAGTGACTTCCTCAAGGGAATGAAGCCACTTCATGCCCAAGACTAAGTCTATATCCCTCATGTTTACCACATAATAATCAGCCTTGAACTCATAGTTGTTCAAGTGCAATGGGAGGTCTCTAATCATCCGCTCACACCTAAGAGTGTAACCGTCGGCTACCTTAACTCTAATGCCCTCGAAATCCTCGGTAGTGAGTCCATGCTTCTCCACAAATCTAGCATCTATAAAATTATGTGTGGTTCCTGTGTCAAGAAGGGTTATGACCCTCTGTCCTGCCAAAACTCCACGGAGTCGGAATGAACCCTCCTGCTGGATGCTAGATAGGCGTGCCTCCTGAATCTGAAGCTCTGACTCTGCCTCTGCCTTAGGCTCTGAAGCCTCTGACTCTGACTCCTCAGAACTCTCTTGCTGTTCGGAATCTTCTGATTCCGAATCCTCATAATAAGCCCACATCACTCGATTTGCCTTGCCCTTAGGCCTCAAAGGACAATTGTGATTGGCATCATAGGGACCTTTGCAGTAGAAGCAAAGCTTCTTCCTGCGTAGATCGTTAAGAGCCTCTCGATCCAAAGGTGGTGCTGCTGGTATGCCCTTTGAATCATTCTTAAAACCTGATTTGTCTTTGATAAAATCTGAGTTCTCTCTATCTCTGTTGAAGCCCTTATTGTCCCTGAATGAAGTACCTCTGGAGTTAAATTTACTGGATGGGGCTGCCATCTCCATACTACGTGCCTTCTTCATAGCTTCCTGTAATGAAGGAGGATCAAAGCCTTTGATCCAACCTCTCAATGGTTCTGTCAATCTCTCCATGAAGAGCACTACAAGTCGCCTCTCTGAAATATCAGGAACCATAACTGATAACTTCTGGAAGTCACCAATATAAGACTCTAGACTACCACTCTGGCGCAACTGAGCCAACTCCCTGAAATAGGAATCCGGATCCTTTTTGTCAAATCGTTCCACCAACGTATCAACAAACTCCTGATAAGATGTGATCCGATCATGCTGGAGTGTCACCATCCCGTGGTGCCACCAATCGTGAGCTACCCCCTCAAGATGCAGTGTCGCATATTTGATAGCATCTCTCTCAGCCATCGGACGCAATGTGAGAAATGTGTCTAGCTTACTAATCCAGGGCTGCGCTGTGACTTTGCCACTGCCGTCGAACGTCGCTAGTGTGAGCCTGTTCGTAGCATGCTTCAGATCATTATTCTGGTGTCTAGGTCTCCAATCCTGTCGACCTCGGTTATGTTCTCTCCCTGTGTGATGAATCGGTCAAAAGTAATCCTCTCTTTGACCTCAGGTGATAATAACTCTCACTCATCATTCGCTGCCATAAGTGTGTCTGCAAACAACTCCTCATGCTCCTCACCTGCTATCACCTCATCGGCCTCCTGCCTCACAAAAGTAGGCCTAGTAGGCATGTTTGCTGTCCGAGAAGCAGTCCTAAGTGCTCTTCGTGATCCTGCATCACTCCTGTCATCGTCACGATGTGGTCACGGTCTCCTCGGTGTACCCAATCTCTGTAGTGCTTCTGTCAACTGCTGTAATACTTCATTAGATTGCCTTTGCCCTACTCGTAGATCTCTGAGAGCAAGTAAAACCTCTGCGTCGTCTTGATCCCTAGGATTATGAGGAATACGGGTCCTGTCAATATTGTCAGCCATGTCTTCCTGCTGCCCGCTCAAACCCTGTTGCCTGTCAACCAAGGCTCTCTTGCGAGTATAATACCTGGGTGACACAAACTCTTGTGGCTGCATAAGATTGCTAAACCCTCAGGATGGCAGGATTTAGCTCTGATACCACTGTAGAAACCTCTGTTTCCCTGATTTCTGAAACTGAATGGTTTTTTTGGACTGTTTTTGTGTATTTTGATTTTTTTGTGTTTTTGCATGAAATAAAGGAGAATGCGAATTTGCAAGATACATTCGTATAAATTCAAATAAATAAATATTGAAGCTGTAAACCCATTTTCTGGCTAGACTAAATTCTTATTATTCTTCCCAGATGATTACAATATAATTCCTCTATCATGCATATAAAAATAATATAAAATATTGTTTAAAACCTGATTTTTTCGCAATCTGAAAATAACTCCTAGATCTGGGCCAGCTGGTACGGCTGCAATAAATAAGCTTTTATCTGGTTACTGTTTCAAAAACACGGTCGCCGGCGTCGGTTATACTGCCGCGATTGGTCGGATAATATTGCCGATGTCTGTCGATGTCGGTTTACTCTGCCGATGTCGGTATGTGAGTCGGCCGATGTCGGTCTCTACGCTGTCGATGTCGGTCTCTGCACTCCCTGCTCGCTGCGACTGCTGCACACTTCTGCTAACTACGCACTTCAAATTCTGTACAGCAGCAGTAAGTACAATACGGCCTGGTACGGATCTGTACAGATTTCGTACAGCAACGAATAAAAATATAGTACGGCCTGTAGGCTGGCCGCAACTCTCAATAAATATGGTGCCAATGCTGGAAATCTCCTTCTGGATAAAAACCCTGAGTATATAAATACCTGTGAACCTCTGTGATAACCTTTGTGTGAATTTATCTCTCAAACTGGCAATAAATCAGCTGATATCTCACAACCTCTGAATTGCACACACTGAAGATTGCAGTTCTCCAATGCAAATGGAATACTAGAACCCTTAGCTCAGTCTTCTCAGAAAATACTTAGCAAAATTTTGTCTTCAACATGAATTGCGCTCCTACCAATGAGAAACCCTTATATCCTTGAAAAAGTGCGCTTGCCCTAATTAGGGTTTTTTTTTTCTTTTAATTTTCCCATAGTCTAACACACAATTTTAATTATAAAATATAATTAAAACGGCCCCCCTTCATAATGAGTGCCCCCTTGGCCCAAAATGCCTAAGTCATAATTGTGCCAAATAATTAATATTTAATTAAATCAATTAAATATTAATATCTCCCTCGATACATATCCGATTCTCGATCCGTCTGAAGCTGGCGAACAAGGGAGTGATTCCGTACATGACCATACCAAAACAGGGGTGCTCCGCTGCGTGTCAAATATCTCTAAAAAATAAGAGCTCAGGGAAACGTGTCCGAAAGAGCCCGAACGAAAGCCAACTGGAAAAATTCTACTAGTCGAAGCCAAGTCAAGCTCCATCATGACCCTCTATCCATCCTATTAGCCTACGAGGGTTGCATAATAGGCTAATCATCAACTTTGCGAGATGTCAACTGGAAAGGGGACATGACAAAATTGAATGATTCTTGCCAAAACAAACTCATGAACCGGCTGTCCTTATCACTCACAATGTTCTTTAGTAACCCATGAAGCTTGAAGACTTCTCTAAAAAATACTTCAATTACTAATGGCCCATTATACTTGGCTGAAAGTGGATAAAAATGAGCAAATTTTGTGAGTCTATCAACCACAACAAATAAAACATTCTTACCTTGAACCATTGACAACTCGGTAATGAAATCTATAGAGATGCTCTCCCATTTTTGTGACGGAATAGGTACGGGCTGCAATAGATCAAAACTGGTAATGACCTTTCCAACTTGTTTTGTTGACATATCTCACACTCCCTTATGTACTTGGCTACTTCTTTTTTAAGTCTTTTCCAAAAAAACTTTTCCTGGATTTGTCTATATGTCTTATGGTACCTTTGATGACCAGCCAATGGACTGTTATGAGCAGCCCTTAAAATTATAATTTTTACCTTAGATTCAGGTATCAAAAAGATCCTCTCTTTGTACATAATGAGCCCATTCGAAATTCTGAAATTTTCCTCTACAATATGGCCCTCAAATAAATCACTAGCAAACTGATTTTTTACATATTCTGCTGTAATTAAATCTTTCCAATCAGCTGTGATGTTAGAAAGTGTAAAAAAATATGCTTCTTTGGGTAAAATTTCAGTCCTCAAAGAATTTAAGCATGCCACATCACCTCAACATACCTCTTATCACTTTCTCTTTTCCTTCATGCTTGAACTTCAATTCCATTTTCTGAATATTGAGGGTGAATTCCCCCAATGCATGCAACCATTGTATCCCAAGAACAACATCTAGATCACTTATGTCAATCACATAAAAATCATCACATATTTTATGTTCACCCAATGTGATGAAGAGATTATGAATTTGTGAACACATCATAGAAAATCCATTTGCAATAGTGACCTTGAAACCCTTGAAATTTTCCATGCCAAGATTCAATTTTTCAACCAACCCTCTATCAATGAAATGATGAGTAGCACCACTATTGGTAAGAATAGACACTTCTTTACCTTTCAACATACCTTTCACCTTGAATGGGCGATATCTAGGAGCTTCTGAAAGAGAAGCAAGAGTGCTGCCCACATTTTCTACTTTTTGCTCCCTTTCAACATTTTTTTTAACATTGTTTTCATCATCTTCAAAATCAGAAAATACTTCAATGTAATGTACTTTACCTTTGCCCAAGCAATTGTGATTTGGTGTCCATTGATCCTTGCAATGATAGCATAAATTCCTTCTTCTCATTTCACTTCTTGACATGTATTCTTTGTTGTCATTGGCTGCCCCTTTTCCAAATGTTTCCCTTGGCTGAAATGACCTCTTTTGCTGCCCATTACTTGCTGGCCATGGTGGCTTTTGATTCCCAAATGGCTGTCCACTCATCGCTTTACTTGGCTAGCCTTGAATTTCTAAATTTTGCAGCCCACTTGTGGCTGTCCTTGGCTGTACTTTAGGCCCAAATTTACCCCTAGAAGCTGATCTTTTCAAATCAAATGCCTTTGTGATGGCATCTTGAAGGGAAGTGGGGTTAAATGCTCTTAACAAGCCTCTTAAAGGCTCCGATAAACTCTCAACAAAAAGTACAACAAGTTTTCTTTCACTTACATCTGAAACCATGACCGCTATGCTTTGAAAATCAGCCACGTACCTTTCCACATTTTTCTCTTGCTTCAATTGGGCCAACTCTCGAAAATGAATCTCGGGATCTCTCTTATCAAATCATTCGACTATCTCTTATTGAATTCTTCCATGGTGCAAATCGAACCATGTCCTTGAGTGTGCAAACCATCATACCACCATTCATGAGCAATACCCTCCAAATGCAACGTGGCGAATTTGAGAGCTTCTTCTTTGCAAAGTGGCGAATTTGAGAGCTTCTTCGTACATTGGATTTAATGACAAATATGTCTCTAATTTTTGCAACCAAGATTTAACATATTTTTTTTAGATCCATCAAATGAAGGTAAAGTTACCTTTCCCAACCTTTGTTGGATGTCCCTCCTCGGTGTCCCTTGATGTTGCTTCCTCCTAGCCTCAAATTGATCCTTGAATTCACAAAACTCATTGAAAGAAAGCTTGTCGTCGTTTACCTCATCACTCACAAGATTATATTCTTCAATATTGGTGAGAATTATGTTTTCCTTAGGTGGTTGTTCCACCTCCTCAATGGGCTCCTTTTGTAGAAATTTTGCATGAAACATATGCTTGGGTTTTGGAGAAACCCTCTTATTGGAAACGCTTGCATTTGCAATTTTTTTATTTGTAACTCTCATTTTCTGAACTTCCATCTCTTTGAGGTGCCACGATTTTCCTTAGGGCTTTGGGAAATTTCCCTATGGTGTCTTTGATCTCCCTTTGACCTTGAGCTAGATCTCTCAATAGCCTCTCAATTTGATTTTGTTCTCCCATACCTTCTTCGTGTGCCATTTTATTTTTTCTCTTGTAGTATAGGATCTCTTTCTTCTTTTGCATCCACAAGCCCTCATGCTAGCAGAATCAAAGCTTTGATACCACTGCAAGGTCCCTTTTTGGGCTGAAACCAAACAAAAGGGGTAAACCGTAAAATCCAAAAAAATAACTTCAAACACTTAGTCAAAAATTGAATGAACCAAATCTGAATTTTATTGCAATTTCTGCCCTAAATCTGGAAATCACTATTCCCCTTTGGGTGACTAGGGTTTAGTGAGAAATAACAGTGAAAAACACTTCCAAAAATTATGAAATTAATTCTGTAGATACACAAAATATAACAAACCCAATGGTGCAATTAGATCTGAAAAAAATATTTTCTCAATTTTATTTCTGAATCTGAAATTCTGCAAGAAACTGGAATATTGAAAAAAAAATAACTCCCAAAATATGGCGAGTTTTACAACAATAAATAGCTCTAAAAAGAGCTAAAAATACAAGCTATCAAATGCATCCAAAAGCAAAATTTTCCCACCAAGGGAAGACCTCCAAACTGAAGCTCCAAGCTCTCAACTAGGTCGCCCAAGTTGAAACCCTAGGACATGCAGAAATTTGTCTTCACTTTGGTCTTCAAGCAAATGATCCAGTAAATCAACACATTTGCAATTTTTGAAATGATATTGTCTCTTCAAGATCTTCTTGGAATCCCAAGTGCTTTGATCCAAGAGTGGTAGCCAAGCTTCAAAACCTGAAAATAGAAATGTTTGACAAAAGATATTCTTCAAAGATCACAAGCCCTGATTTTATATTTCCTCCAAGGTGGGCGAACCACTCATGGGGACTTCTTGACAAAAACCTCTTTTAGCCACTTGGGTCTTCCCCAAGTGTGGCGTCCACTTTTGGGTCCCTTCCCTTATGTCAAAAGTCATTAAGGATTTTTAATTGAGGGTTAAGTCCTCATGAAAGTGTCCTATTTTATTATCTAATTTATACCTCATAATATAGTAATTCAAATTATTTGAAGATCAATTAAATAATAAATTACAATTAATAATTAAAAACATTGTTTTTTAATTTTAAATGATTAAAATCATTCTTTAGCAACCTCTTCATTATCACAAATATTCCCTTTGATTCATCTCTTAGCTCACGGGGAATAAAATAGGCTAAAGGTCTTCAAAAGATTGATAAAAAATCAACCCCCCAGAAAAGGGGACCTTACACAATTGCTTGAGGAAATGAAATTTTGGGTAGGAAGGACTGTCATGTCCCCCTTTTTGACATGAGAACACTTGGAATCTTTAGCCTTAAGTTGTTTCCAAAAGGTTAAGAGAAAAAAAGAAATGGGAATGTTGGGGGCCCACATAAAGAGCAATTAATGAAAAAGGTACGTTATGAATTCTAATTTGCATTTCAGTTATGAAAAGTACCTTGTTATCCTAATTTCACTTCAGTTGGGGCTTTTTTGGAGGGTCATGGGCATTCAGTTTAAAAGGGGAATTATAAAGATGCCCTTCTAATTTTTGAAAATGAGGCTTTCCCTCTAATTTGGGCGCTCCTTTTGAGGCATTGGTTATAAAAGGAAAGTGAGGGTTCCATTTGAAAGTTAGGGATTTTCATGATATTGAATCTTTGCTCAAGCATGTCAAGCTTGGCCATAACACTTTGAGGACGGAAACTCTCAGGGTGTATTGAGGTGTGAAGATGAAACCCTTCATATCTTCATTGTGAGTAGCTCTACATTAAGGGCAATAATTTGTGATTGGAAAGGTGGTTGGATTTTGGAAGTTATTTACAGATTATTGGGTCTTGGAGGGGTGGCGATATGGCTCCCTAGGGTTGAAGACCCCCTTTGTGCGTTGCGTTACAAGGGAGAAATCCTCTCCTAAGGTTTGTGAGTTTTTGCTGATTTATTCTATGTAGGGCGATTAGAATTGGGAGATCATTTGAAGCCTTTGAGTGGCCAAATTGGTGCCCAAATTTATAATAATAATTTTGATAATTATTATAATATTATGATATTTCACATTTTTTGGAAGTTATTTGGTGACCGAATTGAATATTGTAAATTTTGATTTTATTGTAATTAATTATGCACTTGGCCAATTCACCATGGGGAATTTTTTTAGGGTTTGTAGGGTGCTTTTAGGCCTTAAATATTGAACACATTAATATAGTTATTTTTTAATTTTTGACAATTAATTTCAATGAATTTGGCATTGATTTGAGGATGAAACAAGCTCTGATTTCGGATTTAATTAATGTTGTAATATTTTGAATTTTGGCAACTTGGTATGGCTTAGATTTTGGTTTGTTGATAGCCTTATTTAGTAATGAACTAATGTTTTAAATGTTGCATTTTATATAATTTTGTTTGCAATTGACAAGGGTTTGAGTAGGGTTGGTGTGTGAAAAATAGCATTGACGTTCAGCTTGGGGGGTGCTAGGGTTTGGAGGTTGAGACCTTCCTTTTTCACCCTCTTCTTTCTTGGTGATGAGAGCCATTGGCGGCCAAAGATCATAAGGTATTTATTTTTTAATTTTCATAGTGGTTTGGAGTCTTCATTTTTAGTTTTGAGGCGCATTTACAGCAACAAAGGTTTACTGAGCAACAAAAGTTTGCTGATTTATATTCAGAAATTTCAATTTTATTTCAGATTTGATAGGGTTTGTTGAAAAACCCTTATTTGTTGATTCGTCATAAATTAGGGACATTATAGGGAAAACCTGTAGATTAGCAAGATCTCATTGCTTTGGTTATGCAAAATTTACCATCTTATGATTCTTTTGTAGAATCATTACACATTATTGCATAAACACAAACATTGGACTTCGAGTAGTTGTCAACTCTTTTCATACAGAAGGAAAGGCGGGAAGAACAGTTCATTACTTCAACATTATAGTTTATAAAAAGTGCAATCATGGCACAAACACAAGGCAAAAATATTTCTAAATCTAAATGGAAGTGTTTTTATTGTAATAAATCTGGTCATGTGAAGAAAGATTGTCATAAACGACAATATGATTTAGAAAATCAGAGCAAGACGTTACAAATTGCAAATGTAGCTGAAGAAGATGAACAAAATTCAGCGAATGACTTTGCATTTGTGGCGACACAAGATTTTTCAACAGAGTCAAGAATATGGTATTTTGACTCAGGTGCATCAAGACACTACACTTGTCACAAAGACTGGTATATAAACTTTGTAGAAAATGATAGTTGCAATGAATCAGTTTCTTTAGGTGATGGTTGGGTTCACTATGTGAAAAGATATGGCGATGTTTGTATTTCTTTGAATTTTGTTAGTTACACTTCTCAGAATGTTCGAGTTGTTCTTGCCATGAACAAAAATAGTCTTTTCATAAGTGAAATAACTATGAATCCTAACCTTTGTGTGGAGTTTAAAGGAAACAGATGCATGGTCAGTAATCTTCATGCAAAGAAAATAATTGCTATTAGTATTGGTAACAAGGGATTGTATAAGTTGATTGATTCCAAAATAGCAAAAGAACATGCACTAGCAATGGTTGAAAGCATTACTGAGGTATGGCATAAGAGATATGGTCACCTCGGTTATGAGATTTTGCATACATGAAGTCAGACTAACATGGTGCATAGAATGTCTTCTATTCAAAATAGTCATAATGTATGTTCAGGATGTCCAATAGATAAGCCAATTTCAAATTCATTTGACATTGGTAAGGAACAGAGAGCTAAAGCTTTCATTGGATTTGGTACATGTAGGTTTAATGCAAACATCTTCAATATTAGGAGCTTTGTAATACTTGTTGCTTATAGATGATTTTTCTAAGAAAATGTGGGTTTGTTTTTTGCATAGAAAGTTAGAATGTTTTTCTAACTTTGTTACTTGAAAGACTATGGTAGAGAAACAAGGAGGGAAACATGTAAAAGCTCTTAGATTTGTTAATGGGGATGAATGTCTCTGAAAAATTCATGGAATTCTGCAAGAAAGAAGGTATAACTAAACAATACTATATACAACAGTTCGACATCATGGCAAGACAAAACATGATAGTGATGGAGATGGCATGATGTATGGTGGATAGCCAGAACGTACCATATCAGTATTGGACAAAAGCTGTGAATACAACTTTGTACACTCTCAACAAAAGTCCCACACAAGCCTTGCAAAATGTAACACCAAAAGAAGCATGGTCAGGGAAAACACCAGATGTAAGTAATTTTCTTGTTTTTGGATTTTCTCCTTTTATATTGGGCAAAGTGTTCATGTTTGTTGGTTATTGTGAGCAAAGAGATCCATACAACTTACTAGATGTGTCTACATACAAATTTGTGGTTAGTAAAGATGTAGATGAGAAGGTACCATTCTTTGATCAATCTAATAATAATAATGTATTACTACATGCTAATGATTTTTTCGAAACAAGTTTTAGTAGAACAAGGTTCAAAAATGAAAATATCAGAGGTGTCAAGTTCTAGTGGTGACAAGCGTGTTTCTCACTCTTCACATTCTGATCAAGAAAACCAACACAAAAGGCCTAAGTGGTGCCATACCACAATAAAAGATATAAGGAAAGATGAATTGCCTTACTTGTTGGAAGGGCAATTTACAAGGTAAAGAAACAGGAAGTGCAAGGTGAAAAGCAGGGAAATTTTGCTCATACTATTGTTTCATAGGTATTGAAACCTAGCACAAGTTCAAAGACCAAAGTCAAACCAAAATGGAAGTTTTACATGAAGGTTGGTGCAAGAGGAAGGGATATACAGAAAAAGCACAAGTGTTGTGAACAGTAAATGTCCCAAAGTTATTCAACAATGGAAAGTAGTAGGTGTTGGATTTTCAACAGCTCAACATAGAAATATCCCTTAGGAGATATGATATGTTGTTTAGTCTTCATGCATATTTTAAAGTTTTGGTTAGAACTGATCACTCTAACAAACAGGTAAAACATGACACATTCAAGATATGCCAACAATTCAAGGAATAACAAAATCCATTGAACCCGATATTCAGTACCATTTCCTACTCTACTTGGCGGTTATAGTGACTCATTACCCATGTACTCTAGTAAGATGGATTGGCGACAATAAGGAATTTGGATACGTTGTTGCAGTGGCAGCAGACCTACCTTTGGTTAAGTTCATGTTTGGACTTAATCCTATTATTGTAATAATGACTAAAACAAGTCATTTAGTCATTTAGGGAGGGTATTAGAATAATTAGTGTTATAAGCTTATTTAGCTTATTATTATGTGTGGTTATATTGTTGTAACCATATTCGTTTGGTTGTTTCACAGGGAAGTCTATTAGTGCTTCTCGTTGTGTGTTTGTTGTACCAACCTCTTTTGTTATAGGAGCTTGTTAATTGCTTATATATTAGGCTCTCTACGTCGTTAATACTTATCACATATTCTTTGCTTCATTCTTGTGTATCAGTTTATTCTATACTTATTGTTCTTTTGATTTGAGGTATTTGCTTGCACAAAAGGGTTTATAATTTATAGTGTGCTTGATGACTTTATGTTCCGATTGATTACATATAAGACTTGGAAAAAGCTTAAAATGAGGTCATTAATGCTAAAGAGGTCTTAAGTTCAAATCTCATTGCTCTTTTGTTTGCTGGAATATCAAATTATAAAAGACTAGCTTGTAAAGGTAAAAACATATGTAAGTTTTAAGCCTCAAACATAAGATGCTTGTCTAGATGAGTTGGTCTAATGGTCTTTTCTAAGGCATTGAGTGTGTGGGAGGTCAGGGGATCTAGTCTTGCCAAGTGCAATTTATCTTTTTAAAGATCCTATCATTTTCAATACATTTAGCCTATGCCTATGTGAATTTTCATTGTTTTGCCCTTTTGCATGAAGATGGGTGTGTGACCATTTGTTTTGAAGGTTTTGTTATATTCTAAGTCCATCGAAAATGTTATTTTTTATTTTCAGAATCTCCTCTCGTAATTTTGAAGGAAAAATGTATAAAAATCAAAAAATTAAGGCATTCAAATGTATAAAGGGTGCAATTTCGGTAAAATTCAACACCCTGGTATAACTCTAAATTTGAAAATCGATTGTTTTTATGTGAACACCATGAATGTAACACTTTACTGGTAATGTTTCCCTTTTTGGCATAGCTTGCTTATAGACCCTTAGCTTGTTTTGTTCCCACAAGGCTAAGAGAAAGAAAGAAGGGGAACGATGAAGGGGCCATTCAAAGAGCAAAAAAGGTGAAAAGTTAAGTATTATAATTTTCAGTTGAGTTATGCAAAAAGTACTTTTGGTCTAATTTTCGTTTAAGTAGGGGATCTTTAAGGGTCATGAGAGCCTAACTCCTCAAAAAAGAAATTTAAAAAGGTAAAATTGCTTGTGATTCAAAAGTCACATCCAATTTGGACGCCACCCTTGGAGATGATTATAAAGAGCAATTGAGGGTTCATTTGAATGGTTATGCATGCTTGAAATATTAAATTGTTGATCAAGTATGTCAAGCTTGCTCACCACTACTTGAGGACGAAAACTTTCAAGTGTGCCAAGGGTTTGGGGACGAAAACCTCCATTCCTTTATTTATGGCAGCTCTATTCAAGGCTGTAATTGTACTTCATGTTTTGCATGGTTGTATGGAATTGGACTTACAAAGGTGTTTTGAAACACCACCTTCATTGAGGATTGAATCAAACTGAGCAGAGAGCTGGAAATTTACCAATTGCAGGTTAAAGAAGAGCGGACCACTCTAGGGTAGCAAGGAGACTTCCCAAGCTAGGCGACTTCCTTGGAGGGTGGGGCGAATGCCTTAGGTCATGATTGGACTTGTTTTCAATGGTAAAAAGCAGGGCAAAGGCAATAATAATATTTTTAATATTATTATTATAATTTTTTGATTATTTGCAAATTTGAGTGAATTAAGGGTTGGAAAAAAGGTAGTAAATTCAGAATTTATTTGCATTAATTTTCCTAGTGGAGCGATTCACTTAGGAGGGTTTTTATAGTGTTTTTGGGCTCTAATATTGAAGGAAATAATCATATATTATTTGTTTTATATTCTGGAAATTACTATAATAATTTTCCAAGAGTGGCGACTTGATTTGGGGAAATTTGGAGGCTTGTTGAAGGGTTAGATCAAGGGTTTTATTTTCAAATTTGATTCTACCTAATTTTTTGAGTGTGGCGACTTGTTTGGTTGGGCTAATTGGACTATTTGCAGCCCTATTGTGTTTGTGGGAAGCACTAATAAATTGCAGGTATTTTGGCATAATTATTGGAGAGTTGTACAAGGGTTTCAAGATAGTTTGAAGGGCGAAAATACAGTTGTACCTTTCTCATAAAAATCAAAATTATTGCAAGAAAATTCTAGCCACACCGCCATTCCCCCTTGCCACTAAAAAGGTGTTTTTATTCCAGTTTTACATTCAATAATTATTGGGGTTATATTGGAGTGTTGTTGCTTGGATAGTGGACATCTATTGCTGCCAGGATTTGCTGGTTTTTAGGGCAGATTTCAATTTGTTTTCAGATTTACATAAGGGTTTGTTGGGAAAACTGAACTTTGCCTTATTGTCCCATTTGGGGACATTACATGTACTTTCCTGTTGTTGGTATCGTTAGAGACATCATGTCGCATCTTGTTGCCTACAAGTCCCTTGGACACCTTCATTGATAGAGCCTTGTAGAGAGCCATCTTGAGTTAGCTACTACCTCAATGATAGGGATGGTGGTTTAGTGGCAATATTGATTTTGGTTTTGTTCCAAAATTTTGCTTGATGATAGTGTTTTTTTCTTTACTGATATTATTAATGAGGAGTAGATCAGTTATGTGGTAATGTATTTGTTGCATAGGATTCTCACCTCTCGTCTAATAGGGGCAAAAACTATTTTGGTTTTTGATCAGTCTTTGGGTGATTGTACACTAACAAGGGTTGTAAGCACCATAATGTTTATAAAGTGGTCATAGTTGTTGGGCACCATGTAAGATGTGCCATACATGAGGCACATAATTATTGTTGAGATAGGGATCAATGTGGTTTAGTATTCCCATGATGATGCTCATATTGTAGCACATGTACGGATGATTAGAGGGATGGGCATTCCTAGTGCGATGCTCATTTTCGTGTTAGGTAGTATCATAGGGATAAGGCACAAGAAGGTCAGATTGTGGTTGCAGTAGATGTGTCGACATAGGTTGATCAGTGCTAGGTGTAAAGATAGCTAATTGGCAAGTTGTGGCAAGTGTTGTATAACTTCAGAGTCGTATCACTCTAGATCATCTTCATTACCCCCTTTGGATCAAGGGGGTTTGTTGGGTCTAGTGATTCAAGTGTTATTTGTATTTAATTTAATAAGTGTCCGGGGCATGCTTCTCATTTATGAGACACCCCCTTCTTTGTTATAATTAATATAGTAGCCAATGTTTAAAGGTTAATAGACTGTTCACGGGTATTCCCATATGCAAGTTAGATAATTAGGTTGGGTGGTTGTGTTTGGTGTAGAAAAGCTTATTTAAGCTTGTATGTAAAAGGATGAAATGACCGAGCATTTGCATTATGTAAACTTTGTTTCAATTAAATATAATGAAGATTTTCTACCTACTTATGTTTATTAGGGATCAAGTACCTCTGTGCAACTTTGAGCATCATGCACATTCCATGCAACGCCAGGAAATATGCTGCAAAACTCAGAAGACAACATTGTGCCCTTCACCCAAAATGGGGTAGAGCCCCAATATGAGTCAAAGGGTTTGGATTTTTAGGACGAGGGGCATTGCTCGATGATTTTTTTGATGATCAATCTCGACATCGTTTAGCGCAACTCATTGATTAGTGCAACATCTCATCAACACATTTTGCTCACCCCACCACTGTGCCATTTTGTGCACTTGCAAACATGCTGTGCAAATCAATCCCTATGCAAAACATCCATATTACACATCGAACACGTGGATGCATCGTGCCACGCTGCACCATGCAGGTGGTACTTTCTAGGGTTTGCATTATGCCAGAGAATCTATTAGCATACTACGCCCCTGGTAGTCAAGCCACTTAATCATTGAAAGGTAAAGAGTCACACATGGATGCTCAACCGTTTCGACTTCCATAATGGATCTTTAAGCCTTCACAACTTAGTAATCTATGTATACATATATGTAGCATTAGATAGCATCTAGATTGTATAAAATATGCAACTATACATCTCCCTCGAGAGTATGCCATGTATAGAATGTATATATCAATAGAACTTTTTATTCTAGTTCTATTATTTTCTCTATTCTAAATCTTTGTTCATATTGCTTTTGCATACGCGTATAACACATATAAATACTCATTTAGAGAGTCGTCCCCCAAACCTCCTGGGATCTCGATTAGAATGACCACTATCATATGTAAACTTTTGTGGGAATAGCTTCCAAGGCACTTGCATAAGGGTGAGGGCTCATTGTTTTCACATAAAAGGGAAAGGGGTTGAGGCTTTCCTGAAGGCTTCATACCGGGCCACAAGAAAGGGATGAAGGCAACGTGCTTCGTATAAGCTCTTAAGCTTCATCAACTGTAACTCAAAGCTAGCCTAGAAGAGAAACGGGATAACCAAAATTAGAGATAGATGTGTCTTCTAGAGATCTGATACAAGCAACATAGTATGCAGGATCTTCTTGTATGAGGCCATACATTCGCAACAATCCAAAACCCAACAGATACTTGTTTGATGTGCAAGGTTGAGATACAGTTGATGCAACTATTGGATATTTCTTATATGCAAATGACATATCATTTAATGTTGCTTCCTCGCCTCATTATGAGGAGTTAGTTTGTGCTCTTAGTGATAGATTGACGGGGTATAAATCATCTGGGTATGAGAAGCTTTACACGACTCTTATTGGCAAAGAAAAAATATGGCTAGAGCAACAAACTACATCAATGAAAAGATTTTGGTTTACAAAAGGGTGTAGTATTGTGATGGATGGTTGGTTTAATAATAGAAATTGTCCACTTCTAAATATTACTGTAACTTCCACCAGAGGCTCTTACTTTTTAAAGACAATAGATTATTTGGGGCAAGAGAAAATGCAAAGTTTCTTTAGAACTGATTTTGTGATGCCATTGAGCATATATTTTTAATGCCATGTTTGCATGTGTTTAATAATGCACTCAAGACATTGGTAAGTTAAAATGGATTTACGAGTACATTGAATGGAAAAAAAACGAAGATGTTCATATGCAATCAACACCATACACAAGTCATTTATCAGAAATTTGCCAAGGTGGAACTCCCCAAACTTGTTGATACAATGTTGTTTTCTTCTTATTATGTGATATGATTTCAGGATTCATCTGTGTAGTTTTGAGTGAACCTATGTTGACCCATATTTCATGAGTAGTACTTCACAAGATCCCATTTCTCATGGGTATAAATTGTCCACTAAGCACTCATTGCATCAAGGTGATACATCCATCCCAATACTACTCCGACTGAAATGCGCTTAATGGTGGAATTTCCCCCCACAATCAATGCCACTTAGTTTGTGACCCCATTTGTAAAACCTTCAACAAGTGTTGTGCCATATGAACCACTGATTATGGAGCTCACTAGCTCTTTAAATTTATATTGGTGGTGGTTTTTTGCATTGCTTAAGTTATATAAAGTGATTTTGAAATTCGGTTGCGTAGTGTCGAGTCAACCTACGTTTGACCCATATTTCACAAGTAGTGGTTTGCAAGAACTCATCTTTCATGAGTATGAATGGTCCACTTAGCACTCATTGCATCTAGGTGATACTCATAAGGGTGAAGCACTGGGCCTTTTCGGGAGGTCACCCATGCCTATACTACTCTGGTTCAAGCACGCTTAATCATGGAGTTTCTCCCGTGACCAATCCCACGTAGCTTGTGACCCCATTTGTAAAACATTCAGCAAGTGTTGTGCCTTATGAACCATTCATACTTCATCATATTTACTTGTTCAAAGAGGATTTATGTTCCATTGTAGTTAATGATGCATGGGCAACTTAGAGGCAATTTATATTAAAGATTGTAGTTGAGGTAAGACAGGTGATCCTTGATGACCTTTTTGGGCCGATGATAAATTTGTGGCTGACTTCATTGAGCAAATTTGTGGCTGACTTCATTGAGCAAATTTGTGAGGTAACCCGTCTGCAAATTTAGACAAGCAATGTTTGGAGGGAGATCTATGAAGAAATTGATCCTATGTGTGAAAGAATAAAAAAAAAAAAAAAAACTGGATGGATCCTTCAGTATAACCATGGATGAAGGAAAAAATACTTGAGAGAGAACAAACTTAACAAGCCTCTACATAGTGCTGACTATGTTTTAAATCCAAAGTTGTACAATACAAATCTCACCAAGAAGAGGCCTTCATGTGATGATATAGAGGTAATCAAAGGATTTTGGGTTGCGATGAGGAAGATTTATGGCTAAGGAGAGGATGCTTATATTATCAAGACTTCATGGAAAACGTTTTTGTGTAGATGAGGTGGACTTTCTACCATGTAAGCCTTGTATTAAAGGCATGAAGAAATACCCAATAGAGTGGTGGTACAACTATGGCATTGAAGCACCTGAATCACATTCATTTGCAATATGATTACTGTCATAAATATAGCCAGTTCTTCATGTGAGAGGTATTGGAGTACTTATGGTTTCATTCATTGACTTGAGAGAAATTGACTAGGGTCAAATCAAGCAGAGAACCTGATCGACATTCATATTATGCTTCGGCATCTATTTGGTATCGACTTATCTATAAATTAGCAAGCTATGCTTGCTACTAATTCACAAGATTTGCTATGTTGCTAATTCAATTAATATGCTAATGAAATACAACATACAATATTTGATTTGAGGTGTGAGACACGAATTAGCTGCCTCATACATTCTTTATTCAAACTAGAATGTGTGACTGTGCTCATACATGTCTACACATGCATAAGCTTGTAAAATACAAGGTCTTCTTTCATGTGTGAGTCAAAGTGCTGTTCTAATCTAAGAGTTCATTCTTACCATGAAAATTCACAACATGAGACATGTAAATGAATAATTCAAATGCAACAACCATGAGAATACTTACAACACATGGATCTACCTTGGAGAAACCCGGTGTGGGAAATTATAGCTTGGAGTGGGGGACTTATGGCTCAATTGACGTCAAAGAAGCAAGATACAATTGGGCTATGGCTCATATGTGAGCAAGGATAAATACAATTCACTTTGGAATGCCTCCTTATACCTCCTATAATGTTCTCTGCTCTCTACTATGTAATTCCTCTCTGCTCTGAATTGATATGACTTGAAATCAGGCCTCATATTTATAGATTAAGTATCAATTAGGAGGTGACAAGACAACAATGACTGTTGAATTTCCTCTTAGAAACTTGGATGAAAGAGAAATGATGGAAATAAAAATGATCAAAAGAGACACAAATGACTGTTCATTTGCTGCATTTTTTTAATGTTCGCTTGGAAGTTGTATCATCATATTATATTGAAGACAATGTACATTGTGACTATCTACAACATATGTACATATTTACAAATCCTTTTGGATCATAGGCCTATTGCACAAGGAGGGTCCTTTAGCACAATTGGACTAAATTCCACCTAATAGAGCAGCTGTGGCCTCAAAGGGTGTTGAGGAAAATAGCCTCAATGATGTTCCCCCAATTTGATTGCCAAGAAAGGACTCTGAGCTTAAGAGTGATCAGTATCTGGTGAGCATCCTAATAGACGGATGATATGGCCGATGTGGGAGTTGAGCCTGATCTATTGAATGAGATATGAAAGAACATTGAATATGTATCCCCTTTCTTATTTGTGTTTTCTGCATGCTCATTTCTCAACATTTTATTATGTACTCTTAACACTACCATAAGCATTGTTGCTTTGAGACTTGAGTTTATGTCATAATTATCAATATAATAAAATCTCTACTTTCTTCGACATCTAATCTCTATATTTTATAATGCTAGTTTTTATGCATTTTACATTTTTAGAGTTGCTTAGCCATTGTATACAAATATACAAGTAATTTTTATTTTTGACATCTCCGAGTAACTGTCTCCCATTTTTGTTAAAAATGACGTATTTATACGTGTCCCTGTCTCTTATTAAATTTATTAATAGATATTAAGCTGGAACTGTTGAGGGTCAACATTATATTAGTTATATCTTATAAATGATTGCTATTTTTTGCATGAGGTGCTTATAGCTATCCTTCTGTTTGCTGACGATGTTGTCCTTCTCTCACACTCTCCCTAGAGCTTACAACGACAACTTGATGTCCTTGTTAGGTTGTGGAGCTAAAAGCTTCACCAGGATGCAAACAGGAGAAGTTACGGAGGATGCAGAGTTGCAGAATCAGTTGCAGGAAAAATGGCGTCGGTCCGATCAGCCGACGTCGGTCAGATAGCAAGAGGAAGCAACCGGCGTCGGTTACCAGTCGGCCGACATCGGTCATGGAGGAGCCAACGTCGGCAGCGTGTGCGAGAACAGGCAGTTTGCATGACGAATCCGGGAGAGTCTATTTTGAGATTGTTAGTTTGCATGTTGAAGGCTAGTCGTAGTCTTGAGTTGCGAGTCTAATTATTGTAATTAGGTTAGTCTAATTATTGTAAGCATGAGATCTATATATGGACTCATGGGCTGTATTGTAAAAGCGTGCTAGAAAGCCATAGAGCTTTTAGAGAGAGCTAGTGTAGCTCCTCCTAGTTCCAAAGGGGTGCTGAGTGTGTATGATCAGGGAGAGTTGCAAGGTCTGCAAGGTCAAGGAGCTGATCCACCGGGGTACTGGTTGAAAAATCATAAGGACTTGGTGAGGCAAGGACAAGGGTTCTTCAGGGGTGTAGAGATGTCTACATGGTAAGTAAGGTCTAGTGATTTGCAGGTAGCAGAGAGCAGGGGATCTACTTGGAGTACGGTTTGTACTTGGTGAACTGACAGCGTGTTACTGACTGGTTGGAGAGGTGAACATCAATTCTGTATTGGAGTTGATTGTTGGGACTGAGAGAGAGAGGGAAGAAGGTCTTGAGGTGTGGCGAACCTTTGAGGTGGAGGAAGAAGTGGCATCTTCCTTATTGTATATTCTTCTATGTATATAATGCAATTGTGTATTGTCTCTTAATTCCTGTGTTGTTTCATATTTCTAGTTACTTATTGATTCTGGTATAATTCCGTGTTTAGTTGCTAATACAAGAAGTAATCACATGTGTTCTAATTGGTAGAGCAAGATCCTGACTCAGTAGGGATTGGAGCATGCTTATTGTTCGTGGTTCCCTGACAAGTGGTATCAGAGCTTTTGGTTGGGTTACTAACAGGGGGTTTCAGATCTGGTAGTGTTTGTTGATTACAGGTTGCTCACAGGGGTTTCTGATTGAGTGGGAGTATAGCAATGGCAAAAGGAAGTAAGCTACGAATGGAGAAACTGAATAACACGAATGGTCTGATTGATGGAAAGAAAGAGCAGAGAAAAAGATATTGTTGGTTGGTAGCAGATCAGCATGAAGGAACTGAAGATGCAGATGTTGCAGGTGTTGTTGCACAGGATGCTTTGAGAGGTTTCTTGGATAAAGTTGAATCTTGGATAACAGATTATGTTGCCTCTTTCCATGCAGCCCCAGGGGGAGGAGCTGGTGAGCCTTGCCAAAGAATCGGCAAAGGGGAAGTGACGCTGAAATTGCAGATGGACGACACAGTGGTTGAAGGAAGTCATGCAGGTACCGGTCTTGGAGATGAGTCTAATTTTTTCAAGAAATTTGGGTGATGAGAGATGCACTGTAACTCTCACAGCGGATACACTTGAATTAGATGGTGGTAAGAAAGTAGGTATTCTTTATCTATCTACTTATATTGTTGATTCACCTTCTGTTGTAGAGATGTGGCTTCATGGGCTTAGTCACATATGTAGAAGGAGAATGCAGGTTTTTAAGCGGAAGACAGATGTTTTTGACAAGCTAAAGAACTGGAAAGCCTTGGTGTTCATGGAGGAGATGACGGATAGAGATCAGGTGAGAGAACTGAATTATTCTGAGCAGAGCAGGGTTGATTTGATTAGGATTTTGATCCATGGAGAGCTCGCGGGTAAAAAGTTATCACTCACAGATGAACACAGGTACCGGCGTCGGTCACACAGTAACCGACGTCGGCAACAGGAAGACCGACGTCGGTCATGAAGTAACCGACGTCGGCAGAAATGATACCGGCGTCGGCCAGGGAGACGACGTCGGCAGTCAGGGTCAGTGCAGGGAACCGACATCGGTCGGGGGCAGACTGGGAGATGGCCGAGATCGGTCACTGGAACGGATATTGGGCGGACAGCAAGTCTCAAACGCTCATGTGGAGGTCAGAATGGGTAAGTGAACCTCATATTCGTTGTTCACCTTCTTTATATTGCTTACTGATGGTCATGAACCAGGAAGATGTGAAGAGGCAATGCAGGTAGAGTCCAGATACAGTGGGAGCTTGGCATGGATGAGGAGTATGAGTCCTTGGAGAAAAACCAAACAGGTACTTGTTGGTAGAGTTGTCAGCTGGAAGTAAGCACTGAGAGAGATGGATTCCCATTTTAGAGAAGAGAGTGGATGGACACAAGAGACAGAAGGCCAAGGCATATGGTCTTGAAGAAGCTGCAGGACAGTGGTACAGGTTTTGACAGGTGGATGACTAAGCATGGCTTCAGTCAATGTCAGTGTAACTATTGTGTTTATCTTACCAGGTAGATGATGGTCGCAACATCATTTTGTTACTGTATGTGGGTGATTTACTAGTAGGTTTGTACATACAGGGATTTGCTGAGCTAAGGGTAAGGTTAGTTCAGAGGTGTGTCATAAAGAATTTGGAGCAGCGAAATTCTTTGGCATAAGAGACATGGAGATTTTATTTCCAGTGGGAGCTGATGTGAAGACGGTGTTGGCGAGGTTCATTACGCAGGATGCAGAATCGGTAAGCACACCAATGGCTGGACAGTTCAAGCTTAGCTTGAAACAGGGTTCGAAATCACATGAGGTCTATTGTAGGCCTGAGTTTTCCCAATCAGTGGGGGTTGTCAGAAAGTATGGAGCCAATTCGGGGAAGGAGTACTGGAGGGTAGTTCAGTGGGACTAGCAGCAGGGATTCTTGTTACGCAGGGTCAAGTTCTTCACTACATGGATGTGTAGGTTCGGATATGACAGGTTACTTGAATGACAGGTATAGCATCACAGTTGCGTGGTGGTTGGTCTTCAGGGTGGATCTTGAAGAGGGATACAAGCCAGGGAATAATTTAGACGGTGTACAGGTACAGGTACAGGTGCAGCTATTTATCTTCAAGTGGGAGATTGTTAGGTTGTGGAGCTAAAAGCTTCACCAGGATGCAAACAGGAGAAGTTATGGAGGATGCAGAGTTGCAGAAAAAATGGCGTCGGTCTGATCAGCCGACGTCGGTCAGATAGCAAGAGGAAGCAACCGGCGTCGGTTACCAGTCGGCCGACATCGGTCATGGAGGAGCCGACGTCCGCAGCCTGTGTGAGAACATACAGTTTGCATGACGAATCCGGGAGAGTCTATTGAGACTGTTAGTTTGCATGTTGAAGGCTAGTCGTAGTCTTGAGTTGCGAGTCTAATTATTGTAATTAGGTTAGTCTAATTATTGTAAGCATGAGATCTATATATGGACTCATGGGCTGTATTGTAAAAGCGTGCTAGAAAGCCATAGAGCTTTTAGAGAGAGCTAGTGTAGCTCCTCCTAGTTCCAAAGGGGTGCTGAGTGTGTATGATCAGGGAGAGTTGCAAGGTCTGCAAGGTCAAGGAGCTGATCCATCGGGGTCCTGGTTGAAGAATCATAAGGACTTGGTGAGGCAAGGACAAGGGTTCTTCAGGGGTGTAGAGATGTCTACATGGTAAGTAAGGTCTAGTGATTTGCAGGTAGCAGAGAGCAGGGGATCTATTTGGAGTACGGTTGTGTACTTGGTGAACTGACAGCGTGTTACTGACTGGTTGGAGAGGTGAACATCAATTCTGTATTGGAGTTGATTGTTGGGACCGAGAGAGAGAGGGAAGAAGGTCTTGAGGTGTGGCGAACCTTTGAGGTGGAGGAAGAAGTGGCATCTTCCTTATTGTATATTCTTCTATGTATATAATACAATTGTGTATTGTCTCTTAATTCCTGTGTTGTTTCATATTTCTAGTTACTTATTGATTCTGGTATAATTCCATGTTTAGTTGCTAATACAAGAAGTAATCACATGTGTTCTAATTGGTAGAGCAAGATCCTGACTCAGTAGGGATTGGAGCATGTTTATTGTTTGTGGTTCCCTGACAGTCCTTACTCATTTTTGCGAATTCCAACAACTTGTGGTCAACCTTAGTAAAACTAAGGTTATGATCTTCAATATCTCCAAGCGCTCTCTCGCCAGATTCTAGTTTTTTTACAGAGGGAAACTTCTAGAGATCACATCGACCTATACTTATTTGGGGGTCCAATTCTTTGGTCCATGCTTTAGCATAAAGTCTGATTCTCATCCTTGCCTTTGCAAAGGGTATGCCTCTCTTTCTGTATTAGAACGTCAATGTTTTCAGATCCACTTCCAGGACTTTCCTTCCAAGTTATGCCTTTTTGATGCAATCATCAAACCTACAACTTTATATGGTTCAAGGGTGTGGGGACATAGCTTGGGGGCTGTTGACTGGGCCCGTATTGAGAGGGTCCAAACTGTCATGATGCAATGCATGATCCGTTACAAGTTGATAGTTCCTCAGCACATCATCCAAGCTAAATTTTCCGCCTAGCCGCTACGCCTTGAGACTATCTTCAGATTTACTTTCTACATCCATAGACTTAGGTCCATGGGGGACTCAGCGTCTGGTCGTGAGAGATATCCATACTTAACACTTGGCTCCTCAAAGAGGATTGCTTCACTGGTCCCCACCAGATGCCGACACTGTTGGTACTTTGAGACTAGGTTGCTCCTTTCTATTGGCATCTCTATGGATCAGCTATCCCCTCTCATGTATCCCCTGAAAGTGCCCCCCTCGGGCTCCTTCACACAAAGGATGTCATCACTAGAGCTGCCAGAGAGGACATCTACAAACAACATATCTAGACCACGTGGATCTCCCCCCTCGAGCCGCTCAACCCAAAGCTTGCTTTCTACACCGAGCATTTATTACAAGTAATGGATCGTATTATTTGTCACCCTCACTATCTGTAGCACCATTGGTCCCATGGCTTGAGGTTTCCCCTTGGCCAGATCATCACATTTTCTGTTTGGATTGGATTTGCCATCTTTGCTCCCTCCTGGAGGTGGAGACCGAGGAATAATTCTTATTAGATGCCCCATACTATGAGATCCGGGGATGATATCACTTCCTCTACAGGGACTTAGCCAATTCTGTATCTACTTGTTGACAATTCTTCCACAGGGCAAATTGTCTCTTGCCATTCGGAAAGTTCATGTCTTTAGCCAAGGAAGAAAGACTACAAAGGAAAGAATACATTGGGTTTGTATAGACTAATTGTAAATACTCATTTGCAAAGACCTTGACTACAACAAGATTTTCTTCGGACAATTTGTCCGAAGGAATGGTTCATCAAAGAAGGGGTTTTCACATAGCTTCGGGAGGTTGAAAGCAATAAGTCTATTAAAGAGAACACAAAGACAAAAAATCCGCAGACCTTTTGTCCGCAGGAAATCCGAAAGAATGAACTATGCAATAAGTCTGAAGGAACTGCAAGGGCTAAGTCTATCAAAGGACAAATTAAAAAAACTCGAAGGGCAAGGTACCCTTCAGAAGGGTCGTTGACAAAAAACCCAAAGGGTATTTACCCTTTGGGAAGGTACACTTCAATTTTGGAAAAGTTGTTTGCAAGAAACCCGAAGGGCATGTGCCCTTCGGGAAGGTCTATCTCATGATCCTTAAGAGCTTTTACAAAAGCCCGAAGGGCATGTGCCCGTCGGGAAGGACGTTTTCAAAATTCCCAAAGGGTACCCTTCGGGAAGGTTATAGGATGCCTTCGGAAAACGAATGGTTCAAAAAGAAGGTGGTGCTCGTGGAAGATATCCTTCGGACAAAAAGTTCGAAGGATTCCTTTGGAAGAATTGGCAAACATAAAATCCGAAAAACAAAAGTCCGCAGAATTGAAAAAGACTCGGACATTTTTTCCGAAAAACAAAAAATCCGTAGGGAAAGAGCCTCAAACATTTTTTTCTGAAAGGAGAAACCAAAATACCTGAAGGAAATTGGCCAAGGGAGATGACAACAAATCCGAAAGAAGGGAGATGACAAAAAATCCGAAAGAATAAAGACCAAAGGTAATACAAAAAAGCCGAAGGAAATTAGCCAAAACAAAATATCCGAAAAAATCCGAGACCAAGGGACAATTCCTGCAGACAAAAGTCCACGGGAAGTTGAAAGCAAAAAGCCCAGACATAACAAAGTCCGTAGGAAAGAAAAAAGAATAAAGTCCACAGAAAAATGCCGAAGAAAATAATATGTCCGAAAAGACGAGCCAAGGCAAATAAAAATAGAAAAGACACAGGCAGACCAAAATAAGAGAAAATACATGCAAGCAACCAAAAGTGACTGCCAGAAATAGATGCACCTTCAGACGATCAAGCAGGATCATGCAAAGTAACCGTCATTTCGTTCTTAGATTAATAAAGTGAAATCTTTAATTTTAGACATGGCTTAGCTGAACATGCACAAACAAAGTCAACCTTGTGAATTCACCGTCTAATTCTAGCGCCAAGGAGCTTTCATGCAAAGAGGAAGAAGACAAAATAGATGTTTTTTGGAAGGCTTAGTTATCTCCTTGAACCAAAAATAGACTCACGTGAAGTGATAGTTGATCTTCCTCTTCTAATTTCAGCGCCACCTCTTGTTTTGGCGTATTCTTTCTATATTAATGGCTTTTCAGCCTTGTAAAAATCATCCCTCTTTTGGCAAGACGATCTTCTGCCAAAGACTGAGTGGAACCTTTTTCAGATTAGTAAGAAAAGGACTTTTCAATTTTCAGCAAGCTGGTATAGTGTATTTTGTCATTGATTTGCACAAGTGATAGAGTTTTCTTTTTTGCCAAGTCTTGATCCTTACCTAGTTACTAGCTGGTCATGTTATGCAGGTCATGTTCTGTGTTTGAACGTCTTTTCGCTGAGTCTACAGTGGATGTTAGTGGCTGTTAGTGCCTTCAATCAGGGCTATTTTACCATTTTCCTCAAGCTTAGATCACAAGATAGAACCTTTTTGTGAAATACTTATGCATATTGATCAATTGGAGTTGCAAGTTTAGCCCTTCTTTTCTGTCTGGCTTAGTGTTTTTAAAGAGCTCAAATTGAGTGGATCAATTTACATTCAAATGTATCACCATCATTAGGTAGGATTTTCTTTCAAGTTTTCTTTCTCTTTTCTAGGCAGTTTGTAGCAGAGATCCTAATTGATACATCAAAGGGAGCTAGCCCTTACAATCTAGAGACTCAATCCACTGATTAGGTCACCCACAACTTAGGATTGTTTCCATGTTTCAGCAGACTGTGAAGGCTTGAAACTACCTTCACAGGGGTACAAGTCTAATTGATAACACTACTTTCTTTAGATATCCAGACTAGTTCTTTATCTTTGAGAGGTCGTCACCCTCCAACATAGATCCCTACAGGGGGAGCCCAGAGGCTCTAGAGCACCCATGTTGATTACCTCTTTCTTCTAGCCCGTCTAGACAATTGGCATCACTAAGCACCCTTTAGACACTGGTGCATCACACATTAGAGCTGGTAGATTAGTTAGGTGATGCTTCTATTAGCATATTTTTACTTCTCAGAGTACTCAGATCCCCCATCTTGCTCTCCCTTGGCATCGTGGCTCTGCTTCTTCTCGTCGATGTGGCTCCACCCCTTCCTGACAACATGGACCTACTACTTACTGGCCGCCCTCCAAATCACAGGGATAGACTCACATTACCAGTTTCGTTTGTACTATGGGAAGTACCTCGGCCTTGGATGCTAGGGGAGATTCTAGAGGAAGTGCTTTGCTTCCCCCTAGGATCTCCCAACTGGACCTCGTCAACATTGGGTACTCCCTGATGAACACTATCAGATCTTCTCACAGTGATTGATGATGAGTTAGACAAACCCTCCACTTCAGGGATGGACAAAGATTTCCAATGAGGTCGTCTGGTGTTCATTGACACATGCTTTTGGAGGCACTTGTTTGCCTCTCATGGCTATTTGTATTGGTTCCATTACCACCTTTGTCAGTGTCACGATGCTTTTCTTTTTATTCTGTAATTTAGTTTCTTGGATTCTCTTTCCTTGAACTTTCTATTATTAATGGTTGTATCCTCGAGTCCCATTGACCTACTTTTGGTCAACCATGGACATTAATATAATTTATTTCTATCTCATTCTTTCAATGCTTAATAATTGTATAGGTCAATAGTATAGAAAATAAATGTGCCATATGTAGTGTATCTATGGAAGTAAAAAACACTAGTGGCTCAAGTTAGGGACTGTATGCATGTGCATGCAGGTTTCTGTGTTTACCTTGTCATTATTCTCTATTCTTTAAAGGAAAGTTCGACAAATATAAAAACAACTTGGATAGGTTTAGCAAATTAATGTAGAACTAAATAATTTTTAATGCTTCAATGTCAGAATTTGGACAAAAAAGGAGATGGAGTGGAGAATTAGATGATTAATGTGGTAAATACCATGGTCGTTGTTTAGCCCTCATTTACTTCAGTGTTTATGTTCTTCTTCTTTTGTTTAGTTAGCCATTGTTCCTAGGGTCCTTTTACCCCAACACTTTCTATTGTAATTGCATGTATTCTAAGTCTCATTGACCTACTTTTGGTCATCTGTGGACATTAATATAATTTCTTTCTATCTTCCTTTATGGAACAAGTATTCCTAGAAATAGTGAATACCATGTTACAACCTTAGGATAAGGATTGACATATGGCGGTCATCAAACCTATTGGAATCCTAGTTAGGTTGTTTTTAATGTTCATCCCCATCGTCTTATTCTAAATTGAGCTCACTAATTCAGTGCTATAACCAAGTCTTCCATATGCATTCTACCCCATATGAAGACCTTGGAAAGGAAACTAAATTTTGCTTCATAGAGATTGCACATAGAGCTGCTATACATGGAGAGATAAATAGAGCTCCTATCCAAAGGGTGATAACCAGCATTTTCTCGAAAGAGTGTTTAAATGAATCTACACTAATAAAGCTCATTATAATGGAAGAACTAGACTATTTTTGAAATCTGCGGATGTTAATATAACATCATTTCATTTCTACTTCACAATATATTTTGATTACTTGTTTCTTTTTAGTTTGGAGACTTGGACTAATTTTTTTCCACTACAGCATGGTAATTTCTAGTTTGGTAGCTCTAAAAGTTTTTCTCTTTAGCACAAGCAATCAAAAAGATCTTGCTACCACAAATCGAATTATGCTTACTTGTTGATTTCTGTTTCGGCATTCTCTCGTTTTTCTGACAAAATAGTTTGCTTGCTGTTTTGTCTCGGTTATACGAGTAGCTCTTACTTTGATTCTTTTTTTCTATCTTTCTAAAGCAAGGAAAAGTATGTTATCTATCTTTCTTATCATCCGATCTATCCCTGAAGAGGGGTCAATTAGTTAGACCTCAAATGTTGATAAAGAAAAGTGTATAAAACACAGTTGTTTCCAGATATATGTTTAAAAAATGAGAACGTGTGGAAATAATCTCAGAAAATGCTATGAATACTTCATAATGCAAAAGATATAAGAAGCCAAGAAAATAAAACAAACAACTTCCACTGCTTTGCCTGTAATTTTATGTTGTTTTATGCATAGTTTAAAAACTCATACTTGGCAATTACTCGGCAGCCCAAAATTTTGACATGTACTTGGGACACGGCAATTGCTCAGCAACTTTATCGATACTTTAAAAAATACATAAATTCATAAAATAAACTGAAACACAAAAAAAATTAAATAATTTAGAGAACACAACTCAGAGTCATGAGTATTATCACTTCCTTGACACTCGAAACTGATGGCCACCAACAATGGCATAAACTTCCCTTACGCTGCTATGCTGGGTTCACCAATGATAACATATGTTCAACTGTCTTCTTTAACAGCTCTGCAGAGAATAAGGCAGCAGCAGATTTAGAGCAGTCCATAACAGCAATGATCAAACAGCTATGAATCTGTATCAAAACCCGCGGGCAGTAGCAGAGCAGAAAATCACAACGTAAAAAATTGCACAACAACATATTTTTCACCACGTTTCTTATGTCTGTGGAATTGCCGGGTCAGGGCTGAGTCGAGGCCTGAGAACCGTGGTTATCGGTGAGTAACTGCAGTTAGTTACTTGCAGATAACCGCGGTTATCAGGCCTTGTCCCGGCCTGCGGTAAGTTTGCTGAAAACCTGTTTGCTTAATTTTTCCAGAATACCTGCAATTCCCTGGCAGTTACCTCCGGGTTTTAATACAGAGGTTTTATGTAAGCCTAATATTAGTATTTGACCTGTAATTTTACAGGTTATCGATGCGGATGGTCTACAAGATGCTTTGTTTCTTAATGCAGTTGTAAAGGTATTAAATTCTTACTTTTTTCCTTTGGTTTTTGCACTACCTAAAACTGTGTTTAGCAAGCTGCCTGTGTTGCAAACCAAATTTGACAATGATATCACAACTGAAAATCACTGAAATACAAAACTCTAAAAGTGGAAAATTTGAAATTCTATTGTGTTTGCATTCTGAAACCCGTTATTATACGACATACGCAATTGAAACCTGCTATTATAACCATGAATCTGCAGACAAAATCTCTATCTTAACAAATAATGTGACCCTGCTCCTTATGGAATCACTTTCTTTGTGACCCACGTAACAAATAAATGGTTTCATTATAGTAAATATGATTGGATTTATGTGGGAAGTATGCTGCTATGAAGTTTATGCTAAATTAATATCAGTTTTCTCCTTCTAGGTTTATTGCACTCATTCTGAACACGACTATTCTCTTCCTTGGCAAAAGCAAAGGCAATATACAAGCACTGGCAGGCAAGCTTTAGATTTAGCTTTGTATATATGGGCTATTTGTAATTGGCTACAGTTAATTGTGCATGTAATGTTTTGCATTTAACAATGCTCTTTAAAGTTATGCCACAAACAGGATTCATAAAAAAGGTTGGTTTTCAAAAAAAGGGCCTCCTACAGAAGTCAATTTCTCTCGTTTTGCTACAACAGTATGTAAATGAAAGCTGTGTATTGCACATGCCCAGAAAATAGTTACTAGATAATAAAATCTAATAGTAAGCAAAGGATGACTACACTAGACTAATTTTTCTTTTTTGGTTTATGTTGTGATTGGGAAACTATGCAACCTTTATGGACGTTGATATAAGGAAAGCATAATAGTTTTTTCCTTTTGGAATTTGAAAGCAAGGATTCAATTTTACTTTGTAGGACATTAGTTGCATTAACATAAATGGGTTGAATTTCTTCCAATAAAGTATGGGCTAGGGAATTAAAAACCACCCCCTTTTGTTGGGTCAAGTCCCTTTTTATCATATTTCATCTAAGAATGAAAAAGTATTTGATTGTAAGCTCTTGCAGGATCTGTTATTTGATGTCTACATTCTATTATACTCTGAAAATTGGAGGTACGATTCGTGTAATGGTTTAGTTTTTCACTTGGACCATGTGGAGGTTAGAAATTTTGTGAAATTGCAAAAATTATAGCCTCTCAGATGTGTCAAGGAGTGGTTCTCTCCAACCTTCAGCTATGAACAACATCTGGTGCATCCCTTGCATGCATGGGCTCTCCTTTCTTGTTAGTAGGCTCTTACAGTGTGATGGTCAGCTGTTTGAAGTCGAACCGTTTTTCTTTCCTGCAAAATTGATATATACTTTATTTCACTTTTACAATTGCAAGTAAGATTTATATGCTATTTTTTCTTTTCCTTGGACCACATACAACCTATCGGGAGAGAGATGGTGGTGGATTGGATGGCTTGCCAGAGAAGAGACTGGACAATTTGATTGGAGGGAGTCCAGATGGCCTGTTTGAAGGGAGATGAGATGGTCTACTTTGAAGGGGTGTTTCAACCCAAGTGCAGTTGTTTAGATGGTCTGGTGAGAAGGTGTTCCAGAAGAGTCCAGTTGAAATTCTGATATCCAAGGACAACATCAAAGTCTTCCTTGGTTAGACAGTGTGGCAAATATGGAATCCTTAAACTCCAACCTGCTAGTTCCAAGCCAAATAACCTTTTGCAATTCAAAAGGTTGCTTCAAAAATGGCCAGAAGCTCTTCTTAGGTCAGAGCAGAAATGGTTGATCCTGATAACTAGAGGAAACAAAAGCAAACCAAGAGGAGAGAGTAGGTGGGAATAGTTGTCACATAGAGTGGAGAACCTTGATATGAAAAAGTGGCTGTCTAATCATGGCATTGATGATTAGTTGAAGAAGAATTTGTTAAAGGCTGGGATTGTTCTGAGCATAGACATTCTATAAAGCAAGAAGACCCTCTTAAGGAAGCTTTGGCAATTTATAAACCTGAAACCAAGAAGATGCTTCATGTGAAGACAGTTGCACTTGAATGTGCAAAGTGCAAACTTTGTAAGATTGATGCTTGTTCTTGATTCAGAAGAGAAGGCAATAAATCTGGAGGAGGGAGTCAAGGGAAAAGATAAGGTTGACATTCTGCATGTCAGACGTTTCTGCAAAACTTGACAGGACTAAGAATTAAGCTTCAAAAGTTGAAGTACACGCTACTCCAATTGGTGTCCAGCTTGCTATATTCAGGTTGGTAGAAGAGGAGAGTTGGGTTGATGTTCCTATGTGATTATGCCAGTACATCAAATTACTCGTGGGCATCCAAACTTATTTTGAAAGTTTAAGATTACTTTTTATTCTTTGGGCTTTTTGTATGAAGTATTATATACAGAGGAGGGGAAGCAGTTGCCTTATTCCTCAAGTATGTACAAATTTGCAGAGCTTTCTATGAAGTGGGAGGAGGATGCTGAATACAGTTGCACAAGCAAGAAATGGAAATAAAGCCCATAAAACATAAAGCCCATAAAACCAAAGTACATAAGATGGTCTTCATAAAAAATAAGCAGGCCCCCTTAGTATCACCAAACGAGTGCTGAGGAGGTTGAAGAGTGAGGGGAAAGGGTTCGAAACAGAAGACCCTTCACCTTCATTAGGTGGAAGTGAGGGTGACAAGGACGAGGTAGGAATTATAGAGGCCCCAAAAAGAGACAAGGCAAAACCAACACTGAAAAAGGATTCTCTGAATGTAATGAAGTTAGCCAAAGATA
Organism: Torreya grandis; assembly: GCA_037957365.1. Classification (NCBI taxonomy): domain Eukaryota; kingdom Viridiplantae; phylum Streptophyta; class Pinopsida; order Cupressales; family Taxaceae; genus Torreya; species Torreya grandis. The sequence continues at coordinate 3,967,819 of JARHVA010000404.1, forward strand.
GACAACCTTTGGATAGATGGAGATGAAGATACAATGAAGAATGATTCTTCGGAGCTGAGCTAGAGGGTGGGGTGAGAGAGGTTAAGAAGATTATTGAGAAGACACATCAGCAGCAGGAGATACTTTGAGGGAGATGGGTCACACGCAATATTCAGAATTGGATGGTGCACCTCAGGAACTGCAGCATGTGAAAGAGGGTAAGGAAGATGGAACATCTATCCAAGAGGCATTACCCTAGTTGTGGGTGTAGATTGGTAGAAAAGTAGTGACATGAAGCAATAAGAGGAAGAAGAGGATGACGATCCCAATCATTTTGAAAACTTGATGATGGATAAATAGTAAAAGCCTTTAGTCAGGGATGAGCTAAGAACCTCATTGTCAAGGTGGCTAATTTAGCACTGTGTAGAGGGGCCTTAGAAGGTAGATTAGAAGGAACTTCCAAGAAATTGATTGAATCAAGCAAGAAGAATTAAAGATTGAGTTGCAATTGAGTGCTCAATATGAGTCATGGGAGAGGGACTTGGAGTTAGCCCTGGTGCTATCAGTAGTGAAGAACAAATGATTTGATTACCCATTGGAACCTAATGCAGTTCCTGCAGGTGATGTTCATGATTTAGGGAAGAAATTTAATTTGAAAACACTGGTTTGGTTGTACAAGTTGATTCTTTTTAGATTTGACATTGGTATACTAGAGAGTGATATAGTTATAACATCGACTTGTACACGAACAAAGAAATGGTCAAGTCAGTTGTGGATTCAAAAGCAAGGCAGAAGTGAAGGGGGTGCCAGAGGGGGTAAAGGTAGGTTCTTAATAACACAATTTTAGTGACCCACGAGGAATGACAGAAATTAGAAACACTTGAGAAGATGCAGGTAGCGAATGGGTACTTGGCACATTTTTCTTCAAAATTGGCATCAAATAGTTACAGATGTATTGCTGCTGGACAATAAAATATATTTGAAATATGAGTTTAATTTGGAAATGGTATCACCAAATTTAGTTATGTGAACCAAGTGTAATTGATGAGTTCATCTATCGTGGCATTTCCTAGCTGTTTGTTGCTTATTTCTGCTATATCTATTGCTGTTATATTTCTTCTGTATTGTGTGCATGCTGAATATATCTAATAGCTATAAATTAACATATTCGACCCTTCTGCATTGGTAAGCTTGACATAGCAGCACAAGAGGAGATTATCTTAGTATATGTATACAACAACTGTCAAGGAAGCGATCCAACTCTCACAAGCAAAAGAGAAAGGTCCAAACAGCAGAAGGCAAGGGAAGTGCACAGATTAGCATGGTTGTGGAGCAAGAATCATGTTGTTGATATCGATATCAATTAGACTCTAGTTTTAGAAGTTGAGGTAGATACATTAATTACCTGATTGGACACCTTGAAGATTCACAAGAAGGGCCATTTGAAGGGTCAGAGGATGCCTCAGTTTCCATGAAGGATACAAAACTGAGGGTATGTACCTGGAAAAGAGAAAAATGTCCCTTGGACCAGTTCGCTGTCCACAAAAGAGGAAAAATAAAACTATAGAACTCAGTTCTAGATCTCTTACAAGCTGTGTTGTAGGAATTGCCCGCACACCCCCCCCCCCCCCTCGGCGAATCTAGTCTGGGTATGCCTCCGGTACCGATACGTCCCGTGTACCTCTTAGAAATGTACCGGAAAGGTACCAGAAACATCTGTGACGTTTCCAGGCCCTTTTCGGATGTTTCCGGGAGGTGCCTGGGCATTTCTGGGGTGTTTTTAGGCATGCCCAGGTGTTTTCGGCAAGGAAAAATGGTGGAAGTCAACAAAAAAATGTAAACCCAGCCTGAACCAGACAGTATACAAATAAAATAAACAATCTTGTAAACTTATACTTTAAGTTATATTTTATTTATATACTTTCAGGATGTTTGAGAGTGGTTTCGGACCTCTAGGAGCTATAATGCAATTTCTAGGATTTAGAGGATCCTATCATATTTCAGACTTGGTTAGATTCCAGGGTTTCAGCCTTAGCCATATTTCAGGGTTTCAAGATTTCAAGGAGACATCATAGGAGGTATGAAGGCTGCATGAAGGGATGTAGGTATGATAGAATAGTATGAGAACATCTCTCGCAAAGTGCCCCAAGCCGATCCCACCCCATTCCTTGTGCACCCCTTAAGGCATACGCTCTAGGAGATTCAATGAATCGGTGAGCCCCTGCGAGAGAAAGTGTCAGTAAATGATAAAGTTGAAAAATAATGGGAGTGGCATTCATGATTTTGAGGGCAATCTAGATGATTTATTCTAGATTTGAATGTACATTTTGTCTTTGAAATAATGAATGAATGAATACTATATATTTTTAAGTGTTTCATCTTTTATAGACAAATATTTTCATACTATGTATTTTCAAGTGTTATACTAAAAAATGTGTAATATGCATTACACACACACACACACAAATGTACCCACGACGTATCCAAATTAAGGTTTTTGAAAAATGGCGTACCTGCATACCCGAGACGTACCTGTATCCTATGATAGAATAGCATGAGAACATCTCTCGCAAAGTGCCCCAAGCCGTTCCCACCCCATTCCCTGTGCACCCCTTAAGGCAAACACTCTAGGAGATTCAATGAACCAGTGAGGCCTTGTGAGAGAAAGTGTCAGTAAATGATAAAGTTGAAAAATAATGGGAGTGGCATTCATGATTTTGAGGGAAATCTAGATGATTTATTCTAGATTTGAATGTACATTTTGTCTTTAAAGTAATGAAAGAATGAATACTATATATTTTTAAGTGTTTTATCTTTTATAGACAAATATTTTCATACTATGTATTTTCAAGTGTTATACTAAAAAAATGAGTAATATGCATTACACACACACACACAGACGTACCCATGACGTATCCAAATCAAGGTTTTTGAAAAATGGCGTACCCGCATACCCGAGACGTACCCGTATCCTATGATAGAATAGCATGAGAACATCTCTCGCAAAGTTCCCCAAGCCGATCCCACCCCATTCCCTGTGCATCCCTTAAGGCAAACACTCTAGGAGATTCAATGAACTGGTGAGCCCTTGTGAGAGAAAGCACCAGTAAATGATAAAGTTGAAAAATAATGGGAGTGGCATTCATGATTTCGAGGGCAATCTAGATGATTTATTCTAGATTTGAATGTACATTTTGTCTTTAAAGTAATGAATGAATGAATACTATATATTTTTAAGTATTTTATCTTTTATAGACAAATATTTTCATACTATGTATTTTCAAGTGTTATACTAAAAAAATGAGTAATATGCATTACACACACACACACAGACGTACCCACGACGTATCCAAATCAAGGTTTTTGAAAAATGGCATACCCGCATACCCGAGACGTACCCATATCCTATGATAGAATAGCATGAGAACATCTCTCGCAAAGTGCCCCAAGCCAATCCCACCCCATTGCTTGTGCACCCCTTAAGGCAAACACTCTAGGAGATTCAATGAACCGGTGAGTCCTTGTGAGAGAAAGTGTCAGTAACTGATAAAGTTGAAAAATAATGGGAGTGGCATTCATGATTTTGAGGGCAATCTAGATGATTTATTCTAGATTTGAATGTACATTGTCTTTAAAGTAATGAATGAATGAATACTATATATTTTTAAGTGTTTTATCTTTTATAGACAAATATTTTCATACTATGTATTTTCAAGTGTTATACTAAAAAAATGAGTAATATGCATTACACACACACACACACAGACGTATCCAAATCAAGGTTTTTGAAATATGGCGTTGTTGTCAACTTGGAGTTGCACCCTGAATTGAAGACATGCCGAAATGGCTAATCCTCTTTCCATTTGAAACAATGGGATCTTCTTACGAGGGTGGGCGTTTCAATGGTGAGAAGAACCTCCAGAGAAGGCTGGTTCCTGTAAGATGTATCAATGAGGATCTCTACTCTGTGTTGCGGACTACCATGGAAAATGGAGAAAGAAACTTGAAGGGGAAATCCTACCTAATTACGGTGATACACCAGAATGTTGATCCACCCTACTTGGAACCTTAAACACTGAACAAACAAGGGAAAAGGAAGACCTTTGATTTCAATTGATCACTATGCATAAGTATTTCATGAGAAGGTTCAATCCAATGACAAAAATGTGAGGGAAAACGATGGAGCGAGGTTTGATACAAGACACTATGCAGCCACATAACATCCACTTATAGCTTCAGCAAAAGACATATAAAACATTGAACATAACCTGCATAACATGATAAGCTAGCAACTAGGTACGAATCAGAATTTGAGAAGGGAGAGAAATCTACCACGTATGCAAACTGCTGAATGAATGTACACTATGCCAGCACTTGTAATTTGAAAGTACCGTCCTATTGATTAAAGAGGTTACACAACTCACCAATGGCAGAGTCTGGTCTTACCAAGAGAGGGATCGATTTTATAAGGCTGAAAAGCCATTAATATAGAAAATTACAAAAAACTAAGAGATTGGCGTTGGAAAATAGAGAGGGAGTAAACTCAAACCAACTCAGCTTTTACAAAAGTCTATTTTGTCTTGCATGAGAATTCTTTGCATTTGAAAAGAAGAATAAGAAGACAAGCTTTGGACGCATGAAATCTACGAATAAATGTCTTGACTTGAAAATTAGTCAACTCCAAAACAAGAGTACTCAAATCCACTTGAACTGTTGGAATGTTTGAAAGTCTCCCCTTTGCATGAAATCAATGCAAATGCTAAATTAAGAATTACATTTGAACTGCTGGAATGTTTCAAGCTTTGAGACAAACAAGAGTGTGTGCATGGAATTTCTGGCTATTTGAAACGTTCAACACTTTGCCCGTACATCATGCAAGACAACTCTATTTTCAGAACTGAAGCATGCTTGTTTTCTTAAACGTGTTCACTTCGTTGGAGTCACTCACGTTAGTCTGTGCATGATCTTTGTTCATCCTACCTTTGTCTTTATTTTGCATTTGTTTTATTCACTGTTCATGCTTATGTCCATGTTCAGTTCTGCTTGTGCTTACATCTCTGTTCATGCTCAGTTCACTTTGTGTTTTCTTTGGGTTTTCCCGTGTTCTGCTTTAATTCGGGATTCGGGCTTTATTTTGGTCGAGTCTCTGTGTTTATATTTTCCTGTGCTTGGCATTTTCTTTTCTCTTTTTTGGCCTTTGCTTACGCTTTAGCCTTCGGGCTTTTGGTTCTTTGCTTGTGGCCTTGTCTTTTCTATCGGGCCTTTTGTCCCTCCCGAATTCCTTCGGACAAAAAGTCCGAAGGAATTCATTTCCTTGTGCCTTTGCTTTAATTCTATCAGGCTTTTCCCCGGGTATATCCTCCGTCGGATCTTTTTCTGAATTCCTTCGGACTTTTTGTCCGAAGGAATTTGTCTCCTTTGGCTATCTTTCTCTGAAGGGCATGTGCCCTTTGGAAACTTTGTTTTTGTCCTTTGCTTTATGAAGGTGCCCTTAGCAAGGGCTTCTGCTTCCCAAAAATGCCCTTTGGGCTTCTTGATTTGGTCCTTTTAGTCCCCTAGGTGCCTTCCACAAGGGTAAGGTTCTTCCAGAAGTGCCCTTCAGAAGAATGGAAAAGGTTCACTTCGTTGCATAGAGCCCTCCGCAAGGGCTATTCGTCCTCAAAGTGCCTTTCAGAACTTTTGAAAGAATCCTGCCACCGACCAAGTGCCCTTCGCAAGGGCAGGTGTCTTCGGAAAAACTGATTTTGTCCTTCAGAACTTTTGCCAAGGTCTTCTTCGTGCTTGAAGTGTCCCCCGCAAGGGCACATACCCTTCGGGGTTTCTTAAAATGAAAGGTCCTCTCACCGCCTAAGTGCCTTCCACAAGGGTAGTTGCCCTTCGGGCTTTTTGAAGGGCACCCGGGTTTTTTGAAATTGTCCTTCGGATGAATTGTCTTGACTTGAAAACCATAAAGTGAACCAACCCGAAGGTTACATACCCTTCAGGACTTTTGAATTGGACCTTCCTGAAGCGCAGCTGCCCTTCGGGTCTTTTCAATTGTGCTTTTCCCTTTTTCTTTCTGACAAACAATCCGAAGAAAATGAACTTTGAACGACTGCCATTTAGTCATTTTTTTGGACTTTTACACAGTCCTTTGAGAGCTCTTTCTCTCGGACAAAATGTCTGAAGAAATAGTCCACCTCTTATAGCCCAAAAAAATCCTTGGGAAGACAAAATAAATAAACTTAAAGCTTGTATGTCTTGGCTTTTGGCTGTACGTGATGCTTAGAAGAGGAGGCAAACCCTTTCAAATTGCTGTAGATGGCCACTTGGGTGGTTGCAAATGCATATTTAAGAACCCCAAAACTGATTCACAAGACAAACTTGGCACCATAGCAAAGTTTCGAATAGTAGGGGTGACAATTTGCGCTATGGGGGCAAAATTGTCAACAAGGGTACCCGCGCTCCCGAGACGTCCCTGTACCCGTATCCAAACAACATAGCTTACAAGAAAAAGAATGGAATCAAAACCCCTCAATGATCTCAAAACCAACTAGGTTGTTTGATGGAGAGAAAAATCAGGTTGCAACGACCCGTTATCTAAATTGGGAATATTACGAGAAAGTGAATGTTATCAATGAGGATAAAACCCAACTTGAGTACTTCCCAGGAACATTGCAAGACCATGCAATTAAATGGCACAGTAAAGTGAAATCAGATGAGAAAGATACAACGGTAAAATTGATAACAATGAAGAATTCAAGAAGTGCCACATGGTTTCCGAAATACCAAATGAGTTAATAAGCCTTAAATGGACCACGGAAGGTGTTCAAAGAGAGTCCAGGGATTGTACCAAAATCAAAATATCATGATACAGACAAAAGAATGTAGGGTGTGGAAGAAGAACAGTACTTGCAAAAACTAAATGTTGAAGAAGCAGAAGATGAGTCTAAGTTATAAGAAATGCTTAAAATTGTTAATTCTTAGCAAGGACAACAAAAGGGTAAAACAGAAAAGACTGGCATATGGTGTCTAAGCTGTGGAACAGAGGAGCATAAAGAAGATGAATGCCTGGTCAAGTGTTTTGATAGCCAGATATCGATTGAATATGAACCCATCCAAAGTAGATGAGCATTGAATGATGTTGCCACAGGCACCTTCAAGTGGAGGGTACAGAAATCAAACAAATCAGAGGTCAACTATTAATAGTAGTAGCAATATGTGTCCAAGGACTCCACTTAGGTTGGATAAAAAGTGAAGAACTGTAATACAATTCAGGAAGTGCAATAAACGGGGATGCATTGTGAAGGTATACCTCGGTGCTCCAGCTCAAGTTTCAAAGCTATGTATGGAATGTGGTCCATGTGATCATGCTGATGATAATTGCTGAAAGATGAAATCAAGCCAATATGGTGGAGATTGAGGTAAATGAGCAAGAAAAGTATTTGTTGGCTGAGACAAGGGAAGCAAAGAAAAAGGAGACTGATATGTTAATGGAACAACAGCGAATGATAGATGCGATCCAAGCTGTTCAAGATATCAACAATCAATAAAGTGATATGGGGTGGGCATGGTTTGGGTACAATAAGCAATACATGAATTAAGAGTGGGCAGACCAAGGACAAAGGGAGAAGAAATTGACGAAGGGAAAAAGGAGATTGAGACAAATCCACTACAATAGCTAGTATCTTTGATAAATAGGACAATGGTAATGGTTTTGGTAAAATTGCTCATGGACTGTTCGCCACAATAGTACAAGTCCAAGCACAAGTGACACTTGTAAAGAGTGAAGATAGGGGTGCTTTGGTATTAGGAAAATATGGAATACCATCCTGTCTGCCAATGTAAGAACACCTATCGGTGTAACTAGGGTACACTTCTTAGTGTAACTAGTTTAGATAAATTAAATACTTATCTATAAGGGATGGAAAAAAATGCAAGGTATATAACACATCCAACATTCTCTCACTTGTTGAACACTTTGCATAGGGGGTCACAACTACCTACTTTCAGCAGCTAAGTACAGCCATGCCCATGGATTTTCTACACCAAGAATACTTCTCAGTACGCACAACCTTCGTAAATGAATCAACAACATTTTCCAAAGTATCAACCTTTTCCAACAACACATTCTTGTCTTCAACCATGTCTCCAACAAAATGGTATTGTACATTAATATGCTTTAATCGAGCATGATAAGTGGGGTTCTTTGCTAAACAAATTGCACTTTGATTGTCACAATCTATTCTCATTGCTTTTTGTAAGAAACCAATATTTGAACACAACCTCTATAACCATACAACTTCCTTACTTGCATGAGTAGCTGCCATGTGCCCAACTTCTGTAGTTGCTAATGCAACTATTGTCTACCTCTTGCTCATCTAGTTGACTGCTTCACCAAATAGGTTAAACACATAACCACTTGTAGATCTTGATCTTCGTTAGTCAACATATCCAACCCAGTCAACATCAACAAAACCCTATACATTTACTTTTTTACTAAGTTATTGGTTCGTTTTTGGTTCTGGTTCGGGTTTGAAGAACTGAGCTTGTCGGTACGGTGTTTTTTTTTTCCTTTGGGTTCATCCGTACAAAAAATATATAAAAAATTAAAAAATATAAAAATTCTATCCTAATACATAGGAAATTAGTGACATTGTCAGTAACCACATAGTATGCATATTGATACTAGAAACAAAGTAAGAAAATAATCACAAAATACTAACCGGATGCCAAACATCAGGATAATCATTAAACATAAATATCAATAATTATCGTGTAATTAATTAAATCAAACTTAAGAGTTGATTTTTATAGTCATCTTGCTCTTCATCGGGAGCATCAAAATCAACATCAACATCATCTTGTGGTTCATTAGAACCACATTGACTAGCACCACAACCACTCCCACTAGCTAAGTTGTGTCATTGAATGAGTGTCAATGTCTTCTAATGAGAAGTGGGAAATGGAAGCATCCAAGTCAACGACCTCCGGATCTATATCCCAATGCTTTGACACCCCCTCCTTGTACCTTGGGTTCTTGTGCGATAGAAGACGTAAATTGGAGTGTATGTAGACCAACTCCTCAGTGTTTTTTGCTGCGAGCTTGTTGCGTTTTTGTGAGTGGATGACGTTGTATGTGCTCCAATTTTGTTCACAAGAAGATGAACTTGCAAACTATATTCAAATTTATAAAAATAAAAACTAAAAGTTACAACTCAAGTCTTGACTCTTAAACATAAATTTAAATTTTTAAAACAAAAAGGTGTTAAAATCTGAAAAACTTAAAAAATAAAAAACTTACCTGTGACAAGATCTTGATTGCAAGAGGCTGTAGGTTCGGTGATCCTTGGCCATGAATGTACCACCACATAGGACCATCCTTCTTGTATTTTTCTTGAAGATCACCGAGACTATGACCTCGAGAGGTAATGAAAACTCCAAACTTGTTCATAACCATGTCTTCTATTTGAGGATCAGGGAATATCCTACAGACTGCCAATTTATACCCTTTAGCCACTTTGACATTCCTATATGGTGCCAACCTCCTCGACAAAGAAAAGATCTCCACGCTATAGAACCGAGGAGTCAATGCAAAGGCAAGGAGATGTAGTGGGGTGGTTATTTTGTTCCATTGCTCAACAAGGATTGAATGCACTTGTTTGAAAAATGTCTCCTCAGGATCTTGCTCTTTTGCATTAATGATGGTTTTCATCTTCTTAGTCATTGAGTTGATGCCATCATATATTTCTCCCAAACATGGCTGATTCATGTCAGTGAAACGAATCATATTCATAATGCGCTGAGTGAAACTCAACAATTAATCGACATGCGACCACCAATCATCATCTAGGATTAATTTTTTCACTCTTTGGACCCACTATTTGCTTGACTCCCTCCATACACTCCACAGGTTGCTAGTGACCATGCCATTGAGTGCCTGTTGCATCTTCATAAGTCGTCCCAAGACGATTGTGTGAGAGTCGAATCTAGTATCAACAACCTATCACAAAATTAAAATAAAATAAAATTAAAAACTTATGAAAATATACAAGTACTAGATTAAAAAACTAAAGAAGTTTAAATTTTAAAACAAAAATAAAATTACTAAAATAAAAATACCTTCAGTAGCTCTAATGTTGACAAGGATCTGAATATGGCTTGAGAGAGGTGATGGCTGGTGACAAACATTCGAATCTCCTTAGCTTCGGCATGCACTTGCTTGATCCACTCAATTTGCCTCCCCATTTTTTTTAGCATGAGGTTGAGTGAGTGGACAACACAAGTTGTCCAAAAAATGTGTCCATAGCTCACCTCTGCCAACATCCCCGCAACCTTGCAACCATTTTTTTAGCATGAAGTTGAGTGAGTGGACAACACAAGGTGTCCAAAAAATGTGTCCATACCTCGCCTCTGCAAACATCCCCGCGGCCTTGCAATTTTTGGCATTATCTGTTACAAGTTGGATAAAATTTTGAAGTCCCACCGCCTCAATGGATTTGATGAGAATATTGGCAATGAACTCAACATCCTTTAGACACCCCTCACAATCAACGACCTTCAAAAACATTGCTCCTCTAGGGCACACTGCGACCACATTGATCAAAGGCTTGTTTTTTGCATCTTTTCATCCATCGGAAATGATGGAGACCCCTGTTTCAGCCCTCAAATCTATGATTGGCTTCAAAGAATCCTTAACATGTTTTCTCTCCTATGTTAATAAGGTGGTGTGGAGTTTCTCAAACCTTGGAACTTTGTAATCTTTTGGGGCCTCCTTGATCGTTCTTACCATTTCTTGCCAATATGGTGATCGAACCACATTGAAAGACAATCCATTTGCATACACAAATAGTGCATTTTGCTGATCCGCGATATCTCTGATCTCATTTTGAAAAGTCCTTTCCAATGGTCCTTTTGTTCTTTTGTTTGAAAGAGGAGAAATCTCTTCGTGCATGGAGGGTGCTGCCAAAAATGGATGTCTTCCAATGGGCACAATTGGAGAATTGCCAAGAGGAGTTGGGAAAATAGGTGGCTTCCTTGATCCTTTGCCTTTATTTGCTAGAGGGTGACCTAATCTCAATGCATAGGTGGCATCTGTGTCTTCTTGCTCATTGATGTATTCAAGGATTTTTGATTTTGGCACTGGAGACTTATCCTTCCCCGTGCAACCCTTGATGCTGGCACCAGGGATGTGACATAAATGGGCTTTCACCTGATTGTATGAGCTTGTAAATTGACAATCACAAGTATTGCATTTCCAAACATAGGCCCCACCACCTAAAACTTGCTCTACTACTGTGTTATATTTCCAAAGCAATGAGTGTGCAGTGTCCATTTTGTGTTGGCCTTGGCCGACGGAGGAATAACTCCGAAACATTGTAGTATATAAAACTACAAGTTTAAAAACAAACACAATTTAAAAAAAATAAAAACAAACTCTAGGAAAAAACTTGTAAAAAAATAACAAAAAAAAAAAGATAAAACAATACAAATCTTACCTTGGCAGCAAATGGGCTCCTCAATTAGTGTAGGAAAATGATTAGAATGATGCTTGATGAAGATTCAACCCTACAACAACAATGGATGGCAAGTATGCAATGAGAAAATCAGAAAAATGAGAGGCAAGTAGTTTTGCTTTTGTCACTTTGTTTTTATCATTTGTGTTGTTTTAGCTTACGATTTTATCTTTCACTTGCCTTTTAGGGTTTAGATATGTGTTTTTTATTATTTAAGTCATGGGTTTTTGTGACAAATTGATAAAAAATTAATAAAAACCCATTATTGACCATTTTTGACTAAAACCCCCCTACGAATTCTGCTCCCCAACTCCTAGGGTTCGTCCTTGGGCACCTGGGTTCGATCGGGTTTTTCTAGCATGGGCTCAAAACGCGAATCCTAATGCCTAGGGTTGTCCCTGGGCAGCTGGGTTCGCTTGGGTTCTTCTGGCAAATATCTAGAGCAAATATCCTTCTAGAAAAAGTATGGAAGGAATTAGGGGAGCCATCCCTAATTCCAGTAGAACATTGAAGTATGTGGAAGACCATGGTCAGAGCAGGTTAGTGGAGTCCATGACTGGGAACATAAGACAATTGTGGTAAAAATTGGTATAGCCCAATTCACAATTAATACATTAAGAGATAAATTAATTGGTGAAGAACAATCTAGTTCATGTTGTGGCTCCAATTCAAATGATGAATTTGATCCTGGTGAAGGAATATTAGACTTAGATGAATATTTGGAAGATGGTAGGTTTCTAGATCGAGGATTGAAATGGCAGAATATGAAATGATGAAGCATGCATACCTAGTTGACATTGAAAAATATCAAAGATTACATACAAATAATAGAAGAATAAGGAGTTAAACATTTTTATATGATGGATATTGAAATTGAGAAAATCCACTAGTATATCAAAGTGATCCAGTTGAAGGGAATGGGGAGGATCATTGTGCATGTATCAGAGATTATAAAAATGGGGAAGCTAAACTTTCTAAGAAGAACAAGTAATTCAATATGTGGGACCAGCCATCCATGAACTTGGGACATAAGAACCCAATATAATTAGACCAGACACAGATTTAGATCCAATACAAAGAAACTAGTTGTGGCTTCAATGGCTTCCTATCATTTATGTCTTTTGTTCTGAGTATTCCCTAGCTAAATAGGGCTGCTCATCTTAGTGATCCCATTTGGCTTTCTTCTTTTGTGGGTCTGGAGTTCTGTAACCCCAGGTATTCTAAGAAAAAATGATTATTACAATAAACTAGCAAACGATGACAAAATTTTATTGAAACAATTATTAAAATAACCTTACTACATAATACACAAGGAATCAAAGTAAAATATATTGCCATCAGCATTTTTAGAAGACATGCCTAATACTGTTGAAGTTTCTAAAAACAACTTTATTCTTCATTAACAAATTGTCAATATTTCTCCTCTTTTTTGAATGGAACATACCTTGGCAACATGCACAATATCACAAATAGATCAAAATGGCTAAGCTATTTGAAGGAAGATACAATGAAAAGAATCTCTATTCTGCAAAAGCTAAGCTATAATGCAGATAAAAATTTATATCCTGCTTATTGCGAAAGGAAGTATCATTGCTCATCATATTTCGATTAGTCAAGACCATTTTTTCAGACTAGTTAATACGAAAAATAGCAATTTTTTAAAAATCTATATTTTTTTGGGAAAAACACAAATTTTTGAGAAAATCACACAATTTTGGGAAAACTCAACTCAAAATTTGTGATTCTTTTCAAAATGTTGCAAAATACCGGCAGACATCTACAACATAGATTTTTTGATTTTAAGGAGTTTTAATCATTGTATCATTTGCCTGATTTTTTCTCTTTTTTTAGGTGTTTTTTTTCCAATTAATTGTTTTGGGACCCTTGTCAAGTTTTTCCTGATCGCAACTTTTATAATATGGCAAGTCTGCAATACCAATAACTAATTTCAATTACTAGCAGACATCAATAGTATTTCCATTTCTATTTCTTTTTTCATGGATGAAGTTCCCTCTTGGCTATGGTTTGATGTGCTTAACTCATGAATTTAATGCGGCAAATTTCATTTCCAACCACTAATTCCTTTTGCTTCCCCATGAATTGTTTCTGAAAGTCTTTCCTCCTTTTTCAACACGGATGCCTTTTTAAGGAAATGGCTCCTATATCCTGTAATGACTTGTTTTTGTAAAACTTGGTTTTGGATTGTAAAAAAATTTGTCCCTTAACTTGGAGCTTCTTGGCTTGCCTCTATGAATTCTCCCCTACTTATTTAAAGTAACTTAATCAACGATCAGGGAAACAATGCAGTGACTCAGTTTATCTTTTAATGTGATTGTTATTTGATGTGCCGATTGTAAGGTTTGGAGCATTTTCTATTCCACTAGATTACATGTGCATATATACATGTGGGGATAGGCACGTGTCTTGTAAATTATTGAAGAGATTTTAGTTTTTAATGATTGGATCTCTTGTGCAGTGCTTTCATGATAGGAGGACGAAAACTGCTGACAAATGCGCATTGTGTCGAGCATCATACACAGGTATAGTTTTGTGCATTCCATTTCATACATTTGATGAAATAATTCAACTGTAAGATTAATTCAATAAGAAAAAGAAAGGGAATATCTCATTTTCAGAACTTTTACTAGGATAAGCTCTCAATAACATTAAAGTTATTATCCCAGGCTTTCTAAAATTATGTGAAGTTTGGGAAATGTGTTTGTTATCTCCTCATTTTTGACATGATATGCCCTTCCTGCACTTAATTTGCACTACATTTTCAGGTCAAATTGAAGAGGAGAGGAGATGACACGAAATTTGTTGCTACGGTATGTAAGCCCCAGAAGGATCCTAAAAGTAATAGATGGCATTGCAAAGTTGTCTCTTATTTTGAGCAATGAATCCAAAACCTGTAAAACAGCTATTGTTTACAAATTAAAATGAGAATGAGAATTTTTATATAAGTTGTTAGACGAACTTTATTTCCGAAATTATTGATATTTTAACTTTAGAACAGTGCTCTGAAAAGGGACTGTTGTATTGTAAGGAAAAATCCATGCGTTAGGCTCAGAAAGGCATGTCTACACGTATTATTTTGTAGAAGTGTTTCTACCAGGGAAAATTTATATTCTGAAAGTCTGCATGGTATTCATAATCAAGTTTTTTCTGTGTTTTTCACCTTAATTTTGAAAAGAAAACCTTTGACCAGTAAAACGACCAATCAAAGACTTAGGGGTAAATGTGTACAACCCCAAATAGGGGATAAGTGTTTAATACTTAAGATTTATAGTAGAAAATGTGACAATGAATGAATAAGCAGAAATCAAGGGCCATCAATGACAATAGGCAGTTCATGGAAACTCAGAAATGTTAGCAAGTTCAACATTTGTGCACGCTAAATAATTTTTTAAACTTAGAAAGAGATAGAAGTTATATTAATGTCCATAGATGACCAAAAGCAGGTCAATGGGACTCGAGGATACAACAATTAACAATAGAAAGCTCTAGGAACAGAGAATCCTAGAAGCCAAATAAAGGAATGAAACTACATAAGACAAAATAAAACAGTGTGCCAGTAATACAGGTGGTAATGAAATCAATACAAACGGCAATAAGGGTGAACAAAAGTGAATTAACCCCTTTTGGATAAATATGAACAATTCTGAATTTGCCGTGAAACCTTATTTTGTTATTCAATTCAAATCTGGAATTTCACCCAATAATATATAATAACACAAAGCAAAATGATAACCGGAAACCAAATTGAATCTTTATTGAATACTGGAAAAGTACAACATCATAATAAAGTCATATACTAATTATTTTTGAGTTTTTGATCAAATCCTACCCTGACATAACCTGAAAATGCATAAAGGCGGAATCTTTTATTGAAACCCTTGCAGAATAAGCCTCAGAACAATATGACAGCTTGATGTGTTGCGATGCTGCCCTGTTCAACAAAAAACCATTGTGGTATGGACACCGTACAGATTTGTATGGATTTGCACTTTTTTTTTTTGCTCCCTGAAGTGTGATGCCCCTGTTGAATAGGGCTCCAAAACTGATATTTCTTGAACCCGGTAACACAAACATGATTCTCGGGTGGAATCCTCAACTGGGTATGAGGGGTTTCATCCTCCTACCTACAAATCCGAGGGTTTTTGTCCTTGGATGTAGCGCTGAAGCTGTAAGCTTTTCCTTTGGAAAAAGGGTGTTGGTTTTTGTTCGGGTGTTTGAATAATGATTTATTTTCCACCTAATTCTTTTATTATTCACTTTTCCATTCCAACCCTAAAAGAAATTAATATTTCTTTTATTTGAATATTCATTTTTTTTCAACTTATGAATATTAATTACTTTTTGGCTATGCATCCAATTTTTACTTTTGGCTCCATTCAATAATAATAAATTAAGTGTTATTTTTCAAAGTTATAACTTAAAGTACTTTTTTGGACAACTTAATAAATTATTATTAAATTATTTTTTTTAACCCCCCCTTAGCCTACGGGAAATAAAGATAGGCTATAGGTTTTTTGATTTTGTTAATTCGAGAAAGGGGACATTATAGTCCGCCCTTCCCAGAATTGCTTGCCTACAAACAATTGCAAATTGGTATGTTCAAGAATTTTTGCACCCTCTCAAGTAGCATCCTCTATTGGTAGATCCTTCTAACGCACCAGATACTTTGTGATAGTTTTTTTCCTTAATTTCCTTGCTTTGACATTCAATATAGATTCAAGAACCAATATGAGTTTGCCTTCATCATCTATGGGAGGAAACTCAATGGAAGGAATGACATGCTGCCCTAATGCCTTTTTGAGGCATGATACATGGAAAACATTGTGTATTTTGCTATGCTCTGGCAGCTCAAGTTCATACGCAATGTCCCCAATCTTTCTGATGACTTTGTATGGCTCATTAAAACGGGGTTTGAGCTTCTCAGCTCCACTCTTCTTGATAGAAGATTGTCTATATGGCTACAACCTTAATAAAATCATGTCTCCCACCTCAAAACTGCTCTTTGTACGATGCTGGTCCACATATAACTTCTACTGATTTTGAGCATGTTGGAGGTTTTCTTTCAATGTACCTAGTATGTCTTGGCTTTGTGCAACCAAGTCTCTAGCTCCTAACACCCTTTTATCAGCAATAACCAAATCTACAAAGGAAAGAGCATCATAACCATATAAAGCTTTGAATTGTGACATACCAATGGACATGTTGTAAGTGGTATTGTAGAAATGCTCTCTTATGTAGAGCCATTTAACTCAAGTTGATTGCTGCACCATTCTAATACAATTGGAAGTTGAGAAGCCTCCATAAGCTGCAGACTTAGAGCTCCCATACCCTGGATCCCATATCATCCTTGGGAATCGGTATGACCAACTACCCAAATTTTCAAAGTGTTGGAAAACTTCATTAAACTCCCAAAAATGATCACGTACAATCTTGATGTTCAAAATCAGCAGTAGGAGCAAGATAAAGTTGGATAAAGTGTCTTGGAGTCCTCAACTTCCTTGGTTGATTCCTTTGTGCAAAAATATACACGTGGCATCCTGCCAATGCGTGCCATTCTTTCCATTCTTCTAAAATATCAAACATAGAAGCATTGCAGGTCTGTATTATTGATGATATTGGCTGCCCTGAGACAATGGTGAGGGTATCTTTCTCTTTCCCTTATTTCAAAAGTGACAAAAGTGCCTTCACTCTTCAATGAGTGCAATAAATGCTCTGATACCACTATAATATCCCTTTTTGGATAAATATGAACAATTCTGGATTTGCCGTGAAACCCTTATTATGATATTCAATTCAAATCTGGAATTTCATCCAATAATAGATAATAACACAATGCAAACTGATAACTGGAAACAAAATTGAATCTTTATCGAATACTGAAAAGTACAACATAATAAAGTCATATTAATTATTTATGAATTTTTGTTGGAAGAGCTTTATATTCAACATAACTGAGAATAACATCATCCACCATAGTTCTCTCTAGAAATTAGGCCATGATTCACACGCTGGCAAGATCACAATTTTGATACCACTGAAATAAGCCTTTTTGGATAAATATGAACAATTTTGAATTTGTTGTGAAACCCTTATTTTGTTATTCACAAAAACCAAATTGAATCTTTATTGAATACTGGAAAAGTATAGCATTATAATAAAGTCATATACTAATTATATTTGAATGTTTGATCAAACCCTAACTTGACATAACCTGAAAATGCATAAAGACAATCTTTTATTGAAACCCTTGCCGAATAAACCTTGGAATAGTACGACAATCTGATGTGTTGCGCAGCTGCCCAATTCGATAGAAAACGACTGCGATATGGATGCCGTACGGATCTGCATTTTTTTCCCCTTGTTTCTTGAAGTGTGACACCCCTGTTGAATATGGTTCTAAAACTAATCTTTCCTGAAATTGGTAACACAAACTTGATTCCAGGTTGGAATCCTCAACTGGGTATGAGGGGTTTCGTCCTACCTACAAATCCAAGTCTGAAGTTGCAATCTTTTCCTCTGTAAAAAGGGTGTTGGTTTTTGTTCGGGTGTTTGAATAATGATTTATTTTCACCCAATTATTTTATTATTTACTTTTCCATTCCAACCCTTAAAAAAATTAATATTTCTTTTAATTGAATATTCACCTTTTTCTAACTTATGAATATTAATTATTTTTTGGCCATGTATCCAATATTTACTTTTGGCTCCATTCATTAATAATAAGTCAAGTGTCATTTTTTAAAGTTATAACTTAAAACACCTTTTTGGACAACTTAATAAATTATTATTAGATTATTTCCCTTTTAACCGCCCCCCTCGCCCCCGCCCCTTTTCCACCCCTCCGTTTAGCTTATGGGAAATAAAGATAGGGTACGGGTCCACTGATTTCATTAATTCGAGAAAGGGGACATTACAAAGAGCCCCAAAAGCATATATCGATGAAGATTGAAAGGAAATCTCATCAAGTATCTCTATCTGTGGTTCAAATGGGGGAGTTGTCTGAGCCATCATTGATCATTGTGTAAAGATCTGATAATGCTCATTGGGGAGTACCCGAGGTCGGAGGGGCCAGGGTAGGAGATTCTTGGAGGAAGCAAAGCACTTCCTCTAGAATCTCCCCTAACATCCAAGGCCGATGTAACTCCCGTAATAGAAAAGAAATTCGTATATGAGTTTTCCCCTTTGATCTGGTGGCGGCTAGTAAGTAGTAGACCCATGTTGCTAGAAAGGGGCAGAGCCATGCCAATTGGAAGAAATGTTCAATCCACAGTTAGCTTATGTGGCTTACCTACCAAGCAATAGACAATAATATGGAGGAATGGTGGAACTCATCTTATGGGAGTGGTAAAAAATGTTCAGATTTTGTCAAAAACTGAAATTCATCAAAGGTAAGTTGATGGAATGAAACAAAAAATCTTTTGGTAATGTTTTTGAGGATAAATAGCAGTTGGAAGTTGAACCTGCAGCAGTCCAAAGAGAGATTCCATTTGAAGTTTGGAATTCAGATAATCAGACAAAAAAAAGGAGAGTTGAATGCAAGAATAGAACAACCATAGAGAAGAGGAGATATTTTGGATGCTGAAATCAAGGGTTACATAGCTGCAAGATGGGAAAATAAACATTAGGTTCTTCTTCTGGACTACCAAATCTAGAAGAAAAATTATTCATGCATCCTAAATTAAATGTGATGATGGGTGAATAGCTATCTCTTAGGGGAGTATTGGTAATTAGGCAACCGGTTTCTATGTGAATCTCATGAAAGAAGAGACTGCGGATAGGAATAGCATAAAAAATAGGATGCTTAACAACATTCTCTTGCCGGTCACTCTAGAGCACATAAAGTCCCTTATAGAGTTTGTCTCTGAGGAAGAAGTAAGATTACTGGTATTCTACTTCAAGTGTGACCAACATTCCTTTGTTGGTCACAACAGAGAAGAACAAGTTCCTTATGGAGCTAGAAAAAATGTTGTGGTTGATGTAGTAGAAGAATCAAGAAAAACACAAGAAATTCCAAAGGAAATAAATAGTACTTCGGATCCTGCCCCAAAGAAGAGTGTGGCTTCAAACTTTAAAGGATTTAGACCCATCTTCATGTGCATAATGATTTAAGATCATATTAAAGATGTTTTCCAAGTAGGTGAAACCTCCCCTCCCTATATTAATCAATGTGGAACATGGACAATTTGTTTAGGGGAACCAAATTGATGACAATAATTCCCTGGGAGCTAATCCATTCATTGAATCAAGGAAAAGCTAAAGAATGATAATTAAGCTGTTGTGGAAAATACCATGAATTTTTTTGGCCCTTTTCATAAAAGTCTTGAAGAAATTTGGATTCTCAGATGAATTGAAGAGGTCGAGTTGCAGGGTTTTGTAACTCATGGGCATTTGCAGAGCAAATATGTAGTTGTATTTGCAACACTGATCATGGAGGATGAGGAAAACGTGAGACATAGTCAAAAATTGAGTTGAAGCTCAAAATGATCGCGATTTTGCGTGAGCAGACCAGGGAAAGGTCAACGCATCACAGAGGAGGGAGATTGATTTCCGTCAGATTTCTGTCATCAATTTCCATCATTTTTTCAAAGGTAGAATGAGATTCACAATCAGGGCATGATTTGGTGACCAAGGTAGAGGAGCAAAACAACTGTGACGTTTTTGTGAAGGAGAATGACTGAGATGCGAGTTTTGTAGTGCTGCCCAGACTCGAATCAAAACACAATTTGTTTGAAGGATTCACGACTTTACATTCTGCTCTTGTTGATTATTTGGATTTTCTGAGTAAGATCTATAGTGACGTGAAGGACGTGTGAAACCCAGACAGAACCGTGTAGTCACATGGATGAAAAACATGATTTGTAGTCACGTGTATGAAAAACACCATTTGTAGACCTTTTTTTTGACCAGTATAATTTGAACAGTGTTTGAATGCAACATACAGTAAAAAACTGTGAAGATACAATTGCGAGGTGCCATTAGGGCACATGAAAATGTGAAGATATGGTCATGAGGTGCCATTAAGGCACGGATAACAAACTTAGACCAGCAAACCGTAAGTGATTTTTTTGATAAATTCCTTTCATAAAAAAAGTCTAAAAACACTGTTAGTATCTGAAATCTATACATGTACCAAATTTTACGTTTCCTCTTGCATTAAATTTTGGGTAAGAATTGTACTTTCCCAATTTTATTGTTTCTTGAGTGTAAAATTGTCAACATACAAAATCTAGTTCTACCAAAAGCGCATAACTGGCCATAACTATAATGTTTGGAGTCATAAAATTTTGACAATCGCAAAATATCGTGATTGTGAGGAAATCATTCTCGGCACTGAAGCAATACCTATTACAAACTTTGTGGATTATGACAAACCTCATAAGGAGGCCTTGCTGTTATTGAAACTATGTGTCGAATGACATGATTCTTGAGGTATGGAATGCCATTGTGGCAAGTGCGTCATGGACTAGTTTACAAAATAAATACCAAACTTTGGAGAAAAACTAAGTTTTGTGCCTAAAAAATCTACTATTTTCCACAAAGATGTCGGAGGATGAGTCTTTGTTACAATGTCTACTTTAGATGAAAGATCTCCAAGACCAACTATCAGCCATTAACAAAAAGGTGGATGATGATTTTATGGTGGCGCTAATTCTGAACAGTTTGCCATCCTCCTATGAATATTTTGTGGAAGCTCTACACCGGATGGTGGAAAGTAATACCCTAACATTTGATTAGGTAAGCTCTTATTTGCTGCAAAAAGAATGTAGACAAACATAAAATGAGTCCAGCATTGGACAAGTAGAGAGTGCATTAGTTGCTCAGTTGAAAGGGAAGTGGAAACGTATCATCGTTGATTCATCTTCTAAATATTAGGTAAAGTGATTTTACTGTCATAAGGTTGGGCATCTCAAAAAGGATTGCTGGAAACAATAATATGCACTTTCCTAACAAAACACTCAAGCGACAAATGTGATAGCAGTTGACGAAGGATGGGATTCTGAGAAAGATTATGCCCAAGTGGCACTATACTCAAACAATAGCACTACTAGTTGTTAATTCATTGATTCTAGTGCATCCCAAAATTTTACATGTTGTAAGGACTGGTATGTCAAATCTACTACAAGTACAATATTATTTTATTCAGTTTTATCAGCTGATGGTCAATCATATACAATAGAGGGGATAAGAGACATTAGCATAGTATTGAATAATGCTAGAAAGATCATAGTTAAGAATGTTAGGTATGTTCCTAACATGAATAAAAATATCTTATTTGTTAGTTAGTTAACGGAAAATCTGAACATTGTTGTAAATTTTTTGGGAAACAATGTATTGTGTTTGGTATCAAACATGACAGAGTGGTTTCCCTAGGCATTGGGCAAGGTGGCTTGTATAGGCTCGTTGACCTTGTCCTAGTCAACGGAAATGCACATGTGGAGGGATACTCCACTATACAAGATGTGCAAAAGGATGACATTCCTTATAGGCTTGTTGACCTTGATCCACTCAACTTACATGCACTAGTGGTGGAGGGAATATCCACTATAAAGGATGTGTAGGAGGATGCAATTCCTCAATCTCAATTGCATGCATAGGTAGTTGTGCAAGATGCAGACACAAACGATATGCTGAAGTCATCAGAATTGGCTCATCTTGTTGCGAAAGGCTTTGCCCAATAGGAGGGAATAGATGAGGAGATGGTTTCTTCTCATATTGCAGAGTTGGTTTTTACTCCCACTGTTATTAAGGAGTTGGTTTTTATTCCTACTGCAAAGATGATTACATTTTGGCTGCTTCTTTCCATAGAAGCTCAATTTAGTTTCTTGAGTGGGCATTTGGACGAGGTCTTAATGGTGCTTCCTGAAAGTTTTTGGGTTGGTCACGATCATTTGGTTTGCAAGATGGTTAAGTCCCTGTATGGACTAAAAGTAGGCTCCACGAGCTTGGTATACTTTATCTGAGTAGCATCTCCAAGATTCTAGATTCAGAACTGTGGAGGTTGGGCTGAAATTATCAGCCAACAATGATTCATCATCAGTCAATGAATCACTCTATAGTGAATTGGTGGACAGTTGACACATCTTATGTCTACATGGTTGGATCTTTGTTTTGTTGTTGGCTATCCTTTTCGGTTTTTGGCTACACCAAAACCCCTACATTGGACAACAGGACTGCAGATTTCATGTAGATATCTTTAGAACAGTCTTTAACTGTAATGACTAAACTCTTTGATCCCATTATGTTTGTAAAAATTTGGGACAAACTTGGAGTAGTCTTCGGTTTAGTCATTATGGGAGGATATTAAATATTATAATTAGCTATTAGTTAATGCTTAACTAATGGACATTTATCAAACCTTCCCAACTGATATAATCACTTCCTGATTAATAAAAAGACCGATACACAAGAGTGTGTGCCGTATGCCTTCCATTTCTCTTCATTCTTTCAACATTCGATTGCTAACACCTTTTGACTGAGATCTAGGTTATAGGTATGGCTGCAGATCTTGATATTTAGTTAAAGTTAGAGGCTTCCCATATTTTTAAAGATCCTTGTTATTGCGTGCTATAGATATATCTACAAAATCTGTAATGTGAGTGGAGTTGTTTATTAGGTCTCTTGCCTGACTTTTTCTTAATTAGCTTTGTGGTTGAGATATGGGCTGTAGGTATGGCTTCAATTCTTGCATGTGGGTAGAGTTGTATAGCAGTTTTTTGCTTTATAAGAGCCTTGTGACATATGGATTATTTTGAGGTTATATTTTTCTATGTACGATTTCCTTGAAAAGGAACATACATGCGTACACTACCTAGGGTTTTTAGAACGTGGATGGTGTTTACCCAAAATTCTGTTTTCACACAAAATAGGAGTAAACAAATTGCAATTAAGTAGATCTAAGCATAGACTACTGAAATGCAAAATTAAGATCTACTTTAGACGCTAAATAACTGAAACAAGCCCAAGTGTCACAAATATAAGCTAAAGCAATGTAACGAATTGACAAGGGTTTAAGAAACGAATGCACCTTGGCTGATATGTAAATTTGAGACTATATTCTAATTTTGTTGACTATGTTTGACCTGCTTCTGAATTTCTAGCCTTGCATTGTGCTCTGAGATGTGCCCGTAGTTGTACAGGCTTGTCCTATATAAGCCCAACTGCAACAAGCTCGATGCACTGATCTTGTCTCTGTGGTACTTATCTTGTCTGTGTGTAACCGGGCTTGGCTTTGTAGGGTTTCCCAATTTGAGTTTTTTGATGTCTGTCTTGCATCTTCTTGGTTATGATTGTAGCTTCACTTCGCAAATATGTAGGGCAAATAATGCTATATGCTTGAATCTTCACTTTGACCTAGCTTGCACACTCCAAAACAAAACAATAATAATGGAGTTGAGCAACTGCCGAAGCAACATTCCAAACTTCATATCACGCATGCTCGGAATCAGACCTCCATGTAGTTCTGTGGTGTGTGAATGGAATAGCTCGAGCAAGGGTTTCAATCTATTCCATAGAAGTGATCAATGCAACTACTGAATTCTAATTACCCTTCTTTGGCACTAGGGAATGTGTAGAGAGACCAAGATGGATAAGTGTCACAAGTGTGTAGGATTATGAAAGACAACTTGAATGGAGAAACTTGGCTCTAGGCTTGACCCTTGGTGAAAGTGTTAACGGATGTTCTCTCTTTGATTCTTTTCTCTCTTCTCTTCAATCCTCGCTGAATGAATTAGCAAGACCTTCTATTTAGAGGATGATCTAATTTAAATGAGAGGGATTACTGTGCAAGTTAAGGGACAATGGGTAGGACCCAAAAAGCTAAAAAGGACAAGCCCGTAGGGGTATTAGCTTGTCCAGGATGGGTCCATACAGCTATGGGCTTCTCTAAGAGACAAGTAGGCTCTATTTTCAAGACATGGCTGGATAATAGGTGATAAATAGTTCAAATTTGCTAACGGATATCTTCTGGATAAGTATTGAGGTGTTTTTTAGTAAATAGGGACTCATGGGTGGTTGGGGTCATCCTAGAAATGGGTTAAAATGTACAAGTTTGCCAAATAAGTTAAATTGGAAACAAAACATGGGAATAAGGGTTTTGTGCGAAATTTGGGTGTTTACATAATGTCCCCACTTTGATTTGGGTGTGTGAGTCAAATGCATGCATGCGCCAGTATACATGTAAATAACTTGAAATACATACCTTTGCCTACTTACGAAAGAATGGAGAGTTTTGAGCTTGCTCTTGTTAAGTTTCCATCCAGACTTGATTAGTTGATTTACAAGAAATAAGTGCCAATTGCATCAGGTAGTTAAATTGCTCACGTTATACATGCAATTTTTTGAAAATTTTATAACTTGAAAATTTGAAATTAACTCTTGAAATTGAAATTGAAATGAAGCATAGGAAAGAATAGACCAATTTAGTATTGCCCCCAAATGCTACCATAATTGTTTCACCACTAGACTTTCGATAGTTGTTGAAACATAGCCCAACATTTTCTCATGGGAGTCACCAACACATGACCCACACATCTTATACTTTTGAAAAATGCTCGAAACATAGCTAAGACACTTTTCAGGGAGTCACCAATGTCCCATCCACTTATTGATCAAGGAAATAGATAATTAACTCATCTTCAATCATAACTAACACATCTTGAATATGAAAAATGTCTTTATAAATGAGCACTTTTGAGGTGAGGGATGGAGACCTTGTTGCTGCAGTCACTCATCTCAAAAGAACACATTAAAACTACCATATCGTCACGTGTTATTATCCAAAACATATGTAATTGGAAGATTGCATTCATATGCTAGAAAAAGAATGTATATTGTTATTTTCTACACGTAATTTGGATTTTGAATTTTGAACTTTGAATTTTGAACTAGCATCCAATCAAGCTACAATAGATCATGAAAAGGTCCAATTTTTCCAATGGGAGCAGATAGCATACCCATACAACAAACACGCCCAAAGATGGGCCCAGATAAAACAATGAGAACATAATCAAGAAATATGCCCCTAAAGATACATGGTAACCACCATGGAAACATAGGCACCAAACAAAAGCCACACAATGTTAATGACCAAACCCAAGTTAGTGACTTAAGTCATAACATGACTCATTGAACAAAAAAAAGAAAGGATCCTCTGAGATCAAGGATGTACAAACAAGCAAACACATGCACATGCAAACAGATATCCAAACACAAATAGTCAATGTATCAATGTAACCATCGTCTTAAAATTCGTACTCGGCAGCCCAAAAATTTGACCCATTCTTGGGACTTGGCAAATTTATCGCTATTTAAAAAATATAAATAAATTCACAAAATAAATTGAAATTACATGTAAAACACAAAAAAAATGAAATGAATGTAGAGAACACATAAGTATGTTTTGTATCAGTTTTCGGTCAAACAAGAGTACTATTAGTTTATGATTGGCCCTATGTATCAAAACCCGCAAGCACCCTTGGTGTCAAACTTGCAAGAATAAATTGTGACCAAATAGATGGACTCATGCTGTGATCTTCACATGATTAGATGACAATGATAAAATATATGGTGGAAAGTTGTAGAGTAGAAAATTGCAATAGAAGAATAGCAGAATGATGTTCTTTTTCATCCTAATCGTTATGTTCTGCCACTTGTCGGGTTAAGGCCGAGTTGATGCCTCTTACCTACGGTTTTCGATGAGTAATTGCAGTTGGTTACTTGCCAAAATACAACCTAAAATCTAAATCAAACCTAAATAGGAAATATGAGTTGCATCGGCTTTGGTTTATAACGTTGAATATATGATGAGAAATGCAATGCGATGAAGAATAATGTCAAGCAAGGAAATCGCTAACAGCCCACAGTCAAGATGCTAGCTAGTCAACAGTCTACCATGCAAGATGCCAGGTCGTCTATAGATCGATTCACAACAATTTTTGACAACAAATTGGGCACACAAGAGTCATCCATAGCAGTATTTGACAACGACCTTGTGTATCTGAGCAAATCGTTTATTAAATCCACATGGACCGCACCTCACAATGAATGGGAATGAAACGGAAAAATGTAAAGTTAATCCAAAAAGAAAAACCCTTATCACAGAATATTTACATCGAATTTCAATCGTGTTTTACAACAATTTTTTAGGTTTTTAAAACTGTTTTTGGCTTGTACGAATTTCAATCATGTTTTTAACGCTTTTTAAGGTTTTTAAAATTATTTCTGTACCGTTTGAATTTCATCACGATTTTAAGTTTTTTTTACAAAATTTGCCGAATTTTGATTTTTTACATTGAAATTTGGTGAACCCAGTGATACAACCTCCTACCTCAATCAAGGTATACCGTATAAAAAGCGAGTGTGAAATCATGGACGCATAAACTTTGTAGTGTAAATATTCTATAGTGTATGTAAATATGTATGATGTGTATCATATGACCAAGATAAAGGCAAATAAATATTTGTACTTTTGTCTTTTATGAATGTTTTTGCATTTTTGCAATTTTTGAAAAAGGAATGACTAAGAAGAATGCACATGTAAGGCACAACAAATAGAAGAAGAAAAGCTAGGCACAAGACTATGGTACAGTAAATATGCCAAAAGATATATACTTTCAAGCCCTTGATGTGGGTAGCTATGCCACCTTATAATGGTTTCACTGCTCGAATCCAAATTAAAGGAATCAAAGGTGTTGCTTGATGTATCAAAAATTTGTTTTGTAGGTGTGCAATAATTGTCATCATTTTCGAGTGAAATATTTTTAGACGGTTGTATAATCAGTGCTTAAGATTGTATAGGAATACGTTGTGTCATAATTATCGATCGAGGTTGTAAATTAACCTTAGGATGTGGATGCCATGGTGCAACCTGTCTCGGGGGTGCAGCTGTGGGAATTGAGGCTTGAGAAGCTTGCAAAATAGAAGATGATGCCTTTGTCTCAAATGTTGTAGGTGAGTGGGAGTATTCTACTTGTGGATGAATCATAAACAATTTATTATATAAATGATCTTTATCTTTCAAGGGGTATTGTTGGCCATTTTTGGCCCACATACCAAACTTGCCTGAATGCAGTGTAGTGTCCTTAGGATCAAGTATAGAGCGGGTATCTGAACAGATTTTCATAATGTTAGAGCTTTCAAAGATCAAGCTATAGTTCAAGCCTTTTCGGGTAAATCCTTACTTGAAAAATATTTCGGGCTTTCCTTTTGCTAGGTTCATTTCTTTCTGACCTTTTATTTGGCTAAGTGTTATTTCTTTCGGAAGTTTTGTTTCGGTTTTTTTGGGCCAAGTGTTGGGAATTGTTTCGGACAAAATGTCCGAAACAAAAGGCCCGAAGGATCATCTCTCACAAAGTGTACCCAACAAAAAGTCACTTTTTCCAACAAAGTGTCCTATACACTTTTTCCAAAGGGTGCTTTTCCTAGCCAAATGGTCCAGTTCAAGGTTTCCAAAGGGTCATTTCCAGTGCAAACGGTCCAATGCAAAAGTTTCAAAAACACGAATTCTTTCGGACATTTTGTCCGCAGTAAGAAGGGTATTTTTGCGGGAAAGTGAACTGAACAATTTTCCCAAAGGATATCTTTTCAAGCAAAGTGGCCAAGACAATTTTCCCGAAGGGTATTTTCTCGGGAAAGTGAACCAAACAGAATTTTCGAAGGGTCGTTTTCAAGGAAGGTGCCCCAAACAAAATGTCCAGCAAAAGGTCAGAAGGGAATAGCCCGCAGAATTTGTGATCCAAACGGTCCCACAAAAGTCAAATTCAAGCACAACAAATAGCCGTTGGGATTCATATATCCCATGACAGGCATGCGGATGTCAAAGTTGGTCCTCATGAAGTAGCCGTTGGCATTCAAGAAACCGCACAAGGGTCCCCGACTGAATGCAGGCTTGACAAGTGCCCAAATCTCAGGGGCTTGGATCAAATCCAACGACGAGCGATGATTGGCAGGTCAGTGGGTCTAGGCAGATCTAACGGAGCGTGATTAAGCATACAAAGATAGATCAATGGCACGCGAGCAGAGTCAAAGAGTCAATGAGCCAAGAGGCCACCACGTGACATAAGCGCGAGAGCTAATAGACTGACGAATAGATCCAAGGATTAAACGCACGAGTGCCAAGTGTCACAACGTGTTAGCTCGGGTAGCGGATCTAACGGCACGCATTCAATCTGTCCGAGGGATCAATGGAGCAAGCAAAGTCAAAGAGTCAATGGAGCCCGAGTCGGTTTGTTGACAATCAATGAATGAAGGATCAAGTCGGGACATTTTCGACTAAGGTCGACAGAGCAGTTCGACTTGGGCAAAGCAAGTAAATGGACCGGAGCTAGCAAAAAAATATGGAATTGAGCTTGAGCAACCGAGTTGAACCAGGCATTGCTAGCAGAGCTCCATAGAGGTAAGATAGGTTTGTTTAAGCCTAAGGGGTGGTAACTTGTTGTAAAAGGGACCAAGCATCAAGCAGAGTGCCATCTATATAAAATATAGGAAAACCAGTAAATCCTAGATTGGTTTTCGTCTATAGTGGGCTTAGGTCTAGGTTTCAAAACAAAGGCAGATGTGCGCAATTAATGGAGGAGCGTTTGAGCCATACTTTCAGCAAGTAGCCGCCTGAAACAAGACGTCGCCATGGCTCTGTTAGATTCATAAGCATGGTGATCTTGTCCTTTAGTAAAATGCAGGAGCCCGAGGTACTGCCGGAATAGTTAAATGCATAAGCAACCACTAGACATCGGAATGCAAGTTCATGCCACTCTCTGATCTTGTTAGGGAAATCTTCCCCCTCCCCATGCGCACGTAAGGTTCTTGTTATGATTTCCAGGCCGGATTTGTCAGGCAAACTTCAGAAAGCATGGCCGCAAGGCCGCAAAAGAATTCAATGGTACATCCATTTCCCCCAAGTGGCACATTAATTGTAGAATAGGATTATTCTCTATAAAAGCCTGGCTTTCCATTGTAAAAGGGGTCGACACATTTTAGCAACCTTACACTGCTGGGATTTGCCCTCCATGAGCACTTGCATTGACTAAACCTTGTAAATTAATGAGAATTAAGTTCACCTCTTTCTGTTATTCTGATGTTTTGTGTGCTGTTTGTGTTTGTTGATCTTTGACTGTGGGTAATGTCCGCCCCTCTCTCTGTTGTCCATTCCCTGCAGCTCTCCATCGAATGTAAAACTCACTTGTAGGTCATATTCTATGCGCACTCGGGTCTATGTTGATATTGTCTGTGGACCGTTTGTCATCCCTCACAGTGTTGTGCTGCGTTCCCACGCCTCTATGCGAAATACTTATGCATTCGGAGCGACTTGATGGAAACTATGTGATGTTGTCTTGTTCTCAAAAGTTTGTACTATGTTTACGGCAGTAGAAGCGCTCGCTCTATTCTAGGCGCATCGCCTTTTATGTTTCAACATTTCTTACCTTCTCCCTCCCTTTCCCTCGAAGATCTTAGGTTTAGACTAGTGGTAGATTACTTTTCTGCTCTTTAGGCCTGTGCACTGGTCTTAAACCAGGTGTGCTTAGAATAGAAGGAATCCGGCCTACTCCGGAGGTTCATCCCAAGGAGTGCAAGGGTCCCACAACCTTGGGGATGTTCCCATTGTCTCACCGAACCAATCCTTCCAATTCAACGGGCGCAAGGTTCGAGTGATAACAGGTATTAGTTGGTTGATGATTAGGTTTTTCATAAGGTGAGCCACAAATAGTGTGAATTTCATTGCTATGCACAAATTTAAGAGAGTTCTACTATGTTGAAGGGATTGCTTTGAATTCATTTAGCGAAGGATGTCCAAGTAATATATTATATGATCTTGAATCAGGTATAACATAGAACCAAACTAAACACGTCTTAGAGCCAATGTGAGAGGAAGTGTTATACCACCTAAGGATGTACGCTCTTGTCCATCATAATAGTGTAATGTTGAGGTTACACCACATAAGTCTCTATGAGTGATCCTCTATTGGATAAGAATGATATTGAAATAAGGTTATCACTAGAACCATTATCAATCATAATACCATGTGTGATTGAAGGGTTACTATCAACAAAACCATGTATGTACAAAGGACAATTGTTTGACCCATCAATTGGTATCTCATGGCCATAAAATGTCATGGATGGTGGTTGCTTTTGAGAACCCAAGACCATGCTAATAATGTTATCAAGCTCATGTTCAGGTTCTGTACTTGGTGCCATGTGCACATTATCTTGCTTTGGACCAACTTGGTTAGGCAATGGGTTGCCAAAGATCTTCAAATGTTTATTAGGCCTTGTGATTGATTTATTCACACTAGAGGGATGCCCATCTTACCGAGATAATGTTATCAATCAGATTTTGAATTTTATGGTGCAACTTATAACAATTATTGGTTGAATGTCTCAATCCCCAGTGATAATCACAAAATGCATTGGGATTATAGTTTTTAGGAGGCGGTAAAATTTGGATCGTGCCAAAGTGGTTCAGGTAAAGAAATGACATTACAATCCAAAAGTTTCTTAAATACTTGAATTGGTGGGTCGGGTAACCTTGTGAATTATCTCCTTGGCCTAATGGTTGAAAATGTACTTTTATCATAAGCTTGCAATACTATGTTAATAGTTTTGGCCTCGCTCTTAGCTTGGGAATTAAATACATCATTAGCCATTGGTTTGAATATTGTTTTTCCTTGATATTTTGTAGCATCGGATGCTGAAGCAATTGGTGTATATTTTAACATGTTTGCATCTATAAGGCTAGTTTCAATGTTATGCAAGGCATGACAAAGGTCATTACAAGAATCATAGTTAGTAAACATTACTTTGTCCTTAAGAGGATTAAGTAGGCTATTTGAGAATATACTTTGTAGCTCACTATTGGGAAGCAAATGAGTCATTTTAGCAAACAAGGTCTTGAATTTAAGGACATAATCTGCAATTCATTCATGAGAACCTTGTTTGATTTGCACAATCTGTGAGCAAGTCATATTTTGGCTAATGTTTATTGAAAAATGAGCTAGGGAAATGTCAAGTAGCTAATGAAATTGAATTTCTGAATGCTCAAGTAAAGAATAAAACCAATTTAAGGCGTAGCCCGTGAGACTTTTAGGAAATATTTTGGCCATGATAAGCGTCTCATGTTGATAACCTAGGCAAGATGCATTGAAATATTTTGTGTAAAGAGGGATCTCCTTTTCCATTAATGTTGCAAATTCGAGCATATGAAAAGATGGAGGTAAAGGGTGCAAAAGTATCTCATGAGCCAAAGCATAATCATAATGTAATATGTCTGTAGATGAGAGTACATGACTAGGCTTTCTAGATACTTTTGGTTTTTGTAATTTTTTGAGTTTAGGTCATTGAGTTGTATTATCAAATCACTAGATGTAGGATTCCCATTAGTATTAGCATTAGTGTATCCAAGACCAAGAGATTGTATGTATGAATTTGTTGGTGGCATATTGCCATTTTGGTTTTTAGCATTAGGTGGAGGATTATCCTCACCACGTGATGTAGAAGGGCAGTTGCATCCATTGAAGGTTGTGCGGGTATCGGCTATTTGTTTCAAAGAGCTTGCACCAACAAATAAATCATAGATTCTAATTTGTTGGAGTTTTTGACAATAAAGTCTTTGAACTGACTATTTCAATACCATTCTAAGCTTACAGGAAAAACCGGGGGGAACATCACATCTAGATTCCAGCTCAGCCAATATGATTAGATATATACAGTCACTACAGTTGTTGGATGTTCCGACTGATAATGGGTTAATGACATGGTCTAATAGAAGGTAGGGATCAAATTGTATCCTGGAACGGCTGGACAGATTCCTAATATCTGAAGACTAGTGCTAAAGGAATATATTCCTAAAGCTTGCATCTTAAACAACATTGGGTCTGACCTTTGGCCAGTATGTTTGGATCTAGGTAAATCTGCTCCTTGTCATGCTCCTTTTTGGTTTCAGTTGATGTGGCTTCGGCATGAAACTATAGGCGAACTCATACAACAGTGGTGGTCGGAAAACCCAAGCATGGGACACAAATGTTTTCCTTTTCCAAACGACTGCACTTCCTGAAGGTTAAATTGAAAGAATAGAATTGGACATAGTTTGGTGACATCAAGGAAAAAAAGAAGCAACTTCTAGAGAAACTTGAAGAGCTGAATGCTATTCTTAGAACTTCAGGATGTATTGATGATATTCCAAAAAAGGAGCTCCTTTTGAAAACCACCCTCTATGAGTGGGAGATAAGAGAAGAGGTTATGTGGAGGCAAAAGTCAAGATTTCAGTGGTTAAAAGAAGGTGATAAAAATTCAGCCTTCTTTCATAAGTCATTGCTGGCTAGGTGAGTTCATAATCACATAGGCTCTCTTGCCAAGGAAGATCGGTAGAAAGAGTATTCCTTGAAAGGTATGCAGCAAATTGTAAAACAGTTTTTCCAACAGCTTTTCACTGCCCAATCTCTAGATAGGTCAGCTCAACAGATAGTGATACAGCTCTTACCACGACTTATTACAAGTCAAGATAATGAGAAACGTACTATTCTAGTCATGGAAAAGGAATTGCAGCAAGTGGTGTTTGGAATGAAAAAAGAAAATCTCCGGGACCGGATGGTTTTCCAATTGAATTCTATCAAATGTTCTGGAACATAATCAAAGGGAATCTTCTACAGGTGGTGGAAGAGGCAAGGACAGCTAAAACTATGCTGAAGGAAACAAAAACCCTGAAGGATATCTTCCCCTTTTGCTTTGCCTTCGTTTCTCTGTTTTTCTTCGGACTTCTGTCTCGTCATTTTCCCGCGGACAAAATGTCCGCAAGAATTATCTCGGTCTCTTCCTCTGGCCTTCAAAATTCCTATTTTCTTTGGGTTTATTTCCTCTGTGCCTCATCCTTGGCTGTATTTTCTTTGGACTTTTTGTCCGAAGGAATTCCTTCGGACTAAAGTCCAAAGGTCTCTTTTGTGCCTTCTCAATGTGCCCTTCGGAAAGGTTACCGTGGTCCTGTTGCCGACCAAGTGCCCTCTGAAAGGGCTCGTTTCTCTCCCTCTATGCCCTTCGAAAAAATTGCAATGGTCACCTGGGTTTTTGCAAAGGTCTCCAATTCGTTCCTGTACCTTCCCGAAGGGTAGGTGCCCTTCGGGATTGTTGGAAATGACCCCTTCCGAAGGGTACCCTGCCCTTCGGGATTCTTGTAATGGACTCTTTCTTTCGGCCTCTTACTTTTGTTTTTCTTCGAAAAAATTACAATTGGTCTCTTGGCCGATAAAATGACCCTTCGGCAAATGAATGAACCCTTCAGCATCCTTGGAAGTTTTGAACCTTCAGGAGAGTTGCAGTCCTCCTCTCCTTATAATCCTTTGGGCTTTAAACAAGTGCCATTTCCTTCAGACCAACAGGCCGAAGCAATTGAATCTTCAGCTAGTGACCCTTCGGACAAAAGTCCGAAGGATTCAAACCCTTTAGAATTTGCCCCTTCAACTACTTGAATAAATCTGTTCTTTCCTTTGGGGAAAAATTGTCAACACTTAGTTAATGGGACTCCTTAGCTTTTCATACCTTCTAGAGGGATATGCGAAGGGGATCCTTTATCCCCCTTTTTATTCATTATACTGGCAGAGTGCTTAGGAAGATTGTTATCCATAGCTTGCAAAAGAGCATAAGATCAATGGGATAAAATTGGCTAAAGGTGCTCATCCTGTCACTCATCTACAATTTGTGGATGACTCAATGCTTCTAGGGAAAGCCACTTGCTTGGAAGCTCAACAGTTGTAGAAACTTCTTGTGGTATTTTCTAGGGCTACGGCCTAGGTGATTAACTAGGATAAATCTAGTATAATATTCTTTCATTTCTCTAGCAGATAGGAAGAACATATTCTAAACATCCTTCACTTCAGACGTGGATCTCTTCAACTTTGATATTTGGGGGTTCCCAACGCACCTAAATAGCTCAGAGACTAGTAGTGTATTATAAATAAAATAGAGTTGAAACTTCAGAAATGGACTAATAAATGAACTTCTACAGGAGGAAGGATGGTATTAGTCAAAGCAGTTCTTCAAGCCTTGCCAATCCATGTCTCCTCTATTTTGAATCCTCTAGGGAAAATTCTAAAGCACTTGGATTCTCTCTGTCAAAAATTCTTATGGAGTTGCTTGCAGCAAAAGCGAAAGTGGTCTCTAGTGCATGATGGAGGCTTGGGATTTCATACCTCTTCTAAACATCACAAGGCTTCAACAACTAAACCCTACTGGAGATTGATATAGCGTCCAACTGATTTGTGGGCTGTAAATATTAGAGTCAAATATGCGGAAAACAATCCTCTGGAGAGACTAATTCGGTTACCGCTTCCCCCTCAAGGATCACCTATACTTGCAGTTCTTAAGATGGGGGAAGAGCTTATTAAAAAATACTTGTTTTGGATTGTTAATGATGGCACTTGTTCCGGATTGTTAATGATGGCCAAAGTGCTAACTTTTGGACTGATGTGTGGGATAGGCACTCACCAATCATTACTCAGTACCTAGAATTACTGCCTGTAATGAACATGATGCATGAAAAGGCATGGATTAAGGTTGTTCATTATTGCAAGGACACTACTCATACTTGGGAAATTGGAAAGTGCTAGATATCTACTCTTGAATGGGCAGCTCAAATGGAAGAGGAACAAATATCACAGATTAATCTCTTCTTTTGGCACGCCATCTTTTAATGTCCTCAAAGACGGATGTCTTGGCATGGGGGAAAAAATCTTTAGAGGATTACACGGTTTCTGCAGGCTATAAT
Source organism: Torreya grandis (assembly GCA_037957365.1). NCBI lineage: Eukaryota > Viridiplantae > Streptophyta > Pinopsida > Cupressales > Taxaceae > Torreya > Torreya grandis. The sequence continues at coordinate 4,003,060 of JARHVA010000404.1, forward strand.
TCTCTAACTAGACGTACTTCTCATCTGCTCAAGAATATATTTAGTCATCTTTGGCAGCAGACATTATGGCCCAAGGTAAGTTTTTTTGTATGGTTAGTATTAAAGAGGAATTCTAACTGGGGAATACCTAATGAGACGTGATTTATATGGTCCCTTTCATTGTGTTTTATGCCTAGAGGATGAGGAAACCATATCACATTTGTTTCTCCACTACTCATGGGTGGTTTACTTGTGGAAGCTTTTATCCCATTTGTTTAGTCTTCAATGGGGGAATACTCAGTCACTAGAGCAGCTGTTTAGAGAATGGCAGAGACACATGCCCAAGGGCCAAAACTCCCTGTCAGTGCTTTGGTCTTGAATCACCCTGCTGTTGTGGAACATTTGGATAGAATGGAATTGTAGAATTTTCCAGCATGAAAGAAGAGACATAAATTATGTTTGGGAGAAAATCAAAATCAACCTGGCGGAACTATCAAGCATAAGATTGGATTGCCTCCAATTCTAACACTGGAATGGGATTATTTATGCCACCAGTTATTTGTGCAATCTAGTACGTCAACAAGGCCTGCTTTTCGATTAAAAAAGAAGGCTCACGTGGATAGACTCTGGACAGCCCCGCCAATTGGGTACAAGAAGTTGAACATGGATGGTGCTTCAAGAGGTAACTCATGTCAGGCAAGTATTGGAGCTATTGATAGATTGTATGACGGCTCGATAGCCTTCATTTTTATAGAAAAGGTGGGATACATAACCAATAACTTAGCAGAGATTAAAGCTGTCTACAAAGGCATGCAAGAAGCTTTGAAAACAGGGCGGCATAAACTTCAAATTGAATCTGATTCTAAGATTATTGTAGGAGTGTTATCTGATCCAGGGGGACATCCTAGGAAAAACTGGCAAATAGCTAGGGAGATGGAGAAAATTTGTAACTTGCAGTATAAGTTTTAGGAGGTTCAATTCAGCCATGTTCATAGAGCAAGAAATAAAGTAGCCAATGGATTGGCCAACTGGGCTCTTGATAATCACAATCTTATATGTTATGGCTTGCCTCCTTTTTGGTAGTCATCAAAGTTGCAAAAAGATTTGAGAAACATTCTCAATTTAGTCTTGTATTAATGAGTGTTCACATGTTTTTCTTTTTGTTTATTGCCCAGGGTTGGACTATTAGCTTTCAAGCTTGGCACATCAGAATTTGTAATCTTTGATTTCTCTATAATATAATTTTGGTTTTAAGAAAAAAAAGTCTTTGAACTGACTTTCGTTTATGTCTTGGAAAATTGGTACATCCCAAGGTTTGATTGGAGGGTTATCATGGTTGCTATCGCTTTGACCTAGCTTGCACACTCCAAAATAAAACAATAATAATGGAGTCACGCAGCCGTTGAAGCAGTATTGCAAACTACGTATCCCATATGCTCGAAATTAGATGTCGAAATTAGATGTGTGAATAGAATAGCTCAAGCAAGGGTTTCAACCTTCTCTTCCTAGAAGTGATCAATGCAACTATTGAATTCTAATTACCCTCCTTTGGCACTAGGGATTGTGTAGAGAGACCAAGATGGATAAGTGTTGCAAGTGTGTAGGATTATGAAACACAACTTGAATGGAGAAGCTTGGCTCTAGGCTTGACCCTTGGTGAAAGTGTTAACAGATGTTCTCCTCTATTGATTTTCTCTCTCTTCTTTTTGATCCTCTCCAAATGGCTTGGCAAGACCTTGTATTTATAGGATGACCTAGGATGACTCGTGTGCTAGTTGACTTTTGAAAATGTGTAATATCCCCAAACTCAGCGTCAACTAAATCATTGGAAATATCCTTAATTAATTCTCTGGAGAGTATTCAGCGCTTGATGATCAAATCGCCAATCACTAAGCAAACAAACACCAACAAATCACCATTAAATACCAGCAATAAGGAAGTCGTTAAGAGGTCTGCCATTAAACATCTGCAATATGCAACCGCAGCCTTGGAGAGGAACGCTACAATGAGTTAGGGGATCGCCCATTAAGGGAGAGCCAATCATTAATTCTTAAAGTGGAGCGCCCATGTAACAATATTAATTAATGCAACATTGATTAATTATTATTTAATTAATGGGTAACCAACAGTCATTTAATGAAAGGTCGCCACCCTTGGAGGAGTTACATCTTTCGATGGAAGGTTTTGAAGGTATAAATAATCCGTCATGGGTATGGGAGGATTCATTCAATAATGTATCAAAATATATCACCATGTACAAACAACATCTTTACATTAATTTTAAAGACAAAACCCCTTAATTGTATAATCGGATTTCAAGGACGGAAACCCTTGTCATCTCTCTAATCAAGGATGAAACCCCTTGAGGATTTCCATTCCATTATTTTAAATTTGAAACTCTGAAGTAAACCATTAATCAATTACATTTTATTATTTAAATTATTAATTTAAATGCAAATTTATATTTATAAAATATTATCTCAAAAGGAATTCCGAGGAATCCAAATTATCATATAATATTTCGACTAGGGATATTATAGTGGTATTAGAGCTGTTTTCTTGCCAGCCTATGAACCATGGGGTCACTACACAAGCATATTGTGGCCAATTTTGATCAATACAAAACTCTTTCAGCAGAGATTCGAAAAGAAATCTTTTTTTTAGACTTTATGGAGTTGAGTGAGTCACAGAATGGAACAAGGCACTATGAGGAAGATAACCTTGATGCCCTGAAAGACAGAATGTCCTTAAATGTATCTCACCTATTGAGGGATACCAAAGTGACTTTCAATGGTATCATGGATAACCAACAAGACATTGCATGTGCACCTTTGCTTTTAGAATCGTTTGGCTATCCTAGAGAAATAGGAAATTCACATGTTGAACATGGAGAGCTTTTAGAGGTATGCTTAAATAATCTAGAAGTCAATGAAGGCTGTGAATTAGAGACAAATTACACATTGTCATCCACAACAAAAGATGAATTGGGAGAAACAGAAATAGAAGGATTTGCCTCTGATGCTTAGTCATTATTTTGTCATGATGCCATTCATGACCAGCTTGTTCAGGTAACAACCAATTTTGTGAGGTTAGTAAATGCATCGTCACGAAAGCTGTTGACTGAATGGAGAGTGACATTTGGATATTCTATCATTGTAGCCACAGCTAATGCTACCTAGGTTTTCTTGGCCACTGGAGGGGGAAATCTTGTTTACTTGGAAATAGAAGAAGGATCCCTAACTAAGGTCAAACATTTGGAGATTGAGTATGATGTATCTTGCCTTGATATAAATCCTTTTGGTGACAATCCAATGCGTGCATCAGACAGGGCAACAATTATTTATAGCAACAACAAGAAGTTGCTTTATAGCAACGTGAACCTTAAAGAAGTTAATCATGTGTCCTTTCAATTAATTTTTTTTCCTTGACAACCTTGAAATTGCAAAGGATGACCTGCTTATGATTGGGACAATTGACGACATTCAGAAACTTCACATCTGTGCAGTTCATCTTGGCGAACATGCTTGCCATGTTTGCCATCAGGAGCAGTCTCACACATTTGCCATTTACACTGTGAAGTATTCAAATGCAAATCTGGATGAGACAGAATCACACTTCGTGCGTCTATTGGATGATCATACTTTTGAAGTTATTGTTGACACTGTGGATTGCACCCCTGAAAGAAGGCTCGGCTTCTTTCTTCCACGCGGCACAATGGAGACTCCCCTCTTGCTGTGGGTTTGGCAAAACTGAGGGGAGAATCTCTAGATAAGGGCTAGCTCCCTTTAATGCATCTCTGAAGGTTTTCTACTACTACTGCTAACAATGGGGGGGGTGAAAAGAGAGAAGAAATAACCAGAACAGAAAACTACTCTAAGTGGTGATGCACCAAATGATGTTGATCTACTCAGTTGTTCACACTTCAAACCAGAAAGGGGGCGAACATACACTTTATCTGGCAAAAGACCAGACTGTAGGGAGCTTTAAAAGGGAGGCTTAATGAAGACATAGGAAATGTAACTTACCACAGGTGCTGTAGAAAACACACTGTCTGATAGCTACTCTTTTCTGTCTCCGCGCTCCAGATGCAACACTTCTTGTTAACCTGCAGAACTGGTGCTTTGGCTAATACTAGGTGTGTTGGTGTCAATTTGTGAGAGCATCAAGCTAAAATAACTGAACACAGAATTGATACACAGACACACTCAAAAGCATAACCAGTCAGATAGAGGTAAAACACTTTCTTATTGATTCAAGGTGAAATTTTGGCAGGGCTATGCCATACAAAAATGAGAGATCCTTTTTTCAACTGAGAGGTTACAATATATATAGCATGAAGAAGAGGACTTTGGCGCTTTCAGAACAAGTGGCCCATGCTGCGTTGGACACCTTGGAAAGAGGAAACTGCTGAAGGAACCATGCTGTAGGTGTTGCAAGTCTTGACTTTGGTGCCTAACCCGTATTAAATATCACTGCAAGAGCATGGTCGCTTTGTTTGTTTGAATGACAAGGCCGCTTCTTAATGAAGTTCACGCAGTTGTCCGCTCATTGATGTAAAATGAGGAAAAACGAGCCATTCTATTGAATGCTCACGCTCTCCTTGGTGGCCACTTGGTAGAGACTGCTTCATCCGCTGTAATAACTTCTTGTGCCGATGCTTTCTATGCCACTTGGACCATTTCTATCTGCTCCTGCACTTGGATTTTGTCTTTTCTTGGCTTTTCAGCCCTCGGGGCTATCTTCTGTCATTTCTTGGCTCTTCGGGCTCCTTTCTCAGCGGGTCGCTGAGTTCACTTGCGGCCTTCGCTTATGCGTTCTTTCGGGCTCTCTTCAACTGTTAACATGCGCGGGCCCGTTTTTAAACATTTGAGAATCAACGGTTATTCCATCACTGTAAAGTTGACGTCTGCAGGCCCATCGCCATTCGAAAGCCAACGGCTATTTCACCGCCTTAAATTTGACGTTCGCGCGCCTGTCATCGGACGTTTGAACTCCAACGGCTAGTTCACTAGTTAAGATTGACGTGCTCGGGCCCGTCATCCCTTTGGTTATTCCTTCGGCTTTCCAATTCCTTTGGGCTTTTGCATTTGATCCTTCCCGAAGGGAAGGTGTCCCTTGGTCCGCCGAGAGTCCCCTGCAAGGGCACTTGCCCTTCGGGCTACTTCGGTTCTCAATTCCTTTAGACAAAATGTCCAAAGGAATTCCTTCAGATATTTTGTCCGAAGGAATTGTGCCTTTGGATTTCCCCTTGGATTTTCTTCGGACAAAATGTCTGAAGAAATCCTTTGCCTTTCGCTTTTTGATGAATCTGCTCACTGCCTTCCACGAGGGCCCTTTGGGTCTTGGAATGCCCCTTTGGAACTTCTGATTTGGTCCCTCCCGACCAAAGTGCCCTCCGAAGAAATTCTGTTGCCCTTTTTGCGAACTGCTTAGGCCATTTTGGGTTTTTCAATTATGACTTTGAACCTTTCGATTGAACCTGAACCCTTTTTCGGAGTTCAATGGTTCGACGGTTCAATAGTTCAAGACTCTATGTTCTGCAAGGAGTCGTGTTCACTCAATTCCCTTGTGAATTTAATGTATCGTTGAACCTACTGTTTGAACCTACTGCTTGAACCTACAATGGTTCAACGGTTCAATATTTCAATATTTCTAAGTTCAAAGCTCTTGGAAAGATCATGTGACTATTGGCCGGTTTGTGTAGTTCATTTCATATCATTGAACCCCGATGTTGAACCACTTTTTCCAATTTTTAGGAAATGTGCCTCCAAATTTTGGTCTCTTTCCTTGTGAATTTCTTTGGACAAAATGTCCAAAGAAATCCCTTCGGGCACTTTGTCTTTAGAGCTTTGTAAAAGACTTATATCTCTTTGAAGTTGGCCCATTCCCTTGCCGAAAAGGCTTGTGAAAACTAGCTGCCTACAACGAAATAAACCTCTAGCTCAACTCGAAACATCTACAAAGCTCAAGTCACTTGGCTCTTTACAGAACAGGTCTACTGCAAAGGGAAATGGCACAATTGCAGTGGGGGAATACATCCAATATTGACGGTTCAGGACAGCAGGGAAAGGAGACCGATTTTTGGCTTGTAGGACCCAAATGGTCAATAGTTATCAATAATTTAAAATTCATATTCTCCGAGTTACAGTATCAAGAGTCTCAACACTCTGAACTTGTCTTTGCATCTAAAATTGTTAAAACTTCATTAGTGTATAGGGAAGAGGACATTGTTCATGGAAAGTTTGTATTCAAAGCATGGGACCCAAACTTGATCAATAATTTAAAATTCATATTCTCAGAGTTACAGTATCAAGAGTCTCAACAGTCTGAACTTGGCTTTGCTTCTAAAATTGTTAAAACTTCATCAGTGTATAGGGAAGAGGACATTGTTCATGGAAAGTTTGTATTCAAAGCATGGGACCCAAACTTGATATCAGAGAGTTTAAGATTTTCAAAGCCACAAAATATGAGAGTTGACATAGTGACCAAATCATTGCCCTATGAATCTTCAAATGTCCAACATGAACCATGGTTTGGTGTTCCATACATTATTAAAGATATTCCATTTTCTATTTTAGAGGACTAGAAAAGGCCCTTGTTGAAAGACTTCACCTTACATCTACCACTTAAAAATGGCTATATCCCAGAGCATTATTGTACAACCAATTTAATTGGCTATATCAAATGTGTAGTAGATGATCATTTGATCAAAGTATGGCATAAGGAAGTGAATAATATTCCTAATGCAGAGGCCTACTTCATCATAAATTGTGATAATGTATTAGGCTTTTCACTGGTAAAGTCCAATGTACTGAGCGAAATGTATGCCTCACTATTTTTGGATGTTCTTTAAGAGATTTTGTACCAAGCAGATGTGGCTCTGTCAAATAGCAGAATTTGTGTGACTGGAACATGCATTTTTAAAATTGTGATGTATGGTTTGAGCGGAAAGCTACCACATTTAACATCAAATATCTTGAAATTTGTCAAAACATTTCAGGCCATAGAGGAAAGTGAAAGTGTTGTCAAGGAAGTATGTGCATCACAATCATATGATAAAGGCAAACTCACTTTACATAAAGAGGAGACACAGGAGAACCATGAGAACTGCTCTCCTCCCAAGGAACAACAAAGAACATCACACGGTGTCTTCCTGCCTTGTGAATCAATTCAAGATTTTATATGGGAATCAAAGGTTGCATCTCAGCTTGTGGATTTGGATGCTCGAGAATTTTGTGATAATCTTAAATCTATGAGGCGAGTCGACCATAATCGAGAAGTTCCTTCTAGAAAAGATAGAGATGGGAATGAGATAGATAAATTCAGAAATACTGGCGATGTGAATGCACTGAGCCAAAAGGATCCAAACATGCCTCTAAATGTACTGGAAAGTACAACAGAACAGAGAAATCATTGTGAGAATAAACTAATGCAACTTTTAAGAGAAAACTCTTGCATGTCCCTTGGTTGTCATTTGGGTACTCAGTTGCCTTTCACTGAATGCAAAGAAAGTATATCAGAAATCTATACCAAAAGCGAGCTGTGCAATACTGAATATGAGAAAGGAAACATGGCATTTAGAATCATACCACATGAAATGATTACCTCTTCCATTTCGGGGTTATCAGACCATTTTAGTGTAAATGTTATCATGTCGATAAAGGAGAAAGAACCACATTCAGTTTGTAAGCAAGACAAAGGTTTGGTGCATCCATGCTCAACGAGCCAAATGACAATACCTACCTCTAAGCAGTTGGTAGTTAGCACGATACAAGAAAACATAGTATCTTTGAGTAACCCTTTTGGTGATGTTCACAATGTGAAACATTCTATGGATGGATGTATTGGAACTGATTGGGTTCCTGAACTACTAATCATGGGGAATCTGCAGCCATTAGCAGAACCTAGTAAGCCAATAAATGTGATGTCAGTTGATGTGTCACTAGATAAAATGAATGCAGGAAATCACAAGGACTTGGATGAACATCTAGAGGGAGAGAAAATGGATTTTGAGCCATTGAAGTGAAAGGGGCATCAGTTGTTGTTGCTGTAGTATTTGAGAAGGATAAGGCAAAGAGGACAATTTGTAGTGAAGAGCACCTAGATCCTTCTACTCAAATTCAAAATTGTTGGACCCTGGTAGTGTGGGATTCTAGTGATACTTTGAGACCCGTAAAGGGTAGAGCTTCTGATTTCATAATCCTTGTTGCCGATAATGTCATCATTACATGCTTTGAGATAAAAGGAAAATCAAACTTCACCTTGAAGGAACATAAGAAACATGTTTAGTGGTTGCAGCTCATGGGACAAATGCAAGGTTCAAAGATATGTCTCCTCACATCCGTGAATGCTCCCAAAGCAAGCAGCAATGGGACAACTCAGAATTTAGGTGACCAAACTCAGATCTGTGGCTGGCTTCAGATTTAATATTCAAGCTATAATTGCATGGGTAGATGTATATGTTATGGTGTTAAGAGATGAATGGAGAAATGACTATGCTCTAGAAAAGATCCATGGTACTCTACATAGGACAACAATGTTCTCCTATCATAACATTTTTGATTCGGCTGATAATCATGCACTTGAGAAGAGTCTTTTAGCTGAAATGAGTGTTGAGTTCATAAATCCAACAACTAAGGATTCTTGTCAAGATGGAAAGTATCCTGGTATTGAGAGTTATAATATTTCGATGACAACATTGGAAGAAATGCTCTTGAGGGCTGATGGGTCTAACTGTGATGAAAATAGACCTTGTGTGTCTGTCAAAGACCATATTGAAGAAAAGTCTGGTTTCAAATTCCCTGAACAAACACTTGGCATCACTATAGGATCAGTCATTCTTAAACATTCCACTGTACAATTGCTTGAGAACAAGCAATTTGAGGAAGGGAGGTCTGTAATACCCCCAAACTCAGCCTCAACTAAATCGTTGGAAATATCTCTAATTAAATCATTGGAGAGTATTCAGTCTTTGATGATCAATTCGCCAATTACTAAGCAAGCAAACACCAACAAATCGCCAATAAATACCAGCAATAAGGAAATTGTTAAGAGGTCTGTCATTAAACATCTGCAATATGCAATCGCAGCCTTGGAGAGGAGCACTACCATTAATTAGGGGATCGCCCATTAAGGGAGCGTTGCAATTAATTAGGGGATCACCCATTAAGGGAGCGCCAATCTTTAATTATTAAAATGGAGCGTCCATGTAACAATATTAATTAATGCAACATTGATTAATTATTATTTAATTAATGGGTAACTAGAAGTCATCTAATGAAAGGTCGCCACCCTTGGAGGAGTTACATCTTTTGATGGAAGGTTTTAAAGGTATAAAAAATCCATCATGGGTATGGGAGGATTCATTAATAATGTATTAAAATATATAACCATGTATAAGCAACAACTTTACATTACTTTTAAGGACGAAATCCCTTAATTGTAGAATCGGATTTCAAGGACGGAAACCCTTGTCATCTCTCTAATCAAGGACGAAACTCCTTGAGGATTTCCATTCCATAATTTTAAATCTGAAACTTTGAAGTAACCTTTAATCAATTACATTTTATTAATTAACTGATTAATTTAAATGCAAATCTATATTCATAAAATATTATCTAAAAAGGAATTCTGAGAAATCCAAATTATCATATAATATTCCGATTAGGGATATTACAAAATGTAAATAGGAAGGGTTAATGTGTAAGTTAAGGTTTAATGGGTAGAAGGGCCCAAAAAGCTAAAATGGACAAGTCCGTAGGGGTACGGGCTTGTCTAGGACGAGCCCGCATAGCTATGGGCTTGTCCAGGAGACAAGTAGGGTTGTGTTTTCTAAGGCAAGGCTGGATAAAAGGTGATAAATAGTTCAAATGCACTAACATATATGTTCTGGATAAGGATTGAGATGCTTTTTAGGATTAGTGGACCAAATAGAGACTCATGTGGGGTTGGAGCCGTGCTAGAAATAGGTTAAAATGTACAATGTTGACAAATAAGTTAAGTTGGGAACAAAACACGGGAATATGGGTCTTTGTGCCAAATTTGGGTGTCTACAAATGGCGGAACGAGTTTCTAGCGGAGCATATTTTTTAGGGACAATAGGGGAGGGCTATATATATATGATTAAAAATTAAAAAAGATAAACTATGAAAATTTCGTAGCTTTTGTTTCTGAAAATTAAGGATAGTTAAACCTTCAAAAGATATTCATATCCTTAAAATAAACATTGCAAATTTGAAGCATAATATATTAAAATATCTGATTATATTCATCCATTGACAAAATGAAAATTTGAATATCTGATGTCATAATTTATAATGACAACTATAACTGTACCAAGGGTTTATGCTTCAAAACGAGAAAATATAACTATAGTATCTAAGCCATTACAAAATGCTAAGCATGAAGCATCACGCTCAATCATCATACAAACCTTTCATCTAACAACCTATTATTTTATTGTTTTTTTCTTTGTTAATTTTTTTCACTGTTCCATCAATCATTGAGTACCCCAGATGCCCCAGGGAAATTTTAGATGTTCTCGAGCTACCCCGGCTAATTGGAGGAGTCTTCAAATGATTATCTGATGTCATACATTACAATGACAACTATAACTGTAACAAGAGTTCCTCAAAATGACAAAATATAACAATAGCATCTGGGCCATGACAAAATGCTAAGCATCAAGCATATTCATCATCTAACAACATTTTTGTTAGTATTTTTTAATCTTCATTGTTCCATCTGTCAATAAGTACCCAAGATGACCCGGTGGAATTCTACATGTCCCCTAGCTGTCCCGGCTACTTGTAGGAGTCTTTAAATGAGCAAAAAAAAGAGGTTATTCCTCAAAGTGGGGAAGGGCACGTGCCCCTGTGTTTCCCATATATAAGCTATATGATTACATGGATTAGGGGCCATTATATTATTTAACCAAAGTGTTTACGAAGTGGAATTTTATTTTGCCTTTGTGCCACAGTTTCTTGTATTAACATGCTATATTGGCACCTTGAACATGAATTGAAAGACCCATAGGAATTGGAGCAAGTAATTATGCAAAATATTTTTCATGCACATTGATACTATGTTGTAAAAAAATATGCATGTCCAACTGCCTTTCTGTGAGCCAATGAAAGGTTGACGTCTTTCTCCATTTTGTATCAGACTTCTGAGACTTTGAGTAGGTATTGGTTTTAAAATATCATATCTCTCTGTGTTTATTACAAAATAAATAAAAGTTATTAAATTGCTTTCTAAGCACCACACCTAGTCCAGGTAGACATCCATATGCGGTTGATCTAAGCCTTGATATTTTACCTTTGAAGAATAGTGATTATGTTTCCGGATTGTTTATTTGTAATGCTGTACACGCATTGCACATTTTAGTTTCTTTGTAGCTTTTAGTAAACTCTACTTTGTTACATGCCATGCAGGTATTAGCCAAAGGTGTAGAGTGTGATATAGCTCTACTTTCAGTTGAGAGTGAAGAGTTCTGGAAGGGGACTGAGCCACTTCGTTTTGGACGTCTCCCATGTCTTCAGGTATTACAACCTATCATGTCAAAATATTGATGCTTTTCATTGATGTGTGAAAATTTACTATCTAAGCTTATTTAGTTGGTGATTCCTTTCTAAAGAATGAATAAATGTGTTGGATCCTGTATTATAGTAGTTTGTTGAATTCTACACCACTTCTTAACTCTGCATTAGGAAATCTTGCGGGTGTTATATTGCCAATGCTGAGCTCTACCAATGGAGTACTTGGAGGCGTATATCGAAAAAAAATATTGCTCCTTGCTAGCCCGCATTAGCATCATTCGACAATACAGGGCCAATGGGTCTTCTCCTTTGTCTACAGTATGAGGTGCAAGCCAAAAGGATAAAGAACAAATTTCCACCCCTAACCACCCCATCACTCTCACCCCACCTAGCTTTCCCTCCGTTCACCTTCCCCATGAGAAGTGACCAAATACTTACATTCCAGTTGTGCATTAACAAACGCTACTTGAAGCCAGTGACTTTAATCTCATTTAAGAAGAACACATCTGGATTAAGGTCGGCCATGCCTGTTTCAACAGTAGTCTGTCTACCATCACCAGAAGCTCCCCTAACATTCCAAGATAAGATCTTCAGTTTCACTGAAAACTTTCATCTAGTCCCTGCAATAGGTCTGCAAAGGAGTTTTCAACTGTAACATCTTTTGAGGACGAATCTACTGATTAAGTATGACTACATATTGCTTGATTTGGGTGGATCATTATTATAATCTAGTTTACTGTTTGACAATGACACCCGAACATGTTGGCAGCGAGCATGTGCCACCAGGGTCTGAACCCCTTATTTAACTCTTGTGTGTTTCCTATCTTTGTTAACCTGGTTTAACTCATTTTTTTGACTACTCATAGCTGGCACCTACTTCTTACCCCCTGCAGAAATAGAAGGCAAAACTTGCAGAAATTTATACGGGTTAAGATGCATGTTCTGGGTTAAAATTCTCATACCAAGGTTGAACGTATTCCAAAGCACAAACTATCATCCACATCAATTTTGGAAGACTGCTTAAGCTGCCTCCTTCCCACACAGATATAACCCTTGCTGAACCCCTAGGAGGATTCTATGTTCCATCTTTTAGGTTCCTAGTTATCAGCATACCACTTACAAAGCTCTTTTTCCAGAGGCAATCTTCTTAAAATTTGAGATTGACAGATCTCTTTTCTAGCCATAAGTGGGGGATGCAGAATTTTTCCTTGGTCGTCCAATGTTGGTGAGCTATATATTTTTTCCTGTTCTAATTTTTAACATTTCAGCTTTGCAACTCACCAGCTCAAAATGAAAATAAAATATGCCTGGCACTCTAATATGATTTTTCGAGATTCAACTGCGTAGTCTTGAGCCAATCTACATTGACCCATATTTACTAGTACTGTTTACTATTTTGCTTTTGTGATGTATCCTCATCTGAATTCCAGATCATTTTCATCGGGTATGGCTGGATTGAATAATGAGTGTTGCTTGCTTTCAATATGACTATGATATTTGTTCCAGAGTGGTATTTGATTATTTTCCCCTTTTCTTTTTATTTCATGCACAAAAAGCCTCTTTTTCATCTCCTAGCATGAACAACGTTTTGCATGTTTGGAATAAATCCTATGTTTTCCTATTGTGACATCTGACACATTATTTCCCTAGTTGTGATTGGTTGCATAAGCACTCAAACGTTTCATTATGTTATTAAATCACACATGTTTCTTACAATATTTTGGACACAGAACCACCAAATTCCATGCAAAGGTAGGTGTCTTTTGTTATGGTCCATTCTCCAATAACCTTTATCAACTAGATACAAGGATTTGAAGAATGAAATGTTTTGGCTACCTGGCTAAACTAGTTTTTTTACCATTTTCCATATAAGCAGATTTTCAACCACATGTAGTTATCTGTTTATAAAATCTGATTCTCCAGTTCATTGTTCAACAGTGCCGCATACATTCTTTTCTCTTTTTCCTAAATAATTCAGTCATATATCGTACAGGTAAAGGTACTTGTTAGAGATTTTACTTCCCTTCCCAAATGAAGTGAGGGCTGCAAAAATCTGGCTGTCCATGAACATCAGATGTGTTTTAGACATCATGCAACCTGCTTGCTGTTGATGAATTAGTCAACTATTTGCCTAAATATTTTCCCAGTTATGCTATGTTGTTTGGAACTTTACCAATAGATCTTTGTTTTGATTTAAAATGCATAGGACTTTGCCATAATGCTTTAGAAAGATATGAACTTTATTTTGAGGTTTCGTAAAAAAATTGATATAGACTTTCAAGGACTTGTGTATGTTTTTGTAATGAAACAGGATGCAGTAACTGTGGTAGGTTATCCACTTGGAGGAGATACTATTTCAGTTACTAAGGGGGTAGTTTCACGCATTGAGGTGAGCCTACTTGTTACACTTATCATGTCAGTTTTGCCCGACTTGACTTCTCTGGGAAGGGAAGCTTGAAATTTTTCACGTGGAGGCATCAATTTTAGACTAAACAGGAGGCACAAAGAAGGATACGTTAGTGCATTTGTTTCATAGATATTGAAATGGCAGGAAATAAAATGAAAATGCCGTTTACAATTTCTAACTTAAATTCTGTAGTTATGAGATTGTCTAAGAGCTTATATAGACTGCATTCTAGCGGATTGCATAGCATGCACTGTCTGCAATGATATGTGGAATCTGTGCACTGTTGGACGTGTATCCACTGGAGTCTAGGTAATGTGCTCCTATGAATGTTGCATAATCTTGAGGTCTCTGTTTTACCATCCCGAAGTTTTTGCATATTCTTAATTTTTGTGAAATCATTTATCCCTCCAAGTCAAGTGCAATTGAACCTCAACTAACAAAAAAGTTCAACCTACCAAAATATTTTAAAAATGTTTCAAATGAGGATGAAAACATAGGAAATTTAGACCCCTCATTTGGAAAGACAGTTAGATGAGCATAAGTTAGGTTAAATATCTCTCTGGTTAGTCTCACTGCAAAACATGCTTTATTCATGTCAAAATTTTGTTCAGCACTAAACTCAAAATAATTGAAGCATATTTCATTGAAATGATGCCAGCCTATTCCATTCATTCTGAGGCAGATCTCTCAAAATGTGTTACCATGATATGGAACCAGTGGATTGTGTCTCGTATTTAGTATAACTATTGAGATTGCCATTGACAGTATCTCCTTTTTATCCCTTTGTAGAGATTTTCTCTGCAGTTGAGCCGTGCACTTGGTGCCCTAACAAGTTTGGGTTAGCATTTGAGCCTGAGAATTACCAGCTTAAAATAAAAAATGTGGATATTATTCAATTCAAGGAAAAAGCATGAATGAAAATTATTAAATCCTTTCAGTTGTTTCAATAGAAAATATATTTTAGACCGTACATTTTGATCTATATTTGTGTTTTTAGACTGTAATTTTTGCTCTTCTTTGAGATTTTTGGTTTCTTTTACTGAACTTAGGTGACATCATATGCACACGGAGCTGCGGATCTGTTGGGTATCCAAATTGATGCTGCAATAAATCCTGGTAGGACTCATTTTGTCACCCTTGATTACAACAGTGTAATCTGTCAAATTCACGTATATGTTTAAATATTTGAATGTTTATGAACTAACAAGAATATTATAGTTGAATTTGCTCTGTGTATTTTCATGTTATGAAATCTCATCAGTTATCTTTTAATTTTTCAAAATTTAGAGTTCTTTCGTTTAGGAATTATGGAACTTTATGGATTACTTTTTCTGGGGATGCAGGAAACAGTGGTGGTCCTGCATTTAATGAAAATGGAGAGTGCATTGGAGTCGCATTTCAGGTAGTTGATTATAAGCTTGGCAGTTCTTAATTAGATTTAACCTTACATTTAAATGCACAGTTTCTGTATTTTCTACTTCTTCAACTAATCAATCCATTATGGATGGCCTTCAGTTAATTGTAACCTATGTGAGAGTGCAGCGTTGGCCTTTTTCTATTTACGCTTCCTAGTTGTATGTTATCTGTAATATATTTGTCCGGATCCTGTGGCCAGGAAAATTGGAAATTCAGAAAACGCTCAATTAGTTTTCCCTGAAAAAGTTGTTTTTCTTTCTCCTTGAGTTTTCCCTTTTCTGTCAGGTATGAAACCCTTTCTGAGTTTCTACAGAGCAGGAAAAGTTTCAACACATTAGAGAATGTGAAATGAAATTGGAATTGGCTCATTAATGCCTAGTCACATTTATATGGGTTCAGCCTTTTTTGGTCACAGCACAAAACTTCCTGACAGTTTATGATAAGCTGATTACATATCAATGCTTCAAAAATAATCCTTACAGAACTCATCTATGACTCGTAATAAATGCTACCTAGGGAATGCTTAGAATAATGAACTAATTTATGAATTATGTGAACACTAATCACAATCATGTACATGTACCTACTGAAACCCATAACATGACATTTTAACCACAAAGTGTTGTAAATTTTCAGATAACATACGGAATCATGGATTACTCGATAAACTACTATTAACGTAAAATGCAATGATGTGTACATTTCAACATGCGAACACTGTTTCCAAATAAGTTTTACTGTATGAAATGCAATTAAACTTTCTATATTACCTGAGAGATATTTGGACAATGAATTGCTTGCTTGGAAATACCTGAGAGATATTTGGACAATGAATTGCTTGCTTGGAAAAATCATTGCCCACGTAGTTGGAAACAAATAGACTAAATGGGAGTTGTTCACTTTCCAACCAGGGGTGAAGCTCCACAATTTGCCATTCCGTATCTCAATCTATGGCATAATGGCCAACCCCCTAAGATTATGAAGGGGTAAAGTTTTTTACTAGCTTTTTTTTCAATCTGAAGCTTCTCTAACATTATTATGGTTCCAATCTGCTGGGCAAATAAGACAATGCAAGCACTAGGAAGCAAATTTTAAACCATTGAATGAACTGAAAAATATGAACACAGAATCCAATTCTGCATTTCAAGATCAACACATTAAAGGGGTTCTTGTATCAATGACATATTCTTATAATAGATGTCATATTTCATAATAGCAAGAGCCTCATGGTTACAAAACTTACATGTTGATTGTAGGAGCTGGGGACTAGATTGCTAAGGGATTTATTCCCTTCCCAACCAATTGCTTTCTTGCACTATAAATGCCACGCATGATATGCCATATATATGACAAAGGAACTGAAATCTTAGAGCAATTCTTGTGCCCCTAAAACTCAAAATTATAGAAGCAATATATTAATCTCAGGATTTGGAGGAAAACAGCTTTATATTACTGGCTTCAATCAGTTGATGTCTGAGATTTCTGATACTGAGAGCACTAAGCTCAAGGTTTAGAAGAAAACACCCCACTGCAATCGGACATTACTTGCTGGCAGTACCAAGAGCAAGGCCACATGTTGGTCCCTATCAGATCAAGGGGATAATATTTACTCTCAAGAACACTGCAACAAAGGGAAGTTTTCTTTCATTTCAAAACTCATGATCCCAAAGGCTGCTGGTTTCCAACCTACATAGAGCTCATATCAAGATGCCAGAAGAAAAACGAGAACTACCAATACCAAAATGATCCTCATTTCAAGTTGGTAACAAATAGAATAATTCATAATTAGTGGTAGTAAATGGAATAATTATTGCAGTTTATAACCAAATCGAATTTGTCATGATGGAAAGGCAAGTAGCACACTTAAATATGGGATTGTCCTGTTAAGATAACTTTAGAGTCCCAAAAATCCAGACTTTCAAAAACTTTATATTTTTCAAAGGTAAAGATCAACTCTCCCTATTACATGGCTTGTTCGCAAGTCCAAACTCGGCATGTGAATTGCACACTTGGAACAATGTTCTAGAACAAGGTTTTTCTGTTCCAAAAAATAAATTCCAATAATTAGTAACTAGAGAGTCAAGCTCTTCACGTGGAAATTCATTCCACAAGCAATGAATCAACAAGACTGTATGAAGAACCCATTACCCTTTATAACTAACACATGTTGTCCAACATAGGTTATGATTCAGAATGTACACAAGACTGATTACCCTGCATATGCCATCCCGTTGGTCCATGAGAAAAGTCATTTGCAGGCATCACTATAGTAACCCACTTTAGGTCGTCCATATAGTTTCTCAATTACTACCTGAGGGCATTAAAAATAAATTGCTGGCCATGTAAGGGCACTTAAAGCAAATCAAACCACAGTCCAGGTGATATTGCAAAACCATGCACCTATTCCAATGTGAATGGAGAAGCCATCTTAGGGTGTTTACATACAATCCATTAAGGATTCTCGTATGCACTCAAAGGGCACTTGACGCAATTAGATTATAACCCAGGGTACTCTCCAACCTATAGTCCAAAGGTCAAAGACATCCCAGCCCATCAACCCTTGCCTTTGCCTCTCTCACAATCATCATAGTTACAAGATGTGCCCATTCCAATTGGGCCCTCTACGCAAATCACTGCGCTACTCTGGCTCTTGTTGATTGATGAAGATGAAGGAGCCTTCGTGTCACTCAAACTATGCAAAATATCCTCATTATCTCCCATCTTAAATGCTAGTTCCAATGTTAACTTGTGCATGTCTATATTCCTCCATGCCCCAAATGATTCTAATTCTTTCTCTTGGTGCCAATAATCGTGAACTTGAAACAAGAAATCCTCATGCCTCATTTTGCAAACCATATTGTTCATTTTATCACCTTTGGTGACTTCACTGTCATGTATACAATCATAAGAAGATAAATAGACATCTCCTATCAATAAAAGATCCTTACCTCGCACTTCTTTTAGTTTGTGCTCCTTGATTTCCTCTTCTCTTTTATCATCCACTTGCACCCCTATGGGATGCCCCAAAGTGTTATCTTTTTTTTAGCTCACCTTCCTCCTTCAAATCTGATTTTTCTATTTCATTGGCCTCTTCATAGGAACCCTCATGAAAGGCAGCCCCTTCATTCTTTTCCTCCAACTCTCCATGTAATTCAATACTCTCTTCCTCTACATGCTCCATTATCAAATAAGGCCTCAATTTTTTCTCACAATCAATTGCAACATTTTCAAACAGCATATGTGCAATTGAATTTTTTTCCTTTTCTAGCCCCAAACTTGTCAACAAGATAGATAATAATGGCTTGGAAAGATCATCACTCTCATTGAGTGTTAAGGTCAAGATTCTCTGCATAGAAGCTACAACATTTTTGGTAGGATTCTTACAAGCAATTGCAAAGAAATGTTGAAACATCTTAACAATAAGTTCATCACACTCCATATCTAACATCAAAATACATGACCTAGTTGAAGCCATAGTTTCAAGGATGTTGACACTTCTAGCCACGGAGTGTCCTTTGTCCTCTTTGAGACCTTGGAAGCTTTCCACAATCAACAAAAATATTTTCCTCATGATTTTATCACTGTAGGGAACTTCGGGAACTGTTAATCTTAAAACCTCATTAATACAACTAGTAACCAAGAGCCTTACCTCATCATCTATATCTCTCAATAATTCATGTTGAACCAAGTAAGTCCTTGAGGGCCGCACTGCTCACTTCATGGACTCATAAAGTGATTGACTTACTTTGGATAACCTATATTCTATTTCTTCCAAGGTGTTGATTATGTCCTCCAACGGTTGGCATAGGTTCCCTAGCCTTCTACCTGCATTGTAGAGCTTTTCTTTCTCCATTTCTTCCATGGCTTCTTCCTCTTTCCTGATAACACAAAATCCTTTTACTTGCTTGTATCCAAATTAATATCAAACCTCACAGGTTGATAAGATTGGTGTTCTGATACCACTGTAATGTCCCCAAATGGGACGATTCAACCAAAAAGGGGTTTCCCCTAAAATCCATAATTTCTAAATTCTGAATTTAGTAAAATCAACAAACCCTAGCTACTGTAATTGCACCTCCAAACTGAAAATTAACTCTAATTGACCTTGAAATAAATGACAAATAAATACCTTGTGATTTTGGCCACCAATGGCTCTTGCCGCAAAGAAGAAAGAGCTTGAAATGAATGTTACAATCCCCCAAACCCTAACGCCACACTAGCTGAATTGATGTCCTTTCCCACTCTAATCCCTGCTCAAGCTTTCACAAATTGTAGACAAAATCATACAAAAATCACAACAGTCATATCATCCATGAATCATGAACGGTTAAGGTTTGAAAGTGATCAAACCCTAGTCCAATCCAATCACCAATATTCAAAAATTTACTGCAATAATTAAATTATAATTTATGCCTTAAATTCACCCTCAAATGACATCAAAACCTTGGAAATAATATGCCAAAAATCCACCAATAATTATGATATTATTTGACCCTCAAAAAGGTCATCGAAACCCTTGCAAATCTGCGCTCAACAAATATTATTTCCTACGAACAACTGAAACTTAAAAAATTCATGACTCCCTCAATATTTGGAATTATGATGCAAATAAGAGCTTAAATTGATCATAAAATTAATAACTATCAAATAAATATAATTTCAAAATTTTTCTTTCATGAGAAGATTACCAAAACTCACTCTAAAATTCTGAAAACCTTTCCTCTTCAAACATCAAACCCTCAATCCCAAACAAGTCGCCACGCTTGGAAAGATCAATGCAAATAATAATCAGATTTATTATGCTAAAGTTGGACATCAAATTGTCCACTAAACCCTCTCAACAAGCACACAAAACAAATTGCCCCACTTTAGGGCAAGTAACAAATCCACCTTAGCAATATGTGACGTCAAAAGACACCTTTTGTAGAATAATCAGCTCCAAATTTGCAAACACTTATTGGACATGCATCCCAATATCTTCTTCAATCATGAAAAAACAATATCAATTTTTAGCATATTTTCGATTGTGATCTTTACTTTGTATTTGTACCTTTCAAAGGGGGGCGAACCACTTTGGGGAGGTAAAATACCTCATAAACCTCTCTTGCCCATTTTTAGGATATTTTTTCCTTTTCCTTGCTTTAGCTCTTAGGCCGACATTCATTTTAATTTCACTTTAAGCCTTTTTGAATTAATTAAATAACTTGCCTTAATAAATTAGTAATTAAAATTATTTTTTGGCAAATTAGATAATTATTTTATATTAGGTCCTTACTTAAATAATTAATTAAATTTCTCTAATATTAAAGTGATAAAAATCACTTTTCAAGCAATTTATTAATTATAAAATCCCTTAGAATAATCATTAAAATTACCTTAATTTTACAAATGATTAATATCATTTTTCCGGTAATTTGAATAATTATCCAAGATAGTTCTATTTTAATAATTTATTAAATTGCCTTATATTTTCGAATGATCAAAATCACTATTCAGAGAATTTTATTAATTATTAAAATTATATGAAAAGGGGACATTACATGATGCAAAACAAGTTATCTTGAATTCTACTATACACATATACTTGCTATAGTTCCACTCATAGTTTACATACCCATACTTGGCAAGGACTCGCCCAACCCCAAAAACATTTTCTCGATGAATACTCAGAAAATGCTCGAAAATACTTGACAAGTTAAAAGGGATACATTTCTGTATTTTTACCGTGTTTTGGACTATTCTGTCTACGTTTTTTACAAATTTGGACGCGTTTTTGACCTTTTCGACCGCATACTGGGTGTCTACAGATGAAATACTCACGATTTAAAAAAAATAGGCGAGTATTTGCCCACAAAAATCTCGATGAATACTCGCTTACTCATTGAACACTCACCAAGTATGTATACTATGGTTCCTATTACTTGGCTAGTACTACAGGAATACTCGCGATTTAAAAAAAAAATAGAGAAGTTTTTTACGGTGAGTATTCGCCCAACAAAAATCTCGGCAGGCACTTGTCAAGTATGTATATTATGGTTCCACTATTCGAGCACACACTCTAATTTACACATATAATGATGAGTAGTGTATTTGGATTACACTATGTTGTGTCCTTTAATTTTCCGATGTTTTGGGTCTATCTTCTACACATATAGTTCCACTCTCTAAATACATGTATAGAGTACATGCCGATTCTCTTTGTTGAATGGAGCAAACACACATGCTCTCATTGATACCACCTATCAAGATATCTCACTTTAGCAATAAACACTTAAATTGTAATTCTTATACGACAATAAACACTTAATTGTATTTGTTGTATTTAACAATACACCCTCATTGTTTTCCTCAGGATGAAAATACAACCTGTCTTCACAAGATAACACTATTCACTAAGGTTCTCCTTCAACAACACTATAAACTATTGTTTTTCTCTGATCAACAATATCAACTTTTGTTTACTCAATAAAAATGATATACTCAATGTTTTCTCATGTCAACAATAAAACTATCAATGTACTCTATTGTGTTCTCGCAACAACAATCGGCACCATTGTTTTCTAGAATTAACAATATGCTTTATTGTTTTCTCAATAACTCGTATTGCTTTCCCGCAATAACCATTTACACTCTATTGTTCTCTTATGCCAACAATACACACTATTGTTGCTTGAATTTTTCATCTAATGAAATCATAGCCATAGGCTCTGTTGTATTCTTTCCACTGACCCGTTCTTTTTTAACAATAATATACAGTGTTTTTGTTTCATAATAACATCTATTGTTTTAATCTCTTCATAACATTTATTGTCCTAGTGTCTACATTCCACAATACATATATTGCTCTCATTTCACAAAATATGCGTTGTTCTAGTTTCACAACATACTTTTGTTGTTTCCAATCAACAACATTTACTTTATATTGTTTCCCAAATTCGCAATACGATAATTGTTATCACAATTAACAACATATAATAATGTGTTCTACCATTATCAAAGTGCTATATTTGCCTTTACTAAAATAACACTTATTGTGCTTGATTGTTTTTTGATAACAACTATTGTTTTATTTTAGTGATATCAAGACAAATATCCTATTGTTTATGCAAAATAATAATATACTTTATTGTTATCATAAGTTCCATAGATTACATAACCACCGGTTACTCGCTGGTCGCTCAAATACTCACAATTTTTTTTGGAAAACCCATTACGCATAGAAAATACTTGTTGGATCCTGGTTTAACTAATGGGTGGTTATCAACCTTCCCAATTGAATTCTTAATAAAAAGATGGACACACAAGTGTGTTAGTGTGCCATATGCCTTCCATTTCTCTTAATTCTTTCAACATTTATTTGCTAACATTCTTTCAAATCTAAAAGCTATTCTCTGTTGTAACAATCGACTTAAACTCTTTCCTACGATCTTTCATTGTCTCTGAAATGGGTACATATTCTGCTAAAGTTTCTAATGAATTTTCGAGAGAAACTTGCTAACCCAAGAAAACTTCTTGCCTCAAACATATGGCCAATAATAGCTCTTAATTTTTTGGGGTCCATTCTTAATCTATCATGTGAGATTACGAATCTGAAATATATCAACTCTTCCTTCATAAAGCTACACTGCTTCAAGTTGACTAGCAACTTCGCTTCCTTCAACCTTTGCAACACTTGTCTCAAATGCAACAAATGATCTTTTGCACCACCTAAAATCAATAATTTATTCAAATATGCAACGACAAACTTACACAAGTAAGGCTTCAACACTTCATTCATGAGTCTTATGAACGTGCTAGGTGCATTTGACAACCCGAATGGCATAACTAGCCACTTATACAACTCATCCTTTGTTTTGAATATAGTCTTCCACTCATCACCTTCACTAATTTTGATTTGGTGATATGCACTCTTCAAATCAATCTTTGTGAAATACCTTGCTCCATTCAAATAGTCCATCAAATCATCCATCTGTGGCAATGGAAATCTATATTTGATAGTGATCTTGTTAATAGCTCTTGAATCTTTAAAAATCTGCCATTCCCCAACTTTCTTAGGTCCTAACACTGTTGGAATTGCACATGAGCTCAAACTTTCTTATTAAACCCTTCTCCAACAGTTCTTGTACTTGCTTCTTGACTTCCTAATTCTTTATAGGTGTCAACCGACATGTTACCTTATTTGGAAAACTAGATCCAAGCACTAGATCCATATGATGGCTAATGCTCGTCATAGGTGGTAATCCATCCAACAAGTCATTGGAAACAATCATAGCATATTCATTCAATAAATTCTGCACTTCAAGTGGAATTTCACTCACTTATTTTGTGATCAAAACTTGCATAGGTTTTGAGATGAAAGCAAAATGTGCCTTCTCCGTCTTTGCCTCTTTGAAAAACTGTTTATTGGAAACTAACAAAACCTTGAGATTGCTGTCCACCTATTCTCCTCTTTCTTTCAATGGGCTAATTGTGAATCTCTTACCAATCTTCATAAGTGTGTAGGTGTTTGCTCTACCATCATGTGCGGAATTTCTATCAAACTGCCATGGTCTTCCTGTTGACAATTTTGCCCCCACAGGGCAAATTGTCACCCCTACTATTCGGAACTTTGCTATGGTGCCGAGTTTGTCTTGTGAATCAGTTTTGGGGTCCTTAAATGTGCATTTACAGCCACCCAAGTGGCCATCTACAACTAGGTATAAGCCAAAGTGGCCATCTACATCCAGGTGAAGTTTAGTCATTTAGAGGTTTCCAAGGAGCTTTCTTGATTACAGCCAACGCAATGTACAAATACAACCATGCCAATGATGACAAAAAGGTCTCCTACGGCCATGTAAATTCTGATGGGGACTCCTAAAGCTATCATATAAAGCATACAGTTTGTTCAAAAGGACACATGCGACAGTTTTAAGAGGGTTTTTCTCCTAAAAACGTCATCTACAGCAGTTTGAAAGGGTTTTTCTCCTCTTCTAAGCATCACGTACAGCCAAAATCCAAGACATACACGCTGTAAGTTCATTTATTTTTTCTTCCCAAAGATTTTTTCGGGTTATAAGAGGTGGACTATTTCTTCAGACATTTTGTCTGAGAGAAAGAGCTCTCAAAGGACTGTGTAAAAGTCCGAAAAAATGACTAAGTGGCAGCTGTGCAAAGTTTATTTCCTTCGGACAATTTGTCTGAAGGAAATCAGGAGACAGGTATCCGCAGAAGGGTGTCGGACAATAAGTCCGAAAGAATTCGGGCACATTTTTTTCGAAAGGCCATTTCACAGTCGAAGGGATATTATCAAAGTTTATTTCCTTAAGACTTTTGTCCGAAGGAAAGGGAAAAGCATAGTCGAAAAGACATGAAGGGCACCTGCCCTTCAGGAAGGTCCAATTCAAAAGTCCCGAAGGGTATGTACCCTTTGGGTTGGTTCACTTTATGTTTCTAAGGACCCAGACAATTCATCCGAAGGATAGTTTCAAAAAGCCCGGGTGCCCTTCAAAAAACCCGAAGATAGGAAATAAAATATAGAAGGAATACTTATGTCAAGCCTATTTTTTCATTTCCCTCAAGCTTAGATCATTAGATTAAACCTTTTCGTGAAATACTTGTGTATTGATCCATTGAAGTTGAAGTTCTACCTCTTCCTTGTCTGAATCAGTGTTCTCAGAAGCTTGATTTGAGTGGATCAAACAAATTAAGTGTATCACTGTTTTAGCTAGGATTTTTTTTCAAGTTCTTTCTCCCCTTTTCTCCAGGCAGTTTGTAGCATAGAAGTTGAGATCCTCATTGATACATCTTACAGGAATCAGCTTTCTCTAGCAGTTCTTCTCACCATTAAGGCAGCCACTTTCGTGAGAAAATCCCATTGTTTCAACTGGGGCGATGATTAGCCATTTCAGCACGTCTTCGATTCAGGGTGCAACTTCAAGTTGACAACACTTCCCAACAACACATGACATACAACCATGGGCATTAAGTCACACAAATCTTTATCTCTATATGATCCAATCTGAAAATTTACCATGCATTGTTCATTCACTAAAATTTGATGTTCTTTTTGCAAACAAGACACCTTGCATCGATTGGGTAGCCCAAGCTTTTCTATGATCTCACTCAATACCAAGTTGTTTGTGCTACGACTATCAACAATAACCTTACAACACTTACCTCTCGATATGCATATGGTCTGAAATGGATTCCTACTTTGCACCGGTTCATTCCCCGCCTTAGCTGGTTTTAACTGCACTCTCTTCATCATGAGAGCCTCTCCAAGCTCCAACTCCCCCGTGTGATTCAGGGATGCAACACTCTCCTCATTCGCATGTGCAATGTGATTGCTTGCCTCATTTCTTCTATTGCTGTTCTTAAATAGTTTAGGACATTCAAAAGTTTTATGTGCAACAACTCCACATTCAAAGCACTTACCCATGAATCCTCTGCCTCTTTCTCTTGAAGAATACACTCTTCCTCTTTGTGTTTGATTTTAATTTTGAGAAGTGCTACCTTCTCCTTTATGAGCATATTGTCCTCTACCCATTTTTGCTTCTTGTCTTCCTCTTGAGAACCTACATCTACCTCATGATGTGTTTTGATGCCTTTCTGACAACTTCTCTTCTGCCTTGAATACACATTAATCGACTTCCTTGATCCAAATTTTGGATTAATAATTGTTAGCAAGATAAGCTAACTAGTCCACTATTCTCAAAAGATGTAATATGCCACTTGAAACACTTCCGAAGTAGTTGTTTCCCATTGAATTGCGGTCAAGAATGTTGATCAGATAAATATAGAGGGGTTTACAGAGACAACTTCAGGTTTGAGATGATCCAGACATCTTTAGATGAGAAGACTTCAATAGGTTCTTGTGGAAAAAAGATAGTTTTGTTGGAGGTGACGAAATTGCCATTTCTTGCAGGTGGTGGTTACGAAACCACTTCGGTGGTTATGTAATTGCCGGTTAATCCATTCTGACGGTTTCGCCTTGCTTTAAGCAATGGTTTTGGCCGTGACCAAGACACAATTAGAGTAACAACTATAAACGTTGTCTCTTCCACTTTTGGGTCAGTTCTTCCTTCTCGGGTTTATCTCTTGATGCATTATTAATTTATATGTATGCTCTTGTAGTATGGCAGAGGCAACAATTAGTCATTGAGTAGTTCAGTGTTGGCTAGAGTCAAGTAGTGATTAACCCATGTATTCATTGATGTTTTCCTAGCTGTTCTTGATTGCTGGTGTTGGGTTGTGGGCTATACGTGTAAGGAAGTGTTTGTAAGCAAGTGACAATATATTGTCTATGGGTTTGGGCATGTTGTATTGTAACTAATGTCCATGAGGGCCTATTGATGGCAGTACTCCTGTAACAAAAAAGAAGATATTGGCAAGAGGAGGATCCATCCCTCACTCTTTTGGAGTTTTCCCAAGTTGGGTTTCTCCAATGTAATCCTTGTGTCTCTTTGCAATGTTGTTTACTTTGTTCTTTCAGTAGTTGCTTACTTTGCACGTGTTGTTTTCCTTTACATTTCAGTACTTTAGCATTTCGGGTCCAACACCATTAATGTCTATTTTATAAGTATGATTGATGCAAAACATGTAAAGCAATCAAGTTTTTAGGATTAGATAGGAATTGTATTGATGAATTAGTAGTGGAATCTCCACACAAATTATGGATCATTCCTCTATCGACTTCAGCTTGAACATTCCAAACTCATCTTGAATGGATATGCAAAGACTATTCACATACCTTGAGATCTTCTCTTGATCATCCTCCACATGACCACCTTTAATGGCGAGCTTGTAAAAATCCTATGTAATTCTTTACACTCATTTATCTTTTCCTATAATTCTGCAACTTTTTGAATAAAGTCAACTGATAATTAGAAGGTAAAAAATTACCTTTCAGCTTCGTAACCACCTATCCCAAGTCTTGATTCTGTCTTTGCCTTTTCTCTCTCTTCCTAGCTACACATGACCCACCACAAGGATGCATGTCCCTTCAACATGGTGCAGGAAAACTTCACTATCTTGTGGTCCTCCATTGACTCATAGTGAGCCAATCAATGAGATCCTCAGGGCATAAATTTCCACCATAACTAGGGGTGTCCAACTTAGGCTTGACACCCATCTTTGCAATGGCTTTTGGAAATCTGTCTTTTGGTTCATCAACTGGCTCTTTAACTTGCAGTTTTTGAGTTCCTCCTTCATCATCACTTACATCTGCAACTATAGTTCCTCTCCTTTGTGCAGTCTCCATTGCGTCCAATCTCGCTTAGATTCCTATCAACATACCTCTGCCAAGTCTGCCACTCTTGGTGCCCTTCCTTCTCAAAGAGGTATTCCTCTAGTGCCATTTTTACTCCTCACAATTCTCAACAGTGACAACAATATAAGCTCTTCTTTTACAGCTTGCAACTGATTCAAATAGAGGCTCACACACTCAACCTAGCAAGGCAAAACTTGCTACGATACCAATTGATATAGACGGGAATGAGGGGGACAAATTAATGGTTGTCTTACTCTCTAGCCGGGACTTACACTCACCAATGGATACACACATCTAGACTTGAGACTCAAACATGGAAACCCGAAACACTCTATTGAATGAATGATAGAGGCTACAAAGATTTCATGACACACACATTTCTCTCGTTGAATTATGAAGAAGACAATTCTATCTTAGTCTCTCATGGATTGGTTACACATTCTATGCTGGACATACACCACCCTAGCAAGTTCCTCAAGCTTCTGCTTCTCTCTCGCTGTTTGGAGCTAACTCTCCTCTGCCTCTCTTGGAGTTGGAACTAACTGAAGCTGCCTCTCTAACTGACTTTTCTCAGCTCCCACCAATTGATCTGAATCTCACTTGACTATTCTAACAAGTTGCAATGACTCTTCAATCTCATTCTGTCTTGGTAAATGGTTCACATGTCCAAAAATGGCCATTTGGGTAGTTACTTTAGTTTTTCCTCCACCACGGGCGAAACCACATTTTGATCAATGGAGACCAATGGTTTTGAAACCATTGCCTGCATCGAGCGATGGTTTCATCACCTTCCCAAAAAAGGGTCAATTGACCTCTGGGAGATGGTTGAAATTGTCTCACTTGAATTTATTCATATGTTGGAGTTCTAATGATGTTCTAGGGATTGTCGATGTGGTTGACAAGTCACACAAACACTTACAGAAGCGTACAAACATGCAAAATACCTGATTGATGTTTTTGGTTGATGCAAGATTGCTTGTTGACCCGGATGCCCCTGCATTAGACCCATCCTCCTAGGATTCTCATGCTTTTGTATATTGTATTGTGCACATGGTTGTGTGCATGGCATGATTATTGTACATCATTAGGTGTTTAATACAAAAGACAACAATTTTTATTTTTGTATGTTCTATGTGCTATCTATACTACAATGTTTTTTTGCTATTCATGTAGGTTGGACTGTGTGTATGCCAATTTTCTGACCTACATTTTTGGTGTCATTGCTTAGATCGATTTTGCATGGACTATGTGAAGTTATCTCTAGGATCCATTGTTGTTGTCAAAGACCTAAGCATGTGTTGTCCTTTGTTCGTGTAAGAGTATTTGAAAAATAAAAACCTCGAGGAAAAATTGGAACCCAAATCTATTGGGAAGAGAGTTTGACTAGAGCAAAGCCAATAGGAAGGAGGAAGTGTTAGCAAAATACCTAAACCCAAAACTATCGGGAAGAGAGTCTGACTAGAGTGAAGCCAATAGGAAGGAGGATGTGTTAGCAAAATACCCAAGTGCAATTTGGGATGCATTTGCAACTGACTTCATTTGATAGGAGTTGCAATATGCAAACTCCCATGTGGGATGTGGTCAATAACCTCACCTAGAATGAGTATGTCAAATATATGGTTGTCAGCAATCCAACTTTCATTGCTCATTGCTACCTGGATTTGAAGAGGAGCCTTGACGGGCAACCAAGAGATGTTGGGAGAGAGTACTTTCTCAAGTGTTAGGAGGACAAATTAAGAAGAGAAGAAGAACAAGAGAGCGAGAAGAGGCGATACCGTTGAGGTAATTTATGAATTATGAATTTTGAGCGTATAAGAATCGGTAGCTACCTATTGCATGGAGGGGCATACAACTAGGGATTGTAGCCATTTTTGTGAAAAGAATGCCCCTATAATCTCATAAACAAGAAAGAACAAGTCTTTGTTGCGGAAGTATCGACATTTAAAGAAGCCACGAGTGGTTGGTATCTGAAACCCAAACAAGGAAGAGTATGACACATAGAAAGAGATGCAAATGGTTGGCTTATAATCCATTGTCACACATGTAACAAATGAAGACACTTTGCTTGAATTCTTTTGAAAACATTGCAAGGAGTTTCATCATGAATATGTAGATGGTGTGGACTTGTAGACCATGATGACAATAATTGTCCCAAGCATCAAGCCACAACCAATGTGAACATGATAGAGCTTGAGTGTAATGTAGTGATAACAAGAGCTTAGGTGAAGAAGAATTAGTACATAGTCACCATGGTCAAAAAGGAAACTTACAATTGCGAGGGACCAAGTCCAACAAGCTATGGTTGAGGAGTCCCACACAAGAAAAGAAGCATCAAGTCCACACAAGATAAGTTATTATCCATTGCATTAAAAATTTCCAGACAGATAATTGAAACAACCATTTTGGTGAAGCTAACAAAACTACTATAGACTATCTCGTCTCTATACACTATGTGGAGCATCATTCGAGAGGATGAAGATGGAGGTAATGATGGTGGAAGGCGTTGTTCTTAACCCCATGATACTAGTGATAAAGATGATTGATCCTATTTTAGGGCACATGGATAGTCTGGGATGAACACTAACATAAGTGGTGGTAGATTTTGGCCCAAGGGTTAAAGTTCTTCCAAGGTACAATTGAAGAAGATTGAATAAACCAATGTTGTGTTCACCTTAATTCAGGTTGGTGATGACAAATCAATTTTGCATTGATACCCTAGGACTTTTAGTAGCACAAGAAGTTCAGATAGAGGGATGCAAATTCATGATTGACTTCCTTGTGATAGATCTACTGAGATCAACCTATGATGCATTTTTAGGACAATTGTGGACGGATAAATGTATGTTGGGAATGTAGATGAACAAGAAAGTAGTGTCAATAGAACAAATTGGGAAGAAATTCAATGAAGACATGAGGACTCAAGTGGTAAGCTAGGAGATTGTATTATCTGACTTGAGGCAGAGGATTAGTCCAATAATGGAGTTATACACCCTACGGATGACATAGTCCTACCTTTGGAGCAATGCCCCAAAGATGAAGAGCACTCAGCCGAGGGATTGTTGCATTGGAAAATGGGAGACCATGAAATTTGCCATCCATTTTATTTCCATAAGATATAGATCCTCAGATAGGGGGAAAACCATCCACACCGACATAGAAGAATTCAAGGAAGAGGACATTGGGAAGATGGGGCAAGTTGTAATCAAAGTTTTGGACAAAATTTGTTGTTCCCACCATACTTCACAAAGTTTGGACTTGGAGAATATAAGATAAATAATACCCCAATACTTTTTTTCCCAACAAATAAGAAGATTCAATATGGTGGTCCTAAGATAGTGGAAGTGAACCATAGGATGGATAAGATCCCGCTTGTGTGCTCCACTGGAATTTGTGAACACAAGACACCTCTAGTGCTAGTAGCTTGCATTGTATGGAGGGGACCACATGGATTGAATCCTATGTAAGCAACAAAGGTACAAGCAGAGATATTCAGATAATTGAGACATGCATTATCTCCAAGCTAAACATGAGTGATTGATTATCACCCATAGTTGTTAGTTTGAAGGAGGAGAAGAGGCAGATTCAAAGTTTGAGCACAGTGCCTTGAAGAACCACTTCCCCATCCCATTTACCAACTCAATCCTCCAAGAAGTTGCAAGTTATGAGATTTACTTATTCCTTGACGAGTTTAGTGGGTATAATCACATAAGTATTGCCGAGGAAGATAAGTTGAAGACGACCTTCATAATCGAGAATGATATCTACATGTATAACTAATTTCTATTTGGGTTATACATTGCTCTAGCAACATTCTAGAGGAACATACTCCACATCTTTGGGAAGACGACAATGGAGAACTTTAAGATCTTCCTTGATGTCTGGTTAGTTTATGGGGTAGATAAGACACCTCTGAGCCTTGGAGGAATGAATGAAGTCATGCTACCAAATTTCATTGAACCTCAAAAAATTTCTTTCACGTTTCTATTTGGGATGTTACTAGGACATATTGTATGTCAAAGCGAGTTGAAGTTGATGTTGACAAAATCAATGTGGTAGAGCAGATGCAAGTTCTGTAGGATGTGGGAGTGATTGGATCGTTCTTAGAACACACAAGGTATTACTGAAGGTTAATCAAGAACTTCTTGCGGGTATCTTACCCATTGAATATTGTAATAAGGGAATTCCATTCATCTGGAGAGATGAGAAACAATTTTTTTGAAGAATTAAAGCTAAAATTGATAAGGGCACCTATCTTGGCATACCTAGATTGGAGCAAATAATTCCATATTCATGTGGATGTGTAGAAATTTGCATTTGGGTGTACCCTAGCACAAGTGGGTGATCATAGGCTTGACCATTGGGGTATTTCGCAATTAGATTAATGCCTAAGGTAGAGATTAACTATAGCATGACTGAGGGAGAAGCACTTGCGACAGTGTATAAAGATAAAGGTAAAGGTAGTTCTTTTAGGTCACCACCAAGTGAGATGAATTTGAGAATCCCTTTGTGTTGTTTTGTGAAATAAAAATAAAGTGCATGTAATTAGGGAGGACAGTTTCACTCAAGGTTATTTTCCTTGAAATGACAAAGGAGAATACGAATGAGGTTGAGTAGATACAGAACAAAGACGCCCACCTTAATTGGACTTAGAACTTCACGACTTCATGATACAATTTTAAGGAATGTATTCAATTGTTTGGATGATGTCATTGCCTGAGAAAGAGCTAGATAGAAAGAAACCTCTAGACTCAAATTTACAAAAACACAAGTCTAGACCATCCATTTAGGCCAAACGTCAAAGTCTTTGCCCATGTTGCATCATTACAAGCAATAGTTTCAGCTCATACACAGAATGTTCGGCACATGCTTTTTGGGGTTCCTGTTTGCCCTTCATTGCTATTTGCATTGATTTCATTGCCACCTATGTTAGTGGCACATTGCTTTATTTTGTCTTATGTACTTTTATTCCTTTATTTGGATTATAGGATTATCTCTTCCTAGAACTTTCTATTGTTCACTACTATATCCTCGAGTCCCATTGACCTACTTTTGGTCATCTGTGGACATTAATATAATTTTTTTCTTTCTTTCTAGGGCTGCAGGCTCAACTTTTTCTTGTTTGCAAAGGACACAGGAATCTATTAAGCATTGGTAACATTATTTTTAGGCTGCCAAGACCAATTTTATAGTTGTCAAGGCTATGGAACTCATTTGGCATATTTTCCCAACAATGTTTTGTGAAATTGCTACTCAACCAATCATATTTTGTTTTAACAAATAGGAAAATATTCTTAAACCTTAGCTAAACTCTAAGCTTGCAACAAGGCATAATTATTTGGGTTTCAGAACCCACATTTATGTTATTGGCCATTCATTTTTATTTACGTTTCATATTCTTTTTTCCTTGAAGAAATGCATCTTATATTACATCAAGGAACAAGATAGATGTGTAATGTCCCCAAATGGGACAATTAGGACAAGTTGGGGTTTCCCAACAAACTCTTAGGCAAAACTGAAAATAATTTGAATTTTGCTCTAAAAACTAGCAAACCCTAGCAGCAATAGATGTTCAAATTTCGAGCAATAACACTTCACAATAACCTCAATAATTAATGAATATGAACTATAATAAAGTACGTCTTTGTGGTAAGATGGAATGGTGATGTGGCTAGAATTTCTTTGCAATAATTCTGATTTTTAAGATGCTGGTATAGCTGTGTTTTTCCCTTCCAATCAACCTTGAAACCCTTGCACAAACTCACAATAAATATGCCAAAAATCCCTGCAATTCATTAGGGTTGCCAATAGTCAATTTAGCCCCTCCAAACAAGTCGCCACACTTAGAAAAATAGGAGAAACAAATCTGAAAATCAAACCCTTGTTCTATCCCTTCAACAAGGTCTCTAGGCTCCCCAAATCAATTTGCCCCACTTGGAAAATTATTAAAATAATTTTCAGAATGTAAAACAAATTATTCCCTTCAATATTAGAGCTCAAAAACACTCTAACTTGCCCAAGTGAATCGCTCCACAGGGAAAATTATACAAATAATTTTCTAAATTAATTACCTTATTTTTAGCGCTCAATAATTTATTATTTGTGTCAAGTAGCTAAAATTTTAGAAAATCATTTCTTTCGGAATATTTGGAATTTCAATGCAAAGGTTAGCTCAAAATGATGACAAAAATAGTAGCTATCAAACAAAATTAGAATCAAAATTTTCCCTCTATGGGAAGTCCCCCAAACATTGTCCTGAAGTTCCAAAAACCCTAGTTACAACCCTAGATTCTTTTAAACCTGAAAATGAAGCTCATTTGCGCAACCAAACAATGATAAATCAATGCAAACAAATCTCCAAGGTATTCACTTTGCCTATGAACAAGGTGGTGTTATAAAACACATTTGTAGGTTCAATTGCATGCAACTATGCAAATTTGAAGCGCAATTATAGCTCTTGAATAGAGTTGTCGTGAATGCAGGAATGGAGGTTTTCGTCCCCAAACCTTTGGCACATTTGAAGGTTTTCATCTTCAAGTTGTGATAAACAAGCTTGACATACTTGATCAATAAATCAATATTCTAAATTAGCATAATCTTCGAATGAACAACTCACCTTCCTTTTATATCCATGTCCCAAGTGTGGTGCCTAAAAGAAGAGGGAAACTTTAATTTTTAAAATATTAAATGAACCTCATTATAATTTCACTTTAGGCTTTAAGTGCCTATGACCCTTAAAAAGACCTCAACTTAAGTTGGAAATTAGATTATTATTACTTAATTTCAAAATGGGGACATTATAAACTGCAACAGATTAACATAAGTATTGCTTCAAAAGCACAGTTGTAGGGAGACGCGTCCCCCAATACCTGGGGCGCGTCTCGGGTTCGGGTACACGTCTCCTATATGGGAGACGTACGAAGACAGGTAGCAAGACGTGTAAAAATTAAGGAAAAACCGTAAACGCGTACCCAACAGATAAAAAATGAATACCCAATAACTAAAAACCTTAAACGCGTAAAAAACCCTAAATGCATCAGAAACAAACCTAAATGCATAAAAAAATGAGGGAAAAACACGAAAACAAGCTTATAAACAATACACACTCCATTTTTAATCAATCGCTTGTTTGTAGTCTTTGTCGTTGGATTCAATAGTCAAAAGTGCTGCTAGAATGAGCAGACAGTCGCAAGAACAGGGATAGATAGGGCCGCTAAGTTTTTTGTTTTTATTTTCTAGGTGCTGCCTTCTTTGTTTCGAACTCTAAACTATTTAAAACGGTTCTCAAATAAACAACATTGACTTCAAATTCCCCATCGGAGTAATAAGTTTTTTGCGACCTTGCCAAATATTGACTTCAAATTACCCACTAGAGTAATCCATTTTCTACGACCTTGCAGGCATAAAAAATGCACTTGTTAATACAAGAGAGTATTGTTTAAGGTTTCTTGTATTGGTATCATGAGTAATTAAATTATAGGGTTTCTCACGACTTTGATCTCCCACCTCCCAACTACGTGCCCTCATACACAGTCAGTATGAAATTTTTTAAGTCATGTTGACCTTAAACACTATGTAAGCCATGTTTATTTTTAACCTAAAATGCTAACTAGTAAGTCATTAATTATTTCCATAATTGTTTTTTGAATTATTTGTTTTTTAAACTAGTTAAGTCATATTTATTATTTCCGTAATTGTTTTTTAAATTATTTGTTTTTTAAACTAGTGTCCGTATTTATTTATTCTACCATTTTGGATTTATTTAATTTTTATTTTAATATTTTAAATTTTTAACACGCTATTTATTTAAGAAATTTAAATTTTTTAATAATTTCTTTATATTTTAATATATATTCGTATTTGTTATTTATTTATTTAATTTAATTTTTTAATTTCTATTTTAAAAATTAAAAAATTTAATATGTATTTGCTATTTATTTAAAAAAATTATTTTTTTAATTTTAATTTACATTTACGTTTTTTAAATTAGATTTATTAATTTTATTTTTATTCTTTTCCAGAATGTCAGGGGGAGGGAAAGATGCTTTGTATCCATTTTGAAAATTCTGTGTTCGTGTTCGCAAAGGGAATGGGGGAACATCAACGATCACGTACAAGCTTTGCGAGAAGGCCTTCTATGGCACTTACACAAGAGTGAGGGCTTATTTTTTTCGAACAACAGTGAAAGGGGTTGACCTTGTACAAATGAGGAAGGACAGTTGGAAGCGATGAGAGAACAAGAAAGAGCTGAAGGTAAACTGACTCCTTTAAGATCCCACGTGTCAACCACAGATCGAGCTTAGAGTCACCATGTCATGCCAATTGTGAGAATAGAATCAGAGATGTGTCTTCTAGATATGCAGTAGAAGATGGATTTTCTTGCAAGAGATCACACATTGGCAGTTCGAATCCCATAGGGAGCATGTTTGATGTGCATGGTTGAGATTCAGTGGATGCAACGATTGCACGCTTCTATGCGAATGACATTTTATTCAATGTTGCTCGATCACCTTATTAAGAGGAGATGGTTCATGCTATCAACAATGGTCCAGTAGGATATAAACCACCTGGGTATGAGAAGCTTCGAATGTCTCTTATTGACAAAGAGAAAACAAGGATAGAGCACCTAACTACGCTAGTCAAAAAGGTGTGGTCTACAGAGGGATGCAACATTGTGATGGATGGTGGGACTGATACAAGAAACAGGTCTCTTCTAAATATTATGCTAACTTGTTCCAAAGGACCTTATTTTTTTAAGGCTATTGATTGTTCTGGGCAAGAGAAAAATGCAGAATTCTTTTAGAAGCAATTATGTGATGCAATTGGTGAGGTGGGGGCATTGCATGTTTAAGTTATTACAGATGCTGCCCCAGTTTGTAAAGCAGTTGGCTTATTGGTGCAAAAAAAATACAAACATATATTTTGGACACCATGTTGTGTGCACGCATTGACTAATGCACTCAAAGATATTGACAGGTTTCAGTGGGTTTCTGAACTTATTGAGAAGGGGAGAAAAATATAAATCTTCATATGCAATCATCACCACATAGGCCATTTATAGAATATTTGCCAATGTGGAACTTCTCAAACTTGCAGATTCACGATTTGCTTCATTTTTCATATTGCTTGAGCGTCTTTATGCTGTCAAAGGGGCCTTGTGTTCCACTGTGGTTAATGATGCATGGGCAAGTTGGAAACAATATACATCAGAGAGTGCAGTTGAGGTGAGGAAAATGGTCCTTGATGATCAACTTTGGACAAATGTGAAATTTGTTGTTGACTTCATTCAACGCATTTGTGAGGTCATCCATTTTGTTGATTCAGATAAGCCATGTTTGGAGGAGGTTTATGATGAAATTGACTGTGTAAAATAATCAAAAATATCACAGACTTAAAGGATCCTTCTTTATATCCTTTGATTGAAAAACAAATACATGGAAAATGGAACAAGCTTGTTGCTTATGCTTTGAATCCAAAGTGGTATAATACGGAGGTCACCAAGAAGAGGGCTCCATATGAAGATAGAGAAGTAACGAGGGAATTTTGGGTTGTAGTAAAAAAGTTTTATGGTCGAGGAGAGGAGGCTTATTGTATTAGGACTCAGTGGAACATGTTTTCATGTGGCCGTGGACAATTTTCTACAGTGGAGGCTCTTTATGACATGCAAGTGAAGGACCCAATAGAGTGGTGGTGGAACCATGGTAGTGAAACCCCTGAATTGCAATCATTTGCAATATGGTTACTCTCACAAGTAGCTAGTTCATCATTTTGTGAGAGGAATTGGAGTACTTATGGTTTCATTCATTCATTCATTAAGGAGGAGCCGACTAGTGTCGAAAAAGGCAGAGAACCTGGTCTACATTCATAGCACACTTCGCCCAGGGTACAAAGAAGGCCCTTCAGCAAAATGGGACCACATTCCACCTGATGGAGCAGTAGAGATATCCTTGGAAGATGATGTGCTTGAGGCAGATGACCCAAATGATTTGCCCCTATTATATTCCCTGCAGATGAGCCAGAGCTTGAGAGTGATGCCTATCTAGACAACATTTTGGCAGAGGACCTAGAGGATATAATTAATGTGACAGTTCATCCTATTGTATCGGATCAGATATGATCCAAGTTCATATATGTGTTTTTTGTTTTTTGCATGCCTATTGTTGACATTTCATTGTATATGACATAATTTGCATACTCGTGCTCGATGAGTACTCACCCAGCTCCTTGAACATTTACTCGATGGTTATTCGCAACCACTTGATGGTTATTCGAGTAGTCATTATGGATTTTCGGTGGCAGAGCAGAGCTTTTTTGCGGAGTACTCGATCCTCGGCGAGTACTGGCATAGTACTCAGTGAGTACTTTCGAGTACTCGACGAGTACTGTGTCAGTACTCGTCAAGGCTCGAGTACTGGGGGGTGGTGAGTATGAGTGGAGAATACTCGTTTCAGGCCCTGCTAGGCAAGTACTCACCCACTCGGTGAGTAATCGCTGAGTATGTATACTATGGTATATGATGATGACCCTTAAGCTTAATATGACGATCATGAGACATTCTTTCGCTTATTGGTAGTATTGGCATTGTAATAGTATAAATTTATTTAAATTTTATAGTAGATATTATATATATAATTTATAAATAATAAATATATGTTGTCGTTTACCTGTACCCTCGTCTCGTATTTAAAAAAAAAAGCATACTCATACCCGTACTCATCCCCCTGTTCCCGTACCCATCTCTTGGCAACTATGTTCAAAAGTGTTTCCTTGTGTATGCCAAAAAAGCTAACTTCTGAGCCTGTGTGCCAAGAGGCATAGACTCACCATCTTTAGGAAAATAAGCAATTTAGGAAAGAATTTTTTGGCTTTGATAAGCTCAGCTATGTCTTGCTTAAAAGAGCTCAACTCCTCTAAGCTGATTGGAGCACTGTCCTTATGAAAATTAGCTTTACATCTTTTCTTTCTCAAGAAAGTAATGGTTGACAATCAAATTGTATGCTAAAGAGTTTGAAATTAACCCTAGTCATCGAAGTGTCCCCAAAGGGTCTACCTTGCCGAGAGGGGCAATGAATAAATAGTTCAATGCAACCTGTAACTGTTGGCCTTTTTTTTTGGCCTAAATACCAAAATTTTGCCCAAGTGTGAGAGGGTGAACATTCAAGCAAGACTTCGGGTTTTACAAGAGGCACAACTTATTTCACTTTATGAGTAATTAGTAGTTGAAACCCCTCAACAGAAGTAATCCAAGTTGGAAAGCCCGAATTACTCTAAACAGTGCAAATCGGGTTTCGAGAAGTGCTTTGCTTATGAAAGTTTTATCAGTAGAAGTAAGAAGGTTTCACAAGTCCGAATTACTCTAAACAATGCATTTCGTCTTTCTCAAGGTGAATGACTTATCTCTTTTTATAAGTAACAAGCAATGAAGAATTCGAAGTTGCAGACATTGAGGAACAAGCAAATAGACTTGGACAAAAAGCCCGAAGGAATTCCTTCGGACAATCGAACAACCCTTAAGAAAAAGGCACCCGAGTTTTTTGAAGGGCACTCAGGTTTTTTGGAAACATCCCTTCTGAAGGGTACATTGCCCTTCGGATTTTTTGATTTGTCCTTTTCTGCCTTTCGGATTTTATGGAAGTGTCCTTTGAATATTTTGACTTGTCTTTTGAACTTTTCCAAAGGAATTCCTTTGGACATTTTGGATTCCGAAGGGTACATTGCCCTTCGGATTTTTTGATTTGTCCTTTTCTGCCTTTCGGATATTATGGAAGTGTCCTTTGAATATTTTGACTTGTCTTTTGAACTTTTCCAAAGGAATTCCTTCGGACAAGTTCCTTTCGGATTTTATGGAAGTGTCCTTTGAATATTTTGACTTGTCTTTTGAACTTTTCCAAAGGAATTCCTTCGGACAAGTTCCTTTCGGATTTTATGGAAGTGTCCTTTGAATATTCAAAAGACAAGTCAAAATATTCAAAGGACACTTCCATAATATCCGAAAGGCAGAAAAGGACAAATCAAAAAATCCGAAGGGCAATGTACCCTTCGGAAGGGATGTTTCCAAAAAACCCGAGTGCCCTTCAAAAAACTCGGGTGCCTTTTTCTTAAGGGTTATTCGCTTCGAAAGGGTCGTTGACCGAAGGAATTCCTTTGGAAAAGTTCAAAAGACAAGTCAAAATATTCAAAGGACACTTCCATAAAATCCGAAAGGCAGAAAAGGACAAATCAAAAAATCCGAAGGGCAATGTACCCTTCGGAAGGGATGTTTCCAAAAAACCCGAGTGCCCTTCAAAAAACTTGGGTGCCTTTTTCTTAAGGGTTATTCGCTTCGGAAGGGTTGTTGACAAAAAACCCGAAGGGTAGGTACCCTTCGGGAAGGCTCATTTCAGGATCGGCAAGGACATTTGCAAAAGGCCCGAAGGGCACCTGCCCTTCGAGAAAAGCCATTATAGAAAGTTCGAAACATTGCTAAACTCCGAAAAGATCAAAGGACCATTCAAAGGGACATTCAGAAAAGCCGAAGAGCAATTGCCCTTCGGAAAGGACCAAGGCAGAGATCTCGAAGGGTAGGTACCCTTCAGGAAAATTCAAAGGAAAAAATTCCGCAGAAAGGAAGTCTGCAAAAAATAGAGAAGAATAAAGTCCGTGGAAAAGAATGCCAAGGGGAAGACAAAAATCCGAAAGAATGGACAATTCCTTTGGACTTTTTGTTCGAAGGAAAGTTCGAGGGCAGAGAGAGATAAAAGCGAAGTCTGAAGAGAATGAACATAATCCATGGGAAAATGACTTAGCAAATAGCCCAATGGACTATCCGAAGAAATAAAACAAAAGGGAGAGGTCCGAGATAATAAAGACCTGAAGAGAATGAACATTAGGTCAAAGGAATAAGTAATAAGGGAAAGTTCATGGAAAGACAAATACAGACAGAGGTCAAGAAGCAAAATTCTAAATTTAGCCAAGAGAAATCACAAACAGTTGTGCTGAGAGAAATCCATGCACAAACAAAAGACGGAGTCAACGTGGAATTCCATGCAAGCAAAAGCTAATTACGGTTAACTGGTCAAGGCTTCAGTTGATTGGTTGTTGAAGTCAAGTTTATCTCCAAGGTCAACTCAGCGTTTCAAACATTCCAACTCGTCTTCCAACGGATCAAGTCGGAGTTCTAAAATTAGCATTGGCGTTAGATTTCATGCATGCTATTGTCATCACATACTTTCGAACGTTCCAATAGCTCATGAAGAATGCCAAATTTGGAAGTGGGCGTAGCATTATTGCATGATAGAGAGGTTTAGCAGCCCAAAATTAACCACTGTCCACTTCAATGCCAAGGATTCTTCATGCAAGACAAATGACAAGAAAAAACAAATTTGGAAGACTCATGCAACGCAATTTGGACTTGGGCTAATGAAGAGTTAACTTCCTCTCCTATTTTCAATGCCATTTCTTGGTTATTGTATTTTTCTATAAGTTGGCTTCCAGCGTTAGATTAAATGATTCCTCTTTTGGCAAGAAATCTTCTGTCAAAGATTGTGCTGTAACCTTTTCAGAATCAATAAGAAGAGGATTGTGTTTTTTCAATTTTCAGCAGTTGGTATAGTGTACTTTTGTTATTGATTTGCCTAAGTGATAGATTTTCTTTCTTCCTTGTCAAATCTGGATTCGTACCTCGTTACTAGCTGGTCATTTATGCAAGTCACGTTTTGTGTTTGAACGTCTTTTTCTTAGTTTATAGTGGATATTAGTGGGTGTTTAGTGCCTTTCATTAGGCCTATTTTTCCATTTTCCTCAAGCTTAGATCATTAAATTAAACCTTTTCATGAAATACTTGTGTATTGATTAATTGGAGTTGAAGTTTTACCTCTTTCTTCCCTGAATCAATGTTCTCAAAAGCTCGATTTGAGTGGATCAAGCAAATTAGGTGTATCACTATTTTATCTAGGATTTCCTTTCAAGTTCTTTCTTTCCTTTTCCCCAGACAATTTGTAGCGTAGAAGTTGAGATCCTCATAGACACATCTTACAGGAACCAGCCTTTTCTAGAGGTTCTTCTCGTCATTGAGGCACCCACCCTTGTGAGAAGATCCCATTGTTTCAACTGGAGTGAGGATTAGCCATTTTAGCATGTCTTTGTTCAGGGTGCAACTCCAGGTTGACAATAGTAACCATGTCAAAAATGATGTGGTAGAAGTACATCTCCAGAAGACATGATCAATTGAATCCTCTTTCCCACATAGATTACATAAAAATGCTGTTATACCAACTTTGTAATCTTACTTTGATTTCCAAACCATGTTGATGCAATAGCCACCCCAAGAATTTGTATTTCAAATAAGTCCTTGATTTTGAAACAGTCTAGAAGCACCTTTGCCATCACACTTCAGGATTGATCCCCACTATTTGTTCAATTGTGGAGCAATAGCAAAAGTGTATTATATTTGATCACATATATCATTTTTCACATAATTATAAACGGCCTTCCTATTGCTTCACTTCCAATCCTTCCAATAAGGGCTCAGTCCTTGAAGCTGTAATTTGCAAAGGCGGCTTTCAGGGGTCATTCCACAGAGCCTTAACATGCATTTATTACAAGAGATGTATTACACGAGGTGCCATCATATAAAGGAAAAGGTTTTTTAAAGGTCACGGCTAAGCCAAATGCTAATTTGGCATATGAGATCCCCCTTGTGGAAGCCCACAATGATTTCATTCCAACTACCTTTCATAACGAGGCACCCCTGGGTTTTCACCTCATGACCAGATTCAAGAGTAAATAAACCTTGCCAATCCATCACACCCGTAGTATGCAGTCTCATAGCTTTGATGTTTTGATGTGTTTTTTAATTTTCCCTTGCAACCACACTACCAATACAACGGTCAGGAGTATGATTATTATTTCACAAGTTCATTAACTATTGGTCAATCACAATCTGCATCTAGAGATACAGATGCCTGAAAGAAATAAATTGTTATATGGAAAACAATAATAACTCTAATTGCTTTTCTCTATTTTAGAAATCAAGTTCAAAACATTGTAACGTGCATTCTTGGACTTAATAAGAATTGTTTAGGAGCATAAAAGCGGTCAGCATGTTGTAGTACAGTTCTTTTTTGTTTTATCCTTTATTTGCAAATGCATTTATTTTAGTTACTTAGGAAAAATTTAGGCGTGTGTCAAAATATATAATTTATTTATTGTAGTGCCTTGATTTTAATTGCTGTTCTTAATATTTTC
This sequence comes from Torreya grandis, assembly GCA_037957365.1. Classification (NCBI taxonomy): domain Eukaryota; kingdom Viridiplantae; phylum Streptophyta; class Pinopsida; order Cupressales; family Taxaceae; genus Torreya; species Torreya grandis. Next base: position 4,045,868 of record JARHVA010000404.1, read on the forward strand.
TTATCCTCCTGTGATCTGATGATATTTGATTATAGGTGTATAGGTCAGAAGATGCTGAGAATATTGGCTACGTGATTCCGACGACTGTTGTTTCACATTTTCTAAACGACTATGATAAAAATGGGATGTACACAGGTCAGAGTCTCTTTGATACTCAAGATCCATGTGTTTGCATCAATTCTATTAACATCATCTGTTTTCAAACAGAAATGTTATTGTTACAATGATGTTTTGTTGAAAAGCATGCATATTCAGATTTTGAAGTAACAGTAATTATTATAATAATAATGATACTATGATTATATTTGTTGTCAAATGATAGGATCAAGATTGCATTGCCTCAAGATATGGCAGGCCATTAAGGTCATCTGCCCAATCAAATTTTCTGTACTGGTAAAAGTAACAAAACTGGAGATAAAGAAGATGTCATTGACCAAACCCCACAAATTATTATTGACAATAGTGACATTGATAACAATGTTTATAACACGGAGAATGTTAGTAATAACATGGAAAAAGTGATTAATGTTAATAATAACAATATGATCGATAGAAATAACACGTTCAGTAGGGCGTTTGGAACTAGTGCTAATACACCGACACCAGAGATAGGAGGCACTAAGGATATAATTGAAGGAGCAAGAACGGAGAGGGAGGACACATTATCATATAAGGGGTTTGGGTGGAATGGACATGACAATGTCGTCAATCTTTCTTTTGCAACTTTGGATGCCCACACCCTTGGCCTACTAAGAAGAGGTCTTCGTTTTGCTATAGCACCTCTTTATATCATGCATGAAATTTTTATGATAAGTATGGAAGGTGCGATTGAGGGTTCTGGTTTTGCTATACTGCCTCGTTATATCCTACATGAAAATTTTATGATAAACATTGAAGGTGTGATTGAGGGTCTGCCTACACATGGCCAAAGAGTAAGACAACACTATTTTGTAGCCCTACGTAAGGCAAAACTCCTTGAGTAATATCACACAGTAGGAAAATAAAGCATGGAGGTGTTGACAATTCTTCCACAGGTCAGATTGTCTCTTGCCATTCGGAAAGTTCACATCTCTAGTCAAGGAAGAAAGAATACATTGGGTAGATGTAGACCAATTGAAATACTCATTTGCAAAGGCCTTGGCTACAACAGGATTTCCTTTGGACAAAGAAGGTTTGATTTTACATAACTTCGGAAAAGTTCGAAGGACCGTTGCAAAACTTTCAAGGGACACTCAAGAAATCCGAAGGGTATGTTATCCTTCGGAAAAAGTTCTCTGCAGGAAATCCGAAGGAATGAGCTTTGCAATAAGTCTGCGTGAAATTAGCCAAGAATAAAGACCAAGGAGGAGCCGGAAAATCCGAGAAAAAACAAAAGTCCGCAGGAAAACATAAAGTCCGAAGGAATAAGGACACCTACATAAATCGCGGGTGCCCTACAATTTTTTCGAAAAGCCACAGAGGAAGGACACAACCCTTGCGGAGGGCACTTGGTCGGTCACAGGACCTTTCCAACTTTCTCGAAGGGCATTCTGGAAGGACACAAGCCCTTGCGGAGGGCACTTGGTCGGTGGCAAGACCTTTCCAAAAACCTGAAGGGCCTTCTGCCGATGGTTAAGACAAAGGAAAAACCCTTGGAAAAAAGTCCGAAGGCAAAAGAGAAAACAAAGGATATCCTTCGGACTTTTTGTCCGAAGGATTAATTTGGAAAAGTGAGAAGAAAAAAGTCCGCGGAAATTCAAAGGACACAAAGCCCGTGGAAAAAAGTCCAAGGATTTAGCCGAGGGAAATAAAGCCGAAGGAAAAGAAAGGCCCAGGAAGGATAAAGTCTCGGACTTTTTGTCCGAAGAAGGAAGTTCGAAGGCAGAGAAGGACAAACTGTCCACGGGAAAGTGGACTAACAAAAGATCCGAAGAAAAATCCAAGACCAAGAGATATCCGAAGGGAATAAACCAAGGGGAAAGTCCGAAGGGCTTGGAAGGAACAAATCTGAGAAGACAATTTCATAAAGTCCGAAAGAAATCTAATGGAATGGACCTCCGAAAAAAAAAAAAATCCGAATAGGGGACTTGGAAAGACACAGGCACTTCAAATAGTTTTCGGAAGAGGGTCCGTAAGGAAAAACTTCAGAGACAAAAGCCCGTGGGAAAGTGAGAAGGCATAAGCCAAGATAATTGCATGAAGAAAGACAAGTCCACGGGAATAAACCCAAGAGCAACGCATGCACAGAAACATAAACATAAAATAGATAGCAAGAACATAAATTCAACCTGAATTTATCTCACTCAGCAAGATAGTTTTCCATGCAAGCACTTTCGTCCGTCTCAAGCTTGTAACGTTCCAATAGCTCAACCGGAGTTCCAAATCCAGACGTGGAGTTGACTGTTCTAAATTTAGAATTGACTAATTGTTAAACGCCACATCTACTATGAGTTTTCCATGCAAAGGAGAATAATCTCTTCATCCAACTCAACCTTTCAAATGTTCCAACTCCGCCTTTCAAACGTTCCAACTCGGCTTCCAACGAATCAAGTCAGAGTTCTAAAATTGACATTGGCGTTGGATTTCATGCATGATATTGTCATCTCATACTTTCAAACGTTCTAGCAGCTCATGAAGAAGCTAAAATTGACATTGGCGTGGATTTCCATGCAAAGAGAGGTGGGCGTTTCAGTAAACCCAGCCATCCACGTCTTCTAATGCCAAGGAGCTTCATGCAAAGACAAGTCCAATTCTAGTGCCAAGGAGCTTCATGCAAAGACAAAGGGAAAACATATTTTATTGAAAGGCAAAGTTAGTCTAGAGTTAATCTAAGTTGATCTTCTTCTTCTATTTTTCAACGCCAATCTTTTGGCTTTTGTAATTCTCTATATTAATAGCTTTTCAGCTTTAGATTGTTTTCATCCCTCTCTTGGCAAGACCAGAGTCTGCCATTGGTGAGTTGTGTAACCTCTTCAATCAATAGAAGGATTGTACTTTTAGATTTCAAGTGCTGGCATAGTGTATATTCATTCAACAATTTGCATGTGGTAGATTTCTCTCCCTTCTCAAATTCTGATTCGTACCTAGTTGCTAGCTTAGCATATTATGTAGGTCATGTTCAGTGTTCTTTATGTCTTTTGTTGAAGCTGTAAGTGGATGTTAGGTGGCTGCAAAGTGTCTTGTATCAGACCTCTCTCCATCGTTTTCCCTCATGTTTTGGTCATTGGATCGAACCTTCTCATGAAATATTTATGCATAGTGATCAATTGAAATCAAAGGTCTTCCTTTTCCCTTGTTTGATTCAGTGTTCAGGGTTCCAAGTAGAGTGGATCAACGTTTTGGTGTATCACCGTTATTAGGTAGGATTTTCCTTTCAAGTTTCCTTCTCCCTTTTCCATGGTTGTCTACAGCGCAGAGTAGAGATCCTCATTGATACATCTTATAGGAACCAACCTTCTTTGGAGGTTCTTCTCACCATTGAAACACCCACCCTCGTGAGAAGATCCCATTGTTTCAATCGGATAGAGGATTGGCCATTTCATGTATGTTTTCGATTTAGGACGCAGCTCCAGGTTGACAACAGTTTTTGGCACGCCTGGTGGGACCACGAAAAGAGTTCTTTACATAGAGTTTTCGTAGCAGCGGAGGATATTCATTTACATCCGGTTGCAAAGTTCATAGCATCATCCAGGGAATCCGTTCATGCCAAAGGTTACCACAAGATCAGCAAGTAAAGGTATTCCTTTTGAATTTGTAACTTATAAAAGAGCAAGGTCTAGGAGGGCAAATCCATATCCTCAAAGAGAATATTTACCTCCCATTCATCCTATCGTTCTAGACACTGCAATCCCCACCATCCAGATGGCCGTTAGAAATCAAGTGTTTGCTCTATTCAATAGGGGAAGTCCACTAAATTTAACACAGTTATATGACATTTCTGTATCTGCCCTCAAAAGTATTCCATCATTCTCAGGAGAAAATCAAACAACTCCTATTGAGCATATCCAGGATGTGGCTAATCTTTGTTCAGTTCATAATGTTGCTATCAGATTGCTAGCCGCTTCTTTCAAAGGAAAAGCATTATAGTGGTATAGAACCCTCCCACTTAGTTTCGTTTCCATCTGGGATGAATTGGGTGCAGCTTTGGTCAAGCAGTTTGAGGACAAATCTGATCACTTATCTTTAGTTGAGCAATTAACTGCCATACAGAGAGCTCCTCATGAGTTCATGTCCGATTTTAATCTCAGATTCCGGAAGACATGGCACAGAATACAGACTTTGATTAGGCCATCACCTGAATATGCATTTCTATATTTTTTGAAAGCTCTCAATTCTGACATTAGTGTGATGATACAGTCAATGGGTGGTACTACTTTGCCAGATGTTTATGAAATTGCAATAAGGGTAGAAAATAGTTTGATTCAAGCAGGTAAGCTTTCTCCAAGACCTCCAATGCCCATATTTTTAGAAATAAGTTATGTACCAGCCCCTCAAGTTCCTCAAATTCCATTCTTGGCTCCAATTCCAGCACCTCAAGTTCTTATTGCAACACCTACTAGTCATTCTAGTGAGATAGGAGAGTTGAAAAGTTTGCTACAATCTTTTGAAAATGAAATAGTACAGCTCAAAAGGCAACAATTTCAGTCAAATAGACCCTATCAATAATAAAATCAGAGCAACTATCAGCGCTTCAAAGATCAAAGGTCTCCTTATTAGGATTTCAGAGAAAATAGACCACCTTATCAAGCACAAGGAGCCATAACTCCAGCTAAGCCATATGCTACTCTTGATCCGAATGCTCCTTCTACTTCAAAAGCCATTGTTCCAACCCCACCTCAACAATTTGGTGCAGGATTTTGGTTGGTAGCCCTCAAATCTCAATGATGTTCAAAACCAGAACTTGGTATCACCAAACAACACCATGCCACAAATGACACAAGAAGAGTTATCTTTTCAAGGGGGTCAATATCAAAATACAAGTTTAGCATCACAAGGAGCGACTCAAGGGCAGCGTGATGCTATCAATGTAAATTGGCAGGTAGATGATCATGTCGTTTTTACTCAAGATGTTGAAACTAACGTTTCAAATGGTCAAGTTGCAGCGATAACCTATCAGAGAACTAAAAGAAGAGCTATTGAGGAAGCCCAAGTGGTAGCAAATACTTCAAGTGCTCCTAGTATTATTGCTCAAGGTATAAAAGAGCAGCTTGCTGTCCCCACAACCCAAAAAAATCAGAATGTAGAGGTTAGTAAAGTGCAACAAATACCTTTAATTCGTGAGCAACAAGTACGACAAAAAACACAATCAAAGGTTAGTCCATCTCAGTTCAGTATTGTAGACCAAATGAAGAAGTCTAACATCAGCATTAGCATGTGGGATTCTCTTTCAATTCTAGGGCAAAAGGATAAACTCATTCAAGAACTTTCAGCTCTTGAATTGTCACCAAAATCGGTTGAAAAAGAAGGTGATGTCTTGACAAATTCGGATCAACTAACTAAGCAACAAGTGCAACAAGGAGATAAAATATTAAAGGTGGACAAAACTGAGGTAAAAACAAAGAAAACTCTCCCATTTTATCTTTCTTTGATAGTGGGTGATACTTTGGTTCATAATTGTATGGTGGATAGTGGAGCTAGCAGTACAGTGATGCCAAAACAGATTGCAAACAAGCTCGGCCTTGTATATGAGCCAAATACTAAAGGGGTACTGCAGTTGGATGGTTCACCAGCAAAAACGATATGCATTATCAAAGATTTGAAATTGACATTACATGCCTGTCCTAACGTGACTATTCAACAGGGCATTGTAGTGGTGGCCTTGCCTCCTTATTTCACTATGTGCCTGTCAAGAGATTTCACCTCAAAGATTGGGGGATATTTATCAACGGATTGGACCTACTTGTTGTTCAGGATCAGATATGGCACAAAAGAAACAATTCATTCAGAACCTATTGCGCGTTTTCACATGGAGCCTTATACGCCAAGTGTGGTCAATACAAATTGTATCATCTCAGATGAAATACTACAAACTAGTGATGTAGAAAAGGACTCGCCTTTGGATGGAGTTCAAGATTTGTTTCTTGATGAGTAGGCTTCCACCTTGCATGAGCATGATCCCTACAAGCTAATTGAAGAAGGTCTTGGTGGGTATTGTCTTCATGAGAACGATGCACCAATTCTAGCCATGGTCAAAGAAGACAAATCTAATGAAGGCTTGTGGCAATTATACTTTGATGGATCAAGAAATAAGCATGAAATCGGAGCTGGAATGACGTAAATTTCTCCTACAGAACAAATGTAATTCTTCTCTATTAAATTTCAGTTTAGCTGTTCAAACAACGTTGCTGAATATGAAGCACTAGTCCACGGTTTGCAGTGGGCTAGCAAGATGAAAGCAAATTGTTTGCAAGTGTTTGGAGATAGTGAACTTGTAGTCCACCAAGTAAGAGGCTTAAATAAATGCAAGAATATGTTGCTTAAATCTTACAAACACAGAGTATGGGATCTACTTGAAGATTTTCAAGGTTTTAATATTCAGGAAATATCAAGAGATAGGAATAAACATGTTGATAGGTTCGCTGCTGTTGGGGCACAATTTGATATCCCGACTGATGTAAAAAGTGACATTTTTCAGTCACATAAAGATAGTTGTAAGGCCTTTCGTTCTGGATAACCAAGAAAATTGGTAGGTGTTTGAAAATGACAATCAAATTGTGAGATTTTTGCAGGAAGAGGTTGAGTTTTATTTAAGAAATCAGTTGAAACGCTTACATCAGTATGGTGATCAGATTGTACAACTGAAAACTAATAAGCTACCCAAGGGATTGGTCACTCTTGAAAATATTTTCAGTGAAGATGATGAGCTAAAGAAAGAGAAACCATCCTTGTCAATAATGGGAAAACCACTATGCCAATGTAGATATTGCAGCTGGTAAGATTTTGAAATTGGGCAAGGTATGCACTCCCCCAAAAAAGAAAGCTTTCATTGAATTATGCACAAATTTTGTTGATATATTCGCATGACAGTATAGTGATCTCAAAGGTTTTGATCCAAGTTTGGCTCAACACACTATTGAGTTAGAAGACGAAACTAAACCAGTAAGACAAAGACAAAGGCCAATCGATCCAAAGCTTGAGTCTTTGATGAAAGTTGAGCTTCACAAGTTCATAGAATCGGCTATCATATTTTCAATCAGGCACTCAACTTGGGTGTCGAACCTCGTTCCAGTACGGAAAAAGAATGGTGAGATTCGTTTGTGTATTGATTTCCGTGATTTAAACAGGGCTTCGCTTAAAGACCACTATCCATTGCTATCAATGGAACAGATTTTACAGCTTGTTGCAGGTTTAGAGAGGTTTTCCTTGTTGGATGGATATAGTGGCTACAATCAGATTTTGGTCAAAGAAGAGGACCAATTCAAGACAGCGTTCACAACTAAGTGGGGGACATTTGCATATAGAAAGATGCCATTCGGTTTGTCCAATGTTGGAGCAACCTTTCAGAGAGCCATGGATATGGCCTTCCAAGGCCTTCTTAATAGGTTTGTGCTTGTCTATTTGGATGATATAACAATATTTTCAAAAGATGCAGAAGATCACATGGTTCACCTCCAGCATGTTTTTGAAAGGTGTAGGCAATTTGGGATATCTTTAAATCCCAAAAAGTGTGTATTTTCAGTTCATGAAGGTAAGCTTCTTGGACATGTTTCAAAGCATGGTTTAAACATAGATTCTAAAAGGATTCAATCCATTCTTGCACTCTCCTTGCCTAAAAGCAAAAAGGCTTTGCAAAGTTTCTTTGGAAAGATCAATTTTATAAGGAGATACATTTCAGATTTCGCTATTGTAGCTAAACCACTTACAGCCATGTTAAAGAAAAATAAGAACTTCAGTTGGCCCAAGGAGGGAATAACAGGTTTTGAAGATGTTAAGAAATCCATAGCAAGTGCTCCTACGCTTTTAAAGCTAGATTTTACGAAAGATTTCATTCTGTATACGTATGCTAACGTGGACACCATTTCAGTCATTCTTATGCAGCATAATCATGAAGATTTGGAGCAGTCAATAGCTTTCTACAACCAAGGTTGCAGGAGTATGAGACAAGGTACTCTTTTGTTGAAAAACATGTCATTTCAGTTATAAGATCTCTGAAGAAATTTAGGCACTTGTTGTCTAATAATAAAAGACATTTAATGGTTGCTCATCCAAGCGTCAAAGAATTTCTTCTGAATAAAGACATAAATGAGAAGAGGGTTGGTTGGATAATCAAAGTAATGGAATATGACCTAGAAATTAAAGTTACAAAGCTGGTTAGAGGCAAAGGACTTTGTGAGCATCTAGCTCAAGACTTGCAAGAAACTAATGAAGTTGTTTTAGTGTCAAATGATGAAGAAATTGCCGCTGTTCACACCTCATCTTCCAACTGGTTTCGTGATTTGGTAAGCTATTTGCAAGACGGTTGTTACCCTTCTCACCTAAGTGCTTCTAAAAGAAGGTATTTCAGATTGCAATCAACCCATTTTTACTCGTTGACGACGTTTTGTTCAAAAAGGATATCAATGACATGTTACTAAGGTGTATAGAACCAACCCAAACTCAAATATTACTTGAAGAATTCCATGATGGACTTGGTGGAGGACACTTTTCCGCAAGAACTACAACACTTAAAATCATGAGAGGTGGTTACTATTGGCCTACTATATTTGGCGATTGCCATACATGGGTTAGGAAGTGCAAACAATGTGCTATGTTTGTAGGAAAAGTTAAACTTGCAGCCCTGCCCCTTCAGCGAATTGCAGTGGATCAGCGTTTTGTCCAGTGGGGATTGGACTTTATTGGTCTCATTAACCCTCCTTCGAGTTCAGGGCATAAGTGGATTCTAACAGCTACGGACTACTTCACACGTTGGACGGAAGCAATTGCATTGAAAGAACCAAACGAAACTAGCGTTCTTGATTTCTATGAAGGTTTGATCACTAGGTTTGGAGTTCCTTCGACCATTATTTTTGACAATGCAATGGCTTTTGTGGGATCTAGGATCAACCAATGGGCTGTCCAACGTGGGGTTTATCTCAATACTTCATCGAACTATTATCCACAAGGAAATGGCCTTGCTGAATCTACAAACAAGAACCTCTTAAGGATCATACAAAGGACTATTGAAGACAATCAAAGGTCATGGCATTTCAAGTTGAAATCAGCTCTATGAGCTGATAGGATCACCTACAAGAGGTCAATAGTCAACTCTCCCTACAAGTTCGTCTATGGTAAGTAAGCAAGGTTACCTTTTTCTCTCGAGTTTTCAGCTTTAGAACTATGCATCAACTTGAGTTGTTGGAGAATGAGCTTATGGCTATCAGGTATGCAGAGCTTATGGAGTTGGAAGAGACAAGAAATCAAGCCATGCTAGCCATGGAAAGTCATCAGGCACAGGTAAAAAGAACATTTGACAAAGGAGCTTCTTCACGAAACTTCAATGAAGGAGATTTGGTCCTCAAGTGGGATGAGGATCGAGCCAAACCAGGAAGACACACAAAGTTTGATTCCCTTTGGAGTGGCCCATACATGCCTCCAGTTGCAAATCCCATAACGCCTTCCAACTTGCCAAGATGGACGGCGAAGAGATTCCAATCCCAGTCAATGGGATACATCTGAATCATTGCTATTAAAGAGCATAACTCTATGTACATAGTTGTTTTTGCTTTCCTCCAAGTGCTGTTCAAGCACAGTTGTTTGCTTCAGTTTTGTCCAATAAGTGCTTGATTGCACATTTGCTTCTTAGATAGTTTTCTTGCTTTCGTGTGTTTCCCTTCTTATTTTGAAGGAGGTTACTTCAGCCATGATCAAAGGAGATTTTTAGTCAGAAATCAGGTTTATCATTGTTTTGGGAGTTCGAATAACATCTATATGGTCTAAGTTCTCAAGCATAGCAGGCATGCTGGGCCAGCTGAGTCGCCAGAAATGTTGACAATTCTTCCACAAGTCAGATTGTCTCTTGCCATTCGGAAAGTTCACGTCTCTAGCCAAGGAATAAAGAATACATTGGGTAGATGTAGACCAATAGAAATACTCATTTGCAAAGGCCTTGGCGACAATAGGATTTCCTTCAGACAAAGAAGGCTTGATTTTACATAGCTTCGGAAAAGTTCAAAGGACCATTGCAAAATTTTGAAGGGACACAAGAAATCTAAAGGGTATGTTATCCTTCGAAAAAAGTTCTCTGCAGGAAATCCGAAGGAATGAGCTTTGTAATAAGTTCGCGGGAAATTAGCCAAGAATAAAGATCAAGGAGGAGCCGAAAAATCCGAGAAAAAACAAAAGTTCGCAGGAAAACATAAAGTCCGAAGGAATAAGGACACCTACAAAAAGCTCGGGTGCCCTACAAAAATCCTGGGTGCCCTACAATTTTTTTGAAAAGCCACAGAGGAAGGACACAATCCCTTGTGGAAGGCACTTGGTCGGTCACATGGCCTTTCCAACTTTCCCGAAGGGCATTCTGGAAGGACACAAGCCCTTGCGGAGGGCAATTGGTTGGTGGCAAGACCTTTTCGAAAAACCGAAGGGCTTTCTGTCGGTGGTTAAGACAAAGGACTAATTCCTTCGGACTTTTTGTCCGAAGGAATTCCTTAGGACAAAAAGTCCGAAGAAATTCGTAGAATTTACAAAGGAAAAACCCGTGGAAAAGAGTCTGAAGGCAAAAGAGAAAACAAAGGAAGGATATCCTTCGGACAAAGGTCTGAAGGAATTCCTTCAGACTTTTTGTCCGAAGGATTAATTTGGAAAAGTGAGAAGCAAAAAGTCCACGGAAATTCAAAGGACACAAAGGCCGCGGGAAAAAGTCCGAAGATTTAGCCGAGGGAAATAAAGCCGAAGGGAAAGAAAGGCCCAGGAAGGATAAAGTCTCGGACTTTTTGTCCGAAGAGCAAAGTCCGAAGGTAGAGAAGGACAAACTGTCCACGGGAAAGTGGACTAACAAAAGATCCGAAGAAAAATCCAAGACCAAGGAGATATCCGAAGGGAATAGACCAAGGGGAAAGTCCGAAGGGCTTGGAAGGAACAAATTTGAGAAGACAATTTGATAAAGTCTGAAAGAAATCTAATGGAATGGACCTCCGCAAAAAAAATAAATGAATAGGGGACTTGGAAAGACACAGGCACTTCAAATAGTTTTCGGAAGAAGGGTCCGTAAGGAAAAACTTTAGAGACACAAAAGCCCGTGGGAAAGTGAGAAGGCATAAGCCAAGATAATTGCATGAAGAAAGACAAGTCCACGGGAATAAACCCAAGAGCAACGCATGCACAGAAACAGAAACAGAAAATAGATAGCCAGAAAATAAATTCAACCTGAATTTATCTCACTCAGCAAGATAGTTTTCCATGCAAGCACTTTTGTCCGTTTCAAGCTTGTAACGTTCCAATAGCTCAACCGGAGTTCCAAATTCAGACGTGGAGTTGACTGTTCTAAATTTAGAATTAACTAATTGTTAAACGCCACATCTATTAGGAGTTTTCCATGCAAAGGAGAATAATCTCTTCGTCCAACTCAGCGTTTCAAACGTTCCAACTCAGCCTTTCAAACGTTCCAACTCGGCTTCCAACGGATCAAGTCAGAGTTCTAAAATTGACATTGGCATTGGATTTCATGCATGATATTGTCATCTCATACTTTCAAACGTTCTAGCAGCTCGTGAAGAAGTTAAAATTGACATTGGCGTGGATTTCCATGCAAAGAGAGGTGGGCATTTCAATAAACCCAGCCATCCACTTCCTCTAACGCCAAGGAGCTTCATGCAAAGACAAGTCCACTTCCTCTAGTGCAAGGAGCTTCATGTAAAGACAAAGGGAAAACATATTTTATTGAAAGGCAAAGTCAGTCTTGAGTTAATCTAAGTTGATCTTCCTCTTCTATTTTTCAACGCCAATCTTTTGGCTTTTGTAATTCTCTATATTAATAGCTTTTCAGCCTTAGATTATTTTCATCCCTCTCTTGGTAAGACCAGACTCTGTCATTGGTGAGTTGTGTAACCTTTTCAATCAATAGAAGGATTGTACTTTCAGATTTCAAGTGCTGGGATAGTGTATATTCATTCAGCAATTTGCATATGTGGTAGATTTCTCTACCTTCCCAAATTCTGATTCGTCCTAGTTGCTAGCTTATCATATTATGCAGGTCATGTTCAGTGTTCTTTATGTCTTTTGCTGAAGCTGTAAGTGGATGTTAGGTGGTTGCAAAGTGTCTTGTATTAGACCTCTCTCCTTCGTTTTCCCTCATGTTTTGGTCATTGGATCGAACCTTTTCATGAAATATTTATGCATAGTGATCAATTGAAGTCAAAGGTCTTCATTTTCCCTTGTTTGATTCAATGTTCAGTGTTCCAAGTAGAGTGGATCAACGTTTTGGTGTATCACTCTTATTAGGTAGGATTTCCCTTTCAAGTTTTCTTCTCCCTTTTCCATGGTAGTCCGCAGTGCAGAGTAGAGATCCTCGTTGATACATCTTATAGGAACCAGTCTTTTCTGGAGGTTCTTCTGACCATTGAGGCATCCACTCTCGTGAGAAGATCCCATTGTTTCAACCGGATAGAGGATTGGCCATTTCATGCACGTTTTCGATTCAGGGCGCAGATCTAGGTTGACAACAGGGGGTTAAATGAAAATAAAGATATTATTCTCATTAAAGCAGACAAAGGCAATGCAATGGTGATATTGGATAGAAAGGTTTACGTCAAAAATATGAGGGACCACTTGAACAACAATGGAAGCTACAAACATGTACTTAAGGATCCTCTAAAGAAGGTCAGTAGAGAAGTAAAAAAAATAAATCATGATGTCATCTTTGAGCAAGGAGTTAAAGGGAAAATCGATTCCTAAAGACCCAATCATGCCTTGAATTTATGGTGTTCATGAGATACACAAACCCGATGTACCTATAAGACCCATCTTGGACACGATTGATTCTACAACCTATAAGCTAGCTAGTTAATTAGCAAAGAAACTACAACCACTAGTACGAAATAAATCATTCTTTATCAAATATTCTATGGATTTTGTTAATACACTCAGAGTTGAGGCATGAAGAGGACATTATGGTCAGTTTTGACATGGTTTCACTCTTCACAAGGATTCCATATATGGAGTTGTGGAAGTTGTTAGAGGAGTAATAGATAGAGAGACAACAACATTGGTGGAATTCTGCCTTAGATCAACTTATTTTAGTTTTAAAGGAGAAATTAATGAGCAAAAAGAAGGCACGGGGATGGGATCTCCCCTCTCCCCATTTATTGCAAATCTATTCATGGAACAATTTGAGAAGAAGGCGATTGAATCTTTTGACCTTAAACCAAAATGATGGTATTGATTTGTTGATGACACCAATGTGACCTCACCTCATGGAAGAGTCATGCTAGAAAACTTCTTGGCACATCTTAACAGATAATTAGAACATGTTAACTATGGAACTTGAAGAAACCAACTATCTTCCTTTTCTTGATTTCCTAATTACCCATAAAGCGAATGGACTGCTCTTTCAACAAGTATAAAGAAAGAAGACACACAGACGTTTATAAAAGCGCAGATTCCCACCACCATCCTTCACAAAAAATTGGGGTAATAAATAGCTTATTCACTATAACCCTAAGAATATTTGATCTAGAGCACCTAAAAATGGAAGAAAAACACCTTTAGAAAGCACTAAAGAAAAACGGTAATCGAGATTGTGAAATTAAAAGATCATACCGGAAGGCCAAAAAGGGTAAAAGAACCCCCATATCTAACTTAAACACTATAGACCATCATATTCATATTCTCATGGGTTTCCGTGTCTTAGTAATTACATATTTTAGTGGCCGATGTTGTTATGTGGTTAATGATTGTATTGTCGACATTAGGTAGTTAAAACGACTCTTTTTCATATATCCGGTTGTTGATGGTTGTGCTTAACTGGCAACCTTTGGGTCTTCTTGTCATTTAAATATCAGATTTATATGTTGGGGTGAGGGTGGTGAGTACCAGGTCCTCCCTGTACTGAACATGTATTGAGCATCACCATTGAATAAAGTAGTGATAACTCTCATATTCTTTATGTTGTAGTGTAGTATGCATCTACTAATAGTGTAGTTCTACAAACAAACACCAAGGTTAAGAAAGTGTACTTGCCTTATGTTTAGTGTACCACAAACAAAATCACAAGGATCCTTAGAAGTAAAGGCATCAATACATACATTAAACCTATCAGGAGCATCAGGGATTACTTGAGGACCATTAAGTACTATCAAGAACCCAAAGCTTATGTAATGTCCCCAAATGGGATGATTTCATACAAAAGGGTTTTTCCCCTAAATTTGACAATTTTAAAAATGAAATCAACAAAACGTAGTTTGCAAAATAAGCTCAAAAAACCTTTGTCAAGCCGTAGAAACAATAGTAGGGTTTTGTAGATGAATTCCAACCAATTACTTGTTCCAAAATTAACTGAATACTTGCAGAAATAATCAGAAAATTAAATGCACAAACAAGTACCTTTTTTGCCAAATTTTTGAAGTTCAAATGGCACTTTATGATGACTGAAAATTCTGATTAAATTTCAAAAATATAGCCATTGTTCTGAATATTTTTCCACTTCAAACCCTTGCAAAAAATCGCCACAAGTGTCCAAAAAAATCAAGAAAAATACAACGAACCTTTTTGGGCATAAAAATGACCAAAAAGTGTCCTCCAAGCCAATCACCCGACTCACAAAGTGCAGGAAAATTAGCAGAAAAATAGGAAAGCTAGATCTTGCCTTCCGCAAGTGAAAAAGTCTTCAAACCCTGTCAAAAAGATTAAATAATAATTGTAAAAATTATTATTTAATTTTCTATGGATTTAGGGCTTCAAACCCTTCACAAAACTCCTCTAATACCTCACGCCAACACGCAACAAATTAATTAAAAAAATCAGAATATTTAATTTGCATAAAATAGACCAAAAGAGGCGTCCAAACCCTCGATCCAAGCTTTCAAAGTGGTTCGCTCCACTTGCAAAAATAGGATAAATTTTAAATAAGGTAATCATGCAAGAAATGAGTATTAAATCCCTCATAAAACTTCACAAAAACTCTTCAAAGTAAATCGCCCCACTTCTAGGACAAGAACAAGATCTCCTTAATAAAGATGGTGTCAAAAGACACTTTTTGTAGATTGATCAACACCAAAACAACGAACTTCTATTGGGCATGCATCCCAATAGTTTCTTCAAGCATGAAAAACAATTATCAAAATTCAACATATCTTCAATTGTGATTGTCACCTTGTATTTGTACCTTCCAAAGGGGGCGAACCACCTTGGGGAGGTAAAATACCTCATAAGCCTCACTTGCCTTTTTTAAAATATATTTTCCTTTCTTTGCTTTAGCTCTCAAGCCGACATTCCTTTTAATTTCACTTTAGGCCTTTTTGAATAACTTGCCTTAATAAATTAGTAATTAAAATTACTTTTGGGCAAATTAAATAATTAGGTCCTCAAATAATAAATTAAATTTCTCTAATAATTAAAGTGATAAAAATTACTTTTCAAACAATTTATTAATTATAAAGCCCCTTAGAATAATCATTAAAATTATCTTAATTTCCCAAATAGTTAAAACCATTTTTTCAGTAATTTGAATAGTTATCCAAAATAGTTCTATTTTAATAATTAATTAATTATTATTTGGGCAATATTATTAATTATTAAAATTATATGAAAAGGGAATATCACAGTCTTTCCTTCCAAAATTTGCTTGCCTTCAAGCAAATGCAAGCTCATATGCCCAATTACCATGTTCAAATGGTAAACCTGTTGTAGTGCTCAAAAAGCCTTGCTCTTGTACTTGTTAAGTGGAATAACTTTTGCCAAAAAACAGTGTGACATACCCCAAATGGATACTCAATGCCATTCCACCTTGCCAACACCTCCCATAATGCAAACAAAATTTGTCCTTGTTTCCCAAGAAGTGGTAGCCCTCAACGGAGCCATGAACCTGTTGTATCTATACTTTGAGAGCTGCCCCCAAGTGTTAGATGTGTCCTTATAGCCTTCCAAAGGCTCCACATGTTCCCAGCCAAACACCTTTTTCAATACCAAGTGGTGGATGAGGAATTTCCTTTCCTTTATACCTCTCAAATGGATGAGATATGTCCCAATGTGGTTATGCAAATCACAAGTGAACCAAACCACCTTGCTACCCTATATGCATAATTTCCTCGTGTGCTGGTCCATGTCCCACAAAATATGCAAAGAGAAATCAGAATTGTAACGTCTATGAGAAAAGACCTCCAAGACCCATTCACCACTATGTATGGACATTCAAGTGTGAAATTCACACCCAACAAAAGGCTGCCCCATGTTACTTACCTCCAACATGCATATTATTCTCTTCATACTTCCCAAAAACTATCCAACATTTTCACAATAAGGCTGTACCTTCCCGGTGAGGAGGTTCCTTATGTCACCTTCACATGATGCCAACAATATTACGTTTCCAGAATTTTGTGCAAACTGTTTTGTATGAAATAAATCAATTTTCCCTTCATGTTGACATGGCTGTATATGCAAATAAACTTCTGATTTTTCATATGGGCAAATGTAAAATTGATTGTACATATATCTCTCATGTCCCAAGAGGTGGAATGCATCATAAAACTCAGAGGTTTCCCCTCTAAATTAAGGCTGAATTTGCTTTTGCAAACCTGATTTTTTTGAGTAATAAATTTCAGAACTTGTACATACTGTTATTCTTCCTACCAAGTGCTGGAAAGTGCCACAAGATCAGATTTCTTCCTTTCATCATGGTTGCCATGTGTGACCAAATAGATGTCAGAGGGATGCTTAAACTGAATCCAAATGTACTGCTGTTCCATGTCCTTACACTTCGCCTTTTTTCTATGCAAACTATGACGAGATTTTCAAAAGTTATGGACAGCTGAAAGTACATAGCAAAATCAGACCTCTTCCCTGTGTGAAAGGGCTGTAATAGTGACGTAGAAACTGAGTTTTCAGATTGTACCAAATAAGAATTACACTTAGCAACATTTTCCCTTGTCACAAGTGTTAGAATGCTCCCAAAATCAGATTTTTTATGCATGATAGGTGGCTGCCATAGGCTGTTCAATTCAGAGTTTTTGGGAGTAAAGTTTCCATACCTTTTAACAACTTTTGACCTCTTAGTTGGTTGCCATGTACCAATTTTGCTTCTCTCTATGGGGTTCCAAAGCCCAAAATGTTGCCAATAAATTTTTGATTTTTTTTGAAAACGTAGAAAACAAATTTTCCTTCACCAATTTTTTTTGTTCAACGCTGTTCATGATTTGAGCCTTTGCCCACTCTAGGGCAGGGTTCAAGTCTTCATCTATGTTTTCATCTTCAACTCCTCCAATTGGTAGCCCATGTATGGGAACCAACCTACTCCTTGCATTGCCCATTGCAAGAGATCTCCCAAATAAATCTACATATGAAACAAACAAATTAGGGAAATCATTGGTGTTTAATAACACCTCTTTGATCCATTTGTCAAGTTTTAGGATCCATTTGTCAAGTTTTAGGATCCTTTCTTAATGTCTTGATCCTTCCTTTTTATCCATTACACATAATGGATTGCCTTTTACATTCCACAATAAGTTGGAGTCTTGATCTTTTCCCATATTTATTTTGATTGTATGCAAGTCCATCATAGTGTTCTTTTCCTTCCAATATTCCTTCATCTCATTGTGCATTGATCTATCAAGAAGCTCCTTTGTGCCATCCAATCTTGTCAAGGCATGCACTCCCTTATTTGTGATTATGAATTGTTTCTTCCAAATTCTTTCATCAAATTTAGAGTCATGCAACAAATCTGAACAATTATTAGGTACCAAACAAAAATCATCATTCAACTCATACCTTTCTATGAATATCTTGGTTTCTTTGGCTTCTTCAAAATCATCTTTTTGAATACCAAAGTTTGGGGTACTAGGCTGCCCCAAAGCACCTAGCATCTCCTCATTTTCATCCATCATTTGCAGCCCTCTTTGCTACTCAAAAAACTCAGATTTTTGGTTCTCACAATTTTCCACTCTAGGCTGCCCGAAAATGTTATCTTTTTGTAGATCCTCTTCCTCATTCAAATTTGATTTTTTTTGTTTCTTTGGCTTCTTCATAAGAACCCTCATGAAAGGTTGTCCCTTCATTCTTTCCTTCCAAATCTCCATGTAGTTCAATATTCTCTTCCTCTACATGTTCCACTATCAAATAAGGCCTCAATTTTTCCTCACAATCAATTGCAATATTTTCAAACATCATATGTGCAATTGATTTTTTTTTCTTTTCTAGCCCCAAACCTGTCAACAAGATATATAATAATGGCTTGGAAAGATCATTACTCTCACTAAGTGTCAAAGTCAAGATTCTTTGCATAGAAGTTACAACATTTTTGGTAGGATTATTACAAGCAATTGCAAAGAAATGTTGAAACATCTTAACAATAAGTTCATCACACTCCATATCCAACATCAAAATACATGCCCTAGTTGAAGCCATATTTCTAGGATGTTGACCCTTCTACCCAAGGAGTGTCCTTTGTCCTCTTTGAGACTTTGGAAGCTCTCCACAATCAACGAAAATATTTCTCATGATTTTATCACTATAGGGAACTTTGAGAACTGTTAGTCTTAAAACCTCATTAATACAACTAGTAACCAAAAGCCTACCTCCTCCTCTGTATCTCTCAATATTTCATGTTGAACCAAGTAAGTCCTTGAGGGTTGTACCACCCATTTCATAGACTCATATTGTGATTGATTTGCCTTGGATAACTTCTTTTATATTTCTTCCAAGGTGCTGATTACATCCTCCACTGGTTGGCATAGGTCCCCTAGCCTTCCACCTGCATTGTAGAGCATTTTTTTCTCCATTTCTTCCATAGCTTCTTACTCTTCTCTGATAACACAAAATATTTTTACCTGCTTGTATCCAAATTAATACCAAACCTCACAAGTAGACAAGATCGGTGCTCTAATACCACTGTAATGTCCTCAAATGGGATGATTTCATACAAAAGGTGTTTCCCCCTAAATTCCACAATTTTGAAAATAAAATCAGCAAACCTTAGTTTGTAGAATACGCTAAAAAAATCTTTGTCAAGCCCTAGAAACCCTAGACACCACAATAGCAGGGTTTTGTAGATAAATTCCAGCTAATAAATTGTCCCAAAATTAACTGAATACTTGTAGGAATAATCAGAAAATTAAATGCACAAACAAGTACCTTGTTTGCCAAAATTTTGAAGCTCAAATGCCACTTTATGATGGTTGAAAATTTTGATTTAATTCCAAAAATACAGCGACTGTTCTGAATATTTTTTCACTTCAAACCTTAGTAAAAAATCGTAACAAGTGCTAAAAAACACCAGAAAAATACAACGAACTTTTTTGGGCATAAAAATGGTCAAAAAGTGCCCTCCAATCTAATCGCCCAACTCGCCAAGTGCAGGAAAATTAGTAGAAAAATATGAAAGCTAGATCTTGCCTTCCGCAAGTGAAAAAGTCTTCAAAACATGTCAAAAGAATTAAATAATAATTCTAAAAATTATTATTTAATTTTCTATGGATTTAGAGCTTCAAACCCTTCACAAAACTCCTCCAATACTTCATGCCAACAAGCAAAAAATTAGCAAATAAAATCAAAATATTTAATTTGCATAAAATAGACCAAAAGAGATCTCCAAACCCTCGATCCAAGCTTCCAAAGTGGTTCGCTTCACTTGCAAAAATAGGATAAATATTAAGCAAGGTAATCATGCAAGAAATGAGCCTCAAATCCCTCATGAAACTTCATAAAAACTCTTTAACGTAAATCACCCTACTTCTAGGGCAAGAACAAGATCTCCCGAGCAAAGGTGGTGTCAAAAGACACTTTTTGTAGATTGATCAACACTAAAACTACGAACTTCTATTGGACATGCAGCGCAATTGTTTTTTCAAGCATGAAGAACAATTTTCAAAATTCAACATATCTTCAATTGTGATCATCATCTGGTATTTGTATCTTTCAAAGGGGGGCGAATCACCTTGGGAGGTAAAATACCTTTTTAGTTGACTTGCCTTTTTTAGAATATCTTTTCCTTTATTTGCTTTAGCTCCCAAGCCGACATTCATTTTAATTTCATTTTAGGCCTTTTTGATTAATTTGCCTTGATAAATTAGTAATTAAAATCACTTTTGGGAAATTAAATAATTAAGTTCTCACTTAAATAATTAATTAAATTACTCTAATAATTAAAGTGATAAAAATCACTTTTCAAGCAATTTATTAATTATAAAGCTTCTTAGAATAATCATTAAAATTTTCTTAATTTTCCAAATAGTTAAAATCACTTTTCCGATAATTTGATTAACTATCCAAGATAGTTCTATTTTAATAATTAATTAATCATTATTTAGGCAATTTTATTAATTATTAAAATTATATGAAAAGGGGATATCACAATCCTCCCTTCCAAAATTTGCTTGCCCTCAAGCAAATGCAATATCATACGCCCAATTACCATGTCCAAATGGTAAACCCTATTGTAGTGCTCAAAAAGCCTTGCTCCTGTACTTGTTAAGTGGAATGACTTTTGCCAAAAAACATAGTGTGACATACCCCAAATGGATACTGAATGTCATTCCACCTTGCCAACACGTCCCATAATGCAAACAAAATCTGCGCTTGCTTCCCAAGAAGTGGTAGCCCTCAACAGAGCCATGAACCTGCTGTACCTATACTTTGAGGGCTGCCCCCAAGTGCTATATGTGTCCTTATAGCCTTCCAAAGGCTCCACATGTTCCCAACGAAACACCCCTTTCAATACCGAGTGGTGGATGAGGAAGCTCCTTTCCTTTATACCTCCCAAATGGGTGAGATATGTCTCAAAGTGGTTATGCAAATTACAAGTGAACCAAACCACTTTGCTTCCCTATATGCATAATTTTCTCATGCGCTGGTCCATGTCCCACAAAATATGCAAAGAGAATTCAGATTTGTAATGTCTATGAGAAAAGGCCTCCAAGACCCATTCACCACCATGTATGGACATCCAAGTGTGAAATTTGCACCCAACAAGAGGCTGCCCCATGTTACCTTCAACATGCATATAATTCTCTTCATACTTTCTAAAAGCTATCCAACATTCTCACAATAAGGCTGTACCTTTCCGGTGAGGAGGTTCCTTATGTCACCTTCACATGATGCCAACAATATTACGTTTCCAGAATTTTGTGCAAATTGTTTTGTGTAATGACCCTGCTCAAATCTGGTTGAAAACTTTTGATTTTTGGTCTTGAAAATTTTATCAAACACTTCACATACAAGGGTCATATGACTGATATAACATTTTAGTTTGCTTTAATGGCTCTTTCCTTTACTTAACATCAATAAGAATGCTTGCAAGAAGACTCTAGATTGTCTAAACAATGACCTAGCACGAATGTGCAACTAATTTTGGCAATATTCCATGCATATATATGATCTATGCTTGAGAAATGAACACCTACAGCCAACTGACATTTTTACAAACAGTTGGTATGCAAACTAACTAGCTGATAATAAATGATATCGAAATTCTCAAATGACACCAGCAATTATTATCTCCTTAATTGCAATGAAATTTCTAATACAATGCTCATGAAATATGGCCAAGACTCAATGCTAACAATTTCAAAATGAACCTGATTGGAGACGCCTTCAAATGATATGAATTTCTGAGTTGTCTTCAGACTGGTATACTTCAGATCAGACTTGCATATCTTCCAAATTCCACCTCCAAATGAATATATGTCAATGCCAAAGTGTTAGGAAATGTTGGACGCCCCTTTTGGATGATATTTGATATTTTTTTGGACTCCTTTAATGCAAAATCGCCCCACTTCAAAGTTGCAGACCTGCCATGGATAAACCTTCAAATCTGAAATAATCTCCACAACCTTTGGATTCTTTGTCATAAACAAAACGTTCCTTGGACTTGGGCACTCCAAATGGCACTATGCTTGATGTTGAAAACCCTCTTAGGTGACCAAAACGAAATTGGAAGTGTGGCTGTCCTCAAAAATTACAGTCATATATTCCTCCTTATTGACAGCTGTAATGACCTTCCAAAGGTCTCCAAACTAGTCACAAAAACTTCCCCAAGGAAGGGGAATCCCTTTGGTAACACTATCACTTGCAAACACTCCCTTAAATATTGAAATCGAACCATTCCAATGGGACTGAAACAAAATTACAGTCACCCCTAAATATATGCATACTCACCAAAATAGACCTCCATTGTCTTGAGAATGTTCTCCCAGCTAGGGCGCTTCAATTGGATGTTCTTGTTGCTTCAACAAACACCTATAATGAAAGATTAGAATTCATTGCCATAGCTGCCATGAAAGTCTTCAGATTATGCAATGTAAACCCTTGACCAAAGCTTGTCGATGATGCCCAAATGAAGAAGCCGAATGCTTCCTCCTCAAAGTGCAACCCTTCAGATGTTATTTCACACCCTCAGTTATGCTTCCAATGGAGGTTTTCGTCTCCAATGGCTATTCTGCAGAAACCCTCGGCGCCACAAGATGAATCAATCAAAATATTATTCATTCAACTGGATGTCGAGAATGAGCTCTTGCCTTTCCTTTTATTCTTTTTTTAAGAGAGCTCAATCACCTTCCTGGCCAATGTGGGATAAAAGATTTATTCCCACATTAAATTATTCACTTAACGCACTTTATTATGTTAAAGTGACTTTATTATTATAAAGTTACTTTATAACTTTATAATAATATTAAAATATTAAATAAATCACTTAAGTCACTTAAACTTTAATATCTCACTCATCATTCATCCGATGCACGAGCCGTCTGAAGCTGTCGACTGAGGAAGTGATTCTGAACGCTATCAATCCATACTGCCAAAAATAGCAGGGGTCCCACGCTGAGCGCTGAATACTGCTAAAAATAGCAACTCAGGCTAGAAGTGTCCGAATGAGCCTGAACGAAAGCCAACTGATCAAGTACTGACAAACTGAAGCTGAGCCAAGCTCCATCAAGAGACCCTCTAACCATGCATATTAACCTACGAGGGCTAAGAATAGGCTAAATCCACCGAACTCTGATGCTCGCAAAAATGGGGACATTACAGTCCGCCCTCCCTGAA
Organism: Torreya grandis; assembly: GCA_037957365.1. Taxonomy (NCBI): domain Eukaryota; kingdom Viridiplantae; phylum Streptophyta; class Pinopsida; order Cupressales; family Taxaceae; genus Torreya; species Torreya grandis. Next base: position 4,069,010 of record JARHVA010000404.1, read on the forward strand.
ATTGCTTGTCCTCAAGCAATCTCTACTGCAAAGAAACCCAACTCCCCGGAAGGCCCAAAAATAAGAACTGTGAAGTGTCCCACACATCACTAACTGTCTCCTGTAGCATCAACAAAAACACAACTGCGCAAGCTATCCCTGGATCCCAAACCCATAGTGAAAGTCTGTCGTGTCTGTCATCCTCAGGCTGCCACTGCGCTCTTCTGCCTCCAACTTCACCATGTTGTGAGTGGTGAAGTAACACAATGGGACCCATCCAATACTCAGTGCCAAAACTGTCACCCCCTGGATCCCAATACAATCTGAATTCACATCCATCTGTCATGTGGAGATAAGAACTTCTTGAAGCATCTGCTACACTGAATCTCACCCTGTCCTCTGCTAAACCCTCGTGGATGTGATTATTGACCAAGCCATCATGCCAACTGACACCATAGTCATCCTGTAACCATGTACCCATAAGAAAACTCTCTGACATAGAAGTAGCAAACCCTGTTGGATACCTATCAGCATGATGTAAAACTGACAGCTGTCCCTGCAAGTAATCCCCTGCAAACAATTGAGTCGGATGCTTGCAACCGCTAATCCCATCTTCTGAAGATGGTGAATACCCATCCCACAACGGATGGTATAACTCTGGGGCCAATCCACACTGATGCATCATCAAATCCCCCGTGTGTGGACCAATGGAGAAGTGATAAACACTCACTATGCAATCAAGATGAAATGCTCCCACCTCTGTCAATGGCTGACCATCATAGTCCTGGGGAAACAAATCAGCATAAGTACAAATCTCTGTACTGGATGATGCCTCACATATCTCCTGTGACGACGATGAAGTAGTGACGTGATCTGTCACACAACTCTCGGAAAAATCAACTATCTCATCACAAGAACTCTCAACCAAAACACTCATCCCATCTGAATTGACTGCACCAATATCTGCGATAAATGTAACCACATCCTCACTACAACTCGTGGAGATAAGATCCTCATCAACTGCCTCTGTATATAACTGTACTGTATCTGCAGGTGGTGGAAATTGTGCCAAACTCAACTCCACGGTAAGCTCCTCCAACCGTGACTGTGACTCTTGAAGGGCCAACTGAGCACTCTCCAACGAATCCATAGTCACCTCAAGCTCATGAGTGAGCTCATCAACCTGCTCCTCCTTCCTCTGCAATGCATCATAACAAATGCAATCCCACTCGAGAAGAAAATCCCTGTCTGCAAGTAGTTTTAAGTAATTTTGTTTCATCATTCCAATTGCTTCTCGAAGTGCATGTATCTCTGCAAGGAAAAAACCACTAGCACCGTGCTCATCTGTCAAAGGAGTACTCCAACCATAGGTAGCTAACATCTGACGAGCAACATCAAAATGCTCAATGGTTGTAGCAATCATATTGTCATTCGCCTTTAGTTGCCCAACCAAATGATGACTCTGTAGCTTATGATCCCCATACAAGTTTTCCGGTTCACAATATGCACTATGATATGAGGCTGATTCGTCACCACTCTCCTCATGATAAGCAGCATCATGTGTGCTTTCATCCAAGCACACCTCAACATCTAAGGTACTGCTGCTATGTACCTCAAAGGATGGCTCAACTGATAAGGTAGAAGTTGCTGGTATGACAGTATCTTCACACACTTCTACTCCCAAAGTAACTGCATGCACATCCAAAACACGATCTTGGGATTCCATATCAACATATGAATCTTCTAGCTTGTTTTCAAGGGGCTGATCTGGAAAATCAGACTCACCATGACATGAATCATCAACATACAATGCATCATTAGTACCCAATTCCTGAGTACTTTCATGTGACAACTCAATAGTAGCGTCTTGCACCTGTGAAATCACGACTGTCTCATGTTGTTGGAAAGTTTTATCACTGCTGTCATAAAAATCAGAACTGTTAGCAAGGTTGATAACATCCTCTGAAGTGTTGTTACTATCATTTTGTGGCTCCACCGTACCATTTCCTTGATGTAAAATTTCCTTATCAACCACCATTTCATTTTCAACCCCATGTCCATCTGTAGGTTGAAGATCACGATCTGCTAACTTATCTCTTTTTAACCCAAACACATCATAGAGACTCTTAGATACTTCACCAAGTCTCTCATTTTTACTTCGTGATGAGGTTCGTCTTGAAAGGGAATCCTCATACTGCTGCGGACTATGGGTTAATCTTCGTTGTGAAAGCTTAAGTTTCCACTGGATATCATTCAACATGCTCTCAACGCTTGGCTGCTCGCATTTCTTTGGTTTTCTTCTTTGCTTGTTATAATCTATCCGATGCTCCATATATTGTTCGAAGTTTAGAAGCTCTTTGATATTATCTGGTAGTGCTTTGTACTCCTCATAAGCGTCCGTTATCTCATCAGCAAATTTAGAAGCTATGACAACCATTTTGCTGTCCAAGATGGCCAATCTGATAAAAAGAACCCTGATTTTCTGCCTCAAGAATTTTGTCAAACAGATTGCTTGCAACTCTCTTCAACTGAAATCTGACTTCACTTTGGATTTCAACTTTATGTATTGTTTCAAATGCATGGAGAATTAATCTGAAACTTGCTAATGATTGAAATGATAATGGGAGTGCAATTAAGTATGCTATCAGATTTTCCAATGCAATTTAAAATCTGAAAAAGACAATAATTGACAGCTACAGCAACCCAGACATTTCTACAAACAATTTGCAAGTAAACTCCAAGCTTCTTAATAGGACTGTATTGACTTGAATAATGCTAATATACCAATGATGGTCGTCCTTTTTGTAAGAGTAGCTATCAAGTTCATATGACTTTGGTGATGGAACTACCGTTGTAAAAAACAGAGATCTCTTCTACAGTTGCAATACTACTTAATTGAATACGATCTGAAATAACCCAATCAGGCTGGCAGGAAACCGCTCTGATACCACTGTAATGACCCTGCTCAAATCTGGTTGAAAACTTTTGATTTTTGGTCTTGGAAATTTTATCAAACACTTCACATACAAGGGTCATATGACTGATATAACATTTTAGTTTGCTTTAATGGCTCTTTCCTTTACTTAACATCAATAAGAATGCTTGCAAGAAGACTCTAGATTGTCTAAACAATGACCTAGCACGAATGTGCAACTAATTTTGGCAATATTCCATGCATATATATGATCTATGCTTGAGAAATGAACACCTACAGCCAACTGACATTTTTACAAACAGTTGGTATGCAAACTAACTAGCTGATAATAAATGATATCGAAATTCTCAAATGACACCAGCAATTATTATCTCCTTAATTGCAATGAAATTTCTAATACAATGCTCATGAAATACGGCCAAGACTCAATGCTAACAATTTCAAAATGAACCTGATTGGAGACGCCTTCAAATGATATGAATTTCTGAGTTGTCTTCAGACTGGTATACTTCAGATCAGACTTGCATATCTTCCAAATTCCACCTCCAAATGAATATATGTCAATGCCAAAGTGTTAGGAAATGTTGGACGCCCCTTTTGGATGATATTTGATATTTTTTTGGACTCCTTTAATGCAAAATCGCCCCACTTCAAAGTTGCAGACCTGCCATGGATAAACCTTCAAATCTGAAATAATCTCCACAACCTTTGGATTCTTTGTCATAAACAAAACGTTCCTTGGACTTGGGCACTCCAAATGGCACTATGCTTGATGTTGAAAACCCTCTTAGGTGACCAAAACGAAATTGGAAGTGTGGCTGTCCTCAAAAATTACAGTCATATATTCCTCCTTATTGACAGCTGTAATGACCTTCCAAAGGTCTCCAAACTAGTCACAAAAACTTCCCCAAGGAAGGGGAATCCCTTTGGTAACACTATCACTTGCAAACACTCCCTTAAATATTGAAATCGAACCATTCCAATGGGACTGAAACAAAATTACAGTCACCCCTAAATATATGCATACTCACCAAAATAGACCTCCATTGTCTTGAGAATGTTCTCCCAGCTAGGGCGCTTTAATTGGATGTTCTTGTTGCTTCAACAAACACCTATAATGAAAGATTAGAATTCATTGCCATAGCTGCCATGAAAGTCTTCAGATTATGCAATGTAAACCCTTGACCAAAGCTTGTCGATGATGCCCAAATGAAGAAGCCGAATGCTTCCTCTTCAAAGTGCAACCCTTCAGATGTTATTTCACACCCTCAGTTATGCTTCCAATGGAGGTTTTCGTCTCCAATGGCTATTCTGCAGAAACCCTCGGCTCCACAAGATGAATCAATCAAAATATTATTCATTCAACTGGATGCCGAGAATGAGCTCTTGCCTTTCCTTTTATTCTTTTTTTAAGAGAGCTCAATCACCTTCCTGGCCAATGTGGGATAAAAGATTTATTCCCACATTAAATTATTCACTTAACGCACTTTATTATGTTAAAGTGACTTTATTATTATAAAGTTACTTTATAACTTTATAATAATATTAAAATATTAAATAAATCACTTAAGTCACTTAAACTTTAATATCTCACTCATCATTCATCCGATGCACGAGCCGTCTGAAGCTGTCGACTGAGGAAGTGATTCTGAACGCTATCAATCCATACTGCCAAAAATAGCAGGGGTCCCACGCTGAGTGCTGAATACTGCTAAAAATAGCAACTCAGGCTAGAAGTGTCCGAATGAGCCTGAACGAAAGCCAACTGATCAAGTACTGACAAACTGAAGCTGAGCCAAGCTCCATCAAGAGACCCTCTAACCATGCATATTAACCTACGAGGGCTAAGAATAGGCTAAATCCACCGAACTCTGATGCTCGCAAAAATGGGGACATTACATTTTGTATGAAATAAATCAAATTTCCCTTCATGTTGACATGGCTGTATATGCAAATAAACTTCTGATTTTTCATGTGGGCAAATGTAAAATTGATTGTACATATATCTCTCATGTCCCAAGAGGTGAAATGCATCATAAAACTTAGAAGTTTTTCCTCTAAAGTAAGGCTGAATTTGCTTTTGCAAACCTGATTTTTCTGAGTAATAAATTTCAGAACTTGTACATACCTTTATTCTTCCTACCAAGTGCTGAAAAGTGCCACAAGGATCAGATTTCTTCCTTTCATCATGGCTGCCATGTGTGACCAAATAGATATCAGAAGGATGTTTAAACTGAATCAGAATGTACTACTGTTCCATGTCCTTACATTTCCCCTTTTTTCTATGCAAGCCGTGATGAGATTTCCAAAATTTATGGACAGCTAAAAGTACATAACAAAATCAGGCCTATTCCCCTTTTGAAAGGGCTATAATAGTGACGTAGAAACTGAGTTTTCTGCTTGTACTAAATAATAAATTACACCTAGCAACATTTTCCCTTCTCATAAGTGTTATAATGCTCCCAAAATCAGATTTCTTATGCATGATAAGTGGCTGCCATAGGTTGCTCAACTCAGAATTTTTGGAGCAAAGTTTCCATACCTTTTAACAACTTTTTATCTCTTAATTGGCTGCCATGTACCAATTTAGCTTCTCTCTATGGGGTTCCAAAGCCCAAAATGTTGCCAATAAATTTTTGATTTTTTTTGGAAAGGTAGAAAACAAATTTTCCTTCACCAATTCTTTTTGTTCAAGGCTGCTCATGATTTGGGCCTTTGCCTACTCTAAGGTAGGCTTCAAGTCTTCATCCATGTTTTCATATTCAATTCCTCCAATTGGTAGCCCATGTATGGGAACCGACCTACTCTTTACATTGCCCATTGCAAGAGATCTCCCAAATAAACCTACATATGAAACAAACAAATTAGGGATATCATTGGTGTTTAATAACACCCCTTTGATCCACTTGTCAAGTTTTATGATTCTTTTTGATGTCTTGATCCTTCCTTTTTATCCATTACACAGAATGGATTGACTTTTACATTCCACAATAAGTTGGAGTCTTGATCTTTTCCCATATTTATTTTGATTGTATGCAAGTCCATCATGGTGTTCTTTTCTTTCAAATAATCCCTCGTCTCGTTGTGCATTGATCTATCAAGAAGCCCCTTTGTGCCATCTAATCTTGTAAAGGCTTGCACTCCCTTCTTATTTGTGATTAGGAATTGTTCCTTCCAAACTCTTTCATCAAATTTAGAGTCATGCAACAAATTTGAACAATTTTTAGATACCAAACAAAAATCATCATTCAACTCATACCTTTCTATGAATATCTTGGTTTCTTTGGCTTCTTCAAAATCATCTTTTTGAATACCAAAGTTTGGGGTACTTGGCTGCCCCAAAGCACCTAGCATCTCCTCATTTTCATCCATCATTTGCAGCCCTCTTTGCTGCTCCGAAAAATCAGATTTTTGGATATTACATTTTTCGACTCTAGGCTGTCCGAAATTGTCATCTTTTTGTAGATCCTCTTCCTCATTCAAATTTGATTTTTTTGTTTATTTAGCTCTTTCAGAGGAACCCTCATGAAGAGTTGTCCCTTCATTCTTTCCTTCCAAATCTCCATGTATTTCAATCCTCTCTTCCTCAACATGCTCCACTATTAAATAAGGCCTCAATTTTTTCGCACAATCAATTACAATATTTTTAAATAGCTTATTTGTAGTTGAAATTTTTTTCTTTTCTAACCCCAAACCTATCAACAAGATATACAATAATGGCTTGGAAAAATCATCACTCTCATTAAGTGTTAAAGTCAAGATTCTCTGCATATAAGCCACAACATTTCTGGTAGGATTATTACAAGCAATTGCAAAGAAATGTTGAAACATCTTAACAATAAGTTCATCACACTCCATATCCAACATCAAAATACATGCCCTGGTTGAAGCCATATTTCTAGGATGTTGACCCTTCTAGCCAAGGAGTGTCCTTTGTCCTTTTTGAGACCTTGGAAGCTTTCCATGATCAACAAAAATATTTTCCTCATGAGTTTATCACTGTAGGAAACTTCGGGAATCGTTAGTCTTAAAACCTCATTAATACAACTAGTAACCAAAAGCCTTAGCTCCTCATCTGTATATCTCAATAATTCATGTTGAACCAAGTAAGTCCTTGAGGGTTGTATTGCCCACTTCATGGACTCATATTGTGATTGATTTATCTTGGATAACCTCTTTTCTATTTCTTCCAAAGTGTTGATTACAACCTCCACTAGTTGTAATAGGTCCCCCAGGCTTCCACCTGCATTGTAGAACCTTTCTTTCTCCATTTCTTCCATACTTCTTACTCTTCTCCGATAACACAAAATCCGTTTACCTGCTTGTATCCAAATTAATACTAAACCTCACAGGTAGACAAGATCGATGCTCTGATACCACTGTAATGTCCCTAAATGGGACGATTTCATACAAAAAGAGGTTTTACCCTAAATTCCACAATTCTAAAAATGAAATCAACAAACCTTAGTTTGCAAAATAAGCTCAAAAGATCCTTGTCAAGCCCTTGAAACCCTTAATGCCACAATAGTAGGGTTTTGTAAATAAATTTCAGCCAATAACTTGTCCCAAAATTAACTGAATACTTGCAGAAATAATCAGAAAATTAAATGCACAAACAATTACCTTGTTTGCCAAATTTTTGAGCTCAAACGCCACTTTATAGTAGTTGAAAATTCTGATTTAATTCCAAAAATACAGCGGCTGTTCTAAATATTTTTTCACTTCAAACCCTTGCCAAAAATCGCCATAAGTGCTAAAAAAAACCAAAAAAATACAACGAACTTTTTTGGGCATAAAAATAGCCAAAAAATGCCCTCCAAGCTAATCGCCCAACTTGCCAAGTGTAAGGAAATTAGCAAAAAAATAGGAAAGCTAGATCTTGCCTTCCGCAAGTAAAAAGCTTTCAAAACCTGTCAAAAAGATTAAGTAATAATTTAGAAAATCATTATTTAATTTTCTATGGATTTAGGGCTTCAAACCCTTCACACAAATCCTCCAATACCTTACGCCAACACTTAAAAAATTAGCAAATAAAATCAAAATATTTAATTTGCATAAAATAGACCAAAAGAGGCCTCTGAACCTTTGATCCAAGCTTCCAAAGTGGTTTGCTCCACTTGCAAAAATAGGATAAATATTAAGCAAGGTAATCATGCAAGAAATGAGCCTCAAATCCCTCATGAAACTTCACAAAAACTCAAAGTAAATTGCTCCACTTCTAGGGCAAGAACAAGATCTTCTTAGCAAAGGTGGTGTCAAAAAACACCTTTTGTAGAATGATCAAGACTAAAACAACAAACTTCTATTGAGCATGCATCCCAATAGTTTCTTCAAGCATGAAGAACAATTATCAAAATTTAACATATCTTCAATTGTGATCTTCAACTTATATTGGTACTTTTCAAAGGGGGGCGAACCACCTTATGGAGGTAAAATACCTCATAAGCCTCACTTGCCCTTTTTAGAACATCTTTTCTTTTTTTTGCTTTAGCTCCCAAGTCGACATTTCTTTTAATTTCACTTTAGGTTTTTTTGAATAACTTAACTTAATAAATTAGTAATTAAAATTACTTTTAGACAAATTAAATAATTAGGTCATCACTTAAATAATTAATTAAATTGCTCTAATAATTAAAGTGATAAAAATCACTTTTCAAGCAATTTATTAATTATAAAGCTGATTAGAATAATCATTAAAGTTACCTTAATTCTCTAAATAGTGAATACCACTTTTCCGATAATTCGAATAATTATCCAAGATAGTTCTATTTTAATAATTAATTAATCACTATTTGGACAATTTTATTAATTATTAAAATTATATGAAAAGGGGACATCACAGCTTAGGAAAGGTGTGTACAAGATCTCGTGCTCATTTGAAATTCTCTACATTGGAAAAACTGGAAGATCATTCCAAACAAGAATCAAAGAGCACACTCAAGAGTTACAAAAAAGCAAGGTTAAGAATTCAGCATTACTAGAACATGAGTACAAAACTAGTCATTCAATCTTTATTTGGGATGCCAAAATCTTGGCTTTGGAGGGTCATGTTGACAATTTTGCTCCCCACAGGGCAAATTGTCACCCCTACACTTTGGAACTTTGCTATGGTGCCAAATTTGTCTTGTGAATCAGTTTTGGGGTCCTTAAATGAACATTTACAGCCACCCAAGTGGCCATCTACAACCAGGGGAATTTTAGTCATGCAGAGGTTTCCAAGGAACTTTCTTGATTACAGCCAAATGTGCAAATACAACTAAGACATACAAGCTGTAAATTTAGTTAGTTTGTCTTCCCAAGGAATTTTTTCGGGCTATAAGTAGTGGACTATTTCTTGGGACATCTTGTCCGAGAGAAAGAACTCTCAAAGGACTGTGTAAAAGACCGAAAAAATGACTAAGTGGCAGTCGTTCAAAGCTTATTTTCTTCGAGCTTTTTGTCCGAAAGGAGAAAAGTATAGTTGAGAAGACCCGAAGGGCACCTTCCCTTCGGGGAGGTCCAATTCAAAAGTCCCAAAGGGTATGTAACCCTTCGGGTTGGTTCACTTTATGGTTTTCAAGTCAAGACAAATGTTCCGAAGGACAATTTCAAAAAGCCCGGGTGCCCTTCAAAAACCCTGGGTGCCCTTCAAAAAGCCCGGGTGCCCTACAATTTTTTCGAAAGCCACTTTTGAAGGCAAAAAAACCCTTGCGAAGGGCATTTGATCGGTGTTAGGACCTTTTCAAAAGTTTTGAAAGGCACTTTTGAGGACAAAAAGCCCTTGAGGAGGGCACTTGGTCGGTGGCAGGGCCCTTTCAAAAGTTCCGAAATGCACCTTTAAGGACAAAAAAGCCCTTGTGGAGGGCACCTGGTCAGCGAAGTGGACCTTTACAATTCTTTCGAAGGGCACTTCTGGAAGAACCTCGCCCTTGTGAAAGGCACCCAGGGGACTATCAGGACCAAATCAAAAAGCCCAAAGGGCAATGTTGGGAAGCAGAAGCCCTTGCGGAGGGCACCTTCATAAAAGCAAGGGACACTTCAAACGGAAAATAATTTCTTTCGGAGTATTTGTCTGAAGGAATTCAAGGAAAAGGTCTGACAGAAGATATACCTGGGAAAAATGCCAAGCCCGGGAAAGAGAAGAGACAGAGAGTCCTTCGGACAATTTGTCCGAAGGAAGAAAGCTAAAATAAAGCCCGATTCCCGAATTAAAGCAGAACACAGGAAAAGCCAGAGAAAATACAAACATGACTGAACATGGACATAAGCATGAACAACGAATAAAACAAATGCAGAATAAAGACAAAAGGAGGATGAACAAAGATCATGCATAGACTAACGTGAGTGACTCCAACGAAGTGAACGCGTTTAAGAAAACAAGCATGCTTCAGTTTTGAAAAGAGAGTTGTCTTGCATGATGAATAGGCAAAGCGTTGAACGTTTCAAATAGTCAGAAATTCCATGCACACACTCTCGTTTGTCTCAAAGCTCGAAACGTTCTGACAGTTCAAACGCAATTCTTAATTTGGCATTTGCATTGATTTCATGCAAAGGGGAGACTTTCAAACGTTCCAACAGTTCGAGTGAATTTGACTACTCTTGTTTTGAAGTTGACTAGTTTTCAAGTCAAGACATTTATTCGTAAGTTTCATGTATCCAAAGCTTGTCTTCTTATTTTTCAACGCCAAGGATTCTTCATGCAAGACAACCAAGTAAAAGCCAAGGAAAGACAAATTTGAAAGTTCTATGCAATGCAATTTGGACTTGGGCTAATGAAGAGTTAACTTCCTCTCGTATTTCCAACGTCAATCTCTTGGTTCTTTGTAATTTTCTATATTAATAGCTTTTTAGCCTTGTAAAATTTATCCCTCTCTTGGTAAGACCAGACTCTGCCATTGGTGAGTTGTGTAACCTCTTCAATCAATAGGACTGTACTTTCAAATTTTAAGTGCTAGCATAGTGTATATTCATTTAACAATTTGCATACGTGGTAGATTTCTCTCTCTTTTCAAATTTTGATTCGTACCTAGTTGCTAGCTCATCATTTTATGCAGGCCATGTTCAATGTTTTATGTCTTTTGCTGACGTTGTAAGTGGATGTTAGGTCGTTGCAAAGTGTCTTTTCAAAACTCTTGAACCAAAGCAAAACATGTACCGGTGGTAGACCTCTGAGTATCCATTGAACCTCCCCAATCAGAGTCTATAACCTGTTAATCTGATATCTTATGCTCTTTGATATAGAATGTCAAAATCAAGAGTTCCTTTGACATATCTCAAAACACGTTTTGCTATTGCTTAATGAATGAGCTTCGGTTGAGACAAAAATGAGGATAGCTAACAAAACATAGCTTTGGATGTGTGGACGTAAGATATATCAGGTTGCTCGTCAACTATTTGTAGAGTGATTCATTGACTAGTGATGAATCATCATGAGTTGACAACTTCAACCCGACCTCCAAACTTTTTCAAAAGAGTTGTGGCATACTTGTTTTGATCTATGAAAATGAGATGGTCATGTTGCCAGAGTTCTACACCTAAGCAATAGTGTAGGAGGCCTAGATGTAATGTCCCCTTGTAGGGCCAAAGAAGAAAGTACAGAAAATCCACAAATCCCACTTATCTTCAAATAGAAAAAGTCACAATATAAAAATGCCAAAATCTGAATAAATTGTCAGAAAGACTAAATCGCTACCCTAGGTCAGGGATTTGTTAAAAAATGTTTTCTCTGCCCTTAAACAACTCCAAAAATTATGAAATTTGGTTTGTAAGTGCTAAATGAATACTCAGATCAAAATTTCCAATTAGTTTTGCCACATTATCAATTTTGAAAATTTTATAGGCAAAATAAAACAAAAACTTATAAAATTAATTGCTTAAAAAATATTTAGCCAATCAACACAAATGATAAACTAAAACGACCACAAAAATAGGAGGAATCCAATGATCTTTATTGCAAAATTTTTTGAGCTCAAAATGTCCACAAAAAGTGGAAATTACAGTCTCAAAGGTGATGTCACCCTTAGGGAGTGTGATGTCACACTCTTAGAGGGGTTCGCTCCACCTTAGAGCCTTCACAAATGTCTTCAACATGATCACCCACTTCAGATATGATGTCGTTGCTCACTTGCCTTCAAAAATAGACCTAAAATGTAGAAAAACTGGAAATACTTCTTCAAATTAGCAACCTAAAAAAAAAATAGAATGTCTTCAATGTGATTTCTGGGTGAAATCACTCTTAAATCAACAACTTTGGGCATTCACATCCCAATCCTTCTTTAAAAATGAAGATTCAATATATCAAATTAGCTATCCAAAATAAAAGCCCTCATGTCCATATAAAGTCTTCAAAGTGGGGCAAACCACTTTTGGAGGCAAAATATCTTTTTAAAATGACTTAACCACTTTTCAAAATATCTTTTATTCTTTTATTTTCACTCCAAACTGACATTTATTCTTTTTTCCACTTATAATATAAAATTAATTGCCAAAATAGAATTAATAATTAAAATTACTCTAAGACAATTTAATAAATAATTAATAAATTTACCTAATTACAAGCATGATTAAATCACTTTTGGGCAAACAATTAATTAAAATATCTTCTCAAATTATTATTCAAACTCTCAAGTGCAGTAGTGGCTAAAACCACTTTTATAAAATGCTTTAGTGGTAAAAACCAATTATTAATAATATTCTATTAACTAATTAAAATTGCCTTATATAGTTAATGATCAAAATCACTATTCGGGTAATCTTAATCAATTAATAAAATAAAATCCTCAAAAGTTATCCCTTAGTCTATGGGGAAAAGTAGACTAAAGCTCTTCAATACTTGTTTACTTATGTATCGAAAATAGGGACATTATAGTCTTCCCTTTCCAAAATTGCTTGCCCTCGAGCAATTGCAAATCTGGATGCTCCAAAATTGCCTCACTCTCCCATGTGGCGTCCTCAAGTGGTAAGTCTTTCCATTTTATCAAATATTCTTTGATGCTACGGTTTATTAGCTTCTTTTTGCGTTCCTCAATGATGGATTCTGGAATCAAGATTAGTTTACTTTCTTCATCCAAAGGGGGGCAACTCTAAAGAAGTAGTACGCTGTCCAAGAGCCTTCTTAATACAAGAAACATAAATTACATTGTGAATCTTACTATTTTACGAAAGCTCTAACTTCAAGGCCATCTCAACCACTTTGTTTTTTTACCTTGTAAGGCCCATAAAAACGTGGTTTTAACTTTTCAGAACCACTTTGTTTGAGGGAAGATTGCCTATAGGGTTGCAACCTTAAAAAGTCCCAATCACCTACTTCAAATAACCTCTCAACTCTATGCTGATTCACATATAATTTTCGCTGATTTTGTGCATGTTGGAGGCTCTCTTTTAATGCTTTCATGATGTCATGGCTTTGCTGAACCAAATCTTTAGTCCCCGTTACTCTACTATCTACCATAATCAAATCCATGAAGGAAATTGCATCATAACTATAAAGTGCTTTGAAGGGAGTCATACCTATAGACATGTGGTGGGTTGTGTTGTAACAATGTTCAACTATATTAACCATTTTATCTACGCTGATTGTTACCCTAAAACATAGTTCTTCAAGTAGCCTTCTACCCACTTATTCACAATTTCAGTTTGCCCATCGGTTTGTGGATGATAACTAGTACTTGGTGTGAGCTCACTCCCTGTCAAATGAAAGAGTTCTTGCTAAAAAATACTCTGAAACCCGTTGTCCCTATCACTTACAATGTTTTTGGGTAGCCCTTGCAATTTAAGCACTTCTCTAAACAACACATCAACAACCATAGGAGCATTGTACTTGGCTGGAAGTGGATAAAAATGAGCATATTTTGTGAGTTTATCCACCACAACATATAAACCATTCTTACCTTGCACCATAGGTAATCTGGTAATGAAATCCATGGAGATGCTTTCCCATTTTTGTGAAGGAATTGGAAGGGTCTGCACGAGTCCTGCTGGAAATTCATGCTCACTTTTATTTTTTTGACATACTTGATAACCTCCTTTTTTAAACCCTTCCAATAGAACCTCTCCCCTACAAGCTTGTAGGTCTTGAAATACCCTTGATGACCGCCCAATGGAGAGTCATGGGCAGCGCTTAAAATCATGTGTTTTACTGTAGAGTCCAGAACCAAATAGACCCTTTCTTTGTAGAGTATAAGTCCATCCAAAATTTTGTACTTATCATCAACAATTACCCCTTCAAGCAAGTCAATAGTGAATTGGTTTCAACAATTACCCCTTCAAGCAAGTCATTAGTGAACTGATTTTTAGCATATTCCAACATAATTAAATCTCTCTAATTTGTTGCTATAAATTACATAGAACGAATTTCTACATCCTATTGTAAAGCTTTATTGAACATAGAATTAACTTGAGGGGACCCATTGAACATACCTTGAAGAGTTACCTCCTTGTTACGCACCTTGAATTTGAGCATCAAGCTTTGATAATTGAGGGTAAATTACCCCAATGAATGCAACCATTGGATTCCAAGTACAAGATCCATGTCCCCAATGTCGATTACATAAAAATCATCACATACCTCATACTCTCCAAAGGAAATGGTGAGCTTGGTGATTTTTTTGGTGCATGGAAGAGAAAACCCATCCGCTATTGTTAATTTGAACCCCTTGAAATCTTCTACTATTTAATCAAGCTTAGCCACCAAATTCGTGCCAATGAAGTTGTGAGTAGCCCCATTATCAATCAAGATGGTTACCTTGTGCTTTTTCAATGTTCCTCTTACCTGGAAAGGATGGTACTTTGGTGCTTCGGAAAGAGTAGCAAGAGTGCTGCCCATGTCTTCATTGTTATTCTCATGCACATGTTCATCAACCACATTTCATTTTGCTCAACATTAGTATCAACAACATCAAAATCTGAATCATCATCAATTACCTCAATGTAATGGACTTGTCCTTTGCCTATGCAACGATGGCCTCTAGTCCATGAATCTTTGCAAGTGTAGCACAAACCTCTCCTCAACTCATCTCTTGAATCCTTCATGTTGCTGCTATAGGGTAGCGCTTTATGTGGTGGTAGCGCTTTATGTGGTGGAACATAACGCTAAAAAGGCTTCTTTGGTGGCTCACTAGGTGCTGGCCTAGGTTGCCCACTTGGTGCTTTTGGCTGCCCACGAAAATCAGACTTTGGCTGCCCGGTATTTCCCACTTTTGGCAGCGAATAGGTGGCTGCCTCTTGTTATCCTTTTGGCCACATATTGCCCATGTAAGCTGAACACTCTAGATCCAAAGCTTTAGTAATTGCATTTTGCAAAGAAAGAGGGTTAAAAGCTTTTGCCATACCTCTCAAAGGTTTAATCAAACCGTCAGTAAAGAGAACAACCAACCTTCTTTCACTTACATTTGGTGCCATGACTGAAATCTTTTCAAAATCAACAACATACCTTTCAACATCATGATTTTGTTTGAGTTGTGCCAACTCACGGAAGTGGATCTCTGGATCTCTTCTATCAAATCTTTCCATTACCCTCTTGCTGAATTCTCCCAAGATAGTAATAGATCCATGGCCTTGTGTGATTATCCCATGAAACCACCACTCATGAACAAAACTCTCCAAGTGAATGTAATGCCCTCATTTCTGGGTCACAAGTAAACAAGTATTGAAGGGCTTTAGTCTACTTTTTCCTACAGACTAAATGATAACTTTTGGGGATTTTATTTTATTAATTGATTAAGATTGCCCGAATAGTGATTTTGATCATTTGACCATATAAGACAATTTTAGTTAATAAAATATTATTAAATAGTGGGTTTTACCACTAAAACGTTTTATAAAAGTGGTTTAGACCACTATTGCACTTGAGAATTTGAATAATAATTGGAGAAGGTATTTTAATTAATTGTTTGCCCAAAAGTGATTTAATCACTTTTGTAAATTGGATAAATTAATTAATTATTTATTAAATTACTGCCTTAGAGTAATTTTAATTACTAATTCTATTTTGGCAAGTAATATAATATTATAAGTGGGAAAAAGAGTAAATGTCAGCTTGGAGGGAAAATAAAAGAAGAAAATATATTTTGAAAAGTGGTTAAGTAATTTACAAAAGATATTTTGCCTCCAAAAGTGGTTCGCCCTACTTTGAAGACTATATATGGACATTAGGACTTCAATTTTGGATATGCGAATTTGATATATTGAATCTTTATTTTTGAAAAATGATTGGGATGTGAATGCCCAAGGTTGGGATGTGATTGCCCAAAGTTGCTGATTGAAGAGTGATTTCACCCGGAAATTACATTGAAGACATTCTGCTTTTTTGTAGGTTGCTGATTTGAAGAAGTATTTTCAATTTTTCTGTATTTTAGGTTTATTTTTGAAGGCAAGTGAGCAAAGACATTAGATCTGAAGCGAGTGATCAGATTGAAAACATTTGTGAGGGCTCTAGGGTGGAGTGAACCCCTCTAGGAGTGTGACATCACACTCCTTAAGGGTGATGTCACCTTTGGGATTTTAATTTTCATTTTTTGTGGGCATTTTGTGCTCAAAAGATTCTGCAATAAAGATCATTGGATACCTCCTATTTTTGTGGTCATTTTGGTATATTATTTGTGTTGATTGGTTGAGTATTTTTGGAGAAATTAATTTTATAAATTTTTGTTGTATTTTGCTTATAAAAATTCTGGAATTGATGATGTGGCAAAACTAATTGGAGACTCTAATCTGAATATTCATTTATCACTTGCAAACCAAATTTCATGATTTTTGGAGTTGTTTAAGGGCAGAAAAATATTTTTTTACCAAATCGCTGACCTAGGACAACGATTAGTCTTTCTGGGAATTTATTCAAATTTTGGCATTTTAATAGTGACTTTTCTGTTTGGAGATAAGAGAGATTTGTGGATTTTTTGTACTTTCTTCTTTGACCCTATAAGGGGACATTACAGTGAAGTGTGCTAAACTTGAGAGCTTCATCTCCAAACATGGAGTTGAGGGAAAAATAGGTCTCCAATTTCTACAACCATGATCTCACTGGAAGTTTATCAGTACCATCAAAAATATGAAGATAAACCTTACCCAACCTTTGTTGTAAGTCTCTACGGGCCTGCATGCTCGATCCTCTTGATTTTGACCCATCTCACAATACTCACTGAAAGTCTAAAATTCTTGAGCATCATAACTTAGGGTTGCATACTCACTTTGACGTGTATCAAGTGGATTACACATTGGTGGCTCATCCTCAACAACCGGGTCTTTCTGCAAAAATGTGCCCTTGAAGAACTTGTGAGGGGGGTTGGTAGAAACCTTCTCATCCCTATTCGAGCTTCCTTATCTTTTGAGGTGATGGCTCTTGCTTGGATCTAGTGTAATCTTCAACATGGTTGCAAATTGTATACTCAAGGTATGTTGAAGATCACTTTGGCTCTCCTTGATCAAATCTTACAAAAACTTTATTTGTTATGAAGTAAACCCTTGATCACCCATGGCTTTTCCTCTTCTTTGATGACACAATCTTTTTATCTGCTTGCATCCGAATTTGCACACATAAGATCTCACGGGTGCACTAGAGCGGTGCTCTGATACCATTGTAATGTTTCCTTGTAAGGCCAAAGAAGAAAGTACAAAAAATCCACAAATCCCACTTATCTTCAAATGGAAAAAGTCAAAATATTAAAATGCCAAAATCTAAATAAATTGTCAGAAAGACTAGATCGCTGCCTTAGGTCAGTGATTTGGAAAAAAATATTTTTTCTGCCCTTAAACAACTCCAAATATTATGAAATTTGGTTTGTAAGTCCTAAATGAATATTCAAATTAGATTTTCCAATTAGTTTTGCTACATCATCAACTCTTGAATTTTTATAGGCAAAATACAGTAGAAACTTATAAAATTAATTGCTCCAAAAATATTCAGCGAATCGACACAAATGATATACTAAAACAACCACAAAAATAGGAGAAATCCAATGATCTTTATTGCAAAATTTTCTAAGAACAAAATGTCCACAAAAAGTTGAAATTACAATTCCAAAGGTCACATCACCTTAGGGAGTGTGACGTCACACTCCTAAAGGGGTTCGCTCCACCCTAGAGCCCTCACAAATCTCTTCAATCTGATCACTTGCTTCAGATTTGATGTTTTTGCTCACTTGCCTTCAAAAATAGACCTAAAATGCAAAAAAGCGAGATACTTTTTCAAATCAACACCCTACAAAAAAACAGAATGTCTTCAATGTGATTTCCGGGTGAAATCATTCTTAAATCAGCGACATCAACTTTAGGCATTCACTCCCAATCCTTTTTTAAAATTTAAGATTCAATATATCAAATTAGCATATCCAAATAGAAGCCCTCATGTCCATATATAGTCTTCAAAGTGGGGCGAACCACTTTTGGAGGCAAAATATTTTTTTAAAATCACTCAATCACTTTTCAAAATATCTTTTCTTCTTTTATTTTCCCTCCCCGCCGACATTTATTCTTTTTCCACTTATAATATTAAATTAATTGCCAAAAAACAATTAGCAATTAAAATTACTCTAATATTTTCAGACACTGGTTTAATATTTTCAGGTACTTGGGGTCTTATGTATATCCTTATCAGACCAAAGTGGACAAACTGTACATCTTTATGGCTCCTAATATAGTCTATTTTTGACTGAGGAAATCATGAGAGCAAATTTGTCTGGTAGGACCTTCCTGATTTATATTTTAATGCAAGGAACGCAAGCAGCGATGCGAGTAGGAACGTGAGCAACCACACAAGTAGGAACGCGAGTAGGGAAGAAAAGCAACGCGAGCAGAGGTAGCCATGATCGCGAGTAGACAGTGCCACGATCGCGAGCAGACAGAGCCACAAGTTGAGCAGACAGAGCCACGATCGCGAGAACACAGAGACACGAGGGAAACAAATCGCGAGCAGAAAGACCTAGACAAAACCTTGGGAAACTAGGGCATGGGGCAGATTTTGTGCAGGCCAGGAATGCGACTGCAAATCATGATGGAAATCACACAGTTGCATTTTTTACAGAAGCCACGACTTGTGCCCTAATGTGTGGAACGCGACTGTATAAACTAGAACATCATTGTGATTCGAAGGTGCAAACGTGATCATACATGAGGCACTAGGGCACGTGAAAGGAAAATTACTGTAGACTGTCATGATTTTGTGTTCTCAGAGTTCTGCTTGCATTCACAGACCCCACACTGCATTTAGATAGTGACACCGTCACTCCACACTCACAGGACAGATTAAAAATCTCTACATGCAATGGGGAAAAATGATGAACCCATTCCCCCTTTAGCATAGACATATCAACGAAAATCGGTTGATAACAGTCATACTCTCATCCAAGCGCTGATGGACAGAATTGAGCAGGTTAAAAATGCTAATAAATCACTTCGATCTGAAATCAATGATCTCATGATCAGAGTTACAGCTGTTGAGTCAGAAAATAGTTTCCTGAAGGAAAGGATCGCCACTAAAGAGCAGCCCCCTAATGAAAGTTTACAAGCAGAGCTACTTGATATCAAAAACCAATAGGAATAGATTAGATCTCAACAGGCTTCTCTTAAACAGGAAAAAGAAACACATATCCAATCTTGGGCACAAGTGGTCAGGGGCAAAGACAAGAATCCTCCTCCTATAGCAACAGTAGAGGAAATTGTTCAAGCAAAACTCACGGAGGAGCATACGAGACGCTTTAGAGAATTGAACCTCAAGGTGAGAGGGCTTCCCTTACCTCTTTCCTCATCGGATCCCATGGTGGTCGCAATTGAGTTCCTTAGGGACAAACTAGGTATATCGGATGTGACACTGGAAAGAGCATGGTTGGGTTTTGATTCCACACTTTTCCTTTGTTTCAGATCCACCGTCGACTGGCTTAGGGCCCGTAAGGCTAGGCGGTCCTTGTTCTCTCTCTCTGGTAAGATCTTTCTTGACAAAGATCTCACCAAATGACAAGTTGCAGAGCTTAAACGATCCAGAGAGGTGGTTATGGCAGCACGTAAAGCAGGAAAATGGACAATTATTAGGAACCTCAAGGTAGTGGTTAGGGACTCCTTTCCTCTAGGATGGGAATCCCGACCTGGGCTTTCTAAATGATGGGCTTGGGGGGAGAGGCAACAGGGCTCAGACATCTCTTTTAGTTGTTGGAATGGTAATGGCTCTTTTTGGTCATCTCTAGGTCTAATGTTTGACCCTTTTGGATAGTCAGACATTCTTTTTATCACAAAGACTCATGAGAGCCCAGTACGGCCTCTCCTAGACAATTGGTTTTCAGCTTGTCGTCAGGAGACTAGGATTTTTGGTGGGGTGGCTTGTTTATTTAGAGACTCACTCGGGAGCAGGATTTTGGTGGTGTCTGATGAATTTGCTAGATTCATGTGGGTCCGGATTAATGGGACTGCTTCATTTTCCAGAGTTATTTACATTGCAGTTTGTTACTTTCCTCTAGCGTCTTCATCATATGCCATTCATTGTGGTCCTGAGGGGGACCTTTTTATATATTTGTATACCGGGATTACTCAAATTTTAGCTGTTGGAGAAGTTATCCTTCTTGGGGACTTCAATGCCTGTACCAGAGACTTCTAGATACCTCTCCACGATCATTCTGTTGAAACATTGCACTCAAGAGATTGATTCAGAGTCAATGGGGTTGCACAGGATGTCAGATGATGCTGCAGGTCCTTACATGGCTTATGAAAGACACCTCCTACAGTTGGGGGAATCTCATGATTTGTTGATTCTTAATGGGCTGCCTTGCTTTCCAAATTCACACTCTTTCACATATACACCTCATGGGGGAGGCAAGAGTGTGGTGGATTATGTCTTATCTAGTAAGAACCTTTTGCCATTTATCTGTCATTTTTCCATTTTCCCCATTACTCTTGCGGACCATGCCCTTCTTTCTTTCTCCATTCGGGCTGATTTCTCCCCTCCTGTTACAATCCCATCTTTTAGTGTACCACGTACCATCTTCTAGTTTGAGGATGGGGACTTTGACATTTTCCTTTCTCACATCCGTTAGCTTCTACCTTCGAAAACCCAGTTCTTTTTACTTGATTGTATTAATTCCAAATACACGTCTTTCCTCCATTATTTGGGAAGCTGCCCTCAAATTCTTTCCTAACTACATCAGGTCTACCTCCTATAAATCTAAAAGATCTTGTCCCACGAATAAGTGGTATGATGATGATTGCAGGACTCTCCACCGTCAACTTCGGTACGCCTTTTCCTCCATTCTCACCCCTCTTACCTAGCCCTAAAATCATCCTATTGTTACCTTCTTCTTCGTAAGAAACACCTTTTTATTTCTCAAAGGAGACGGATCTTACGAGCTTCCTACATTCACTCCCCCAAACTCTTTTGGCATACCATCCTCCCACAACACTCTCCTTCCCCCACTGAGCTTAATCTCACATCCATGATTTCCCATACCTTTACCCTTTATGATATTCCTAGCCAAACACAAACCCATGTTGCTTCTCCACCATCTTCTTCTCACTTTTTCACATACAAGAATGTTAGAGGTGGTGAAGGTGATGAATAGTAGCAAGGTAGCCGATGAAGAAGGTTTCCAAGCTGAGTTCTTCAAACATGGTTTTAGAGCTTTTGGAAGCTATTTGGTTGATCTTTTCAACCACGTGGTTTGTTCGGGTTTCCCGCCCTCCTGGTCACATCACATTATTCACCTGATACACGAATCAAGCTCCTATTTAGATCCTAATAATTACAGGACGACCATGGTTGGACACACATTCTCAAAATTGTATGCTACTGTACTACACATGCAGCTTTTGAGAGAGTTAGAGTAGAGACACCTCAGAGCTAGAGGACAGGCAGGGTTTAGACCAACCCATCAGACCATTGATCATATTTTCACCCTCCGGGCCATTATTGAGGAGGCACGTCATCACTCATCCAAAGTCTATTGTTGTTTTGTAGACTTTAGGAAAGCGCTTGATTATGTTCCGAGAGAGGCTCTTTTCCAGAGACTTAGGAATATTGGCATTTCTGAGACCCTCTTGGCAGCCATTATGAGATTATACGAGAATGTCCTTGGTCGTCTCCACACGGTTCATGGGATTTCAAACTTTATTAGGAGTACCATTGAGGTCAAGTAGGGATGTTCTTTGTCCCCAACCTTATTTGGGATATACATTGATGAGCAAGAGACCTTTCTTCATGAACATATTCAGGCTAGTGATGGATGTCTTCTTCACTAGGTTCCTATTTCTATCCTCCTGTTTGCAGATGATGTGGTTCTCCTAGCCTCTTCTCTTGAGGGCTTACAACAACAGTTGGATGATTTGACTCTCTTTTGTGATCTTCGGCAGCTGACAGTTAATTTGGAGAAAACCAAGGTCATGGTGTTTAATAGCTTGAAAACCTCCCACCTCCATTTCTTTTTTAGAGGAAAGGAGGTTGAGATTACCACTTCCTATATTTATCTGGGAGTGCAATTATCAAGTCCATGTTTCAGCGTGAGGCAAGCACTCCAACCTAGAATAAACAAAGGGTATGGTTCTTTAGCTCTACTTGAACGACAGTGTTTCCGACATCACTTTCAGGATATCTCATCCAAGATGTCACTCATGGATACACTTATCAGATCCACAATTCTCTATGGATCTGTAGTTTGGAGACCCTCTTTACTTGAGAGTGATTGGGCTGTTGTTCAGCGGGACCAGACACTTCTCCTTCGCCGCATGATCAGATGTAAGTAGACAGTTCCCCAACACATTATCCTTGCAGAGTTTGGAGCCCGACCCTTCCAACTGGAGACTATATTTGATTTGATCTCTTTCATACATCGCATACGGAGGTTTGCTGATTCTGCGAGTGGGCGTGATAGATATCCATACTTAGCATATTGTTCTTTAGAGAATCTTGCTCTTTCAGCTCCTTCGACCCGTGGACATTGTTGGTATACAGGGGTTTTTGATTTATTGGAATCTGTGGGAATTAGGATGGATTGACTTCCTCCATTTTTGTACTCCTTGGACGCACCAACGCATCTTCTACCCACTAGACAGGAGTTGAAGAGGATTAGTAGGGATGATATTTATAGACAGTTTATCCATGTTACTTGGGTAAACCCTTTGGGGGGGTTACGCCCTAAGATGGCATTTTATGCAGAGCACTTCTTGGAGCTGAGGGACGGGCTTATCATTCGCCCACAATATACATATCGCCACTGGATGTACTCTATTCACATCCCATTAGGATAGTTTCGAGTGGGGTCCCACAGGCTTAGGATTGAGACAGATCCCCAGATAGATCAAGCAGACATAATTTCTCAGTTATGCAACATCCAAGGGATGGTGTTCGAGATCTTTATCTTTCATTGTCCCATTTACTATGAGATAAGAGGGAGATTTTACTGCCTATTTAGGGGGACACAATCTTGCCTACTTCTTCAGATACGAGGACCAGAGATGTTTGGCTTTATATATACAGGAAGCTCTTAAGCTTCGTGATCATCTTAGTCAGAGATCCACTAGACCAGTCTCCACTCAGCTGATTACTTCCTTTTTCACGGTGCTACCTTTAAGGAGAGGCACTAAGTGACATATTGACATCAATACAGCCTCACATTCCAGATCAATGAGGCCCAGAGACACTGTTTACAGGTCCTTGAGTTTTCATCAACATATTCACTTCGACCCTGACATCAGGCGACAGACTAGATCCCCCAGATCTTCACAGAGGACTTTTCCTTCTAGGCAGAGGATTGGAAGATACACCAAACATCATACCTCTCCTTCGGGTCAAACTTCTATTCGAAGCTTCTTCTCGTCGGCCTTGGATGCTAGGAGAGTTGGATCGAAACCTTGAGGGGTTCCCTCCTGGTCCTTCCTTACAGCTTATCCTCGTGCTTCCAATGTTTACAGATTCTTGGGGATTGCTTCTCTTTTTCTCTCTTCTTTGGGCTTGAGCGTGGATGGGCCCTTTGGCAGTTTGGGGTATGAGAGTGGTCACTCTTTGCCATGTTTTATACTATTTCTTTCAGCATTATTTTTCGTTTTGGAGACCTTTTTGGTTTCCCGCTTTTTCCTGACACATTTTTGTAATTTGCAGTCCCTTTGACCTACTTTTTTGGTCATTAGTTGGACATTAATATATTTATCTTATCTTATCTAAGGCAATAATTTAATAAATAATTGATTAATTTACCCAATTTACAAGAGTGATTAAATCACTTTTGGGCAA
This sequence comes from Torreya grandis, assembly GCA_037957365.1. Lineage (NCBI taxonomy): Eukaryota > Viridiplantae > Streptophyta > Pinopsida > Cupressales > Taxaceae > Torreya > Torreya grandis. The sequence goes on from JARHVA010000404.1 coordinate 4,093,105, forward strand.
ACAATTAATTAAAATACCTTCTCCGATTATTATTCAAACTTTCATGTGCAATAGTGGTTAAAACCACTTTTATAAAATGCTTTAGTTATGAAAACCACTTTTTTATAATATTCTATCAACTAACTAAAATTGTCTTATATGGTCAAATGATCAAAATCACTATTCGGGCAATCTTAATTAATTAATAAAATAAAATTTCTAAAAGTTATCCCTTAGTCTATGGGGAAAAGGAGACTAAAGGTCTTCAATACCTGTTTACTTGTGAACCGGAAATGGGGACATTACACTAGATTAGTCATTACAAACACACCACACAAATCTGATTTCACTTGCTGAATTGCAGTAGCCCTACTGCTTGTGATGGCAAGATCGTCAATGTAGACAATGAGTATCACAATGCCATCACCATTGCTTTTGACATAAAGATTCGGGTCATAAAGACTTCATTTGAATCCAGAATCTTGTAAATGCTAATCAATTTTGATACACCAGGCTTGTGGAGCCTTCTTAAGCCCATATAGAGACTTGATCAACCTGCAAACCAAATGATCACTACTAGGCACCCAAAAACCTTTAGATTGCACCATGTAGACCTCATCCAAATATCCATTCAGGGAAGCACTTTTGACATCCATTTGAAACACTTTCCATCCCAATTGAGTTGCTATGGAGAGAAGCAACCAAAATGTGGCCATTTTTGTAGGAGCAAAACTCTCCTTATAGTCTATTCCCTTTTGTTGGGAAAAACCGTTTGCAATAAGATGGGATTTATACTTATCTAAAGTACCATCAGCCTTGCACATTACTTTGTACACCCATATGTAGCCAATGGGTTGTTTACCTGGAGGTAACTCCACCAATTTCTAGGTATGGTTCTTCATTAAGGCATTATATTTTGATTGCATGCCAGTTTCCCATTCAAGTTTGCCTTGTGCTTCAGAATACTTTTGTGGTTCTGATATTGTGAAAATATTAGAAGTGAGAGCAAAATGAACACGCTCCTTAGTTGAATCCACAACTTTCTTGTCCTTTGAGGCCGTGCATATGATAGGAATTTCATCCTTGCGCACATCCTGTAGAGAGGAGTAAAACCACTTAGGCCTTCGATGTACTGAAGAATCTTGTATTGGCTGAGTATTAGCCTGAGCGTTAGCCAACCCATGTTGGCGTTGCTGATAAAGTACTAGAGTATGTGAAATATCAGTCATGGGTTGTTGCACTGGAATATGTGACAAAGTACTTAAAGATTTCAATTCCTCACGTTTCGTTGCTGATAAACTACTAGAGTATGTGAAATATCAGTCATGGGTTGTTGCACTGGAATATGTGACAAAGTACTTAAAGATTTCAATTCCTCATGTTTCAAAGGAATGACAACACTAGATTCAGGGACCTTAGGTATCTCAAAGAGTGCTTGCTGGTTACAAATAAAGAAGGATTTCGTCTCCTTACATCAACATCTCGACTAACAATGATCTTGTTAGTGGAAACATTAATGAGTTTGTAGGCCTTGGATTGGTCACTATATCCAACAAAAAAAATCTAGCACTCTTGAAATTTAGTTTACTCCTATTTTTATCAAGAACTAAAGTATATGTAGTAAAACCAAAAACACTAAAATGTGTTACCTCAGGTTTGATTCCAGCTCATGCTTTTTCAAGTGTGACATCCTGGAAAGCTTTGCAAGGACTTATATTCAGGGTGTAGACCGTTGTGTTTACTGCTTCTCCCCAATATTTGTATGACACATCCCTACTATGCAACATGGATCGAGCCATCTCCATGAGTGTGATTATGCCTTTCAACCACCCCATTTTGTTGTGGAGTGTATGGGGTTGTCAACTGTCGATGAACTCTTTCTTTGTTGTAGTAGTTTTGAAACTGCTTGGAAGTTAATCCACCGCCATTGTCAGATCTAAGAGTCTTGATGTAATGTCCCCATTTTAGCTCACCATGGTTTATGATTGGTTAAGCCTATCATTGGACCGCGTAGGCTAACTCAGATGGTTAGAAGGTCCTTTTTGGTAAAGATTAGTGTGTTTTCTCCGTCAGAGCTTAGTATGGGTTCAAGTTTGGCCATTCGTTGGACTCAGTTCTTCATACTTACTATTTATAGTAAGTCATCATTTCAGGGAGTGAGGGTTTCCATTTATAGCAGGGCACCTGAACAGGCTATGATTGCAATGTCGATCCCATGCACAATTGGTTTAATCAGATAATGAGGGATTTTCTATTTATAGTGAGTCAGTCGCTGATAGAGGGGGACCCTTACTAGTTTTAGTAAGGCAGTTGGATGCACAGTAGACACAATGGTTAACTCCCAGGTTCAAATGGAATTGAGATATAATGATTATTTGTGGAGTTATGTTATTTTAATTATTAATAAAGTGATTACTTTATTAATAATTATTTATAAAGTGCAATTATAATATAAAGTATTAAAAATCACTTTATGTGCAATGGGACCATGACCCTCATTTAAGTGATTTTTAAGTGCTTTAATTAATATTGACTTGGAGGTTGAATATTAAATTATTTAATAAAGTCAATGTGCACACATTTAATATTATTTTAAATGATATTAAATGATTAAAAAATCTCTCAAAGGGGATCGACTAGCGCATGAAAAAGTATATTAAGGGGGTCAACCAAGCTTCTTTTCATCCAGGGTTTGATATTTGATTTGAAGTTTGTATGGAAAAGGAACCAGCTAGGGTTTCTGCTATTATTGAGCCTTTGGGAACAAAAACTCTCATAGGTTGTTCAATTTTGAGGCTATGAAACTATCAACTGAGATTATTGTTGATTGTGGGCTTTACTCAGGAGTCCAATTTGTGCTTCATTGGAGGAATTATTGAAGGCATTTAGTTTTGCAAAATTTAATGGCCTATGGCCAAATTTTGGAAGTATGGCAAGGATCGATTTGGTAAAGACATCTTCAAATGATTTTCAGTTATTGGCATTTGTGGAGGATGATTTATATCTAATTAGAGTTTTAGCTTGCAGTGATTTCCTTCATGGCATTGATTGTTTTATGCAAGGCGACTTCATATATGGCAACAATCTGATATTTACATCAGTCACCTATAGAAGGACTTGACCCCCATGACTTTCTTCATTGGCACCTCTTTTTGTAGCGATTTCACTTTATCCTTGGAGCGCTCCATCATTGGGGTTATGGTGATAAGGTTAGGAGGTATTTGGAGCTGTGTGGAGGCCTCTTCCATTTTATTCTTATTGCAGCATATTGAAACAGGGGCGGGACATAAAGAGGGTCGACTTCATCATTTGCTTGTGGATTTTCATTGATGACAAGGCTGCCATCTTATCTCAGGGATTTCGGCACATTTACTCCAGGTTCTTTATGTATTTTGCATAGTTGCATCATCATAAATAATTGTTGCCTTGTTGCAGCTGTAGGTGCATATTCATATCAGTTTAGTGTCGCACTTGAAAATATTTGTAAGCCAAGAGTCTTGGCATTTGCACATGATTTGTATTCAATTCTTCATACATTGAATCAAGGAGTGATAAGTTGCATATCATACATTTGATGTAATGTCCATATTTATGATTTGCATGCCAAGTGTTTGTGAAAATGCTTCTAGGCTGTAGGCGTGCATTTTTTCTTTAGGAACTCAGGTAATTGCATTTGAAACAAAGTAAAGCAAGTGCATTTCATTCTCAGCTTATGGTTAGATCATTTGGCATTCATTTCAAAACATTTGTATCATTTTATTTGAATCCAAGATTAAGTACAATGAATTGAAACTCATATCAGAAACATACAACTTTGCATACAAAGTGTTTGACAATATTCTTTGAGTTCAAAATCAACAAGTTAAGGTGTAAATACTTCAAGGGATACTACACTTGATCAACCAACTTGTTTGGTTTTCCACCAGTGCTTTGAACTTCACAAATTCAACAAAATAGTCAGACTTCTTTTTCAAGAAGTAGCCCCACATCTTTTTGGAGAAGTCATCCACCAACAACAGAAAATACCTCGCTCCAAGGACTATAGATGATTTCCAGATGGCTTGCAAAGATCTACATGAGCAAAATCTAAGAGCCCTTTTGCTGGCCAAGCACCCTCAATAGGAAATGGTTTCCACTTCTATTTGCCAGCCAAACAACTTGGACATATATCTTGTTTTTCTTGGATAGAAGGAAAACCAAGAACCATATTTGTTTTTCTCAGTTTGGCTAAATGCTGAAGGTTGAGATCCAAATCTCTCATGCCACAATACTAGTATTATCCTCCCCAATTAATGCATGCAAATTGACTGTGGTAGGATCAACAAGCCGATACATGCCATTTTCCCCAAATGCCTAGAGCTATGACTTTGTCATGTTTTATATTAGACAATACATTTCTTCCTAGAGAAATTGACTGGAACGTGATGATTTTGAGTTAACTGACTAATAGATAGGAGATTTTTGTTCATTTTAGGAATCTTTCATCCGAAGCAGGTGACCTGAAAGACCCACCTTCGTTCATCTTTGTAGAGAAAAACATATTTTTTGAGATGCAAAATTTTGCTCTTCTCTGAAGTTTGATATTTGTTCTTCAGATTGGTCCAGAGCACACTTGCCTCAGTGGCTTTCCGGACCTTAGGAATCATGTCATCCGACACAGAGAGTTCCAATAGTAGCAAGGCCTCCTTATGACGTTTGTCATAATCAACAAAGTTTGTTGTCGGTCTTGCATTTGTGTTAAGAATGATTTTGTTACAATCACGATATTTGGCGATTGTTAAAATCTCATGACTCCAAACATTGTAGTTTTGGCCAGTTAACTTCTGTGCATACGGCATAACCAGGTTTTGTATGTTGGCCATTTTTCATGCGGAAAACAATAAAACAGGTGAAGCACAATTTTGATTTTAATGCAACAGGAAAAGTACTGTTTGCTGACTCAGAAATCTACAGTTTTCTGATGTGGAATTTTATGTAACAGAAAAATATCCAGTTTGTTTGACTGACACAAAAATCAATGCAACAACACACTAACCCGAAATATATTTCAACAGCGTTTTCTGAACCAGAATATATTGTAACAGAAAAGATATTTTTCAGGTTCTGAAATTTTCTGACTCAGAATATATTTAAACAGGAAATATATTTTGATTCTGAATTTACACTTGAACATAATGAACTTACTTTCTGTCCTGCTCTGCTGTTTTTGTGTGCCCTAACAGCACAGACTACAATCACACAAATACTCTTCGTGCCCTTGCTGGACTGCTTCACGGCTTTCTGCCATTGTGGCTTTTATGGTCTGTGCCCTTGCGTCAACCCTGTGACTTAGTTCTGCTGTTTGTGTTCGTGTTTTCTGCAGGCAAATGACCTTCGTATTTTCTGTCCTTCACGTTGTATTCTATGTCTGCAGGCAAACACAATCTTCGTCTGCATTTTCTTCTGCGTTGTCCCTGCATTCTCCCATGTTCAATGTCATTTAACGTGTTCTGTACTGATCTTCACGTTTTTCCTGCTCTGCATTTTCTTTCAATGCGATCCTGCTGCTGTCTTTTGCGATTCACGCGATTTTACTGCACGTTTTATGTGACTTCCTTCAACTGTCATGCCCTCTTCACTGCAGATCTTCTCTTCTCCGTTCGTACCCTTGAATCAGGGTTTCCTCAAACTTTGTGCGCCATTTGTACCTGACTAGGTTTTCCTCAAATGATTGGCTCTGATACCAATGTAAGCAAGTCTAATTGCTGAAAGAATGAAAGAAGAGAAACTGGGAGGCACACAATTAACTCTGTGTGCATCCTTCATTTATTAATGCCAAACAAGTTACAGCAGTTGAGGTGGTTGACAGTTACATTTGTTAGACATTAACTAATAGAAGATTATTTAAGTCTCATTAACATATATTAAAGCAATATATTTAATATTCTACACATTGAAGCCGACCACCTCATTTCATGACTACCATCTTTCCTTTTATTGCAAATAACTATTTATGGAATGGGGATTTCTTCTATTGTTCAAACATTGGCTTCATTCTTTATTTCCCCCGAAGATGGATCCAATAGTGTGATCAGAAACATCGGGCTTAAAATCTCTCATGCAGCGATTTCCAGGTAAATCTATTTCATTAATGATTATGTTTGATATTGCAACAGATGTTGGATTTTGGAGGCATCTCTCAGCATAAAAGGGAAAGCCACATATTTGCTTTATCATCGACCTCAAGATAATTAACACATTTTGTAATCTGTTCTGGGTGCAACCTAAGTGTCTAAACCCAGTTCAAGACTGGCAAATCTCCCAGGAAAAGTTAGATGTATCTTCATTAAAGGTTGCCTTACAATTTTCTTGTCAAAGTAAAAAGATTCCTTTTAGTAAAGTAATGCTGTAACTTTTCTTGCCATACTGCTTGATCATTCATGTATCTGTCAAGAGTGACCCCTTTTTAACTAGAGGCCTGATAAACAGAAGTTCATATTCTGTTAAAACCCAAGCCAAAACAATTGTGGTACTTGGAAATGTCAAAAAACCTGTTACATTGTTTCCTCCTCAGATATGGGACGAAACCATTGGTGAAACTAGATTTATATTTTCCTAGCTCTGAATATTGATATTGTTGATCACCCACCAACCAAGGACCCAGGACTAACTACCCCCATCTTCTATTTAGTTCTTGAGCAATTATAGGGTTCAGTCTATTCTTCTTGCTTGAAGGCTTTGACTCATAGCATAAAAGGGAGTTATCATATCTCCACCTTCAGTCCTTCCTAATGCGAATTTATGTATCCAACTGTATTTTAGACAAACAAACTGGTGTTCAGTATCATTTTATAGAGTTGAAGGGAGGTTGTTTAATCTAATCATCCATCCATTGCTTTATGTTACAAGTTCTGCAAGAGTAAAAGGCCCTCCTAGCCGATCTTTTTCCTGCATTGAAAGATGACCTATGTTCATTGATGTAGAAACAAGTGATGAAGTGATTGGCATCTATTTATAATTTTAGAATTTGCCTGTGAGGGTTGGATGATAAAGTTCTGATCGTGCCTCATAAAAATCACAAAATTCATTTCGGATGTGCACCAATTATTCAGGGGACATGGAACAAGTATTACCTGTTCCTATATTAGGGTTACCATTGCATTATAGGACTTGAATGTGCCTGGCAATATTGTTGGAGTGATGTCTCGGAACTATGATTCATATTTTACTACTAATTGTGATTACGTTATAAGACATTTGGTTCTAGTTATAGGGGGGAGACTTAAATATTTTCACAACCTGACCATCTACCACTATAAAGCATCCACAGGTGTAAGTCTTGTAGTGGTTGGGTGCTCAATACAAGATCTGTGAGTTTGGATGCTCAGTAGTAGTGGGGAGTTAGGTTCTGAAAATATTAGAGAATTCCCCCTATGACACCTATATGGGCAAATGGAGGATCAAAGAAAAGCGTATGCTTTTTTATTAATTGCTTGTCATTTGAATATTTGCAGGTTTGTCAAAGTCCTTGATGCACCTTTATCTTTCTTATAAAAATTACTAACATCATTGGCACTTTTTTTTAATTTAGAGTTCTCTAACAATCTGTTTTTTTTTACCTCTTTGCATGGGAATAAGTTTTGCAAGATCAGGTTTTTCTAGAGTTGACCACTTTTTCATTTCTAGTATATGTGAATAATTTGCTGTCATTTCCATTTTTTACCAAAGAAACATTTTTAGTTAACTGTATAGGACCCTTTTTGCCATCTGAGATATGGACTCAAAAAAGAAGACTGGCTCTCATTAAATGTTGAATCACCCTCTCCCATAGGAGCAAAAGAAGATTTCAAATCTGTTTCGTTAGCTTGGGGTGGATTTGGAACAGAGGGTAAGGCTACTTTTATCTTTGTTTCTCGAATGGCCAGTACAGATAGGCCTTAAGAAAAGAAAATATCAGTTTGAGTATCAACATTAGGAGATCTTGTTAACTTACATTATCAAAAATGCAGTGATGCAAGTTGAAGTTTTAACTGTCATATTTATTTCTTGTGAGACACTCTTGGGTCCATCTGAAGGAATTGAATGCAAGTTGACGTCTTAACATCTTTTTAGAGCTTGACTAGACCCTTTGTTCTTTGTTACCTTAGTAAATTGGAAGTGTGTAGTTATGACAAGTCAAGATCAACGTTTTTGAAGCTTTTGATTGAGAACAATAGGCCAAGTTTTTGGTCAATCAAAATATGATTTAAATCATAGTAGCAAAAGTTGCAAGTAATCAGGATGCATTAGTTTTGCCATGCTGAGTCGAACTGCTGGGCTGTTTGGAGGTCACACGTAGGATTTGACCCAAAAAATGCTAGAGTTTTTGAAAAACTTGGGATTAACTCGTGAGTTATTAAACAACTTTTAAAAAAGTGGTTCTGCATATTTTTAATAAATACCGATCTCTTTAATTTGGGGCTCAGTTTTACACTTAGTTTGCTGAGGGGCAATTGAATTCCATGTACACTTTTGCCATGCCATCTGAATGGAATGCTACTACGATTTCAATTGTCAAAATGGCTCAAGGGTCAATTTTCAAATTGGAGTCGACAAATTGTAGGGCTATCTAGTTTGGTTGAGTTCAATCATGGTTAGTGAGCTTATGTTATTTATGTGCAACTCTAATATGCTTGAGCATAAAATGGATAATATGTCCATTTACCTATTCATTGTACTGGCATTTGACAATTTCATAGTATGGTATGCCCAATACTGACACATTAGGTCACTGCTACTCACTACCATGCATCATTGCAGAATTTGGAGAAAAGTCAAAGTACCTGGTTCCAGTTGTTCACATAGACCATTCTGGGTATCCCTCCTATCAAACTATTCCTGTGCACATCATTTGGTAAAGAGATCTCAAATAATGTTTGCAGGCAAACTATACACACGACAAATTGTTTAGTTATTAACTATAATTATTAAGTGGTAAAATTGTTCCCTTGGTCAGGACTGATTCAAGTATCCCAATCTAAATGATCTTGCAAGACCACTGACATACATTTGTTTAAAACAATGTTTCTTAAAGTTTCTAGGACAGGGTTATGGAGGGGACATGTTTCTGGGACGGTAAACAATTTCTTGAATAGAGGTAGGCACTGAAGAGTGCACTGCTGGACTGTATGCAACCATCTAATCGTCTTTCACCTCCACCTCCCGAGGTCTCTCTCTCTCTCTCGATATATATATATATATATATATATATATATATATATATATATATATATATGGTATCGCCTTGCTGCCCCCAAAATTCAAGAATTTTTTTACCGTCACAGAAACGCATCCCCTTATATAAGGGGATGCGTTTCTGTGACGGTAAAAAAATTCTTGAATTTTGGGGGCAGCAAGGCGATACCATATATATATCGAAGGGGATGCGTTTCTGTGACGGTAAAATAATTCTTGAATTTTGGTGACAGCAAGGTGATGCCAAAATATATATATATATATATATATATATATATATATATATATATATATATATATATATATATATATATATCACAAGAAATTTATTAAAAACAAAATTTGATAGTTTTTCAATGGTATAGTCAAACTATTAAACATCATAAAGCATTCTAAAGAATTGAGATTTAGGCAACAACATCTATGTCATTGGAAATTGAACAATAAATTTTCAACCTTGTCAATTGAAATGGAAAATTGAGTGTAACAATGAAATATAAATATGAATATCTGATTGTTATATTATCAATGATAAAAATATAACTGTTTGAAAATTCCCATGCCACCCTTCCTCTCCCTACCCCACTTTTTTTAAATATATATTGTAAGAACCTTTGCAAAAGACTATACGTTCGAGGACAAATCAAAATCAGAACCAGCCACTAAAGGCCTCAAAAGAACCACAGTATCAAGTTTCAGAGCAACAATAAACTAAACATTATTACAATATAAAAAATACCATCCACCAATGAAGCAAAAAAAAACCTAACAACACAAAAATAGATCCAGTATCAAGCTGTCCATAACAGGTCACAACTAAATATTATTAGCTTCCTCAATTTCAACATCATCTTGCTTTTCCTGCATAATCAAGTCTTCAGAAACATGTCCCTTGGAGCATGTAGCCTGATCTGGTCCCAGCTGTCCACTTCCAGTCCCTATGGTTCTGTCAGAAGGATGGAAAAGATCTGCTTGAGAAAAAAGTTGTCTCATATTGGAATTCTGGAGATACTCCAACAGTTCATCCCTTTCCACTCTACTACTGGTGTCAATAAATTTCTGACGTCTGAGAACCAGTTCATTTATGTTAGTCTTGATCATCCTAGCCACATTAGATTGCAGAGCAGTCTCATAGTTACCCATTTGCCCTCCACTAACAAGTTCCGAAGATTGAGGAGAATCAGTCCCACATCCAGAATTTTTTTTCTTTTTCTTTTCCCATCTTGTCATCTCCTGCAAGACTCTCATTACTATGCATTGAAATATTATGTTCCTGCTGCATCTGCTGAAGGGAAGCCTGCAGAGCTGAAAGTACTTCCTCATTGTCTGCAGCCATATCATCTATAACTCTCTTTTCAGAATCAGAAATTCCAACCAGTATAAGGTTTGGATTGTGACCCTGTTCAAAGTATGAGTCTTTCATCCGTTCCCATTCATAATCAATAATCAGGACATCCACAGCTGTTTCATGAAGATTCCTCCAGTCAGGTGGAGGACTCAGTCTTGGGTATTTGCTCGTGTCCAACAAAAAATTAGAGATGATTTTCATCATGCAGGTTCTAAGGAACTTTTTCATTTCAGCTGAGGCACCTTTAGTTGAAGGTAGATCTGCAAGGAAACAATACTAATGAAACTTCTATTGAGAAGTTAGTAAACACCTTAGCCTTAAACTGAAAAACCTCTAAATTCCTTTGTTTCCATAGAAACCACATAATTTCAGTGGAAAAACCCAGCCAAAATTTATGAAAAAATGCATGAACTTTCTTCTTGGCACACACATAACCAAAGACAATATTAAACCAAGAGATATCACAAGAAAACACACAAGACCAACTATTAAAACAGTTCTTTCAAACTTTGGCAGCACAAGGACACTTAAAAAAAGATGTTATCCCCCACATTTTTTAATTCTACACCTAAGTTTTATTATGTTTTTTCCATAGGTACCTAAGTCTCAGAAAATTTAAAAGAAAATAAAAAAATTTGGGGGTGTCCCCTCCAAGACCCCAAGTCCCCGAAATGTCCGAGACATTCAGGGTGTCACCACCACCTGACACTGGTTTTTGAAACAACTGTTGATGTGGGGGGCATGATGACGTCCTTGGTACGCTCTCAACAGATTGGGGGCATCCCTTTATGTTTTGGGGATGTCATGATGTCCCCAAGTAACCCCCATAAAATAGGAAACATCCTCGAGATGCAAGACAAAAAGCTGAAAAAGGGGATGTTTGGGTCACATCCCTGAAACATTCGGGATGACACTAGAAGGTAGGGGACTCGTCCCTATGGAACACTGGTTTAAAACAATTGAACATGATGGATGCTGAAAAATAGGTATTCCAATCTTGACAATATTTGTCATGCTCTAAATGTTGTCTATTATATTTCTGATCTACAATTCTTACAACTAGATTTGTATTCAATAATGAAGGTTAAATTATGGCATTTTAACATAAGGACCATCAAATGGCATCTACAAAAGATATTGCCAAAATTACTAGCATGTTGCATTGCTAGGAACTTGTAACAACAAATGGCATTAGACCTGTAGACCATCAATATAAACTCGAAATATTGTTTTTGGAAATCGAGGAATTGAATGTCAATGTACATGATGCTTCCTTCGTCCTATTAAATTGATAACTTTCAAGAGTGATACTAAGCTTAGGATTTTAATTTTAAACTAATGCAAATCCGCTGAATTTCATTTATGACAAATGTATTGTTTCATTTCAATTGTCATGTTTACCTTTTTCTTCTAGGAACTTTCTTGATCTTGAAATCTCTCTCGCAAACCATGTTTGTCATGATCTTTCATGTAATATGGATTGAAAGATAACTATAATAATACCGAGGCTTGCTAACTATGGCTGTGGCAGTGCATGCAGGACCGAGTGAGGTGCAGGCATGGAAAGTTTCCTTAATATTATGAACTAGGGGTGCATAAGATTTTACTTTTAAGTTAAAAATTACATATTATTGGCCTGTAAGGTGTTTCCCATTAAATGAAAATGCAGGCCATTTAGGCTTAGGAGTCATTAGTTTAAGAGGAAAATATACTCTTTGGGGTTTATTAAGTTGCTACAGGTGAGAGAGTATTAAGTCGGGCCACGAAATGGGAAAAATGGCAATTTGATTTACCAAAAGAAAAACAAAAACAAACAAACATCTTGCCCTGCAAATAACTTGTTATTCATTTAGAATTAGGCAATGGTTTAAAGCATGAATTTTGGTAATTTGAGTTAGCAATCTAATGATTTTTTTTTGTTCATAAAACATTTTGACACACTTTCCAATTTTTTTTTTTTTTTTTCCCCGCAAAAAGTGGTCCTTTCATTTTTTACATTATTATAGTGACACATGTTTCTCAGTCACGCATAATGCCTACACCACATGTTTGAAACTTTTTTTTGACATTCATGCTCCAAAATCATCCATGGTTGGAATGCATATTTTTTACAAGTTTATGATTTGTAGTTTATTTCAAATTTATAAAGATGAGGTGCCAAAATTCAGTGATAGTATATTTTGGTCAGGTAAATGCGTATGTGATGCATGTTTTTCGATGGATTTTTTATTTTTTAAATGCTCTACAAACATTCATGGATGGTCAGCATATAGTTTTATAATTTTTGGATCAACAATAAATTTATATAAATTTTCTTGTCTCTGAAGGTCCACTTTCTGGACTGCAGAACTGCAATCCAGTTTCTGGGTGGACCCTTTGGTTCCCCGGACTTTATACTCTCACCTCTACCCTTTCGTTATTTTTTCAGTTTAAAGTAGTAACATTGTCAGGTCCCTTTTAGTTCTTAGAAATAATATGTTTGTCAGATTTGGTAGACTTAAAACTCGTTGCAAATAAACTATTCTCATCCCATCTGTGATTGCCTACTCCTTTGGAACATTCTGGTATTTTTGGTCAATTCCATCTCAAATTGTAGTTGTTTGCTTCCGATCCTATTTTGGTGTCCTCAATGATATCGTAGACATTTGACTTATATTCTGTAGTTTCATGCCTGTTTATATGTTAGGTATCTAGCAAGTTTCAATCATAGCTGATTTCTGACTTGGTATTCCTCCAAGTGACATTAAATATGAAAGTAATATAATACGCTGATTTTTATAAAACCAAAATTTAAGAACTGTTCAAGTTGGTTCAAAGGTCACGTATTTTTAGGTCCTAGGTCATATTAGGTCCTTGGCCTGATATTTTTGTGGTGCATTTCATTTGTAGGATTTCCTTGTCTTGGTGTGCTACTTCAGAAATTGGAGAATCCAGCGCTTAGAATGTGTCTAAATGTAACTTCAAATGAGGTATGTATGAGCTTGTTCATCCTTCACTTTATGCAGAAACATATACCGTAGTTCTTACTTTTTTAAAGATTATTATTGTAAAGATACCCATTTTTATTGGATCTAGTGCCAACTATCAATTAAGTTGAACTAAGCTATTTTGTATTGAATGCATTTCAATGTAAAATAAAACCACAACTTAATAAAGAATAACTATCTTTAGATAATGTGAAGGCTTATATTTGGATCAGTGTAGAACCATCATGTGTATAATTAATCGTGCAAAGGATTAGATGGAATCTCCTTTTTTTCTTCTTTTTATACAAGAGAGGCCATTATTAATAATACTAGAGGTAAACATGAGACCCATAGACATGACAAAGAATCCAAATTAGACCGAAGAAGAAGTAAAGATATCATCATATCTCTTGCATGCATTATGACAATTGCTTCTAATCTTATTAAGTCCTAGTTGAGGTATTTAGTGGGAATATAACTAGTTATATCCTAAGTTTTCTAGTTCGAAGTTGAGTTTGAATTCACTTACCATAAAATTTGAAAACAAACAAGAATTAAAAAAATATAATAAAATTTGGCTTTAATTTTTTATTATATATAATAAAAATTAATTAAAAAATCCAGATAATGGGCTCAGCCTGAATAGGCTAGTGAAGGCTAAAGTACTTTGGTGCTCCCTTTAAGGAGTAATAAAATTGAATTTTGATGGAGCAGCCAGGGGTAACCCTGGTCATGCAGGAGCCAGCATATTTAGAGATTCATACCGCTGGCCAATCTTGATTTTTGCATTAGATATGGGCAAGGAAGTGAATAATCAGGCTGAAGTCCTGACAATGATTAACAGCCTTTAGATTATAGTCATAAGGGGTGGGAAGAAGATACTAATTGAAGGCGACTCACAAATTGTTATCAATATATTGAAAAGGGGCAAGTTGTCAACTTGGAGGCTGGAAACTCTCATCGAAGAAGCTAAATGGCTAGTAGTTAATGATTCCATCTCCTTTTAGGATATTCGGCAAGAAGGTAACAAAATTGTGGATTCGACAGCCAATAAGGGTCCCTGTGTAGGACTGTTTGAGTTGGAAGGAGTTCTGGACAGATTTTGGATTTCTCCTTACCCTCCTATATTTCAATGCGTATGTTGGAAGGAGTTCTGAATAGATTTTGAATTGTTCTTTATAGCCACTGCCCCCCCACTCCCCAGGTCCCACTGCTCTCATTTTGTTTTCTCCTAGGGGATGTATTTGCCTTCTTTAGTGCTCCTTGCATCGATGAAGTCTTCGAGGTTTCATCAGCACATGCTGTTGGGGGCTCTTGTTTGCCCTTCATTGCTATTTGTATTGGTTCTATTGCCACCTTTGTTAGTGGTACATTGCTTTACTTTGTTTTAAACTTTTATGTACTTTTAGTCCTTTATTTGGCATCTAGGATTCTCTTTGTATAACTTCCTATAAATTTCTATTGTTATCTGATGTATCCTCGAGTCCCATTGACTTACGTTTGGTCATCTGTGGACATTAATACAATTTATTTTTTTCTAGTTATTGTGACAAACTCATTTCTTTGTGCGAGATGATGTGGTGGTCCTCGGGTTATCACTCTCCCTTTTTAGTATCCTCCGCCCCCCCACCCTTTTTCACTGTTCTCGCGATTTTTACAATGGGCTCTCTTGAACGTAGACCGCATCACCTTGCGTTGGTCAGAAATTCTTGTTTGAAGCTCGGTTTTGGTTAAGTGCTCCTTGCGTGGTTTTTGAGGTTGAGTTTTGCATTCCTATAGGGATTGTTTTTGAACTTTTTCTCCTAGTTTTCCCTTTGTTCTACCCTCTGCTATTGTTGGTTTTGTTTGAGGCATGCTTTTATGAGTTGGGTTTGGAAGCTACTGTCTCACCTTGCTCGAATTCTCTTCCTTCATGTTATTGGTCTATGTGGGGTGTTTTGCTCTTGGTTTCAAGACAAATGGTAGACATATATAATTTTTTGAAAGGCAGATTCTTGAGGTCCTCTGCTGGTGGGTGCTTATATGCCCTCTTTGGCTCTACTCTTTGGTTTCTTCCTCATTCTAACTGCATTTTCTGGTTAAAAAGGTTGTAATCACTTCCAGGTGTAGGGGATTCTCTATAGGCCAATATGTCACCTAAACATTAGCTGCATTCACTTCTTTTAGCTCCAGCCTGCTCCTCTCTGAAGAAAAGCAGAAAAAGACTCGAGGGTATGTGAAAATTACATATTGCCATGTCCAGACAAACTTCTTATCTTACATCATTAGTCAACTAAAACAATCCTACTTAAGAATGTGGATGGAGAGAGGACGTGGACATCGAAGCTGTGATTGATAGGATGAATACTGGAACCCAAGTAGTCGATTGGGAGGACGAATGTATTTGACATGTAAAGCAATATGTCAGGGGCTACTATTCTCTCCAAGGTTGGCAGTTCCTATTTCATGCACAAGGATCATAATAACATAGAGGTGGTATTGCAAGAAGTGCGAAATCATCAAAAATTTCATTTCCACATGCTTTTGGATGGTCTCATGTGATGTCCCCTTTTCATATAATTTTAATAATTAATAAAATTGCCCGAATAGTGATTTTAATCATTCGAAAATATAAGGCAATTAATTAATTATTAAAATAGAACTATCTTGGATAATTATTCGAATTACCGGAAAAGTGTTTTTAACCATTTGAAAAATTAAGGTAATTTTAATGATTATTCTAAGGGGCTTTATAATTAATAAATTGCTTGAAAAGTGATTTTTATCACTCTAATTATTAGAGCAATTTAATTAATTATTTAAATGAGGACCTAATTATTTAATTTGCCAAAAAGTAATTTTAATTACTAATTTATTAAGGCAAGTTATTTAATTAATTCAAAAAGGCCTAAAGTGAAATTAAAAGGAATGTCAGCTTGAAGGCTAAAGCAAATAAAATAAAAGATATTCTAAGAAGGGCAAGTGAGGCTTATGAGGTATTTTACCTTTTCAAGGTGGTTCACCCCCCTTTGGAAGGTACAAATACAAGGTGAAGATCAGAATTGAAGACATGTTGAATTTGATAATTGTTCTTCATGTTTGAAGAAACTATTGAGATGCATGCCCAATAGGGGTTCGCTGTTTTGGTGTTTATCATTCTACAAAAGGTGTCTTTTGATGCCACCTTTGCTAAGGAGATCTTGTTACTTGCCCTCTAGTGGGGCGATTTGTATTGAGGAGTTCTTGTGAGGTTTTGGTGAAGTTTTTCATGTTCTTTTCTTGCATATTATTTCTAATTAATATTTGCACTATTTTTGCAAGTGGAGTGAACTATTTTGGGAGGCTTGATTGAAGGTTTGGAGGCCCCTTTAAGGTCTATTTGTGCAAATTAATATTTTGAAATTAATTGCTAATTTTTTGCATAGTGTGACATTTTTGAGAAGATTTGTGGAAGGTTTGAAGCCCTAAATTGATAGAAAATTAAATAATATTTTTCAGATTATTATTTAATTATTTTTGATAAGAAACTAGGGTTTTCTAAATTTTGGAGCAATTTTTGGCGACCTTCTCATGAAAGGAAAATTCCGAAATTATTTTTATTTGATAGTCATTATTTTTATGATCAGTTTGAGCTCTTGTTTGCATCATAATTCCAAATATTGAGGGAGTTATGAAGTTTTCAGCTGTTCGTAGGAAATAATATTTGTTGAGGGCAGATTTGCAAGGGTTTTGTTTTGAATTAATTACTGTAGTAATTTTCTGAGTTTTGACAATTGGTTTGGACTAAGCTTAAGCAGGGATTCGAGTGGGAAAGGACTTCAATTCAACTAGTGTGGCACTAGGGTTTGGAGGGTTGAAACATCCATTTCAGTGTCTTTCTTCATTGCGGCAAGAGCCATTAGTGGCCAAATTCACAAGGTATTTATTTTTCAAGGTGAATTGGAGTTAATTTTCAGTTTGGAGGTGCAATTGTAGCAGCTAGGGTTTGCTGATTTTTAATTTCAAAATTTTAAAATTTGTGGATTTTGGGGAAATCCCCTTTTTGGTTAAATCGTCCCATTTGGGGACATTATATCTCAATACATTTCCTAAGTAGCACATGGAGATGGCAAAATGCTTTGAATTCAGTTCTTAGAAGAATCTAAGAATTCCATCCCAAAATGCTGCATTAAACTGGACTCTGATTCTGAAGAGGACGTGGAAATTTTAGGGTAAATGTAATTTTTTGTGTAATCATATATAAACAGTGGCTCTTTTTGATTTACCTATGCATAGCTACTCTCAACGACTATTATTGTTTTTACTTGATAATAGCAAACATGATATTTTATTTTTGTGCTTTGATTTTGACAAAAGTGAGTTGGTATCAAGGAGTGAATCTGGAATTAATCCTTGTTCTCTGTGACTGCTTTGTGATTGCTGGGATGAGAAGAAAAGAAGTAGGTGAGATATTGGTGAGATAGGGGTTTTCTTCTTTTTTCCTTTACCCTTTAATTCTGATTTATGAATTCTGTCACTCTATTTCTCTTGAGAAAGTGATTGAGAGGCAAAGAGAGGATAAGGGGTATGACAGATTGGTTGTAAAAGGAGTCTGGTGAGGTTCAGATGAGATAGTATGATTATGCTAATTTGAGAGCTTAATATAATTCAGTGGAGTCTAGATTCTGGTACAAGTTACGATTTTGGTAAGAGTAATTTGGTTTCAAGAGAGAAGTGCAGTGGGGTCTGCTTCCTTACACTTTCTGTTTGACTGCCGTTTGATAACTGGGGTGAGAGGAAAATAAATGGGGGAGAAATTGGTGAGGTTGGGTTTTTTTCTTATTTCCTTTTATCCTTTGATTCTATTGCATGAATTTTTTGTGTGTGTCTTTAGAAAGAAATTAAGAGGCTATGGGAGGATGAGGGTCACAATAGAATGGTTTGTATGAGGGGCTTGGTGAGGCTCAGATGAGTCAGTGTGATTGAATCTATGAGAGAGAGCTGAAAGAATTGCAAGGATTAGTTGAATCTATCTATGAGATAGTTCTGTGCTCTGATTTTTCTTAAATCTTTGTTGCTTAAAAAGGGAGATGTTTTTTGCCCTTGTTTGGAAGAGTGAGTGTGAATTGATGTCTGTTGGATGGCAGATCAGATGTATAGCTTTTTCATTAGCTTCAAAGGGAGAGTTTTGATAATAATAGGCATTTTAATGCTTCTTCCGTTTTCCTGTCAGTTATTAAGATCTCTGATATTTGGTAGTCTGGGGAGTAGTTTTGACATTTAGAGTCCACATTTTCTTTATCTCTATGACCTTCTGTGTAGGATATTGATTATGAACTAAGAAATGATCCCTGCGGAGAATATTTTTGAGATGCTTTGTTCTCTTCTTCTTTTGGGGTTGGACTGAGGTGAAATGCTACAGACCAGTAAAGACAGTTGTTGATCAGTTCTAAAGAAAGAGAGTGGATATGCATCTTGTGTTTTCTCATACGTCTGCTCTGTCATAAATTATAAATTTAGTTTTCAGTCATTTTCTTTGTGCAAAAAGGGAGGTTTTATATGGTTATGATCCAGATGATCTCTTTCCCTTTGTCTTCATGATGTCAAGAAGAGGCAAGGATTGGACAATCGAGATTTTCTATATTAAGGATGTGGTTTGAAGGTGGCAATAAGTTGATGGGATGCTTGACTAAATGCAATAGAGTTTAACTGTTTCTGGGTGAGCACACTGGAAACCCTGGTTTGGTTTGCTTTTAGCTCCTATGAGGATAGAGTGCTAATTTTCTAGCCCCTTGATTTTCATTACTATCTTGAATTGACTTAGCTTGGTGATGTAAATATCACTTGGGTGTTGGCAACTTGACAACTTCTTATCCAAAACCAAAAGTATAACCCTATGAAAATCATTTATATAGCTGAATATTTTGAATTAGCAGAAAATTCATAAATTGCTAAAGAATATTTCTACAAATTTCAAAAAATGGCTTAAATGTACACACAGGAGGGCACAAAAAACCAAAGGGAAAAATATCATAAGATAATGGCATTTAGAATGAGTAATATATTTATCATATGAAGTTTGTCTTTTGACAAAATACTATATAATATTAAAAAATTAAACTTAAAAAAAATTGTAATTAAAAAAACTCTCGAATATATTTACCAAACGAAGCAATCTTTATAATGCACCTTCACAAATTGATGATTATCAAAAAAAGTGGATTAAAATCGTCGAATCTGGCAACTTAGGTTATATCTTTGTTGAGCTAATTGATTGGGTCCTTCTCAAGGTAACTCATACGACAAAAGATTGATTTGATCATAGCCAAAGTAACTTGTGTGGCAGATGATTCAATTGCACATTCAAGGTAAATTATGTCATAGAAAGTCCATCGAGTTGATCCGTAATTGACTTGGATATTCCAATAAATGATTCACCGATATTGTTGTTTTAGATTATATCCACTATACAATTGTGTACATGCTCACAAAGATGCTTACAATGCCTATTTATCAGATTTCATACTTCTACGATACTAACAACACGTGAACCTTCTTTATTCTTCAAGACTAATAGTGCAACAAAGAATATGTCGATTGTTTATCTTATGTGAGATTGAATTCAACTATAAACAAGTATTATGCTCCTAATCAGCTGAATATATCAATCGAATGCTTTCTTAAGTGCTTGAGATACTTAAGTAGTTGCACAAAATGAAGGTATTAAAAAAAACTCTTGAATATATTTACCGAAGGAAGCAATCTTTATAATGCACCTTCATAAATTGATGATTACCAAAAAAATTGGATTAAAATTGCCGAATCTGGCAATTTAGGTTGTATCTTTGTTGAACTAATTGATTGGGTCCTTCTCAAGGTAACTCATAGGACAAAAGATTGATTTTGTCATAGCCAAAGTAACTTGTGGGGCAGATGATTCACTAAAGCACATTCAAGGTAAATTATGTCACAGAAAGTCTGTCGAGTTGATTCGTAATTGACTTGGATATTCCAATGAATAATTCACCAATACTGTTGTTTTAGATTATATCCACTATGCAGTTGTGTACATGCTCACAAAGATGCTTACGATGCCTATTTATCATATTTCATACTCCTACATTACTAACAACACGTGAACCTCCTTTATTCTTCAAGACCAATAGTGCAACAAAGAGTATGCCGATTCTTTATCTTATGTGAAATTGAATTCAACTATAAACAAGTATTATGCTCCTAATCAGCTGAAGATATCAATTGAATGCTTTATTAAGTGCTTGAGATACTTAAGTAGTTGCGCAAAATGAAGGTAAGCAAGCAAATAATCAAATACACGTGCAAAGAGAGATTAAGACAAGGATTTGCCCTAGACAAACTCAATGTAAGAAAATTCCAGAAGAGAGAAGCTATGCCTCCTCATCTCCACTATCATCTTGCAAGTTTTCACAAGTCAATTGCTCGATTTGATCATTTATATGCATTGTATCTTTTGTTATTACTTATCACTTCTACAATGCTATCCTAGCTTGCCTTGTTGTGGATTACTTCTTATTCATCATGCTTGATTGTTGCTCTCAGCTGTTGCTATCATCTCCTACCTCAAGAACTTTATATCACTCTTACAAATGCTTGAATGCTTTCATTGACTTTACTTGACCCCTATGGGATATAAATTAATGATAAGGAATGGAAAAATGAGTCAAACAAAGGATTCGGAATGCCCTCCACACGAGTAGAAGAAAGAAGTACCGGTTAAACTTACCTTTGTATGCTCGGTTTTGCTATTTTGATTGTTATGGAGCAGGTTCAGCTGCAGCCGAGCTCGTCTGTATGTCATTGTTTCAAGTTTTATGGATCCGTACCAAGCTGAACTCATCACTTGTGTCTGATCTTATGAATTTTGTGGTAACAACATGGTACATTGCTGCTCATCAACTTTGTTTTTTCCTACCTCTCCTCTATTCCTACATAGCCTCTACATCACCGCCTTGTCTAATTTTGTCTAAATGAGGTTAAAAGCATGTATTAGGCTCTTCTTTAAATTGTATGTCAACATGTTGTATGCTCACATGTCATATGGGACTAATGTGTGTCTGTCAGTCTGATGTACAGCATGCATGTTAACCATCTGTATGATAGGTTTGACTTCTTCCATACATAGGAGCAGGCCTAAAAATCAATGAGATGTATGGGCGTGTCATATTTCCAAGACAATTTTGAAAAATTTCAAGGTCCATAGCAATGTTTTTTCACAAATATTTGTTGGCTAGGGGTTAGTTAGCAGATTTCAAGAGTTAGAAGAATATGTCTTTACTTGAACGAGAGTTGTAGTTCACAAGTAATTCTCCACCAATTGACAGAATTAAATTCCACACTCACATCTTCAACAGACTAGTTAAATTGCACAATCACTTCTCTGCTAAATCAAGAGTTCAATCCAACGGTTAGGAATTCATTGTCATTACCTGAACTCCCTGAAGAATTGGTGAAATTGCTAAGTTAGTTGAGTGTTTACCAGCAATTCAAAAGAATTTGCCAGAATTTTCATGATCATTGCTAGATCCACTGAAAATTGGAAGAAAGTTACCACCAAACAAAGTCTGCAGAAGACAATTGCTGCCAAATGAAAGGGAAAGTTGGACTCCACTAAGCGATGAGGGTTGTATAAGTCATGCATCTCAATAAGGAAAACATCTACTAGACAGGGTTTGTACAGTGGAAGAGCTGGTTGACAAAAGAAATTTGGTGAAGGGGTTCACATGGTGGAGATGTTGGTCAACAATGAATATTTGGTTGACATGAATATTTGGCCATACAAGATTTTGCCTACAGACATCTCTCAAATTTTTGAGTTTTTCAGGGAATTTGATTTTGATTTTGTGTAGATGTAGGTAGTGTCTATTATGTACTTCGGCATTTATCTTGTAGTAGACTGACAATCTTTATTAAGTCGGCTATGGCCATAAATAAAGTAATGCTAGGCAAAGGCATGTTTATGTTTGGAAAAGTATAAGCTGTCTAAATTATGTTTTATGCTTAGACAACGTATGGACCTTGATTACGTTCTATGTTAAGGCAATGTATGGACATGCATTTATGTTCAAGTCTTGGATAGAGAAGGAGAGCATTTTTATTGAGTCGGCTATGGCCATAAATAAAGTAATGCTAGGCAAAGACGTGTTTATTTTTGGCAAAGTATAAGCTGTCTAAGTTATGTTTTATGCTTAGACAACGTATGGACAATGATTAAGTTCTATGTTAAGGCAATGTATGGACATGCATTTATGTTCAAGTCTTGGATAGAGAAGGAGAGCTCTCATGTGCATTCTTTTGGAGTTCTTAACATCATCTGATGTACATTGCTTTCATATGAATACAAGTGTTTTCTAAATGTTTGTGTTGTTCCTTTGTTAGTAATTTGTTACTAACAAAGGAACAACACAAATATTTAGAGCTCTCCTTCTCTATCCAAGACTTGAACATAAATGCATGTCCATACATTGCCTTAACATAGAACTTAATCATTGTCCATACGTTGTCTAAGCATAAAACATAACTTAGACAGCTTATACTTTGCCAAAAATAAACACGTCTTTGCCTAGCATTACTTTATTTATGGCCATAGCCGACTCAATAAAAATGCTCTCTAGAGTCAAATTACTACCCTTAGTATTCAAAACTTTCCCCAGAACAGTCAAATCTTTTATACAGCTGGTCAAACTGGTGAATTATAGTCTAAAGGCATGAACAAAGAGATATGCAGGCAGTCAAAGTATCAAATACAGTCATGATGAAGACCTACAACAATGTTACATAATCAAGTGTGTTCCAAGGCAAGACACCTACAACAAGTTCAAAAAACATATCTGCTACTCAAAATGTTACATACAGTTATAAAGTTAACCTACAGGCCTGTAGGAGGAATAACTTTGTAAGGTGGATAAGAGCCAATGAAGAATTAATCAAGCTATAGCCATTACGCCTACGAAAATATGCACCTATAGTTAGTCACCAAAAAGATAGCTCTATAGGGCCCTTTTGGGCTATATCAATCTTTTTCCATATCAAACTCTAATTTGAAAGAGTTTAATCAAATGGTTAAATAATATGGTGAAGTGATTCTATATAGGGCACATGGGCTAATTGTGGGAACAATTTCCTCGGACAAAAAGTCCGAGGGAAATGAAATCCGAAAAAAGGACTTAGCAAGAAGTCCGAAAGATTAAAGGTTCATTTGTTTTATTTCCAAAGGACAGACAATTCAGTGAAGGAAAAATGACTTTTACAAGAAACCCGAAGGGTATGTGCCCTTTGAGAAGGCTCAGTTCCAAAAATCCTGAAGGGTATGTACCCTTCGGGAAAGCTCAAAAAAGAAGTCTGAAGGACTTTCCAACTTTTTCGAAAGAGGCACAGTTCAAAATTATGAGGGGTTTCTTTTGCAAAGGGAAAGTTCATTCGCAAAAAACCCGAAGGGTATGTGCCCTTCGGGAAAGTACATTTACAGAAAACCCGAAGGGCATCTTCAAGTTGCCGAAGGGCATTTTCGAAAAAGTCACTCGGAAAAAATCCTAAAGGGTATCTGCCCTTCGAGAAGGTTCACTTCAAGATTTCAAGGGACGTTTTCAAGAATCCCAAAGGGTATGTGCCCTTTGGGAGAGTCACTCTCCAAATTTTTGAAGGGACGGTTCAAATTTCTGAAGGGTCACTTCTAAAGGCCCGAAGGGCTCTTTCTTTTGGAAAGTTCTCAAAACAAAAACCTGAAAGTCCTCAAGACAAAAGCTCGAAGGAAATATTTCCTTTGGACTTTTTGTCCGAAATAAACAATTGGCAAAGTCCTGAGAAAAGTCTGAATGGGACACGGACGAAAAGTCCGAAGGTAAGCTTATTGAGAGATAATTCCTGCGGACAATTTGTCTGTGGGAAAATGACCGAGTATAAGCTAGAAGAAGGATTTCGAAGGAAAAGAAAGGCCGCGGATGAAGAAAGGTAAGACATAATACATACAAAGGCACAAGACAAGCCATAGAGTATACCAAAGAAAAGTGCATAAGAAAGAAGTCTAGGACATTTTGTCCGAGAGACAAAAGTCCAAGAGAAATATACAAACGCATAGCCAAAAGCCATAAATAGATAAGTGCCGAAGAAATGCATACACAGAAACAAGAAACCGAGAGAAGGCCGAGAAAGAACAAGGTTCAATCTGAATGTATCTTTCACCCATCAAGATCCTTGACCATGCAAGCAAGGGCAATTTTTAGTGGATTGGCCAAAGCTCCAGTTGACTGTTTGACAAAAAATCACGCTTCTCCTTGGTTTTCATGCAATCCAAAGCTTTCAAACAGTTTAAACGGAGTTCTTTATTTAGAGTTTTTGCATAGTATTTCATGCAAAAGAGAAGTTTGACATTCAATGGGCCCACCATCCACACTTCACCAAAGTTTGGAGAGGCATGCAATTTTTGTAAAGGGAAAAGATTTTATTGAATATTCTAAATATTGTAAAAGGTGTTAAGTCTTGAGTTAATTAACCAAGACTAACCCTTTCCCCTTTTAGAACTGCGCTTAAGGTTATTTCAGGTTTTGGAAAAGTTTATTTATTGGCTTAATCAAGCCATTTAGAAGGATCCTTGAAGTTGGAAGAAAGAAATTGTAAGCTGGACCAGTGATCAATAAAGAATTTTTGTTCCGAATCTGAGTTTTGGAAAGAAGAATAGTGTGTATTTGATTGTGCATCAGCGTATAAGTGAGATTTTTTTTCTCCTTTTGCAGGTCCCTTCCTCACCTATCTTTCTCTATCTCAACCTTTTGCAGGTCATTTGAAGAGGTTTTCAATCCTTCATTTGAAACATTTTTTGCTTAAGGACAGAATTATAGATTTCATTTGATTATATGTGTGCATTGATTTCAGTAACTTCAGAGGATTTGGACAATTCAGGGGTATCATCCCCCTTTAATTAGGATTTTCTTTCAGTTTTCCTTCCCCTTTTCACCTCAAAAATCACAATAGTCAAATTTATTTTAAAATCTCAAGGGAACTAGCCCTCTCTGGAGGTTCTTCTCATCAAAGAGTCACCCACACTCGGAGAAGTTCCAATTGTATCAACTGGAGTGAGGGTGTGTTTTACACATCTTCAAGCAGGGTGCACTCCAGAGTGATAACATCCTTATTTTTGCATTTCTTGTTTATCATGCTGCAATTGTTATGTTATTATTGCATATTCTAGTTAGGAAACCTACTAAGTCTTCTACTCCATATCAGTTTGGGATTAAGCTTATCACTCAGTGTACCTCTTTGAAGGTTGATGTTACTTTATAAAGTCAACTTGTGGGAAGCCTTATCAATTTGTCTCATACGAGACTTGATATTGCTTTTGCTACCACTCTTGTATCTAGATTCATGTGGGAATCATGGCAAATTCATTGGAACACAATGATTAAGATATTGAGATACCTTAAGGGTGCTTATTAGTTGGGGACCAAGTACTCTAGTGGAGTTAATATGGTCTTGACTAGATAACATATCGGGCTGGAGATTTTTATGCCAGAAATTATACCTCTAGGTTTGTTCACTCTCTTGATTCAGGACTGATCATGTGGCCTTCCATGAAGCAACATGCGATTGCTCTCTCTAAAATGCAGTACATGAATGCGAAATGAGTTCACAATTTGCTAGAAGAAATTGGGATTCCTCAAGAGGAGCCCACCACACTATACTATGATAATCATATTACCATTCATATTTCAAAACATCTTGTTGATCATGCTAGAACAATGTGTATTGAGGTTCAATAGCACTTCATTCACAAAATGATTCAAGAAAAGGACATTTCTCTTAAGTATTTCCTGTGAAGAACAGGTTGCTGACATCTTTAACAAACCCTTGACTGAGGCAAAGTTTTTCATGTTTGTTCTATGCTTGGGCTACAAGAAGGGGTTTCCTTTTGATGCCTAATTCCAATTTATAAGGTCTTTGAGGACTTACACATTCAGCTAAAAGTGTGACTTGAGGGGGGATGTTATAAAACAATTCCATCCACACTTAAGATTTGATATGAATGCTATGTTTATTTCAGCTTTGCTCATGGAGATTGGTTCTTAGCTCTTGGATGAATAGTCTTTTGGATTATGTTGATTCTAATTTATTTTCATGGAAACTTATTCTTGAAGATTGATCCTTGGCTCTTGGGTGGGCACTCTTTATGGATCGTGGTGATTTCAGTGTTATTTCTTGATGTGGTCTTTAACTTGAGGCAATCATCCTTTGGCCCCTTGAGATACCAATTTGTGGTAATCTTTTGGGAGATTGCTTTCGGAGCCAATGGGTTATTATGTAGTGGTATTCTTGGGATCCATATTGAGCCTACATTGTGTACCATTGATATGAGCCTATGTTAATGGTATCATTGGGATTATGATACAAATAGTATTGGAACATGAGGCCAACGTATCGTTATAGTGTTAGGGTTGGTAAATGTCTATATATACTTGGGGTGTATACTCACTATTCATCCAATTTGTCATTCATTATTCTCTTCTTTATAGTATGGTACCTCTTGTACCTTCACATCTTGGTGTCTATTGTGTTCTGTATTGCTTGAGTGGAGTTAGTTCAACCTTATTTGACCCTACGTTATGTTCCTTCAATAAGTACATACAGGGAAGTACATGGTAGGTACATCAATTGGCCACCACAGTTAGCATGTAACCTTTACCATAATCATCACTAATAAAAAAATTAAAACAGGGCTACAAGTACATTGCATTATAGCCTTGATATTTTCATAGGAAAATATGTGGAATATATTTGGAAGCAGCTGTGTTTATCCTTTATTTACTATCCCATTAAATGACATCGCCCATTAAACCCATGCTTTTATTTGTGATAAGGTGCGTGTCTTTATATATATACACATATAAAAAATTAATTCATTGCAACACATAATACCAAAATCACTCTCTTGAGTAAGGCTGCAACAATATCTGGCTTATGAACTACTTACCTATTACATGTCTGCATGAATATTTAATTAAGTTTTTCATTTTGAATTTTTTTATAAAAAAAAGATGCTTTCATTTTACCTCAATATAATACTACAGTTTTAATGAATATTTATTGCCTCCAATTTATTTCTGTCAGTTGTTTTGTATGATGTGACTTGGTGGATGTCCTAAAACTCCCACCTACTCACTTCTTTTGTTTCAGATGTTGAGGATTTTTAATTTTTGATATGTTTTTCCATCAATCTTTGAGTTTAGTCTCTGACTTAAAAATTTGTTTTTTCTTGCAGGGTGTCTTGATACGGGTAGTTGAACCAACATCCCCTGCAAATAAAGTCTTGAAAGCAGTGAGTGGCTGCGTTTGTTATCAACTGTCATTTTAATAATTCATCATATGCATAATTTCATAGATCTCAAAGAGTTCTAGTAGTGTAATTCTTTTGAATTTGTACAAATTAGACATTGTTCTTTGTATCCTCACCTGCCTATCCTGAATAGAGATATGATTATAATTGTAGATAACACCATATACCACATGTTTTAGCTATCTCATGAGGGGAAAAACCTTTTCTGTCCTTGTTAATGGCACTCCTTGTATTTTCTCAGCTTCTAGGGGGATACGTCAGGGGGATCCTTTATCTCCATTTTTACTAATTATTCTAGCAAAGTGCCTCGGCAGATTGGTAACTACAGCTTGTCAGGAAAACAAGATCAGGGGTATTAAATTGGCCAAAGGAGCTCGTCCTCTTACCGATCTATTGTTTGTGGATGATTCTATGCTACTTGGCAAAGTCACTTACTTCGAGGCTTAACAATTGCAGAAGCTTCGTCAGTTTTTTTCTAGACCTATTGGTTAGTTGGTTAACCATGCCAAATCTAGCATCATTTTATTTCATTCCTCTAGTCGAAAGGAGGAACAAATTCTTAACATCTTCCACTTTAGAAGAGGCTCTCTTCCGCTTCAATATTTAGGGGTCCCTCTTATAGATAAACAAATTAGAGATTGGTATTGGCTTACAAACAAAGTAGATATGAAACTTCATAAATTGATTGATAAATGGTTCTCCTCAAGGGGAAGAATGATTTTGGTTAAGGCATTCCTCCAAGCCTTGCAAATATATGTGTCTTCTATCTTGAACATTCCAGTTAGAATTTTGAAAAAATTGGACTCTCTGCCAGAAATTCATGTGGAGTGGTTTGCAGGAAAAAAGAAAGTGGTCTCTAGTTAAGTGGGAGACTCTTTGCCAACCTAAGCACGAAGGTGGTTTAGGATTCAAAACCTCTTCCAAGTACACTAAGGATTTAATAGCTAAACTCTACTGGAGATTGCTTATGGCTCCAACTGATTTGTGGGCTGCTAATATTAGAGTCAAATATGTGGAAAATAATCCCTCTGAGAAAATCATTCGGTTGTCTTTTCCTTCCAAAGGATCACCCATTCTTGCAAAAGTGGGGGAAGAACTTATAAAAAAGCATTTGTTTTGGATTGTCAATATTGGTCAAAGTGCCAACTTTTGGACTAATTCGTGGGATGAGTATCCACCAATCATCACTCAGTACCTAGAGTTAAAGACAACCATGGATGCGCTGTATGAAAAGGGGTGGATTGAGGTTGCTGGCTATTGTAAGTCCACTATTCATCCTTTGGAGATTGGGAAGTGCTGGATTCCTACTCTGGAATGGCCCATTCAAGTTGGGCAGGAGCAACAATCACGGATTAATAATATTCTTTTGGACCATACTCTTTCAACTTCCCCTTTGCCTGACTCCTTAGCTTGGGGAAAAATTTCTATAGGGGAATACACGGTTTCTTTAGGATATGCTGCTATAAGTAGGGGTACTTCTCATTCCTCTTGAGGATATATTTAGCCATATATGGCAACGTGATTTATGGCCCAAGGTGAATTTCTTTGTACGGTTGGTTTTAAGAAGGAGAGTCTTAATTGGAGATAGCCTGATGAGACGTGGCTTTTATGGTGCCTTTCAATGTGCTTTGTGCCTAGACAATGAGGAAATCACAACTCATTTGTTTTCCCAATGTCTATTGGTGGTCTACTTATGACAACTTCTATCCAAATTGTTTAACCTTCCCTGGGTTAGCATTTAGTCTTTCAAGCTGCCGATTAGAGAATGGATAGACAATGACTACCTATCGACTTAAAAAGAAAACTCGGATGGATAGACATTGGACAACCCTTCCAATTGGATATGGTAGGTTGAATACTGATGATGCTTCAAGGGGTAACCCAGGTCAGGGTAGTATAGGAGGCATTGGTAGATCTTCTGATAGGTCTGTAGCCTTCTTCGTTGAAAAGTTGGGATATATTACCAATAACTTAGCAGAAATTACAAAGGGATGCAAGAGGCTTTGAAAATTGGGTGGCAAAAGCTCCAAATTGAATTTGACTGCAAGGTAATTGTGAGCTTGTTATCTAATCATGAGGGAGTTCATATTAAAAATTGGCAGATAGCAAGAGTTGGAAAACATTCACAGGTTGTAGGACAAGTTCCAGGAGTTCCAATTCAGCCATGTTCCTAGAGAAAGCAATAACATAACAGATGGGTTGGCCAATTGGGCTCTTGACAACCACAACCTTATTTACTATGGTCTGCCTCCTTTGTGGTGGTTGACCAAGATGCAAGTGGATTTAAGAAGATTCTACATTCTAATTTGTACTAATGAATGCTAATATGTATCATTTCCTTTAAACAGCCCAAGCTTGGACTGATAGCTTTCAAGCTTGGCATACTAGAATATGTACACTTTGATTTCTCTATAATAAAATTGAAAGTTTAAAAAAAAAAAAAAAACATTATATGGTGTTATTAGGATTATGCGGCCTATATGGTTAAAATGGTTGTGTGCCTTTACCAAGTTCAAAGTTGTATAGGGTATTGTAATGTCTCCAAATGGGACAATTAGGCAAAGTTGGGGTTTTGCAACAAACCCTACCTAATCCAAAATCCTTTCAAATAATCTGAAAATACAAATTAAGCGAATAACACACTTCGAAAAATGAAGAAATATTCAGCAATTTCCTCCACCAAACCTTTAGGTGATTAGGGCAAAATTAGCTGTGATACTTCTAACCCTCCAAAAAATATGAATTGAGCTTTAGATTGCAACCACTAATTTTAGAAGTCAAAATATTCACTTCGAAGGCGAATTTCAGAATTCTGGAATTTATTATTGCAAAATTATAGTGGAATTTCATAAATTCACAACTTCCACAATACTTGGAATTTCAATGCAAGTGATAGCTCAAAATGATCACAAAAATAGTAGATATCAAACAAAATTAGAATTAGAATTTTTCCATCACGAGAAGCCCAACAAAAATTGTCCCGAAATTATCAAAACCCTAGTTCACTGTTGAAATAATATAATAAATTTTAAATATTATCTAAAGCACAAAATCACCCTAAATCATGTGCAAATCAACCCTCAAACAATTCACCAAGCTAGAATAAATTATAAAAATACCTCTAACCCTAGAGGGTTCTGGAGCCAATTTGCCCTCTTGAGAGGGGTTGCCACACACCCAAATCAAGTATCTACCCTAGAGATGGCCTCCAAGATCAACCAAACTCCACAAATTAAGTTCGTCCACTTCTTTGACCTGTAAATTATGAATTTCCAGCTCTCTGAAGGGTTTGAAATAATCCTTGATGAAGGTGGTGCAAAAACACCCTTGTAGGTCCAATTGTATGCAACCATTCAAATCTGAAGCACAATCACAACCCTTGAATAGCGTTGCCTTGAACTTCCACAATACTTGGAATTACAATGCAAGTGAGCTCAAAATGATCACAAAAATAGTATATATCAAACAAAATTAGATTCAAAATTTTTCCATCACGGGAAGCCCACCAAAAATTGTCCCAAAATTATCAAAACCCTAGTCCACTGTTGAAATAATATAATAAATTTTGAATATTATCTAGGGCACAAAATCACCCTAAATCATGTGCAAATCAACCCTCAAAAAATTTGCCAAGCTGAAATAAATTACTAAAATTACCTCTAATCCTAGAAGAGGGTTCCGGAGCCAATTTTCCCTCTTGAGAGGGGTCACCACACACCCAAAGCAACTTGCTACCCTAGGGATGGCCTCCAAGATCAATCAAACTGCTCAAATCAAGTTCGTCCACTTCTTTGACCTGCAAATTATGAATTTCCAGTGCTCTGAAGGGTTTGAAACAATCATTGATGAAGGTGGTGTCGAAAAACACCCTTGTAAGTCCAATTGCATGCAACCATGCAAATCTGAAGCACAATCACAACCCTTGAATAGAGTTGCCTTGAATGTAGGAATGAAGGTTTTCGTCTCCAAACTCGTCACACTTGAAGGCTTTCGTCCTCAAATTGTTGTGAACAAGCTTGACATACTTGCACAGCCAATTCAATACCCAAAATGCATAACCTTTTCAAATGAACCTTCCTTTTCCTTTTATAACCCTCCTCCAAATGTGGTGCCCAAAATAGAGAGGGAGGGTGTACCTTTTCCTTTTAAAAAAAGATATATTATAAGCTTCCTTATAAAAAAAAGCATTTTAGGCCTTAAGTGGGCATGACCCTTAAAAAGGTCTCAAAATTAGATAAAAAAGTGCTTTATCATAAAATACTCTTGAAACTCACAAATGTTCCCCTTTTTCTCTTCTTCCCATATCCTTTTTAGGAGCAATTCAACGCTAAGGACTTATGCAAGTTTATACCAAAAAGGGAGACGTTACAGTCCTCCCTACCTAAAATTGCTTATCCTCAAGCAATTGCAAAAGCCATGGGGCTATCCCAACACTCTTCACTATGCATGCTCTCCTTGTCAATGCCTCCCATAAAATGGAAGCTCCAAACCAAAGCCTTACCTTGCTGTACCCATGTTTTGGGGGCTGCCCCCAAGAGCTAGAGGTGTTCTTATAGACTTCCAAAGGCTCCATATGTTCCCAATCAACCATCCGTTTCAATACTGAGTGCAAGAAAGGCAAGCTCCTTTCCTTTATACCTTCAAAGGGGGTGTTATGTGACCCAAAGTTGCAACAAGAAACATGAGAGAATATGATTACCTTGCTTCCCCATGGGCAAAGACCTCTCAAATGCTAGGCCACCACTATCCAATTATGCAAAAAGAAACCAACAAAGTACCCATCATGATGTGAGGCCTCAAAGACATACTACTCACCATATACGGGCATCTTTGTGCAACCCATGTGCCTTTCAAAAGGCTGCCCGTTGTCACTCATCCCATGCATGCGTAAGACACTCCAAAAGCTCATCAATAGCTTCCAAACATTTATCAAATATAATTGTACCTTCCATTCTTTATCAAGCCAAAAGCGTGCCTCATTATGAACATTTCCAAAATACACCATAGGCTAAAATTTATCAAAAAAATCAGATCTTTCACCTTTCACATGCTGCTGTACCTGCCCCTTAAAATTAAAATTTTCTGAGTGGTTATTTTCAGAATGTACCTGGGCATGTCTTCCCAAACGTGGGCTGTAGCATGCCCTTGAAGTGCAATTTTTTTATTATTTTAGGTGGCTGGAATTGTTTTGTTGGCTCAGAAAATTTTGAGCCAAAAAATTCAGACTTCAAACATCTTCTTCCAGCTCTCCCCTTTGGCTGCCATATGTGAAATAAGTTGCTTTTGATGCCCCCAAAAGTCTATAGGTAGGCCCAGCTGATTCTAGCATTTTCCGGCAAGCAAGAGTACCATCTTTTCTTGCAATTTGAGCCTTGTGAACAACTGCTTGCTATTTTAGCCCTTTCTAAAATTAAGAGGGCTCTCATGCTCCTTGTAACACCCTCATGTTTATTTTTGCAAGAAGGAATAGAGTGCTGCCCAAAGCAATTTTTGGGCTGCCCTTGGCACTCAAGTCTCCTCTCAACCTTCTGAAAACATAGATGACAAAAATCAGAATTTATTATGCTCATTGATTGCTTTATAGAGTGTTCTGATTTGGGAATGAGGGACTGCATTTGATGTCTTGTGGCAGCCTTCTTTTCAATCTTCCTCATGCTCATGAAACATCCTTCTAACATGCTATTTGAAGAAGAATAAGGAGCCTCTCTATCACTCAAACCATGCAAAACAACCTCATTACCTATCACTTCGATTTTTAACTCCATGGTTTGATAGTTTTGAGTGTACTTACCATGTGAGTGCAACCCCTGAACACCAAGGACCATATTGGTCTCCCCTATGCCAACCACATAAAAATCATCCTCCCCAACTTGCCCTTCTTTGGAAATTACCATATCCATTGTATTGCTTTTAGCCTTGGTAAGTGCTCTCACTAATGAACCTCCACATGAAACAAACATGTTAGAAAAACATTAGTGTTTAACAACACTTTTACAATTATGTCATCGTGTTTTATCATAACCTGGCGGCAGTGTGACCTTTCTCTCTCCCAATCTCTCCTTGTGGTGAGAAAACCACTATTACATGTTTGAACCATCCCCATAGTGTTGGAAAGTGACAAGTTCACTTTCTTAGTGCCCATGCTTACCAAGGTGACTAATAACTTCAAGGAATACAAACTGAAAATATCAAAAACTGGAGCTATCTTGATCCATGCTTCATGATTTTCCTTATCTACGTCCTCCCTCATGTTGGCCCTATACATGATGGCAACATTATGTTGATAGAGCTCACCTGGATCCCATAGCCATGAGGGGTGTTGACTATTTTTGGTCCAACAGGCCAAAAATTTGGTCCCCTTCTCTCCCTGTTGTTCTGAGCCAGTTCATTTCTTGATTTTGCACAAGTCTGAAAATTTCTACGGACTCTGTAAGTTTTCTACGGACTCTGCAGGTCCATTTCTATGGACTATGTAGGAGAATTTTCTACGGACTCTGTAAAGGAGATTTCTACGGATTCGGCAGGCGGAAAACTACGGACTCTGCAGACATAGGCAAGTTCCCACTTAGGCGCAAAAGGGACCATCTCAAGAGCCCTTGCAGAGGGCAGGGAACACTTTCAAAGAGGCCACAAAGAGAAAGCCGCAAAGGTAAGTTCTTTCGGAATTTTGTTAAGGCAAAGGAAGTACCCTTCGGAAGGGTCGTTTCCAATTTTTCCGAAGGGCAATTTTTCAAGGCAGTTTGAAGAAGCAAAGGAAAAAATCGTTCGGACTTTTTGTTCGAAGGAGGAATTCCTTCAGACAAAAAGTCCGAAGGAATTTGGAAGGGCAACAAAGCCGAAGAAAAGGCACGGAAAAGACTAAGACAAGAAGAATAATTTCTTTGGACTTTTTGTCCGAAGGAATTACTTTGGACAAAAAGTTCGAAGAAATTCGGAAAGGAAGCCGCGAGCCAAAAGCCCGGGAAAAAAATCCAAAAAAGTGGTCGAAGGCAATTTCTTGTGGACTTTTTGTCTGCGGAAAAGAAGTCCGCAAACAAAAAATAGTCCGTAGGAAAATTGGCCGCGGGAAAGTCTCCGAAAGAACGAGCAAGACAATTCTTGCGGACTTTTTGTCCGCGGGAAAATGTCCGCAAAGAAAAGCCGAAAAGACCAAGGAAGTCGAAGGACCCCGAAGGGCAGGTGCCCTTGCGGGGGACTCTCGGCCAAATGAAGGACATTTTTTCCAAATGCCGAAGGGTCACCTTCCCTTCGGGAGGATGCAAAACAAGAAATCCGAAGGAAAGGAAGCAACAGAAAGCCGAAGAAAAGGGAAAGGCCGAGTAAATTGTCAAAGGACGGTGACGTCTCCGAAGCCGTCAATTTCAGAGAAGCGGACTAGCTGTTGCAAATTGAAACGTAGTGACGGGTGCGCGAACGTCAATTTCAAGGCTCGTGAAATAGCCGTTGATTTTGAAAAGAACAAGGAGAGCCCAAGGAACTCAGCGACCCGTTAAAACATAGCCCCAAGGGCCGAAGGAGCCAGAAAGCGACAAAGCCAGAAAGGGACAAAACGAGGAAGAAAAGAAGTGCAGAAGCGGACAAACAGTCCAGGTGGCAAGGAGGTGTCAACTCAGGGATTTATTCTTGCAGTTGGAACAGTGCTTGCCAAGTGGTCATCAAACGGCGCAAACAGTAAGCAGCGTGGCCTGTTTTCTTCATTTCGCATTGATGAGCAAACAAGCCACGTAAATGCCTTGAAGGGAGCAATCTGTTTGCAGAAAATAGGTGTAGCCCATGCTTTCACATTAATGTTGGAACGCCAAAGTCAAAGCAGGAGCCGACAATCAAACGGCTTCCTCTTCCCAAGGCTCAGACAGCACATGGGCCACTTGCAAAAGAAGTGCAAAGTCTTTTCCAAAAAGCGCCAAGTTCTCTTCTCTTTTATATATATTGTAAAACTTTTCATTTGGAATGCATCCATTTATCTCTGAGCCCATAAGACAAAACTTTGCCCAAAAATCTCTCGGGCTTGTAAGGCAAGACTCTCCCTAATTTTACCTTGAATCAAGACTTAGCATTTTTACCTCCATCTGGACTTGCGCTCACGCATATGTCTATGTTTTCTTGTGTTAAGTCATTTTCTTTTATGCTTTTCACAGAACGATTACAGCATATCTGGTGCATTGTGAAGTTTCTTCTTCTGCAAGTCTGCCAGAAGTGTCTGAGCAGGAATACAGGGGCATGTGAACACGCTGCCAAAGTGTGTCTCAGAGCACCTTTGATAGTTCTTCCTCCCTGTATCTCTACGGACCCCTGACTCACTGATACAGAAGAGTCTCCCACATCAGATGAAGGGTATGGGCGCTTCTCCTTGGTGAAAAGTGTATGATCGGGCTGAGTGGGTCATCTTTTTTGGTGTATCACCTTTTTAAGTTTAGGTTTAGGTTTTGTTTCAGCATCCTTCTCCCTTTTCATCCCCCCCTTTTTCATTTATTTGTTAGCAGTAGGAAAACCTGGGCCTAAAAGATACATCAGAGGGAGCTAGCCCTATCTAAAGACTCTCCCCTCCAGCTTCGCCGGTCCCACAGGTGAGAGGGGAGTTTCCATTTTGACGTGTGGAAGGCAAGAGCTTGGTCTCCTGTCAGGGTGCAATCCACTACGTCAACAGTTTTTGGCACGCCCGGTGGGACCAACTAAGACAAGTTGTGTTCAAAGATTTGAAGAATTTTTGGTGTGTTCTTCAACCAACCAGCCTTTGGAGGCTTTTGCATCAACACCAATGGCGACTCCGAGTTGAATCAGCTGCTTAAGCAGTCCAGGTGCCATCAAGAAATCTTATTTTTTGTATGTATAATTCCCTTGCACAGAATCATGGACTTTGTTTTCCTTCATATAAATTTGATCAAGCTCCGACTTTTCATGCAATCCCCTCAGTAGCACTCCTAATTGCCCTTCAACGATAAGGGAGGTGGCGCTGGAGTTTGAGAAGCAAGTAATGGAAATCGACAGATTGGATGAGCAATATGGATATCAGCAGGAGCTGATGTATAAAGAGGAGTGTTTGTTCAGGCAAGCTCAGGTCTTGCAATCCATGGAGGAGGAGGTAGCAAAATGGAGGAATCCATTCATGCAAGGCAGCCAGCCTTACGCGCCCCCTCCTATTATAAAGAAAGCCCCCTCTTATGCACCAAATCCTTTCTATCAGATGGCACTTGCTCATTCCAGCTCATCTGATGCATCAATCAACCCTGCTTTTGACCCCGTGCTTCTAGCCTTCAAGCATCAAAGGGAACTAGAACAACCTCCCATGGAGATGAACTTTCTAAATTCCTTAGATTGTGAATCTTCCTTTGTGGGGAACATTATGAACCAGCACATCTCTCTCGAAACTGCTCCTACTCATCATGATGATGCTGGTGATCTCCAAGAAAGGCTTTTTCAAGAAGATCTAGCCAGGAGAATTGCAGAGTTGGAATCCAAAGCAAGATTCCTCAGCCAGCATGTGATGAACCTGTCTGAACACACCCCATCTACACAACTCCAAGAGAGCTATCAGGGCACACCTGGTATAGATGAAGTGCTGACCAAATGGAAGGAGGAGAATCATTCGATTCTAGCTTAAGGACTGCCTCCTCTTCCACTTGGTTTTTCCAGTTCACCCCTTCTCAAGGAGGAACCTGTTCTGCAGGAGGCGAGTGAGGAAGAAAAGATCCAATTTGCAGCTCTCCAAGAGGCTATCATGAGCGATAAAGAAGAAGAAATCATCATCGATGCTCCTTGTGAAGACATCATCAGCATTGGAGAAGACTCAGGGCATGCATACATGCAGATGTTCCAGCAACATGAAGAGGAACATAAGCATGGTGATCTCTCTCCTCTGTTTGATGAACTTCCTTGTTGCTTCGATGAGGACTACTATGCCGAGGAGCCTGAGAAGGAGGATCAGGAGGATGCCTTTGAACATCTAGAGACTCTGATCCTTGAGCAGGAAAAGGAGAGGCTGGTCTCTCTTGAGGAAAGCCTTGAAGAAGAAGGCTTTGAACAAAAGGGTGATGTTCTGTGGGATGAGCAATCAGTTTGTGATTCCATTTCAGACATCACGACAGTCACCCTTCTTCAAGAAGGCCAAGAGGAAGCAGAGGATGAGTTTGACAGGGTTTTTAACGAAGCAGAAGGGAACAAGTCAAACCATAATGCATTGCAAGGGGACCACGCACGACAAAGGGCTTATGGTGATGAGCCAACAGCCACAGATTTCTTGGTAAAATGCACTAGCATGAAGGACCAGCATTCAACAAGCTTCCAAGAACAAAAAGAGTACGTATATGTGGGAAGCATGTTTGAATTTGATCCACTCGAATACAAGCCAATCGAGGTGACAGGAAAGAGGAGCAGGTCACCAAGTCTCCATTTCATTCAGCCACTTGTCTGGCACCATAAGTTTCCTAACCAGGGAGGGGACTTAAGAAGTTTTCCTTTTGATCTAGGAGGGAGGCAAATATACCTGGTTAGCTGTATATAGTAGTTTGCTTTCAGTTTCTTTTCCTGCTTTCCCTAAGTGCAGTTTGCACAAGTAGTGTTTTTAGCCTTGTGTGTGTTTTCCCTTGTGTCTGGGGTAAAAGGCTTCATGATTGATTCTGGGATCTATCAAGGCGGTTGCTAACTGTTTCTAAGCTGCATTCTGACTCCGTGCCCAATGGACTAAAAGGCAACTGGTCTCTAAGCATAGTAGGCATGCTTCCCCTGGGAGTCGCCAATTTGTTGACCATTTTTGGTCCAACAGGCCAAAAATTTGGTCCCCTTCTCTCCCTTTTGTTCTGAGCCGGTTCATTTCTTGATTTTGCACAAGTCTGGAAATTTCTACGGACTCTGCAAGTTTTCTACGGACTCTGTAGGTCCATTTCTATAGACTCTACAGGTCCATTTCTACAGACTCTGCAGGAGAAGTTTCTACGGACTTTGTAAAGGAGATTTCTACGGATTCGGCATGTGGAATACTACGGACTCTGCAGACATAGGCAAGTTCCCACTTAGACGCAAAAGGGACCATCTCAAGAGCCCTTGCGGAGGGCAGGTAACACTTTCAAAGAGGCCACAAAGAGAAAGCCGCAAAGGTAAGTTCTTTCGGAATTTTGTTAAGGCAAAGGAAGTACCCTTCGGAAGGGTCATTTCCAATTTTTCCGAAGGGCACTTTTTCAATGCAGTTTGAAGAAGCAAAGGAAGAAATCCTTTGGACTTTTTGTCCGAAGGAATTCCTTCGGACAACAAGTCCAAAGGAATTCGAAAGGGAAACAAAGCCGAAGAAAAGGCACAAAAAAGACTAAGACAAGAAGAATAATTTCTTTGGACTTTTTGTTCGAAGGAATTCCTTCGGACAAAAAGTCCGAAGAAATTCGGAAAGGAAGCCGCGAGCCAAAAGCCTGGGAAAAAAATCCGAAAAAGTGGTCGAAGGCGATTTTTTGTGGACTTTTTGTCCGCGGGAGAAAAGTCCGCGAGAAAATTGGCCGCGGGAAAGTCTCCGAAAGAATGAGCAAGACAATTCTTGCGGACTTTTTGTCCGCGGGAAAATGTCCGCAGAGAAAAGCCGAAAAGACCAAGGAAGCCGAAGGACCCCGAAGGACAGGTGCCCTTGTGGGGGACTCTCGGCCAAATGAAGGACATTTTTTCCAAATGCCGAAGGGTCACCTTCCCTTCGGGAGGATGCAAAACAAGAAATCCAAAGGAAAGGAAGCAACAGGAAGCCGAAGAAAAGGGAAAGGCCGAGTAAATTGTCAAAGGACGGTGACATCTCCGAAGCTGTCAATTTCAGAGAAGCGGACTAGCCGTTGAAAATTCAAACGCAGTGACAAGTGCGCGAACGTCAATTTCAAGGCTCGTGAAATAGCCGTTGATTTTGAAAAGAACAAGGAGAGCCCAAGGAACTCAGCGACCCGCCAAAAGATAGCCCCGAGGGCCGAAGGAGCCAGAAAGCGACAAAGCCAGAAAGGGACAAAACGAGGAAGAAAAGAAGTGCAGAAGCGGACAAACAGTCTAGGTGGCAAGGAGGTGTCAACTCAGGGATTTATTCCTGCAGTTGGAACAGTGCTTGCCAAGTGGTCATCAAACGGCGCAAACAGTAAGCGGCGCGACCTGTTTTCTTCATTTCGCATTGATGAGCAGACAAGCCACATAAATGCCTTGAAGGGAGCAGTTTGTTTGCAGAAAAGAGGCGCGACCCATGCTTTCACATTAATGTTGGAACGCCAAAGTCAAAGTAGGAGCTGACAATCAAATGGCTTCCTCTTCCCAAGGCTCAGACAGCACATGGGCCACTTGCAAAAGAAGCGCCAAAGTCTTTTCCAAAAAGCGCCAAGTTCTCTTCTCTTTTCTATATGTTGTAAAACTTCTCATTTGGAATGGATCCATTTTTCTTTGAGCCCATAAGGCAAAGCTCTGCCCAAAAGTCTCTCAGGCTTGTAAGGCAGGACTCTCCCTGATTTTACCTTGAATCAAGACTTAGCATTTTTACCTCCATCTGGACTTGCGCTCACGCATATGTCTATGTTTTCTTTTGTGTTAAGTCATTTTCTTTTATGCTTTTCACAGTATGATTCTAGCATATCTGGTGCATTGTGAAGTTTCTTCTTCTGCAGGTCTGCCAAAAGTGTCTGAGCAGGATTACAAGCGCATGTGAACAGGCTGCCAAAGTGTGTCTCAGAGCACCTTTGATAGTTCTTCCTCCCTGTATCTCTACGGACCCTTGACTCACTGATACAGAAGAGTCTCCCACATCAGATGAAGTGTATGGGCGCTTCTCCTTGGTGAAAAGTGTATGATCGGGCTAAGTGGGTCATCTTTTTTGGTGTATCACCTTTTTAAGTTTAGGTTTAGGTTCTGTTTCAGCATCCTTCTCCCTTTTCATCCCCCCCCCCCCTGTTTTCATTTATTTGTTAGCAGTAAGAAAACCAGGGCCTAAAAGATACATCAGAGGGAGCTAGCCCTATCTAGAGACTCTCCCCTCCAGCTTCGCCGGTCCCACAGGCGAGAGGGGAGTTTCCATTTTGACATGTGGAAGGCAGGAGCTCGGCCTCCTGTCAGGGTGCAATCCACTGCGTCAACAAGGGGTATTTGTCATGTCTTTTCCTTGAACTTACTTGGAAGACGACTTCTCCTTGGTGTCCCTTACCACCACCTCAATGGTAGCACAAACTTTGCAACCAAGGTAATGAGAGAACCAATCATGAAAAGAAAACATTGAATGCTTACCAAGTTGACAACTTTATTGTTTGCCTATCAAGAAATCTGATTCTTCTTCCTTTATATGCAAGGTGCATCCTTGTTTCCTTCTTGGCATCACTCCTTCAATGGACCTCTTTGCCATGTCCCTTTTTGTTGGGACATGTGCTTCCTTAGCAAGACAAAGCAAGTGTTTCTTCCAAGCTTCTTCTTGTAATCTGAAATTAGACAAGGAAAATGATGCATGAAAAGGGACAATCCAAAAACCTCCTCTCTTGGCATAACTTTCTATTATGATGTCCTTGTTCAAACTTCCCCGTTGACCTTTTGTAGGCTGATGAAGTTGTTGAACAACTTCTTTTTGCTTCAAACTCAAAAGTTCTGATTTTTCTGTAACTTTCCCATTAATGTCAACCGTTTGCAACCCCATTGGTTGCTCCATATTTTGTTGGAACTCTTTACTTGGCTGCCCTTTATGAACAGCTTGTTCCATCCTTTTTTAGGTCACTAACATGGGTGTCCCTTTGCTTAAACCATGGAGAACAATTTCCTTGTTGGCTGCCATAAATTTCAGTTTTGATTCTTGTAAATTACGAGTGTACTTACTAATGGATTGAAACCATTGGGCTCCAAGCACAATATCTATCTCCCCATGGTCAATCAAATTGAACTCTCCTTCAAAGGTATATTCGCCCATGGTTAGTTTTAATTCCAATGTGCTGAAAATGCATGATATGGAGGAGCCATCCCTCATGGTTACCTTAAGTCCACCATTTTCCTTGGTGGGCAGCCTATGTATTGCAACCATTTTAGCATCTATGAAGTTGTGAGTGGCTCCATAATCCATTAACACAATTACCCTTTTCCCTCCAACGGTTCCTTTCACACGGAAAACATGGCATCTAGTAACACTAGATAGGGTAGCAAGCACCTCTTTCTTTGTCACATGCTGGCTGTTCTCTTTTATTTCATGTAAATGTCGTTCAATTTCAGTTTGGTTCATCTTCATATGTTCATTTCTTTGCTCCCAATTTTCTCATTGTCTTTCCTTTGGTGGCTGCCCTTCTATTCCAGTTTCACATGCCCTTAACTTCTTTGAATTTTCTGATTTCAATCCCAGCTGATTGTCCATCATAATAGGCCCACAATTGACTGAATTTTGGTGTCCAAACTTCAAAGGTCCTTCACTTGGTGGCTGCCCTTCGAATTCAGCCTTACATGCCTTCAATTTCCCTGAATTTTATGATTTAATTTCCAGCTGATCGCTCATAACAAGGGGCCTACGATTGACTGAATTTTAGTGTTTAACAACCTTGTGGAGTGGCTGCACCTTGTACAATTGGAAAATAGGCTCGGTTAATTGCTTTAAGGGCTGCCTTACATGCAATTGGAAACCGTTGCTTGGTGCCCTTAGTGATTTTGGTTTTGATGGCTCCCTCTTACCAAACTCATCCATGATTCTCTCAAATAATTCCTCATGTGACCCAATGGTGTTGTGCCCTTATGTTTCCCATCCATGATGCCACATTCATGGGCAGCCCCATCCAAATGTTGGATGACAAAAATTAAGGCTTCCCTTCTACCCCTGGGCCTCAAATCAAGGTACTCACTCACCTTGTCAACCCAGTCTCTCACTGGAATACCTAGATTACCATCAAAAGTTGGAAGAACTATCTTCCCCAAGTCATCATGCATAGCTATGTACCCATGGTGGCTTTTACCATATCTCAACTCTAGCCAATCCTTGAAGCTCCTTCCCTTCTTGTACTAAGGTGCAAGTATCAAGTACTTAACATAATCTTCCATTAAATCCCAATGAACCAAAGGCTGGTCCTCCACCTTGAGAGGTTGATTCCCATGATCCTGAGTCTGAATAAGACTTTCATTCTTTCCCTTGTCCATGTTACTATTTGATATAAACCCTGAATCCCACATATAGCCAAGATATGGCTCTGATACCACTATAATGTCCCCAAATGGTACAATTTGGCAAAGTTGGGTTTTGCAACAAACCCTATCTAATCCAAACCCCTTTCTTCAAAGAATCTGAAAATACAAATTAAGCTAATAACACACTTCGAAAAATGAAGCAATATTCAGCATTTTTTTCCACCAAACCCTTAGGTAATTAGAGAAAAATTAGATTTGATACTTCTAACCCTCCAAAAAATATGAACTAAGCTTTAGATTGCAGCCGCTATTTTTAGAAGTCAAAATATTCACTCTGAAGTCGAATTTCAGAATTTTGAAATTTATTATTGCAAAATTACAATGGAATTTTATAAATTCACAACTTTCACAATACTTGGAATGTCAATGCAAGTGATAGCTCAAAATGATCACAAAAATAGTATATATCAAACAAAATTAGAATCAAAATTTTTCCATCACGGGAAGCCCACCAAAAGTTGTTCCAAAATTTTCAAAACCCTAGTTCACTACTGAAATAATATAATAAATTTTGAATATTATCTAGGGCACAAAATCACCATAAATCATGTGCAAATCAACCCTCAAGCAATTTGCTAAGCTGAAATAA
Source organism: Torreya grandis (assembly GCA_037957365.1). NCBI lineage: Eukaryota > Viridiplantae > Streptophyta > Pinopsida > Cupressales > Taxaceae > Torreya > Torreya grandis. Next base: position 4,136,664 of record JARHVA010000404.1, read on the forward strand.
ATTACTAAAAATACCTCTAACCTTAGAAGAGGGTTCCAGAGGCAATTTGCCTTATTTAAAGGGGTCGTCACACACCCAGAGCAAGTTGCTACTCTAGGAATGGCCTCCAAGATCAACCAAACTTCTCAATCAAGTTCGTCCATTTCTTTGACCTTCAAATTATGAATTTTCAGCTCTCTGAAGGGTTTGAAACAATCCTTGATGAAGGCGGTGTCCAAAAAACATCCTTGTAGGTCCAATTGCATGCAACCATGCCAATCTGAAGCACAATCACAACCATTTGATAGAGCTGCGTTGAATAAAGGAATCGAGGTTTTCGTCCTCAAACCCTTGTCACACTTAAAGGTTTTTGTCCTCAAGTCGTGGTGAACAAGCTTGACATACTTGCACAACCAAATCCAAAATGCATAACCTTTTTAAATGATCCGTCCCTTTCCTTTTATATTTCTCCTCCAAATGTGGCACTCAAAATAGAGAGGGAGAGTACCTTTTCATTTAAAAAAAAGATATATTAGAAGCTTGCTTATAAAAACACTTTAGGCCTTAAGTGACTATGACCCTTAGAAAGGTCCCAAAATTAGATAATAAAGTGCTTTATCATAAAATGCTCTTGAAGCTCACAAATGTTTCCCTTTTTATCTTCTTCCCTTAGCCTTTTTAAGAATCAAGGCTAAGAACTTATGCAAGTTTATACCAAAAAGGGGGACATTATAGGCATGGTCAAAACACACCCCACAATTAGAGGATACAACATCCTAATTTGGGGATGTTGAGGGCAATGCTATGTTACCGAGTACTACTACCTAGGGGGGTTGGTCTTGGTACGACACATACTGGGTAGCGGTCCTAGTTCAAAACACCCAAGAATATGCCCAGGGTCTTGCTATGCAAGTTTGGGTACTACGTACGGTTCGTCCTGGGATGAACCTGGGCATACCCAGACCTGCACAACAGGACCTTAGGCAACTCCAGCAAGAGCCTACGCAAAAAAATAATTTTCAATTTATTTTGTTTTCACTCAAAAAAAAGTTAAACATGGACTTGAAAAGACAATAAAATACAAAACAAAGCACAAGTAAATCCTAAAAGCAACTACACTCATTTTACCGAAAGCAAACAACACATTTCCCTCTCATTGCACATTTGCTAGCTTACCTTCATTTTTTCAATTTCTTAGGGCTGCAACTCCTTCCTTTTGCTAATCCTATGCCATTACATCAACCCATTTGGTGCCAAGGAGTTTAAGGAGCTTGCAACAAAGCGATTTGTTGATTTAAGGTAAGTTTTATGGTTTTTTTAGTTAAAAACTCAAACATGTTTCTAACTAATTTTATTTTATTTTGTTTTGTTATTTAATTAAAAATTCTTTTAACAAATGTCAAATGCCTTCAATTTTTTTTTGATAAGGTCAAAAAAGGGCACAAACCATTAATAATAATCATTTTTAAATAAAAAACTGGACAAAATCAGGTAAGATTGTTTGTACATACTAATGCCTTGCATAAAGGAGGTTCTATGAGATATAGAAGCAAAAAGAAGATAAATAGCAGTAAAAACAAACACTAAGCATCATCATTGGAGTTGGAGACCAACACAGTGGGTCCTTGCTCCCTAGTCTAGTCTTCCAAGGTGGCAGCAGCCAAATCTGAATCCACAAAGGAGGAAGTGCGAATGCCCAATTTGCTTCAGATGGCATCATTTTTTTTGCCCTTGACCACATCTTCTGCAGCCATAGCCTTAAGCTTGATCAAGTCCGTTTCCCAAACAAAAGCCCAACTGCTCCACATCTTCACCGATTGCATGTGTGTTACCGGCTCCAAAGATAACAGTTTGAAACACCAATCAGCTAATTCACTTTGAGTGTGTCAAGTCTAGGTGTTGACTGGCCTGGAACACACGTGGCTTGAAGAATACTATCCACAGATGCCCCTTCTCCTATCCTAGCAGAAGCTGAGCTCGGAACAGATTGGTAGGACATCATTTAAGAATTTTAAAGCTTGTTCTGCAATCAGCCGAGTGGATTTAGCTATCAGAACACCATGATTGAGTAATTGCTTGAGTTTGAGATCCTCAACAAGCCCAACGAAGGAAGAGTGTACATCCTCCACTAAGAATTTATGAATCATCTCATCACTTTTCTTGCTAAAAATGTTCACAGAGCAGTCTCTTCCTTTGCTAGAACGGGTGGTTCTTCTGGTAGACAGCCCAACATCCTTATGCATAACTTTATTTTGCTCCATGCTATAAAATAGAGAGATCTGCACCCATAAAGAAGTCCATATAAACCTTAGTTTGTACGTAATTCCAAGCCCACAGAGCATTCAAATAGAGAGTATGAGGTCAGGAGAAGAAGCCATAGGGCATGGAGAAGAGCTGAGCTCAGACAACCAAGTGGGCTTCTTCCAAAAAAAGGTAGGCCAAGAAAAAATTTCAGACCACCATGAACCCAAAATACCGTAGGCAGAGGAGACCTCAATAGAATCTTGAAAGTGTAAGGTAGAAGAGAGCCAAATGACAATACTAGAAGAGAGATGCAGAACTATGATGGGAAGAGGAGAGACTTCCATTTTGAAGAAACGGTTAACAAATTCTGTTTTAAGCAAACCTAGAAAACCACGTTCAAAGGCTTCCTAGAAATCACAGCCCAGACCGAAAAATGAATTTGCATACAGAAGAACGTAGACCAGAAGCAGGGCTGAATTCATGAACATCCAGAGCATCATGCCAATATTACACCCAAAAAACACATTGAAAGGGAAAGGAATGCATACCTGGAAGGCTCTTCCATTGTGACTCCAAAAGCTCGCCAAAATGCCCAGAGAAAAGGAATGTTGGTGGATGTATAGCCTTTCAATCCTCAAATCCACTGCCTCAAAAGTGAATCCCCCTCAAGTGTGCCACACTTTAAATCACATGAATGCCAATTAATACCCATTAGTTTGATGATTGAAGAGGGCATTGGATATTTTTTTGAATTTTCCAAAATTTGAAAAAGATTTTCAATTATGATGTGATGTGACTGAATTTGTAAGGAATTGAAACTTGAATTATTTTTGCTTAGCTCCAAGGTTGGGAAGCAAACCAGCAGCTTTATTCCCCTTGCTTCAGGTGTGGAAAATGGACCAGAAGGGGAAAGCCAATAAAAGCAGCACAATTGTTAATGATGAAGCTCAACTGCTAGTGATTGCTCTTAGCTTGCTTCACAGCTTCCAAAACGAGGTTCGAATCTCCCTCAATAACCATATTCTTCCAATTTCTTTCTTTTGCCAGAAGGGGCCTTGCCATGGCAAAATTGTTGGTGCTTCTTTCAAGTGCCTCATATAAGACTAGAAGAGGCTCTCCCTTTATTTTGTGAAATATTCCTGTGGAGCCAGCTCAGCCTGGGTTGCCTTTGGCTGTGCCATCAAAGTTGAGTTTGATCTCAGAGTCTTGAGGGGACCACAAATTTTTTTTTTCAGTTTTTCTATTGCTGCTGACCCTATTATTAGGGATGCCCTGAAGAACATTTTTCCAATTGGCAAAAGTACAGGTATCCTTGGGAATAATTTTCCCATCTTTAGGAGGCCAGGTATTGATTAATACCTTGATGTTACTGAGGATTAAATCCTTAAGGAGAGGCTCGTCTTGGTACTCATCTTTGAAGATCCTATGATTCCTTTCAAGCCAAACATTCCAACAAATCAGAGCTGCAATGATTTTCCAAATTTGAATTAGGGGCGGCGACCTTACAGCACAGTTCTAGGCAAAGAGAAGGCATTTCATATCTTTTGGAAGAACAAAAGACATTGAATTTATTGAGGAAGAAAGTCTAGATGTCCCTAGAGAATGTGCACTGGAGCAAAAGGTGATCCATGTCTTCTTCAAAATTTTTGCAGAGTAGGCACCCAAAGGGGCCCTGAAAGCTTTTTTTCATTAAATTAGGATGGGTAAGAGTTCTGTCCTAAGAGGCTATCTAGAGAAAAGCCTTTGCTTTAGGAAGACCAAATTTGTTCCAGATCTGCTTAGGAGGGAAAAGGGAAGTGACGACATCTTCCAAAGCTAAAGCAATCTTGTGACCTTCACTAACAAAGTAGCCACCAGATTCAGAACTCATCCAAATTAACTTATCCTCTTTGCTGTTGAAATGAAAAGGTCTGAGAATAAGGTTCAAGGATTTTGTTACTGGAACCAGCTGAGGGGGGACTTTAAGAGTCACCCAACCATCACCACCTGAGTTGAAATAACTAGCAACCTTGTCTTCAAATCTATGACTGCACCAATCCTGCAGGCTATCAAACTGCCTCAAGGAATCAAGGTGTCGAGGTCACATCCAAGCTTCTGACCACAATTTGGCTTTATCTCCTTTCCCAACCCTGCACCTAAGAAGAGGTCTAAGAATCTTTATGGCCTTAGTTATTCAGGTCCAAATACCGGAGCCTTTAAGGTGATTATGCACTGAGAAAATCCTTTCTAAGGACTTCAAGTCCAAGTATTTTTTGTGCAGAACTATGCTTTAAAGGGAAATTTCCTCAAAGTATAGTCTCTAGGCCAGCTTAGCTCGGAGAGCCAAATTCATTCTTCTATTAATTCTGACTCCTAACCCTCCACAATGCTTATGAAGGTTCCCTAAATCCCACATGAGAAGAGGCAGTTGTAAACCGTCAATTATGACACCATTTATTATTATAGCGGACATTGTTTTGTTAGTCTTTTGTTGGCATTTAGTTAGTCAGTTATGACAGTTAGGTTAACCAACAACTGTTGGTTCTTGTCCTTCGAATAGCAGAGGGCTGGTATCACGGGGCAGAGGGCTGGTATCAAGCCCTCCATTTATTGTGCGAATTGTTGTGAGACTTATCTTTTATTACTATTGTTTGGATACTTTGCTTTGTCTTGGTATGTTATGCAACCACTACTTTGTAGATGTTGTCATTGATAGTATAGTATCTCAGTCGACATTAATCACTCTACTTTAGGCATCGTTGCCTTAAATAATGTCAGATCAAGTTAAATTTAGTTTGCAAATCAATGTGCTGAACATCACTGTGAAACACGACAACAAAATATATTATGACACAAATAGTTCAAGAAGGCTGACGCATATGAGCAATAATTCATGCTGTAGATTTTGAACAAAGGTGGGGGAGAGACACACAGTCAAAGAGGGGACCAAGAAGTTAAATGGTGAACACAAGAAAAGATAAAGGCTATCACAGCAGCCCATACCAATTCTATAAAACCACAAAGCACGATAATTCATAGCCACAGCTGGACCCAAAACCAAGAAAGGGTTTTGCCGGAACTGGTGGACCCTATGCCACTCATCGTAAGGAGTGGATAGAGATTGCCTTATTTCCTTTCTAAGGAAGTAAGTGTGGACCTTGTTGACTAGTTTGGGTTGGAGGGTGCTGCAAGGGAACATGAAAATCTGGTGTAGCCCAAATGACAAGTTGGAGGGAGTCACACAAAAAGGGCCCCGATGGCATGTAAGATAGTCTACGGATTGCTACCGAAGGAAGGGTCAAGTGTAGGACATGTCCAATAGTGCTAAGAAAACAATGGAACGTCTGATTTTGACCTTCTTGAGAGGGAGACTTGTATTCAAAAAACCACTCCAGAGCCATGGTTTCCCCATCAACTCCACCTCCAGAAAAGCAGAAGTTGCCAAAATTTACTGGTGATAGATTTGACAATCCGATACGACATTGCCATATGTGCATCACAATCTAGACTGCCAATGGGTAGACAAATACTTGGATGTGGTTAAGATGATTCCTAGCTACCCTTCGGGGAATGGCCATAGATTGGTATACTGTTGTATCAAGCATTGACAAAGCAACATGGGCAGCACTCAAGGAAGTGTTTGAAAGGGAAATCAAAATTCTGAGGGGTGACGATGATATTTTCGTGGACATTTACAACACTAGACAAGGTAAGCATGAGACGCTTGGGGCTTACAATAGGAGACTCGAGGAGTTGTTTGGAAAACTTAAGAAGGAACCAGCTGATGGGCTGAAAAACATGTATTTAAAATCATTTGAATAATTTTATTATTGTTAATATAAATCCATACAAAAGGAAAGTAAAAGATATTTTTTATTATTATTATGAAACTATAAAAAATAAAGGAGAATGTCAAACAAACAAACATATTCATCCACTAATCAACTGTTATGTAAATAAAAGGGCAACATCTACTCTAGGTGCTTGAAAGTGTTCATAATTGATTTAAAATAATATTTTTAAAATTAATCTAAATTAATAGAATATTAAAAAATAAAATATATTCTAATTTGGTAGGTATTTCATAATTATAATGATGACTGTTGGGCACCAAATCTGTCTAAATATAGAATCAGCATCGACACTATAGGCATTTGGGCATGAGGCAATAACTTGTCATTATTGTTGTTTTGTCATCTAGTGGCACCAGTTGGAAGGTGGCCAAAAAACTCCTTTTTACTCAATCTTTATTGAAGGGTTAGTTATTTCACTGAGAAAAAAATGAAGGTAGTCCCACCTTCATATGAAGATGCCTATAATTGAGTGATGGACATTGAAAGTGAGAATAAAACATCATCCTCACACACAAGAAGATGAAGTGAAGATGAGGACTGATTCCAATGACAAAGAACTAGGATCTGTGCGAGCCATGAGAAAAGACACGCTCTAGATGATGAAGGCAGAAAAGGGAGATGGTAAGAATGAAGGTAATGATATTGGGGCAGCCAATCTTTCTAACCCACTTCTTCATAATGGCTGCATGAGCACCTTAAAAATGCTTCATTGGACAAGATGCAATTTTGTGATTAGACTGATTGCATTTAAAACATCTAAAGGGTAAACCTTTGAAATTTATAAATTGATTCTTCACTCCACGCGAGGTCAAAATCTGGATGGAATGATGTAATGGTTTGGAGAAATCTAACATAACACACACCCTCATAAAACTCTAATGAAACTTCAATGCTTCATCTATTTTAACAAAAACACCAATATTCTCAACCAGCTGCTTGAAAAGCCTAGGATCACGAAGAGCCAGGGGACGATTATAAAACCTTACCCAAGCCGGACCCTGTGAAATGACAACAGAAAATGGATCAAAAAGTGGGGCCCAGGGACATAGAAACACTCCCTGCTTGCCAAAAAACCAAGGCCCATTCTCCTACACAAAGTCCCTGTCAATAGCCGAAGGAAACAAAAGTAAAAATAAACCATTGGATAGCATTGTTGAGGATGAAGCATTAATAGAAGCCCAGGTGGTAATGATCCACTTTGAAAGCTCATCCCCTAATGGCCGCTTTCCCATACATCTGCGGATGAAAGATTTACAACCTCTCTCTAACCCAATGGCAGAAAGCTCCTCATCTAAAAACTCCAACACAAGAGGATTACCAGAGAAAATCAATGGGACATCTCCAAAACAGGTCATTCCCAAATTAACCTTCTCTTGTGAAGTTGATTCGGGATCCTCCTCAAGCCTATCCATCACCCCCACTCCCTCCACAAAAGGCTCTACCATAGGAATCAGACTTCTCGAGATCAAACAAGGATGAGAACCTAGATGAATCTTAAGAATAGAATTTTTGTAAAATTCCCCATAGGAATGAAAAAGGTTTGAAATATTCTTGCAATTAGAATAAACCATCAACCCCTTTGAAACACTAACTGTGCCCTTCTTAGCATCATCAACCCTATGATCAGGACATAAATATTCACTAACACCAATCTTGTTCACGTCAACACACCCCACTCCTAAACTTTGTTCTTCAGACAGGTTGTGTTGACCAATCAGTGTTGTGGCAAAACTTACATGGGTTCTTTTGTGCTTGCCTCTGTCGCTGCCACTCCTGCCCACAGCACTAGAAAACCCTAAGCCAAGATCTGCATTGCAATCGGGAGAAACTCCTTCGCAAACGTGCCCCCCAGTCACCATCCACTCCTGCTTCCTCTTCGCCAACGACTGTTCCTCCTCCTTCGTCGCCTATGCATAGTCCGCTGGCACCTTCTTCTTTACCATCGCGTCCAGCAATCCCACCTTTTATTAAAATAGCTCTTTAATTTTTATGCATTAGCCCACCTTGTGATTTAATTAGCAAAGCTCCACCATTGGCTAAGGCTTGTTTAAATAACATGGGCCAATTTTATAAATCAGCAAAGGCTTTTTTTAATAAAGCCTAAGGCCAATTAATTTTTTTTAAGCTTTAAATGAAATCCAGGGCAACAAAATGCTAAAGAAAGCTATTATGAATTAAAATTATTAAAGCCTTGGAAGGCATTTTGATTTAAATTGTGGAATTAATGGCTTTTGCCTTGGCTGCTCCACCCGGATTTGAAATGAACGGAAATATTTTGAAGCAAGCAAACATAGAAAAATGGGAGCAGCATTCACATTAAAGTGGGCTGTTTTTTTCTGACACACGGGCACATCTCCAGGCTCATTCTCTCCCTCTCACTCTACTTTTTATATAAAAAGAGAGAGTCTCTTCTTATTTAGGTCTGTGGCCTGTGGAACTTTTATTTCTGCTCACTATGGGAGCCCCACTGTGAATGTATCACCTCAGCTAGTGCTGTAATTTTTTTTGCATGTTCATTTCCAGCAATTTACATTGCAATTGTGTATAAATTTTGAGCCTTGTTTTTGCCCTCAGTTTGTATTTATGCGTGTTTTACCTATTGCATGTAGTTCTGTAAATTGTTTCATTTGATCTGCAACATTGGATCTGTGCATGTTTTCCTCTAGGTGGGCTGAGGGCATAATATTCTTCCCCATCACGCTTTTTTTATATTTATTTTTATGTTTTTGCTTTATCTCTCTCTCTCTCCCATTTCACCCCCAATTTATTTAGGATATCCCTTAAAGGGGTGAGGAGCTGACCTCCTGAATCTAAAAGTTGTTTCTAAGAGCAAGTGTCCCAAGGTTTGGAACTTCCGAGCTGTGGTGATGATATACGGGCTGCATTCCAATTAGACATATTCAGCCATCAACAGTAACTTTTTTTTTCTGATGAAAATGAATCACACCAGTGTTAATCTGAATTTAAATAGATCCCCCAAGCAACATCAACAACAAGGGGTCCACTTTCGTTCCCATAAGACATGCCTAATATGTGGAAAGAATGGGCATGAACTCAATGATTGTTGGTACAACTCATTCGTGAATGGTTCATCCAACAACAAGAAGCAAAAACAAACACCACCTTGTCCAAAGAAGCATTCTCAATGGAAAAAGAAGAATACCTCACAACGCCAACATGGTAATATTGCCGAAAACAACTACTCTCAAGATGAAGAGTTTGTCTATGCTACACAAACTCATGATCTGATCCCCCATTAGAGTCTAGTTTGATACGTAGACCTAGGTGCTACAAGGCACGATTGAAAGGATTGGTTTGTCAATTTGAACCATTCTTATTACTGCGACTAGGTCAATCTTTGTGATAATACGACCTACCACATCCAAGGTCTAGGTGATGTATCTTTACCACTTGGCAAACATTCTTGTAAGATTACAAAAGCTCTTTATGTTCCATGTTTAACAAATAACTTATTGTCCGTTAGTTTCAACTGTGGATCACAACCTTAATGTTGAATTTGATCACAAAGGCAGTGAGAAGCCATGTCTCATTCGAGACAAATCCAGAAGCTCAATGATTTTTGCACGTGCTTCTCGAGTTGGATATTTTTTTGAACTTGATGTTGTCCACAATGAAATCCAAGCCTTGATAGTCAAGGTTAATGATTCTACCACTCTGGCATTAGCGGTATGGTCATCTTAGCATTGGTAATCTGCTTGCTCTCAGTAAGCATGACATGGTGAGAGTCCTTCCCTCACTAAAGAAGACTAGTGATCTTTTCTCTAGTTGTTTAGTCAGAAAACAAATACGAGCTCTATTTGGCTCTAGTAATCATCAACCAACTTTTCCATTGGATCTTGTGTACACAGATCTGTGTAAACAAATGACTCCTAGTGTGGGTTGAAATACATTCAACTTTTGGTTGATGACCACGTAAGGAAAATGTAGGTGTATTGCTTGAGGACCAAGGATCAGGCCTTCAACATCTTCAAATGGTTCAAAGCATGTGTGAAACGAGAGTTTGGTTGCCGCATTCATGTACTTCACCCAGATCGAGGGGGGATTACACTAGCAATGAGTTTTCTGCTTTTTTGAAGGAGCATGGCATTTGACAACAGTGGATTGCTCCCTACACCCAACATAATGGCAACAATTGACTGCTCCCTACCTGCCTCAACAAAATGGTGTTGCTGAGAGACAAAACCATACCATCATGGAAATGATATGCAATATGTTGAACGTTTCCCACTTGGAACGTCCATATTGGGTAGAAGTTGTTCACACAACAGTTTGCTTGCTAAACCACGCACCCACCAAATCTCTCAATGGAGTCACTCTGAAGAAGCATGGGTAGGGATTATATCTTCATTTCCCATCTCCGTGTTTTTGGGTGCGCGACATACATGCATAGGCACTTTGGAGGAAGCATGGTCAAGAATTAAGCCTTCATTTCCCATCTTCGTGTTTTTGGGTGCATGACATAAATGCACATTCCAAAGAAGAAGCGAAATAAATTGGATGAAAAATCCTTGAAATGTATCTTTCTCAAGTACGAGTCAAAGATTTATGACTCATGGAACCTGACAGTAAGAAGTACATCAACAAAGATGTAGTATTTGATGAGAAGGGTGAGTTGGACTCACATTCCACACCATCACTTGTTCCAAGCAATGCTCTTGTGACCCCTTTTGATGATGAGGATTGTGGCAGTGATAATGAGGATTATGGTGGTGGTGATGACGGTCAACAAAGTTCTCCAATGCCAATACCAACTAGTACTACACAATGGATGTTCAATGGTATACTAGCACCATACATGATGCCAAGTTGGTTGTTGTTCCAAACACATCAACTTAAGGGGCAAGAACTTATAGCATGGCCCACGACGAGGTGAACTTAGCCCTCGCGCACAATTGTTTAGAATTTTGAGTCTTCAATAGTTTAAGAAGCCCTAGAGTCTAAGCCTTCGAAAGATGCCATAGATGTAGAGTATCAGGATCTCATGAAGAATGACACATGGAAACTTGTTGATCGTCCAACAGGGAAGAAGGTCGTCAGTTGTAAGTGAGTTTTTAAGACCAAATACAAGGCAAATGGTAGTCTAGAAAACTACAAGGCAATATTTGTGGTAGAGGCCTACACTTAGAAGGAAGGTATAGACTATGAGGAGGCTTTTGCTCCCATAGCCAAGATAAAGACTATTAGAATGTTCTTTGCTATGGTTACACAATTTGGTTGGAAGGTCCATCAAATGGACATAAAAAGTGCTTTCCTCAATAGGGATCTAGAAGAGGAGGTCTAATGACACAACCAGAGGGATTTGCAACACTTGGTCAAGAACAAAAGGTGTGCAGACTCATCAAATCTTTCTATGGTCTCAAGTAGGATGCCAGAGCTTGCCATATCAAGATAGATGAACATCTTGTGCAACATGGATTTCATTGGAGTCCATATGACTGAACTTATACTTGAAAGAGCAAGGGTGGAGGTTGTAATTCTTTGTGTATGTCAACGATTTGATTATCACTAGTAGTTTAGTGAAAATGATTGATGCAACAAAGAATTATCTTAAGAAATCATTCAACATGACTGGCTTTGGGCTTTTTCTCGACTATCTTGTTTTGGAGGTACGGAAAACAAGGTATCACATCTTTGTGTCTCAGATGAAATATGCTAATACCATCCTTGAGAAGTTTCGAGTGATGGATTGTAAGCCCATTGCAACACCCGTGGAGACAAGACTGTAGTTATTTTCATTTGATCCATTACCTAAAGTGAATGCCACTTTGTGTTTCCAATTGATAGGGAATCTCATTTACTTGATTTACACCAGGGTAGATATTACCTATGTTGGCAGTTATATTTCACGGTTCATGTAGAAACCAAAGTTATATCATTGGAAGGCAGCAATGCAAGTATCAAGTATGTCTTGGGTATTATGGAGCATGTTGTAGAGTACAAGAAAGATGATCAGTTATTCTTGATTGGCTGCATAGATGCAAACCATGCAGGATCCATCAATCTCAAGGATTCCGCATGTGGATATGTTTTCTTTTTAGGATCTGGTCCAATTTCATGGGGAATTAAGAAGCAAAGCGTTGTTTCTTGATCTTCTGCCGAGGCAAAATATTGTATAGTAGGTGGAGCTTTTGTGAAGCGATATGGTTACATCCTATACTAGCAAGATTGGGAGTACCACAAAAACAACCAACGATCCTATATTGCGACAATTCAGGTGTTCTGCAACTTGTTCGGAATCCAGCATTCCATGAGCACACAAAACACATCGAGGTTCAGTGCCATTTCATACATGAGCATGTTCAACAACATGATATTCAGCTCCAATTTCGCCCCACTCAAGATTAGTATGCAAATATCTTCACCAAATCACTTGCATGTGTGAATTTTAAGGTATTTTGAAATTCTCTCTCCTATACTCGTAAGACTGATGTATTAACATGGGGGGGGAGCATGCTAGAAAAAATAATTACTACATCACAAGAGTTAGGATAATATCATTAAAGTAGACACTGTAGGTTGTTAGGATGTTATATTGTAGTTATGATTACCTAATCATGTAGAACCATTTGGAGGAGCTGTTATCAACTAGGTTAATATTATTGGGATAACTATGTAAAATGTTCTTGTTGTAGTTTGTTAGTGATTACCCATAGAATAGTTTGTTAGTAACAACTCGTAACATATTTGGTTATTCGTAACCAATATGCTACACGTGGATCTGTATTTATATGTAACTATTTTTCTCTAATGAAAATAAATCGAACCAATGTTGTTTTGAATTTTGATTTTGATTATTTTGGGTTTTCTATCTATCTTAATCTGCCTTTTGTAAACATTAATTATTGAAAAACTTGTATTACCAGTGTTCTTGTCGTAATGTTTAGTCAATCTTTGCAAATATCAAAAACATTTTTTTCTAAATTGTTATTTGCATGGGCTTCGTTGCCTACCAGTAACATGCTTTCTGCTGAAAGGCTTATATTTTCTTCCTCCCTTCTTTCACAACAATGGGTCATCACCAACAACAACAATCACTAGTACCACAACCATGTCTCACAATCTCCATCTCATTACCTTGAGGCTTCTCCATTTGCTTCCGAACATGTATGATACCTCTTTGCAAACCCACAAGCTTTCACTAACCCTCCAATGAACGTAGGAGATCCTACACACTCTTTGCTCAATTGTTGGTGATCCGTGTGCAGCCGCACATGTCCACACGCTCCTCCCAAGGACTTGGAGATCCCTACCTTTGCAGCGTCTCTTGCAAAATGCACATTCTTGTAGTACCTTCACGCACTGGTGCATTGCCTTATGGACTACCAGGCAACCTCCTAGAGCTATGCAACTTCTTTTGGACTCCACACTCTACGCATCACTTGTATAGCTTTGTGGTAGCTCAGTGAGCTACCACAATGCCACATGGGTCCTTAGTGCCACGCAAGTCCATCAACACTGAACAACCACGTGGCAACTTTCTACTGCCGTCTGACATGTCAGGTGGCACTTTCCAGTTTTGTGCCATGTTACAGAACTTGTTAGCATACTGTGACAGTGGAAGTCCGACCACCACACCTACAGGGAGGTGTATCTTACTCAGGGAAAATATGAAACATGTTGTAACTGTCCCTTTGTAATTTCCTTCTTGCAATGATGTATATATATATTGTAACCATCTAGCCCTTACGGGATCAAAGACGTATCTAGATAGTAGGATGTTATCAAGTCTTGAGTTTTTAGCATCTCATACACATCTGTAATCATGTTTAGTCTAGACAATTCTGTTGGAAGTGTTTCCTGTTGACAATTCTTCCACAAGTCAGATTGTCTCTCGCCATTTGGAAAATTAAGGGCCTTTGCTGCAAAAGGATGAATTCTTTCGGACTTTTGTCCGAAGGAATGGTGTTCATCAAAGAAGGCTAAGCCAAGGAAATGACAAATCAACAAAGAGCCTAAGACGAAAGAATTCCTTCGGAGAATCCAAATGTCCGCACAAAAGGCAAGGAAAAGCCAAGGATTAATTTGGAAGGGTCATTTTCAAGAATTCCGAAGGGCAGGGTACCCTTCAGAAGGGTCACTTTCAACAATCCCGAAGGGCACCTACCCTTCGGGAAGGTGAGAGAACAAATTCGGCACCTTTGCGAAAAGGCCGGGTGCCCTACAATTCTTCCAAAAAAGGGACAGACACGAGCAACTAGCCCTTGCAGAGGGCTCTTGGTCGGCGACAGGACCACGGTCACTTTTCCGAAGGGCACATTTCGAAGGACAAGGCCCCTTCAATAAAATCCGAAGGCTTAGGAAAAGTTGAAAGGCAAAGGCAGGGAATGACTTTCTTCGGACTTTTGTCTGAAGGAAAGTCCGAAGGTTTCCTTCTGCTTTGCCTTTGTTTCACTTGTTTTTCTGCGGACTTTCTAATCTTCCGAATTCCGAAGAGTCCGAAGAAATTCGGAAGATTAGAAAGTCCGCAGAAAAACAAGTGAAACAAAGGCAAAGCAGAAGGAAACCTTCGAACAAAAAGTCCGAAGAAATTCGGAGAAAAGGCCGTGCAAAAAGCCCGAGAAAATAAACCCGAAGAAGAATTCCGAAGGTCAAAGGAAGTGATCGAGATAATTCTTGCGGACATTTTGTTTGCGGAAAATGACAGAGAAAAACCTAACATAAAAACCCGAGCAAAGGGAAAAGAGAAGGAAGATATCCTTCGGGAAAAAGTCCGACGGAATTCCTTCGAACTTTTTGTCCGAAGGAATACTTCAGAGAATAAAGCCGAAGGAAAGAAAGCCACAGGAAATAAGAGAAGTCCGAAGGAATAAAAAAGAATGACGTCCTGCTAGCCATCAAATTTTGACCGCGGGAAGTAACTGTTGAAACAGGGGTAAAGCCAGAATTCCGAAAGCAAAGCCCAATGGAGAAAATATAGACCGAATATAGATTAATACATCCGAATATAGAATCTCTCCAGAAATAGATAGGAACAGGCAGACCAGAACATGATACTGGTTATTAAAGTCCCGCTCGTCTCCAGATCATCTCACGCATCTGAGGGTCCAACTCAGCTTCAATTGGATTTCTGAATTCGAATGTCAAGTTGACTGTTCCAGATTTAGAATTGACTAATTGTTAAAACGCCGCATCCACTAGGAGCTTTCCATGCGAAGGAGAATGATCTCTTCGACCAACTCAGCGTACCAAACGGTCAACTCAGCGTTTCCAACGTTCCAATTCGGCATCAAGCAGCTCACGTAGAGTTCTAAATTTACTATTGGCATGGATTTCCATGCAAAGAGAGGTGGGCGGTTCATAACAAAGATAAGTTCACTTCCTCAAGCGCAAGAAGCTTCATGCAAAGACAAAAGAAAACATATTTTATTGAAAGGCCAAGTCAGCCTTGAGTTAACCGAAGTGAATCCTTCTCTTCAAATTTCCACGCCAATCTTTGGCCTTTTGTAATTCTCTATATAATGGCTTTCAGCCTTTATTAAAAAAGGATCCAATCTCTCTTGGTTAGACCAGACTCTGCCATTGGTGAGTTGTGTAACCTCTTCGATCAATAGGACTGTAGTTTCAGATTTCAAGTGTTGGCATAGTGTATATTTCATTCAGCAATTTGCATAAGTGGTAGATTTCTCTCCCTTCCCAAATTCCGGTTCATACCTAGTTGCTAGATTATCCTTGTGCAGGTCATGTTAAAGTGTTCTTTGTCTTTTGCTGAAGCTGTAAGTGGATGTTAGGTGGCTGCAAAGTGTCTTTTGTTAGACCTCTCTCCATCGTTTTCTTTCAAGTTTTGGTCATTGGATCGAACCTCTCCATGAAATATTTATGCATAAGTGATTGATTGAAACCATAGGTTTTCCTTTTCCCTTGTTCGTTCAGTGTTCAAGGTTCCAAGTTGAGTGGATCAAAATTCTGGGGTATCACCCTCTTTAGGTAGGATTTCCCCTTTAAGTTTTCCTTCTCCCTTTTCCACGGTAGTCCGCAGCATAGAGTAGAGAGCCTAATTGATACATCATATAGGAACCAGCCTTCTCTGGAGGTTCTTCTCACCGTTGAGGCACCCACCCTAGTGAGAAGATCCCATTGTTTCAGCCGGATAGAGGACTGGCTATTTCGTCCACGTCTTCGAATCAGGGTGCAGCTCCAGGTTGACAACATTTCCCCCTTTTGATCTTGGGAACCTACATTCCTAGTCTTATTGAACATTGTACACATCTGTACGTATCCCTATTATTTACATTGAATAGAAGTTGCACCATTTTGCAAATACTTCTGCATTTGAATGTGTTTTGGTTTATTGTTGTTATAGTTCTTGTTTGCACATTCTACAACCTATAGCTTGCTGCCAAGGACAGATTTATGCATTGCACTGGCATCTTGGGACCCGTGGTGTCGATTATTGGTATCAGATTAGGAGCTCTCATATGCTTGTAAACACGCAAGTGCAACACAAGAAAGGACTACTAGTCAGTTGTTAGGAAAACATGTGTTAGTGCTCACATGTGTGAGCAAATATATTTGTTATATCATAATATATTGTGTGTGAGTGAGTTGTGAGAACAACTTGTTGTCAACCTGGAGTTGCACCCTGAATCGAAGACGCGCTAAAATGGCCAATTCTCTCTTCGGTTGAAACAATGGGATCTTCTCACGAGGGTGGGTGCCTCAATGGTGAGAAGAAGCTCCAGAGAAGGTTGGTTCATGTAAGATGTATCAATGGATCTCTACTTTGTGCTGCTAATCTACCATGGAAAAGGGAGAAAGAAACTTGAAAGGGAATCCTACCTAATGACGGTGATATACCAAAATGTTGATCCACTCTACTTGGAACCTTGAACACTAAATCAAACAAGGGGAAAAAAAGACCTTTGATTTCAATTGATCACTATGCATAAATATTTCATGAGAAGGTTTGATCCAATGACCAAAACGTGAAGGAAAATGATGGAGAGGGGTCTGATACAAGACACTTTGCAGCCACCTAACATCCACTTACAGCTTCAACAAAAGACATATAGAACACTGAACATGACCTGCATAATATGATGAGCTAGCAACTAGGTATGAATCAGAATTTGGGAAGGGAGAGAAATCTACTACGTATGCAAATTGCTAAATGAATGTATACTATGCCAGCACTTGAAATCTGAAAGTGCAATCTTTCTATTGATTGAAGAGGTTACACAACTCACCAATGGCAAAGTTTGGTCTTACCAAGAGGGATGGATTTTTACAAGGCTGAAAACCATTAATATAGAAATTTACAACAAGCCAAGAGATTAGCGTTGAAAAATAGAGAGGGAGTAAACTCAAACCAACTCAGCTTTTACAAAAAGTCTATTTTGTCTTCTTCCTCTTTGCATGAAAGCTCCTCGGCGCTAGAATTAGACGGTGAATTCATACGTTTGACTTTGTTTGTGCATGCTGAACTAAGCCATGTCTAAGAGTAGAAACTTCACTAGCTCTTTGGCGTTTGAGAATGGTCGGTGGGTCTGTTAAAACGTCCACCTCTCTTTGCATGGAAGATTACACCAAGTTTCCAAAATAGACTCCCCTTGAGCTGGTCGTGTTTGCATGAAGGACAAAGAAAATGTGTAACGAATGTGTCCAGTCAACTCCACTTGGACTGCCAGATCATTGAGAGCCTTGCAATGTGGAAGGCACGCCCAAATTTAGAAGTCAAGCTTGAACTGAGCTGGAACGTTTGGATGCATGTGGTTGACTAGTCAAACTACAGAGAAGCGTGACTTTAACGAGTAACTCAAGATTTGACCGATCAGTCGAAAATAGTCTTTGCTTGCATGTATTTTCTCTTATTTTGCCCTGCCTGTGTCTTGTCTATTTTTGGCGAGATTCTTATTTTTGTCTTCAACTTCCAATCAGGTTATCTATTTTCAACCCTTTTGCATAGTCATATTTCCCTTAGACTTTCCTCGGATATTCTGTTTCAACTTAGTCCATCCCTTCCATTACTTGTATTTGATTCGGATTATTTTACTTGTCCCTTTGTTTCATTTCCTGCGGCTTGTTGTCGACTTTACTTATTCCTTCGAACTTTTTGTCTGAAGAATTCCTTCGGACAAAAAGTTCGAAGGAATTCGTTTCCTTCTCAATTTCCTTGAATTTATTCCTTTTAGGCTCTTATGTCTTGCCTTTGTCTTGTCTATTTTCCCTGGTTTTTTTTTTTCTTTCTCCCGAATTTCTTTGGACTTTTTGTCCGAAGGAATTCGTCTCTTTTAGCTATCCTTTCATGCCCTTCAGGAACTTTGCTTTTGTCCTTTGCTTATGTCTCTGCCCTCTGCAAGGGCTTCTGTCTTCCAATAATGCCCTTCAGAACTTTTGAAAGGGTCCTGCAACCGACCAAGTGCCCTCCGCAAGGGTAGGTGTCCTTCGGAACTTGTGAAAGAGTCCTTCGAAATTTTGCCAAGGTCTTCGTGCTTGAAGTGTCCCCCACAAGGGCACATACCCTTCGGGAAAATTGTAAATGTCCCTACATGACATCCAGTTGTCCTCTGCAAGGGCTTCTGTCTTCCAGGAGTGCCCTTCGGGAAAATTGTAAAGGTCCACTTCACCGACCAAGTGCCCTCCGCAAGGGCAGGGGTCCTTCGGAAGTGACTTTTCGGAAGAATTGAAGGGGACGTGGGTTTTTGTAAGTCACCCGGGCTTTTGTAAGTCACCTTGGCTTTTTGTAAGGCACCTGGGCTTTTCAACTGTGCTCTTCTCCTTTCTTTCAGACAAAAAACCCAAAGAAAAATAGCCTTGAACGATTGCCACTTAGTCATTTTTTCGGACTTTTTGTCAGTCCTTTGAGAGCTCTTCCGAAGAAATAGTCCACCTCTTATACCCGAAAAATTCCTTGGGAAGACAAAACAAATAAACTTACAGCTTGAATATCTTGGCTGTATTTGCACATTTGGCTGTAATCAAGCAAGCTCCTTGGAAACCTCTGCATGACTAAACTTAACCTGGTTGTAGATGGCCACTTGCGTGGCTGTAAATGCTCATTTAAGGACCCCAAAACTGATTCATAAGACAAACTTGGCACCATAGCAAAGTTCCGAAGTGTAGGGGTGACAATTTGCCTTGTGGGGGCAAAAATTGTCAACACAACTCACATAGATATACTTGGTCGAGATGTCTTAGTGAGTGTTTATAGGAATTGATGGATATATTATTATATTTGATTATATTATTAGTGTGTGTAGTCGTTTCAATGACTCACTTGACTTAGTGGAGTAGTTATAGGTGATAAGTAAGAACTGTTTTATAGGAGAAACACTTGTATAAATATGTTTCATATGTTTCAATAATGTAATCTTGAAGATTTTATTTGTGCAGCTCTACCAAAATTAATATCAGTTTTGTTTCAAAGCACCCGCAAGAACGCCATAACAAGAGAAAGATGGCTAACACGAGAAAACTTTCACCGAGGCTTCCCCAAATGTCCAAAAATTCATTTGAGACACTCTTGAGGAGCACCGCAACAAACTCGACTTGTTTTGCGAACTCATGGTACAACTTGTGCCACAAGCCACTCCTTTTGTGCGGCCTGCACATCTATCATTTCAGCAACAAGCCTTTTCAAAGTGCAAGTCAATCTTGACCTTCTCATGTTCGAAGGCAAAATGAACACCACAACATTGGATACTTGGACTTGACAACTAGAGGCCTACTTCTCGGTCAATCACTTCACTGACACAAATAAGATCACCTTTGTAGTGTTGAATATATCCATTTTAGTGTCCCACTAGTAGGAAATATTCATTGTGCAGCGCAAGAAAGACTTGGAGCCCATTGAGACTTGGAAATCATTTGTTTGTGCCATGAAGGATGAGTGCTACCTTCTCAAGCACTATGAGGATGAATGCTACCTTCTCAAGCACTATGAGGATGAATACATCAAGCTCCAACAGTTGTGCCAATGTAAGGAGCAATCAGTTGAAGTCTAACAAATGAGTTACATGACTGCACTGCACATTTGTGTAAAGACTTGATAGAGCAACATAAGGCACTGAAGAACATCAACAAAATATCACCTTGTATTGATGCAAAGATGGAGTTCTTGACATTCAACACGTTGGGGAATGCTTACTACAATGCCACCAAGATCGAAGCCAAGGCAAAGATGAAGAAGAGGTTTTCTTCATTCAACGTAGTGTGAAAGACCCTACCCGTGCACAACGCACCATCTAACCCTTTGGTGAGAAGCAGAACATGTCGTGCAAGGTAAAACAGTCTAAGAAGGTTGCGCAACACCAGAAGACACCAACGTTTTTTGTGCCAAGCAAAGGAAGAATAGAACCAAGGTGACTAATGGTGCCATTGACACTGCACAAGCTCACACAACGATTCTAAATATCACATGCAACAATCCTTGATTGTGCAGTCTACATAAGGTTTCGTGCAAGTGGATACCACCTCTAAGGAGTGAGAACAACACTTTCACATCAATTTCGGGGTCAAGGGGGGCAGCCTCTTCATGTCATCATTGATAGTGGAAGTCAAAAACACATCAGCTCAAGGTATATCCCATTGCCTAGGCCTCACATTTGAAGCACATCCTCAAACATATTTTCTAGGATAGCTTCAATAGGGTAAGGATATCAAGGTCCGATGACAATGTATTGTCAATTATGCAGTCAAGCCTATGGAGGACATAGTCAATCGTGAAGTTATGCCATTAGAGGTTGGTGAGATTTTTCTTGGAAGGTCGTATTAATATGACCGAGATGCTACATATGAAGCCAAGCCGTAGTGGTGGACTATCCATGCCAAAGTTGGGTTCTTCAACCTCTTGGAGTCACCTCCAATGACCAAACTCACTTTGATCTTTGCCAGACATTGTCACAAGCTCATCTTGCACACGTAGAAGTTTGTGCTCCTCACAGTCCTCCTAGAAGCATTTGCGCAGTCAACCAAATGCACATTGGTAGCACGCCATGCTTCGCAATCATCATTGCAACAACAACTTGACAAGTTATTGTAGCAATATGGGGATGTCTTCACAGAACCTAAAGGCCTCCCAACGCATTGCATAGCAAAGCATCAAATTGATTTGGTCCCTAGATCTCCTCTTTCAAACAGTCCACTATACTGTAGGTCCATTTTGGGAGAATGATGAAGTCTGGCACCAAATCCAGGTACTTGTTGATCAAGGAAAGCTTAGGCCAAGTTCTTCTCCTTATGGAAGCCCGATAGTCCTTGCACCAAAGAAAGATGAAACATGGCACTTGTGCATTGACTATCACACGATCAACAAGATAATGGTGAAGAATCGGTACCCATCGCCGCACATTGACGACCTCTTGGATTAGCTCCGAGGTGTACAATACTTTTCCAAGATTGACTTGAAGTCAAGGTATCATCAGGTACCAATCCATCTCAAAGATGTTTGGAAGACAACATTAAAAAGAATGGAAGGATTGTACGAGTGGTTGGTTATGCCCTTCAGTTTGACCAATGTGACAACAACATTCATGCACTTGATGGATGACATACTCAAGCCCTTCACTAATTCCTTTGTCATCGTCTACTTGGATAACATCCTTATCTTCAGAAAGACTTGGAAGGAGCATGTGGGCCACATCTCACGCGTCTAAGACATTTCGCAAACACAAGTTACAAGCCAACTCAACCAAGTGTACATTTGGCATTGTGCAGATTTAGTGTCTAGGCTACATCATTGATTGTCCAGGCATCCATGTAGATCCATAGTAGATCAAAGTAATCCAATATTCTCCAACTCTGCTCAATCACACCGAGTTGAGGAGCTTTCCTGGACTTCCAAATCTATATTGTAGGTTTGTTCTTAGTTTCTCGCACATATCATGGTCTCTCAGCCAGATTATGTGCACCCAAGTAACATTCCAATGGACATTTGCACAACAACATGCCTTAGGGGAGCTGAAACAATGCCTTAGCACAACACTTGTTTTAGCAATGCCTGACGTTGTCCACCCCCTTTTAAGATCTAGACCAATGCATCTTGTATACACAATATTTTTCAATTTATCAATTGTTGACACTTTCTCTTGCAACGACTTGTTGAGCATCAATCTCCTTGAGTGCACGCCTTAAAGGGTTCACAGGGAAAGGGGTGGGTAGGCTTGTGGTGCTTTGCGAGACATGTTGCTATCTATATCATGATTATATCATTCCTACTACAAGTTCAGCGTCCTCAGATTGTCTTGCCATTTACCTCCTTTCATCCCATCCTCATTTAGTTGTGCCAGTTTCCCTTATCTCCTAAGGCATCGACTTGGTCGATACTGTCTATTTAGTGCCTTTTCCCTTGTATTGTATCGGCCAGCCCGATGCGATTCTGAACCTATCTTCTGATATTTGTATCGTATCATCCTGGCCGATACCATTCTATGCCAATTGACTTCTTTCAGCTGTATCGGCTGGGTTGATACCATTGGTTTAGAGTTTAGGGTTGGTTTTGGGTTAGTATATATAGGGGTCATATTTCATTCTAAACATATGATATACACTCTATTCGCTCTGCTTTCGCTCGCACTTCTGCCCTAAGTCATATTTGGAGGAGTTAGTGGTCTAAAACCTTATCTTGAAGAAAGCTTGTCTTGTGGTAGTCTTTGAAGCTCAATAGGAGTTGAACCAAGGAGGTGTCATAGTCTTTGGAGTCCCCAACTAAGAATATCTAAGTCTTCTTGCATTTGAAGTTTGCAATCCACAACATCTCTTACAAAGCTCCACTTGAGCCAAGGGGGAGATTGAGTCTTGACGGGTCCACATCAAGGTAAGTATTTCTAACCCTATACTCTTTCCTTTATTTAGTAGTTAGATGTTGTTCATTGCTTAGTGAATGAATATGTGTGTATCCTTGTCTAAGTCTTTTCTACACCTAATACTGGTGTAGCTATAGGATTGCCTAGACTTGCCATATTCCATTTTAGGTTGCCTAAACCTCCATTTGGTTAACCATGGCACCTTACCTTTTATGATCATTCTAAACCCTTTCCCCCTTTAGCTTTGTTTACTTTACTCGCATACTTACATTGCTTACTTGCAATCATTTACTTTCATAGAGGTATAGTAATAGATATTTCCTTGTGTTACAGGCTTAGGATTTGGACCCTTTCTTCTTGGAATTTGCGACGTAGCCAACCCTCTACT
Organism: Torreya grandis; assembly: GCA_037957365.1. Lineage (NCBI taxonomy): Eukaryota > Viridiplantae > Streptophyta > Pinopsida > Cupressales > Taxaceae > Torreya > Torreya grandis. The sequence goes on from JARHVA010000404.1 coordinate 4,159,868, forward strand.
ATATTGTGGATTTCATTGGTCATTACCCGAACTGACTATCACAGACTCCATTTGATCACCCTTCTTTGAGTCCGAGTCTATTGAGATAGGAGACTTGTAGGTTAATCCTAACTTGTGCATAGACATTTAACTATGCATTCGACATGAGACTCACACATCATGGCATCCAATCGCCTATCACTCAGAGACATTCAACAACATGTCACATGGTTCAATAGTACTTTACCTATGAAAAAGAGTTGTACGACATTATACAAGCTGTAAAGCAATGGCACCACTACCTCTTGTGTAAGGAGACAATCATCCATTCTGATTAGAAGCCACTTCAGTTTTTGCATACACAAAGTAAGGTGGAGAATGTGTGCCACATGAAGTGGATAACCTACTTGCAATAGTTCCATTTGGTGATCAAGCACAGGAAGGGAAAATATGACAAGGCAACAAATTGCCTCAGTTGACCCCCGTTGCAAGGTATGGGGTGAATAGGTTTGCAAATTCCACATGTCCAATAAGCTTCTCTACAAGCTTGGACATCTATGTCTTGCTAATGGCACACCTCGCCAAAGATTCATCTTCCCAAGGTGCACTACGCCAATACAACAAGACGTAGGCGATATCAAGACACTAATAAAACTTTAACAATACTTCTATTGGCCTCACATGCACATTAACTTTGAGCTCCACATCAAGTCTTGCATTCCTTGTTGCATCCCCAAGCCCAAGAATAGGAAACTGGGATTTAAACACCCCTCTGTTGGTTCCATCCAGGTTTGGGAGTCTATCAGTATGGTTTTTATGACTAGATTACCTATGATGAAGAACAAGATTGATTTGGTTTTTGTTGCAGTGGATAGGTTCACCTAGATAGCTATCATGGTTGTTTGCAAGAAGAGTTCAATGCATAGGAAACCACACATTCTTTATTCAGCTGTGTTTGGGTTCTTTTTGGTCTACAGGCATCCATTGTGTCTGATCGTGACCCGTGGTTTGTCAGTCACTTCTAGCAAGCATTGTGGGATATGATTGATACACAATTGGACCAGTCCACAACATTTCATCCTCAGACAGATGTGCAAACGGAATTTGTCAACCACACACTTGTTCATTTGCTATGCATGTATGATAGTGCACATCCGCGCAATTGGGATGATAATTTGCTTTATATTTAGCATGCCTAAAACAAAGCTTGGCATAATTCTATGAGGCATAGCCCATTCCAAACATGTCTTGGCTTCCAACTAGTGGCACTCCTAGACATCCTACCGCGTACCATTCACGTGCATAGGAAAGGGAAGTGGACAAGGTATAGAAGTTTCTCCAACACATCCATATTGTTCGCCACCAGGTTCAACACTCTTGCACCAACCACTGAAGTAAAAAGAGCGCTATGATGCACACTGCACACCTCATGAGTTCAAGGTGACTGGTAAGGTTTGGTTGCATCTTCAAAAGGAAAGCTTCAAGGGTCCACATAGGAAGATCAAGCCTTGATGCTATGGTTCATATACCATACTACATGCAGCTGGAGAGAACACATTTGTTCTTGCCCTACCAAAGTACTTGGGTTTGCATCCAGTCTTCAATGTGGAAATCCTTAAGACATACTTCCCAGCGTTGCTTGAGGCAACAACAACTCAACATCCTTCAGACTTGGATCCTAAATACTTGCACATAACACCAAAGGATAAGGAAATTGAAGTGAAAAAGTGCACCTGCCAAGGCACACATCAATTGTTTAGAGTGGTCATGGCAGGTCGTGGTCATGGCAGGGCAATATGCTATTCATGCTAAGTGGTACATGTTGTCAACCTAGAGCTGCGCCCTGATTCGAAGACGTGCGTGAAATGGCCAGTCCTCTATCCGGCTGAAACAATGGGATCTTCTCACGAGGGTGGGTGTCTCAACGGTGAGAAGAACCTCCAGAGAAGGCTGGTTCCTGTATGATGTATCAATGAAGATCCCTACTCTACGCTGCGGACTACCATGGAAAAGGGAGAAGGAGACTAAAAGGGGAAATCCTACCTAAAAATGGTGATACCCTAGAAGTTCGATCCACTCAACTTGGAACCTGAAACACTGAACAATCAAGGGAAAAGGAAGACCTTAGACTTCAATCAATCACTTATGCATAAATATTTCATGGAGAGGTTTGATCTAATGACTAAAACCTGAGGAAAAACGATGGAGAGAGGTCTGATAAAAGACACTTTGCGGCCACCTAACATCCACTTACAGCTTCAGTAAAAGACAATAAAGAACACTTAACATAACCTGCATAGGACAATCTAGAAACTAGGTATGAATCAGAATTTGGGAAGGGAGAGAAATCTACCACTTATGCAAATTTGCTGAAGAAATATACACTATGCCAACACTTGAAATCTGAAAGTACAGTCCTTATTGATCGAAGAGGTTACACAACTCACCAATGGCAAAGTCTGGGATAACCAAGAGAGAGATTGGATGATTTTTAATCAAGGCTGAAAGCCATTTTATAGAAAATTACAAGAGGCCAAAGATTGGCACTGAAAATTTTGAAGAGAAGGATTCACTTTGGTTAACTCAAGGCTTTACTTGGCCTTTCAATAAAATATATTTTCCTTTTTGTCCTTGCATGAAGCTTCTTCGTTTGATGAAGTGAACCTGTCTTTGTTATGAACCGCCCACCTCTCTTTGCATGGGAATCCACGCAAATGTCAATTTTAGAACTTCTCCGTGAGCTGCTTGATGCCGAGTTGTAGCGTTTGAAAGCTGAGTTAAACGAAGAGATTATGCTGAGTTGGACGAAGAGATCATTCTCCTTCTCTCCTAGTGAATGCGACGTTTAACAATTAGTCAACTCTAAATCTGGAACAGTCAACTCGACATTTGAATTTGGAACTTCAGTTGGACTCTTGGATGCGTGAGTTGACTGGAGATGAGCAGGACTTTAATAATCAGTCAACTGAAGCTTTGACCAATGTTCGAAAATAGCTCCTGCTTGCATGTATTATGTCCTATTCTGGTCTGCTGTTCGTGTCTATTTCTGGCGGGATTCTATAGTCGGATGTATTTGTCTATATTTTTACCCGTTTGGCCTTTTCTTTCGGAATTCTGGCTTTATCCCTGTTCCAACGGTTACTTCCCGTAGTCAAAATTTGACGGCCTATGGGACGTCACCCTTAGTTTTCTTATTTCCTTCGGATTTCTCTGCCTAGCAATTTCCTTCGGGTTTATTTCCGCAGAATTCCTTCGGACTTCTCTCTCTTCGGATACCTTCCTTTACTCTTATTTGTTCGGGCTTTTTTCAGCAGTCTTTTCTCCGAATTTCTTCGGACTATTTGTCCGAAGGAATTCCTTTGGACAAAAGTCCGAAGGTCTCTTTTTGCTTGTCTTGTTTTTCTGCGGCCTTTCTACACGAGCATCTTGCTTGTTTCTTCCGAATTCCTTCGGAGTTTTTGTCTGAAGGAATTTTCGGGCTTTTTTCTGCAGTCTTTTCTCCGAATTTCTTCGGACTATTTGTCCGAAGGAATTCCTTTGGACAAAATTCTGAAGGTCTCTTTTTGCTTGTCTTGTTTTTCTACGGCCTTTTTGCACGGGCATCTTGCTTGTTTCTTCCGAATTCCTTCGGACTTTTTGTCCGAAGGAATTCCTTTGGACAAAAAGTCCGAAGGATTTCTTCCCTCTTTTGCCTTTGCTTTTTCCTGTTTTTCTTTGTTTTTTCTTTGGACTTTGCTTTGTGCAAGCCTTTCGAATTTCTTCGGACAAAAGTCCGAAGGATATCTCTTTGCCTTTGCTCTTTGAAATGTGCCCTTCAGCAAAGACAAGTACCCTTCGGCACCGACCAAGTGCCCTCTGCAAAGGCTAGTCGATCTCCCTCTGTGCCCTTCGAAAAAATTGGAGGACACCCGAGTTATTTGCCAAGGTTCCGAATCTGCTCCTGTGCCTTCCCGAAGGGTAGGTGCCCTTCAGGAATATTGAAACGATCCTTCCGAAGGGTAAACTGCCCTTCGGATTTTTGCAGGGGTCCCCTTCTGCCTTCCAAAGCCCTTTTTGCAAATTCCACAGACTGTCCGAAGGAAATATTCTTTCGGCTTTTTTTGCTTTTGGGCTGGCTTTTGCAAGGCTGCGGGTGTTCCCTTTGCCTTCCAAAGCCGTTTTTGCAAATTCCACAAACTGTCCGAAGGAATTATTCTTTCGGGACGTCACCCTTAGTTTCCTTATTTCCTTCGGATTTCTCTTTGTAAACTCTCCGAAGTATTCCTTCAGACAAAAGTCCGAAGGAATTACTTCCTTTGTTATTTCCATTGGCTTTGTGCCATTTCTAACCCTCCCCTTTTGATTTTCTGGCTCCTCCTTGGTCCTTTATCCCTGTCTAATTTCCCGCGGACTCAAGCCCTTTGCAAATGAGTTATTTCAATTGGTCTTCCTCTTGCCCAATGTATTATTTCTTCTTTGGCTAGAGACGTGAATTTTCCGAATGGCAAGAGACAATCTGCCCTGTGAAAGAATTGTCAACAGTACAACCTTCAACAACTTCAGCTTCAGTTTCTATAGCTGATCAAAAACGCAATGGAGACCATTGTTCCTAAAGAAAGGGCGAATGGTTTGTGTGCAATGGCACAAGTCTATGCACTCTTCCTAAGGACTTGGAGCTCCCCGCCTTTGCGGCATCTTGCACCACGCACTGACGCATCACCTTGCGGACTACCACACAGCCTCCTAGAGTCGTGCAATGTCTACTAAACTCCACACCATGCACATCATCCCACGACACTACACATCACTTGTATAGCCTTGTGGTACCTTTGTTGCGTGCTACTGTGGTGTTGTGCAACATACCACGCAGGGTCTTAGTGTTGCATAGGTGCATCACCACTCAACGGCCACGTGCGAACTTCCTGCTGTTTTGCGGCATGCTAGGTGGCACTTTCCAAATCCGTACCATGTCATCGCATCTTCAAGAAGGTGAACCATCATTGGGGAAGAAGATCAACCATCGTTTAATTGTTCTTTCTGTAACTGCCTTCTTGCAATGATGTATACATATTATAACCGTTTGAACCTTAAGGGATCAGAGATGTATATATATAGTAGGATGTTAGCATGCCATGAGTCTCTAGCATCTCATACACACCTGTAATCATATTCTAGTCTAGACAAATCAGTTTGAAGTGTTTCCCCCATCTGACCCAAGAATCTGCATTCCCAGTCTTATTGACCATTGTACACATCTATCCTTTTCCCTATTCTTTGCATTGAATAGAAGTTGCACCATTCTGCAAATATTTCCATATTCGAATGTCTTTTGATTTACTGCTGTTATAGTTTTCCTTTGTGCTTTATACAACCCGTAGCTTGCTGGCAAGTACAGGGTTATTCACCGCACCGACATCTTGGGCCCTGTGGTGCGGATCAGTTGGTGAAAACAAGTCTGGGATCACGAACTCTTCAAATCCTTCTCTCCTCCCCAATGCTTCTCAAATGTACAAGCCACCACCAGACTTAGCCTTGCACTTAAAATATTAGTCACATGATTAACTTCGACTATCTAGCAGTGTTGATAGAGTTGAAGTTACACGGTGAATGGAATTGATGCATGCATATTCATCATCACATATATCAAACATCTGAACAACTTAGGAAAAGAATTACATGCTTGCAATTGACCACCAAGTGGAATCGATGCACCACACTGTTGAGCTTCCTAGACTCTCTCTCTCTCTCTCTCTCTCTCTCTCTCTCTCTCTCCATAAAGAACAGAATTGAAACGGGATCCTGATATAGGCAAAATGGTCATCCATGCATGATGGTTCACAGTTACTGGAAGCAACCGCTTACCAACCTAATCAACCAAAAGACTCCTAAGGTAGAATTAGATGTAACTCTTCCCGGAAACCTTTAAAGCACTTTTAATACCATTAAACAGTCATTTAAGAGTTAATTAAGTCTATTAAGATCTGAAATAGCAGGAGATATCTCTGACATAATAGTAATCTTACTAAATGTTAAAATCATTTATGGAAGCTTATGTACTGTTCGATTTGTCATTTGTAAACAGGGAGATGTTATTGTAAGCTTTGATGGTGTACCTGTGGCAAATGAAGGAACTGTACCCTTCCGATTCTCGGAGCGTATTGCATTTGGGTTTCTCATCAGTGAAAAGTAATTTGTATATCAACATTTTCTCATCTTTAAGCAATTTAGTATATTTATCAGAGAAGGAAGTTACTACAGAGTTCATGAGTACTTGGAGAATTAGGCCTTTTATCCTTATATGCAGATGTGTTACTTCACTCACTTGGTCTAAATTTTGAAATAACCCTGATTTTTCGAACATCTAGATTTACAGGTGACACGGCAGAGCTTGGAATTATTCGAGAAGGAAAGAAGATGAATGTTGTGACAACTTTGAATCCCCGTGTACATCTGGTAAGTGTGTTTCTAAATCATCACTACCAGTTGCTAACAAATTGATTGGCAAGGGGCAGCACTCGCAGGCCTTTATATGTTTTTCAGCTGTATAATTGTTTTCATAGGTACCATTCCACATTGAAGGAGCACAGCCTTCATATCTTATTGTTGCGGGATTAGTGTTTACACCTCTCTCCGAGCCACTAATTGAGTGAGTGCCCTTGCTCAGAAATTTCTTTAGCAAATATCTATGTATGTTTTTAGAGATTAATGTATGTCGTACCTTTGCAATGACTGGTGGCTGGTAAATTCTAATTCTCATAATATGTTATGGTAGAAATTCATCCATTGATTGTGTATGAAATTATTGATTTCTGGTTAACTTTATTCTGTGGTTTTTCATTTTTTGTGTAATACAGCGATGAATGTGAGGAGTCGATGGGGGTAAGCTGGAAAGCACTGATGCTTTTATGAGCTCTCTGAATGCATTGTTTGAGAACTGATTTCTAGTAGATTAACTCAATTCTGTATGTCTTTGTGGTTCAGTTAAGACTATTGGCCAAGGCACGATACTCTTTGCCCCAATTTGAAGGGGAGCAAATAGTTATTTTATCACAGGTCCGTGTTTCCTCTTGCTCAAAGTGATTCTAAATTAGCATCAAACTCATCTCCTGTTTTTGGTAATACTTAGTTGAGTTCTTTTACTAACAGGCATTGTATATGTATATTTTGAGAACAGATTTTGGCAAGTGAAGTTAATATTGGATATGAAAACATGAGCAATCAACAGGTAAGTTACCCCTCCCTTCCCATATGAATGTAAATCGCCTCTTACCTTTCTGATGGGGTAATTTTTGTGAGAAGAGTATACAATTCATTGACTAATTTTAGTTTTGATTGTTGGTGTCAGGTTTTGAATTGTAATGGGGTCAGAATAAAAAATATAAGGCATCTAGCTCATCTTGTGGATTGTAAGCCACTCTTTTTCACAATATATCTCATTGCATCAGTATTCTATTTAGTATCAGATCATATTGACAGCTGTCACTAATTCTTTTTCTTCTACATGTGTAGCATGCAACAATAAATACTTAATTTTCGAGTTTGAGGATAAGTTGCTTGTAGTTTTGGAAAGGGAAGCAGCCTCCTCAAAAACCCCACAGATCTTGAAAGACTATGGTATTGCATGTGAAAGGTCACCTGATTTAACAGAGCCTTATGTGGATTCAACGGAGAATGTTCACGTAGAAAATGAAGATTTGGGCTGTAGCCCTATATTAAATTCCCAAATTGATTTCAGTGGCATGCTTTGGGCATGAACTGTATATACTATATTTATATGTAAAATATTGCAGTTCCTTTATGTTGAGTTAGTTGCAATCATTTCAGTTCACATTCATGGAAATCAAAAGTCGATGGACTACTGTGAGCGGGTAACCATGAGTTCAACCATTCAAAGTTATTGTCTTTTTAAATGTACCCAGAAATGTTCACTTTAAAGAGCTTTCTGGAGAATTTTTTCCCATTTCTACAACTTTATAAAGATGCAAAGAAGAGGCTTGAGGTGAAACTCTGGGAATAACATTCTTTGGATAAAGGTTACAAATGAGTGAGTAGAGAGACAACCTGCATGGTGAGGACACAATTCTTGCTTCAAATTCCTGTTTTTGCAGATTTTTCAAGAGAGTGTTGTTGATTTCATTCTCTTATAGGACAGTGTTTGGAATACGACCTGGAAATATTTTATTCTATCTAGAGCTGTCAAGAAACCCTGTATGTAAAATTAGCCATTGGATTCTCATTCATATTGTTTATTTTTTGAAGCAGGATACCCTTGACCTCTAAATACAGACATGGTCATGCAAAGGATTATGCTTGTGTTGATTTGCATGCAAATTATTATTCCCTCAACAATTTGTAATTTCTCACAGCAACATCAAGTATTCTTATAATTCAAAGGAAAATTCCAAGCCACCATGAAACGCAGATGTGCTAAATGCCCCTTCTCTTTTTGACGTCTCATAATTCTTTGAATGTTTGTGGTCAAATATCTTTTATCTGATATAATTGCACAAGATATAGAAGATATGCTAGAATAGACGCAGCTTGTTAACTGGGTTTTTTAATTCCTTAATATAACAGTAGAGATAATATAAGATTTGGGTTTCATCATAAGACACTATTTCATAGGAACTTTTAATTCCTTGACATTAATTCCACAGTAAATAGAACTCTGGTTTTTAAATTTGTCCACCTCCTTTGATGCAAAGTCCTAACACTCTGCTTCCAAATCTGAAAATGCCAAATTGCAATGAAAATTGGCAAGGCTGCTGTGGTTTTTGATCGCACAGTTAAGCTCAAATGGAACCCAGACATGCAATTTATCCAAGATTTCCAAGCACAAAGAAATCTTTTGCATGTACTAAAAACAAATGTGAACAGAGGTAGGGCAATATATTTACACACCCAAAAATTCTAGGAATTCTGATTTATTCCAAAAAAAATTTACACAGCTACCTTTTTTAAAAGCCCGATTCACCCTTTGCACTCCACTGCCTACTTCTGGGTTAAAATGATTATTTACTTCTAATATTAGAAACCTAAAATGTGGGGCACAAAACTGATTCCATAAATAATTCAGATAACTAATGGAAACTGGTTCTACACCATGCTCTTCTCTTCAAGAAACTTCTGTACATCTTGGTTCATAAGCATCAAACCTGTCTGGTCAGTTTTACTTAATGAATTCGGCCTTTGTGATCCAAGTGTTGCTTGAATAGGGTAGACCCTTCCACTTCACCAAATACATCTTATGGTGATTGGATTTTGTTGCAGTAATCTTGTTATCCACCCCTCATTCAATTTGTTCAGGTTTTTTCTTTGGCAATTGCTTTTCCATTTCCTCATTCACAATGTCATCTTCAACACCCAAATCAACTGATACGAGGATAGGTCACTACATTAACATATAAGGCTAATATTCAAAGTCTTGCTGCAATTCTATTCGGTAGGAATTTTCATTAAACTTTCTCATTAATTTGCAAGGCCTGATCTTCCTCGGTGTCTGTTTGTTGTAGGTGCCTTAAGGGTGCCTCTCTCTACATAAATGCATCATGACAATCTTCTTCATGGCTATGTTGGAAGAGACAAACCTACAACTTGGTAAGTGAAAAGTTACTTTGGCCACAACGAAGAAGGGATATGAACAAGATTGTTTATAGAACTTGTCAAGTTGCTAATAGAGGAAGACAGGATACTGGGTTAGATAAACCTCTACCAGTGTTAGATAGGCTTTAGAATGACATGGTCTTTGTCATGGGGCCGCTGTGTACTCAAAGAGGCAATGATTCCAGTTGTGGAAAGATTTTCAAAAATTCCCTCCATGCAAGAAAAAAACGATGCTGGTAGAATTGTTGTCTTGTTCTTTAAGGAAATCGTATGTATACATGGATTGCCCAAAACCACTCCAAGTGACCAAGATAGCAGATTTCTTCGTCACTTTTGGAGAACACAATGGAAGAAAGTTGATAGCAAACTATGGCACAACTCGGCTCATCACCCCCAAACAGAGCCAAACTGAAGTTTTAGATAGGAGCACGAGCAATTTGTTGCAAAGTTTGATTGGTGGCTACCCATGACAATCGCATCTAATTTTTGGACAGACTGAATTTGCATACAATTCCAGCATTAATAGATCTGCAAGGTAGTCTCCTTTTCACATTGCCTACGGAAAAAATCACGAGGGAATAGTGGATTAGATTGATCTGCCAGAAAGAGAACATATCAGTGAAGATGCTGAGATGTTTTTTGAAGCATATACATGACATATTAGAAAGTAGGGCAAAAATTGCAGGCCATGAAGAACAATATTATTAGAAGGCAGATTCACGGGTTCTTTTATTAGAGCAGGGGAGTCCAACTTGGTGTTGAAGAATAATCGTACTAGGAAAAAAAGTGTTGGCTTGTGTTAGTGAGTTGAGAAGAGGAAGCGTGTCCTCACAGAGTTGTGGCAGAGGTGGTTTTCAGGGAACCATTTATATGCTGTGAGGAGCTTTGGTATGCACACGAGGCTCATTACAATGAATTGAGGGAGTCTAGGTGTAGAGAGAAGTGGTGTGAGAAGCATAGTTTGTGGCAAGCATTGTTGAAGTGAGAAGAGCCATAAGAGAGCTAAATGAGGTATCTTATTGAAGAAGCTTGGAGTATTCTTGCACATAGCCGATAAAGTGGCAAAGAGTTGCATTAGCCAAGTAGGTCATATTTTGACACAAAGGGTTAATGTTGAAACGAGGTTCCTTGAAGTAGATGTACATTTCATAACAAAACAAACCCAGAAGGATGGGCGGCGGATTGAACAAACCAACGGATTGAGTGGATTGAGGACGGGTTAGACAGTACACTGAGCGACTGGTGGTAGAGGAATGGGAGTATGGGATCTAAACGAAAGAAAACAGCAAACCACGGGCCCCATAGCTGATTGTTTACAGGTATGAGGCCTATAAAACCTCCTTTAATAATCTTTGCATAGTATATATGCTTTCAAACTACCTCAAGGATACAGAAAAATAAAAGCTATCAAACTAGGGTTTGGGTATCTAATTTAATCGAGTTGAAAAAACCCTAGTAAGGTCAAGCCAATTAAATCTCAGTGGGCAGGGGCTATCAGAAGTCACTAGTAAGATTGCAGTGGACCAGGGGTAAACAAATGGAATATACAAAAAAAAAACCTTACGTTAGAAAAGGTCAAGTCAGAAGTGGATAATACATTGCAAGTAGTGATCAGAGAACCTCAGATCCCACCATCTGGAAATGTAGTCCAATCAGAAATAAGTATAGCTCCATGTACAATAGAATCCCATATGGTTAATGCATGCCTACAAAAAAATCCTATCAATGGAGAGAATGTTGGAACATATCGGGTTAATGGAACACAAGGAATTGTTTATCCAATGAAGATAGGGCTCCCTCAAAATGCCAACGCATCATCAAATCCCATTGCAGAGCCATTAGAAGTGGTATCGCAACTAATATATGTCAATGCAAACATTATTGGGGGATACTAAGACGTTGACAAACTCGAGCAAAGATAACAGCTATAAAGATACAGAAATAAAATAAAATAAAATAAAGGGAGACACCATATAAGCCAAAACATGTTGATTGCAAAGAACAACCACTGACTCTACACATTTTGGAACGAAAATGTCAAGTGGGCAAAGGAACAGGTGTAAAAGGCAATAAGAATAGCAAGACAAGAAACAAGAGAACATAACATTGAAAACAACGGTCACCGAGAAGAGATACAAGACGGCAAGGAAATGTACAGCTCTACAACAACTCTACTTATTTGGTCATCAAAGCTCTATGTGCAAGAGCTAATGAGTCTAAAAGAAAGACTAGAAAATATGGAACTAAAGGAGAAAATAAAAGATTTTAAATTTGAATAGATGTTATGTGCTGAGCAAAGGCTAGAAGAGGACAACAACATGCTTAAAAGGCAAGTAGCAAAGCTTCAAAATCTTGCGAATACTGGGTAGCATGAATGGCAAGCTCTCAAACAAACCATGCACACTCTAAGAAACGATAAGGTAGAGGAGATGAAGGTAAATGCAACACAAATAAAAGAAGTCCAAAAAACACTTCGCAACATGGAAGTGAGAGAGAATGAGTAAGAAATAAATTAGAAGAGGCTAAAACATGGGCACATGTAGTAAAGGAACCAAGAGGTGAGCAAAATGAGTTGATAGAAAGGCAAGTCAAAAATCAAATGATAGAAGAACGAGAGCATCACGATAAATTATCAAAGAGGTAAAAGACTATGGAGAACATGAAAATACATGCAAATTAACAAGAGACTTCTTTGCAGACCAATTACAATGGAAGGGCCAGGTTAGACAAGCAAGTAGAATTGGTAAGCCTAGAGGAGGAAGGGAGAGGCATTTGCAAGTCACATCGATGAACTTTGAGGACAAAACAAGAATACTAAGAAACAGAGGCATGTTGAAGGGCTCACACTACTACATAAATGAAGATTTAACTTTTATGTAACTAGAAGAGAGAAACAAGGAATGGGAAAATGTGAAGGCATCAAGGAACAAAGGAAAACGGGCATACCTAAATAATGGGAACCCATATCATACCCTGACAAACTCGAAGCAAATAGGGAATATGCCGCCACGCCCCCTCCTACCCCCATCCAGGAACATCTCTCAATGGTATGTTGGAATTGTAGAGGCTACCCTTGGAGAAGAGGCCCTGGGTTAGGGCCCATAGCAAAGAATAGGGATACAATCATTTTGAACGAAACACATAAGCATGATGGGTGCAATACACCGGATTTTGAAGAGTACACGAAGGTAACAATTTGGAATAAAGAAGCAGAAAATGGCAAAGGGTATGGAGGCATAATGGTGTTAGTAAAGGAAACATGGGGTAGAAATATCAGAATAAAAAAGCATGATGAAAACAAACAGTACATATGGATCAGAATCATAGAGAATGACACAAACATTAGCATAGTTGCATGTTATTTTGCGCCCAAGAATTCCAAATTCTATAAGAAGTGCAATATATACCATGAAGACTCATATTCATCCCTAAAAAGGGACATCTCAACATATAGTAATACTGAAGATATTTTGTTAATAGGGGACTTCAATGCAAGAACAACAAACAAACAAACGAACATTCTAGGAAGTAATAAGGAACTGGACATGAATCCTCTTTGGATGGCAGAAGAAGAAAATCAGCAATGGAACAGGTCTTCAAATGATAGGCATGGGGTTATCACGCACTTTGGAGAAGAATTGCTAGGTTTATGTAGTATACATAACTTAATCATTTGCAATGGCATGGGGAAATGGAGAAAATCAGGAAATTACACATGTAAGACACAAAGGGGAGAGTGTAATTGCTTATGTTATATGCTCCCAAAATTCGTTACCTAGAATTGAAGAACTGGAAGTAGAAGAACCTTGCATAGAACTTAAATCAGATCACAACTCAATTGTTGTGAAACTTCAATTAAAAAGAGACAATCAGCAAGATGAGCACACCGAGGTCAACCAAAGTAAGTCATCCCCTGCAGGGAACATTCTTTTGATAGAGGAAAATCGACAAACCTTTAGAGCAACATTGGAAAGCAAGATGCAAGAAGGGGTAATAAGGTAACACATAACAATAACACATAACACACGAAAAGTGAGAGGCTAATAAGCACAATTCAAGATGTACTAAAAACATGTAAGAGAGCTAAAACTAAAAAGAAGGGGAGAAATAGTTTCCTGACTAACCCGTGGTATGATGAAGAATGCAAATCAGCACAAAGAGCACTAAAAGAACCAAAAGAGAGAACAACAACAAACAAAAAACATATGAGCAAATAGTAAGGGAAAAGAAAGTAGAGTATACTAGAACCAGGAGGAAAACGTTGATTTATTTAGGAAAACATGAACCAAAAAGATTTTGCAGGGAACTTCACAAAGAAAAAAGACAAGTTGAAAACAGCATAACAACAGGGCAGTGGTTGGAATATTCAAAACAATTATATGAGCGTGAAGGTGAACAAGATGCACCTCCCAAAATCATTGTCAATAAAGAGCTTTTCACGATAGAAGACATCGTGCAAGGGATTAAAAAGCTAGCAACAGAGAAAACTCGAGACATAAACAACTTAGAGGCAGAACATTTAATATGGGGGGCAGATATCCTAGCACCTAAAATCAAAGAAATCTTCAATGAGGTCATCCAAAAGGACTTTTCAACAGAGTGGACAACAAGCTTAACCACCCCTTTTAAGAGTGGAGATGTGAACAACCCCTCAAATTACCAAACTATCATGGTCAATGTGCTCTTTGCAAAGCTATTTGGGAGTATGATAGAGCACAAAATTAGTAATTGGGCAAAAAAAAAAGGCAAGAGGGCAAAGGGACAAGCAGGTTTTAGGCCCAAACATTCTACTATTGATCATTGTGTCATGCGTAGACATCTAATTGAAAAGGTGTGGGATGAAAAGGAGGATGCATATTGTTGCTTCGTAGACTTCAAAAAAGCATTTGACACAGTTTCAAGGAGCAAACTATGTACCAGAATGGAGGAACTAGAGGTTCCAATGCACTACAGGGTAACATTTCATATGTTGTATGAACAAGTCAAGGCTAAAATCAAAACTCGGGGAGGGTTGTCTGAATGTTTTGGGAGTGACATCGACGTCAAACAAGGTTGCCCTCTATCCCCAACTTTATTTGGGCTTTACATTGATAAGTTAGAGGATTGGATAAGCAAATTCAGAGGAGAGGAGGTCTACCTGACTAAATATGTGGTAAAACTTCTTCTCTATGCCGATGACTTAATCCTAATGGCAGCAACAATCCAAGATTTAAGAGATCATCTCTTAGCTCAAGAGCTCTTTTGTAAAGAAGTAGGGATGCAGGTAAACACTGAGAAAACCAAAATTATGATTTTTTTCAACGAAAATGAAAGCACAACACCCTGATTTTCAGTTTGCAAGAGGGTGTCTTGAAGTGGTGTCAGAATACACATGTCTTGACCTTAACTTTCACAACAAACTTAGATGTGACACTTGCAGGATGAAAAAAATACAAGGCAGATGGAGAGCTTTTTATGTGCTTCAGAATAGATGCAAGAATGCAGAGTTATGGGACTGGAAGACCACCAGGGTCTTATTTGAGTTACTGGTCACACAAGTGGTATTATATGGTTGCGAGGTGTGGGCTAGTGGAACGAGTTTGAAATGGAGGCAAATAGAAAAGATTCAAAAATGGCTAATCACAAACAATTTCAGAATCAAGGACTCAATCCCATATGAAATCATTCTTGCTGACGCAGGTACTTTTCCTCTAGAGGCAACTGCTATGACCAAGTTATTATGTTACTTGGAAAAAATGAAAAGCATGAAGTTTGACAGATAGCCTAGGGCAGCAAGAGAAGAAGAGTTGCATAGGAGGAAGAACACTTGGATGAGGCAGAACCAAAGGTGGATGAATAGATGAGATATCAACCTAACTGAATGCCCAAATTGTAATAAGGACATAAAAAATTACGTGAATGAAAAATTCAGAACGGTAATGTGGAGGGAGGGGAGAAGCAAGAAAAGACAACGTTATATCTCAATGTTCAATCCGAACTACGAGCATAATGAAAAAACATATATAGGGGCGAAAATCAATTGGAGGGAAAAGATCCTCATTGCTCAATTAAGAACTGGCTCTCATAGACTTCGATGCGAGATAGGGAGATGGACAACCCCTAAGGAGCAGTGGGACAAGAGAGTTTGTGTTTGTTGCATTGCAGGGGCGGTTAAAATGGAGGAGCACTTCATCCTTGAGTGTCCTCAATATGCGAATATACGAGTCAAATATGCGAAAAAATTAAGAGTTGGTTGCATGGTAAATATATTTGAGGAAAAAAGATTGAAAAAGTTGGAGGAGATGCTAACTCAGTTCAACAAGAGATGGAGCAGCATTCTAAAAGATACCTCAGATTCTAAGAATATTTGACTGGTTGGAGCATTCAATGTAATTGGTAGTCTCATAGATTGTTTGGTCTCACGGATGTAATTAAAACTATTTCATTTCATAAGTGGTTCAACAAATGAAGAAGTGATGGCTAAAGTCAGTTGTTCATTAGAAAAGGACATGGTAGAAGTTACTTCCAAGGGAAGGAGACGCATTTGAGTGCATTATGATAGAAAAGGATCGTGTAATTGAACACATAAGTGGGGATTTGAATGTTGGAGAAGAAAACACTCCAATGAAGACTAAGAAGAAAGGATTATATTTGTGAATACAAGATTCAAGTTAAGGAAGAGTATGTCATTAGAAGCAAGCATATAATTATAATTAAGAATAAATTGGAAATGAGATTAAAGAATGCCCTCATAGTTTGTCTTTAGTTTGGTTTTTTTCACTTGGTAATAATGAATAATATTCTTTTAGATTCAATCGTGTCAAAAACATTTATGTCCGACATTTCAGATCTCACTACTAGATCCATCTTTAGGAGATGTTTGAGATTAAAAAGGATGTTGAGGAAAAGTAGATAACTATAAATATATGTAAACAAGATTCTTGCACGACATATGAGCATGGGGATATTTACTAAGTTGCAGTAGTTGCTACCTTGTAATGTGAAAATTTGGAATAATAAGAAGGAAAAGAGTATCTCCCATTTGGATTAAACTACCACCTATTAGTGGCATTATTAACCACGAACAATTGGTGCTAACATTTGAGTTAACAAATGCAATTGATTACAAGAAGACAAAGGAAAAGTTATGTTTTTTTTAGACGACAAATGCATACATGGAAACGGAATCTAGCATAGTGTTGGTGAGACTTCATGCAAATATGAACAAGGTAAACATATGTGCTAATTTATGAAATGTTAATGAGGGTTTTATAGATATTGGTAAGACTTGGGAGGATATTAGCGGTGCATAATTACACAATTATGTAATTTTGATTTATTAAGGTTAGCTTAATCCACGACTTATTTCCTATGAGGCACCAACCTTTTTGGGGAAGCCTTGGAAGATGTACACTAAAATTTGGGTGTGTATACAAGTAATGCCACTTGAATATTTTACCCCAAATACACCATGGGTTGACTAATTGAGATGAGTGATTAAAGTATAACTTATAGTTCTTAACTTAATGAAAGGCCCATTAATGTGTGGTTGTGCCTTTATTGTTTATACTAAGCATATGCAATAAATGATAATGATAAGGGGGAACATCTTTGGTACCCATCACATCTTTGAATCTCTTTATTGTGTTATTGTTCTATTGGGATGATTTTATGGTGAATGCTTTGCAATTATAGAGTGGCATGGATAATGCTTGATTCTTCAATAATCTTGATTTAAGGTTAACTAGATCCATACATTTTGTTCTAACAATGTACCAGAGTATTAGGCTTAACTTAGTTCCCCCTCCCCCCCAAAGTTATGAATATTTTTTGAGACATTATTGATCTGGAAGTGTCAGAGCATCTAGCAAAGGTTTGTAACAAAATATTAATTTTGGGAGTTTGGAACCAAATATTTCTTTTATTTTTTTGCTACTAATCAAAAATCGGGTCATTAGGGGTCTAGGGTTTCAATGGTGACCTAACTTTCTATGGTTTAGGAGCAATTGAAGAATTGGGGTTTCCAACAAACCTTGATTGTGAGAGTTATATGCAAAAAAATCCCAAATCCATTTCTATATATGGAATCCTTGAAAAATATTGCTAGGCGATGTAGTTTTGCATGTTATTTTGTTTAACCTCTCATTTATCCAATTGAAGATTTCTCCCTTTTTCTCAAAAATTTCCCAATTTCAAATTTAAATTTTGGAATATTATAGAGAATATTCCAAAATTTGGAGCCAAACCTATAAGGTCGAAGAGACCTAGATTGTGAGGGTTGGCATTGTTTAGGCAATGCAATTGTGGTCCCCTAACCCCGAGGGAACACAAAGGCATAGAAACAAAGGGCAACAAGTGGTGGTTGTGGGGATGATAAGCGAGATGAGCAACCATGGTGGCTAAGCGATGCACACAATAGTAGCAACAAAGGGCAATAGGTGGTGGCTAGGGGAGGCGATATGGAGGAGACACAACTAGTGGCCAAGTTGTTTCTAAGCAACAACACCTTTGTTCTAAATGCAACGACGATCCTCTTTCAAAGGATCTTGATGCTTCTAAAGGGCATGGTTGATGGACCAACATGATTGACCAACTTGGGTTGTGAGGCCTTTGTGGAATATTATGTGGCTATCTCAAAATTTGGCATCAAATTTGCAAGGTTGAAGAGTAGTGGATCATAGGGGTAGGTGACATTTGAGTAAATTGGGAGGGCCGACTACCAAGGCATTTTAAAGTAGAAACTCCTTTGTTTGAAGAGCATTGAAAACCCTCCTTCAAAGGGTCATGACATCTTTAGAGGGATTTTTCAACAGATTGGACTAATCAACCATTATAGGTTCACGAGGCCCTTATGACCCAATAGGTTGAGAAGCAATCCCCTTGCTCTCACCTCTTATTAGTATGACATATTGTGTACATAATCTATACAAGTGGAATAAGTACAAAGTTATTCAACAAGTTTTGGGAAGAAATTGCATAGGATTTTTAATCAACATTTTAGGCCACACTTTGTGGCTCATCATTAGGGTGATTGATTTAAAATCACATATAAGAACTCCTTGCATAGATAAACTCCATTTATAATTAGCTGTAGGGAGCCCTTACAAGTCAATACCAAATACAATAAATGCAAGCGGGTCTCATTTTATAAAAATTGAAAACATGTAATGCCTTTAAAAATTATTAAAATTAATTGCATAAGCATTAAATTCTTTCATTGAGGATCATTTAAGTTTGTGAATTATTGGCCTAGGAGTTTGCTTAGATCCAAACCTACATCTTTATTTGTTTTATTTGAATGCTTTCCTAAATCCATTTCTTCTCTTATCGAGAAGATCATTTCATAGAGAAGAAATAAAGAGATCATCGAAATTGTGAAACATTTGGATAATTTAAATAGAGATGAATTTTTAGATCTAAGCAACCATAAAAGACCAAGTCTTCACAAACTTAGAAGACCAATGATCATCAATAAACACATTTAATGCTCATGTTTGTTATAATTTGTAAAAGCATAAATATTTTCAAAATTTATTAAAGGTAGCCTAATTGCATTTATTGTATTTGAATTTGGCTTATAATGGCTCTTTACTTATAATTATAAATGGAGTTAGCTATATAAAAAACTATGATTTGTGATTTTAGTCAAACATCCTGATGATGGACCAACAATGGCTTGAAACTTCAATTAAAAATCCTTCTATGTAATTTTTCCTAAAGCTTGTTTGATACATTATATGGATTGCAGAGGCTTGAAATTTATAAATAAAAAATTGTCAATAAACTGTGCCCAACATATGGCAAAATTCAATTATTTGAAGCTAAAACGGAAATTTGTATTTAAATGCACTTAGTCACCATGTACAATAATTATTGTGACACTTGATATAAGCATATTGGGTAAGAAAGCTTCTAAATTTTTACTAAGTTAAAAGGTGGATCTTCAGAGAGCAATCACTTTGGCAAAAAAAAAGATCAAAATTTTAGACATTTTGAAGCATTAAAAAGCTTAGAAATACCTCTAAACATTCTAATGAGTTTTATAAGGTTTTGAGACATTTATGAAGCTCTAAATCAAATTAAATTGACCTCTAGTTCAAATGTGACTTCTAAATGGTCAAAATCATCCCAATTGGCAAATAAAAATTGTCTTATGATGAAGATAAGTTTGGTCAAATATAATAATAGACATATGATATTATCAACAATCACATTTTGAAAGAGTTGAGGTTCCACATTCAATCATTTGATGCTCCATTGTACGCAATCATGGTCCAACTTAACAAAGATTTTTGATCGAACTAATGAAGGCAAGAGAGAGACATTACAGAATGAGGTTGATTAATTAGATCCATCGACTTTCGTAGGAATTATAGACTATTTTGCTAAGATCAATTATATTCAAGCTTGGTTGGTGCAAAAAATCAAGGACTTCTAATTGATCAAGACGGTATTACAAAACCTGTAGCTTCCATATGATGTCTTTCTCTCATGTTTCACAATTTTGCTAGATCAAAACTATATTTTTTTGCTAATTCAGAATGAACAACTATGATCAAATAAGTATGTGTGCTTCATCAAAGAAAAAAATTGTAATGTACCCAAAATCTAAACATAATCTTGTTTATATTTTATCTTAAAACCCTTAATATATTTATCACATCATTAAGTTGAAGTTGAATTTGTGTAATGTCCCCAAATCAAGGCAAATCTGAAAATCTGATTTTTTTTTATCAAACCCTAGCCAAACAAGATATGTTTTTTATTTTTCCAGCAAACCCTAGTTATTCAAAACCCTCAGAAAACTGAAATAAATATTACCAAACCCTTGTAAAAATTTATCAAATATTCTAATGAATTCAGGACATAAAATCATTCAACCAACTCAACCCTATTAGCGTCACATGTAGGAAAATTATAGTAAATTAAACACTATTTTTTTATTTTATTTTTTCAATCTGAAAATGTTGGAAAATATCCTTTAAAATAGGGATAAATACAAAATAAATTGTAGGAAAATTTAGAGTATCATTTAGGCTTGAAATAGCTTATCAAACCTTCAATTAAGCCTCCTAATCAAGTCGCACCACTGCAATTAAATAATTAATTGCTTATGACAATACATCAAACCCTAGAAGAGGGTTTCCAAGCTTGCAAATGTAGAGCAACCCTAGTGATAGGGATCTTCAACACACAAACATGTTCGCTAGCCTAGAAATGGCCTTAAACCCTTGCCAAATGGTATCAAACCAAGTCACCACACTCCTTGACCTAATCACCACACTTGCAAGCAATTCACCACACCCTAGGAAGGGTCAAAACTATATTTTTTGGATTTGATGAATAATTGAAACACCCAAATTAATGTTACCCTCAATGGGGATTAGAGGGTTTCATCCCTAATGCCTCTTTAGTCTTGAAGGTTTTTGTCTTCAAGTCTAAGGTTAAGCTTTTTGTGCTTAAGACTTCAAAATTTAAATATCATAAATATATAACCTTTTCAAACAATCCCTCACTTGCCTTTATACTCTCCCCCAAAGGGGTGCATCCCAATTTGAGGGAAGACTTTTTTCAAATTACAAAAGAACACTACTTAAAATCCACTTAAGTGGCTTGGGCACCCATGACCCTTAAAAGATGACAACTTAAGTGAATTTTATAACAATAAAGTACTTTTAAAAAATTTCTTAAGAAACCCGAAGTCTTTCCCTTCTTATTTATTTTTCCTTTACCCCTTGGGAAACAAATCAAGGCTAAGAGTCTTCAATGGCTCCAAAATCAAAAGGGGGACATGATAATCCTCCTCACCCAAAATTGCTTGTCCTCAAGCAATAACAACATCTAGGGGACTATCATAACTATTGGCTTCACATCAATCATGTCCCTTATCTCCTACAACAGAAGGAAAACCTCGTATCGAAGATTTTTTTTGTTGTACCTAAATAAATTTGGTAGTCCACCCAAGATGGAAATGGTACAACACATATTCCTTCTTTCCCTTCCCATTGAGCCCTTGTACCCTGGACATTCCAAAAAGATGATGAGAAAAGAAGAATCCTCTAAATTGGCAACATTATAGAGGCTAGAAAAGTCTTCTCCAACAAGTTAGTTCCTATTATTTTGGGCTTTGGTTGTCCACATATCAACACCTATACAAGACATAAAAACGTTAATCAAATCAAGAGTTCTCCACTTCCCTTTTTTGTTTTCATCCTCAACAGTGTTCTCCATATGTGGAGTGGCTTGAAACATGTACATGGATGCCTTAGAGGGCATAATAGAGTTTCCCATGCTGTTCACACACTCCAAATCTGCCTTTAGATTTAGAATTTTACCATATAGAAGAATTGGAAATCCTTTATATTATTTGAATCCCTCACCTTGGCTTTTGAAAATAAATAAGTGCTGACATATGCAAAAGCGATGGTGAAATTGGTCACTTCCCTTGTGATTAATTGGTTATGTGTACATAAATTAGACTTTTATGACCTCTCAAGAGGAACTCAGTCAACCAAAACTCACCTCTTTGGGGTATCACCTTGTAATCAGCTTTCCCCATACAACTAGAAGCCCTCAAGCTCACAATGAGATGAAACTGACATGGACATCATGGTAGAAGAGAGTACCATGGTTGTCCCTCATGCCCCTTCTCCTCCACATGTGCACCTTAGAAAGGGTATTCTTTTGTACGGTCTCCACATACCCCTCATGACCTTCAATGGACTCTAAAGTCCCCTCCATGAACCAAAGATATAGTTTACCCTCCTATGTGCAACAATCAATTTCAAATAACTTGAAAACCACACCTTCCAAATAGAGTGACCAGCCTTGCCATGATTCCACCACACATCTCTTGCCTTCTTTTTTTTCCTTCCATCCCCTTGAGAGGGGAAGTTGTTATGGTTTTCAAACCACTCCTCGATTCTGAAATTTGAATACTCTTCTTCCTAGCATGCTTCTTCAAACTGGTTTGCATATCCAAGATTTCTCCACCAAAGGGGTGCATCCTAATTTGAGGGAATACCTTTTTAAAATTATAAAATAATGCTCCTTATAATCCACTGAAGTGGCTTGGATGCCCATGACCCTTAAAATACCACAACTTATGTGAATTTTATAACAAAAAAGTATTTTTACAAATGTTCTTAAGAAACCCAAAGTGTTTCCCTTCTTTCTTTTTACTTTATCCCTTGGGAAACAAATCAAGGCTAAGGATCTTCAATGGATCTACAATCAAAATGGGGACATGACAATTATTTATGTTCTAAAGGTATCGTTTAATGAGTAATTAATCCTATTTTTTTAGATCTGCAAATCAATTTCACTTCCATTATGATCAAACAGGAGTTAAGAATTTTTGCATACAATCATTATTTAAGTTAAAACACTTAATTGAGCCTTAATGAGGTTATGACCTTAACATATGTTCAATCATGGTTATCACCTACATTTTCAAGTTCTCAAGTCATGCATTGAATGTTCATATAGTTATATGTTTCCCTACAAAAGGGCAATGCATTACTAGAAGCTTAGCTCATCTATATGACTTTAGATTGTATATCGATACTATCATAAAATAGGGCTTAATCAAAA
Organism: Torreya grandis; assembly: GCA_037957365.1. Classification (NCBI taxonomy): domain Eukaryota; kingdom Viridiplantae; phylum Streptophyta; class Pinopsida; order Cupressales; family Taxaceae; genus Torreya; species Torreya grandis. The sequence continues at coordinate 4,183,001 of JARHVA010000404.1, forward strand.
TTATGATTAACTCTTAATATTTTTGCATTATGAATATAAGGACACAATTAGATCCAACAAACAATATTACATTTCCTTTAGCTTAAGACAAGAAAATATTTTAATCCAGTATGCTTGAAATACTATATGATTTCATTCAAGTGTTAAGGGAAGAATTCCACTTTTGCCACTTATGTTTATTGGAGTTATTATTTCATATTCACATGACATGCAAAAGAATCAAAAACATTCCTTTCAATGCTAAACTCTATGCCAAGTCTATTTTCAAAGTAGACTATTGCATTCTAAGATTTTACATTTTCTTTAACCCTTATTTAGTTAAGTATTAAAATTTAAGATCCATTTTTCCATCGGATTATAAATGCTCACAATATCTAAAATGTTCATAATCATAACCATTTCATGTTTGTGACAAGCCATTATTACAAGGAAATAATATGATCTCTACATATTACTTTTGTGTCAATGTTTTAACCTTAATAAAAAAATTTAAGGCTTGAACAACTTTCCCATTTTATCATGATATTAATTAAGTTTTATATTCCAATTAAAAAGAAAACAAACTTTTAAAGATAAATTTTCTTATCACTAAAACTTTACTGGATTTCCTTAAATCAATACATCATCATTTCAAAATCCTTTCTATATTTTAGAGAAAGGAAACAATCATTTTAAAGTCAAATATAATTTTATAACACAAGCCTTTAATAACCCATTCTAATCCATTCAATACAAATAATTAAATTTTGAGAGTGCAGTGTCTTTTCAATTTCTCACCAAAGAATTTAAGATCTGTAGTCAACTTGCACATATACTTTTGCATCCATCTATATATTGTCATAAATACACAATGATAAGGAATGGGTTGGATGAGCCCATCAATTGGTGTCCCCAATCCAACCCATATATCAATTCTAAAATTATCGAGTCCATTAAATAGTCTAATGCCAAGTCATAGTTTTGAACTCAACAACAAAAGTCTGAAGGTCCTAAGAAAACAAAAAAACATAACCAAAAAGTGCAAGCCATGTAAGTCAAACAAAATGCAACATAGTGTCAAACTCAATATCCATGACACATGACACACAAAAAATTCCTTTCAATGTTTAGATCTGTCACATACATGCAAGTGTATGAGTCACTCACAAGAAAGGCATGAGCCACTCATGTTTATGATATGAATTATTCATAATTGGTAGTATCTGACAATCATATACACTTCATTTACATTTTTTCACAAGTCTCTTGTGTATCGCTTCCAACCACTGGAAAATACAAATTGTTTGTACATCTAAGTGATTCACTCACATATTTTTTCACAAGTTATTCCTGACTTTAGATAGGAGTAACTCATACATTTAATTGAGGCACTCAATTAATTTAAATATGTCATTTTTTCTTCCAATATTAACTTACAAACAAGCCAAACATGACAACACACGTCCAAAAACAAGTTACATATACAATAGCCAACTGAAAACTTATTCCAAATGCAAATATGTTCAGATACATAAAAGCCACTAGTAAAGAAAAACATAAATATTTCCAATCCTCAATAAGATTATATCCAAGCTGCAACACTCTTAATGAAAACCATAAAATACATCTATATGGTTAAAGTATGCATACAATGTTAATAAAAATCTTTAAATAAGATTTCAAAATATAGTACATGTCAACCTAGGAAAGAAAATTTTGAAACTACTTTCAAAATCCATGAGTCAAAAAAAAACACCCTGTCATAGTCGAGATCCAAATATATACTACAAAGTACAATTTATAGATCTGAACCTTAACCTAAATAAAGAATCATTAATGAATCACTATACATACATCCTTAACACAATTTTGAATCCATGAAATAATAGAATCAACAAACAATTATACAAGCTCAATGAAAACTTAGTGTACGCAACACTCATCCTAAATATATATCTAACCTTTAAATTTTTACTTAACACCCTATGCATTCAAAATGTCTTAGCACTGTATTGGTTCTAAGTATAGACTAGATCTATGGCTAGCTAGAAAATGCCATTTATTATGAGGAAGATAAAAAAACCAACACATAACAAGTCTGTTGTATAGTTAAATGTGTGTAGTGTAGCAAAACAATAAAAGTCCTAATCAGATATTCTCGCATAAAGGAAACATATTAGAACTCAACACATCTAGCAATATCTTTCCAGCACAATCTTCAATCCATTTTGCATTATCAAAATCAAGCTGAAAATAGTAAAATTCTAAACAATCCACAAAATGCCATATTCAAAAAAGAAGTCAATCTTACTAATATTTTAATCTAATTTTCCAAGACAAACCACAAATATTATTTCACATGATAACAAAGCCATAAATATAAATAATCTTTCTTTCATTTTCTACTAAATATCTCAGTGCAACTAATTGCAAGCATTATTTCCTTTGTTTTTAACAACTAATAAAAAGTGTAGGGGTTATTACATGGCCAAGTAAATGGTCGACAATTGTCAAAGACAACATAGTGCCAAAAATCTTTTTATTTCTTTGTTTCCCTTTCTTCTTTCCCATTCCATACTCCTCGTACTAGACATATTTCATATTATTATTTCTCTCCTTATTAAACACCTTTAATGACCCCAAAATGGTGGTATATTATATATAATAATATTGCAAACAACTACTATAAGTATGCATACAAAAATTCCCTCTAAACATGTCTTCCCAACTTGTGGAGTTAAAATCCATAAATAATTATAAAAAATAATGGATGACAAATAGACCAAAAAATTGGATTGCATGAGAAGTCCATCATGGCATACAGTTTATGATTTTCTCCACATCCAAACAAAGCTCAAGCAACATAGCCGATTGACTATGGATTTGCCCAAATTTTCTTCCCCACTACCATTCATTCATCATTGCAAGCAAAAAAAATGAATTTGTAACACTTTCCATCTATTTTTTCCCTAACTCAACATAATAAGCCTAATTCTATCAAGGTTCAAGATAACCCTTGAATTATGTGAAATCATAAATTTCAATAAATTGAGAACCATTCATTCCATCCTTATATCTTACTACCATCAAATGCTTTTGCATTTAAAGTTTAGTACGCTACACACAATTAAGGGTATGTTTTTAGTAAATAATCAAAACTATAGCAAAACCAATCATATTCCTTCCAATGTAAAATACCCCAACTAAGGTGGTAACTAATCCACACCACCTTAAAAACATAAATAATAATATATTAGCTCAACGTGCTCATAGATCTATACACTAAGGCTTGTATGCCATATCCCCAAAGTGGGATGTACTATATATAATATGCAAAAAATACCTATCTGCTAAGAGCATATATGCTATGTCCCCGACATAATCAAAATAAATTTAAATAATGATCTGAGTGGTCCCAAACATAATTACAAACTAGAATCAAACAACAAAATTACTGCATAGATCATCAAATTCAACTATCAATTATAAAGTTTTGTATGTAACCATTATAAACTTGATGTATCGACATACACAACATCATATGTGATATTTGAAGGCTTAAGGAGCATAATAATAATCCAACAACCAAAAAATAACATGTCACAATGTAAATATTATGTGATAACACATACATAGTCAAACAACATGTAAAGATCAAAGTTGATAGTAAGAAATAACCAAATCGATAAACAACTAAAAAACCAAAAAACAAACCTAAGACTCAAGAAACTATGAGTGAATCCAAGGATGTGAATCGGCATTGTCATAGAGTGTTCTCATGAAGTGGAGAATCTATTTCATGCAACACTACTTCCTTCCATGACTTGTATTTTAACTTGTATCTACAAACACACTTACAACCATAAATCCATCAATATCATTTGTTGGGTGGTAGGCATATAAGTTCAAAAAATAAATGCAAAAACTACATTAGCATATAACTAAAAATACTTTAATAATGACTACATTATGATTATAACATTAATTTTAAGTGAACAATTGGATGTCAAAAACATAATTTATCATGCCAACAGTTAATGCTTAAGTGTTGTAAACTGAAATATCAAGAATGAAAAATAATAAATGTCTTAATACCACCAAAAACAATGATAAAAATTAACAACAAATCTTTCAATGCCACCAACAACAATAATAACTAACAATCAATGTCCAAATGATCAATTGCAAATGAGCTAAAAGAGAGGATATTACATCCTCCTCCTCATAACTATGCATCGACCTAGTGTTCAATGAAAAAAAAATCACAAGAATTTCATTTTTTCCATGTAGCACTTATTTTGCTCAATTTGTCCCATTGGACCTGTTGTCCCCAAAAAATGTCACTCATTTTTGGGACAACCTACGGACTATTTTGGCCCTACATAGACCAAAAATCATCTCTCCCCTTTTCAAAAAATTGTTATGAGCATTCGGGTTCTTCATTTTTCAAAGCTTTTCCAGAAATCTACGGACTCTGCAGGAAGAAATCTATGGACTCTACAGGCTTAAAACTACAGACTCCGCAGGCTCATTTCTATGGACTCTTTCAAGGCTCGAGAGAAAACTTAGAGAAAACTACAGACTTCATAGGTTGATTTCTATAGACTCTATAGGAAAGAAACAAGCTCTCAGCACTTAGGTGAGTTCAACAGGTTCAACGACCAATGTTAGGTTGTGGAGCTAAAAGCTTCACCAGGATGAAAATAGGAGAAGTTATGGAGGATGTAGAGTTGCAGAGAGTTGCAGAACCAGTTGCAAGGAAACCGGTGTCGGTCTGATCAACCGACGTCGATCAGATAGTAGCGAAGAACCAACCGGCATTGGTTACCAGTCGGCCGACATCGGTCATGGAGGAGCCAACGTCGGTAGCCTGTGCGTGAACATGCAGTTTGCATGTTGATTCTAGAGAGTCTATTTTGAGACTGTTAGTTTGCATGTTGAAGGCTAGTCTTAGTCTTGAGTTACGTGTCTAATTATTGTAATTAAGGTAGTCTAATTATTTTAAGTATGAGATCTATATATGGACTCATGGGTTGTATTGTAAACTTGTAGCTAGAGAGTAAGAGAGCAATAAGCTCCTTCTGAGAGAAGAGAGCAATGGTGTGTTCCTCCTAGTGCCACAGTACAAAGGTGGGTACTGGTTTGGAGAATCAGAAGGGTTCTTCGTATTTGTATGATCTTAGTCAACAGGTGAGCATGGCTTCTTTTGGAGATCTACAATGGTGAGTAAGGTCTAGTGATTTGCAGGTAACAGCAGAGAGCATGAGATCTACTTGGAGTACGGTTGTGTACTTGACGTACTGGCAGCGTGTTACTGACTGGTTGGAGAGGTGAACATCAATTCTATATTAGAGTTGATTGTTGAGACCGAGAGAGAGAGGGAAGAAGGTCTTGAGGTGTGGTGAGCCTTTGAGGTGGAAGAAGAAGTGGCATCTTCTTTATTGTATATTCTTCTGAGTGATTATTAATACAATTGTGTATTGTCTCTCAATTCCTGTGTTGTTTCATATTTCTAGTTACTTATTGATTCTGGTTAAATTATGTGTTTAGTTGCTAATACAAGAAGTAATCATATATGTGCTCTTTTGGTGGAGCAAGATCCTGACAAGTGGTATCAGAGCATATTTATTGTTCTAGGTTCCTGACAAGTGGTATCAGAGCCTTGGTTGTAGGTTCAAGAGCTGATACCATCCAGTGGTATCAGAGCTTTTGGTTGGGTTGACTAACAGGTGGTTTCAAATCTGGTAGTGTTTTTGATTACAAGTCACTCTCAGGAGTTTCAGATTGAGTGGGAGTATAGCAATGGCATAAGAAAGTAAGCTACGAATGGAGAAATTGAATAGCACGAATGGTCTGATTGATGGAAAGAAAGAGCAGGGAAAAGGAGATTGTTGGTCAGTAGAAGATCAACGTGTAGAAGCATATGTTGCAGGTAATGTTGCACAGGATGTTCTGGATAAAGTAGAATCTTTGTTTACAGATTCTTTTGCCTCTTTCCATGCAGCCTGAAATAGAGCATCTTTTCATGGGTATGTCTTTGGAGACTTTGGAGAGATTTATTTAGGGGTTGGAGAGCCTTGTCAGATTATTGACAAAGGGGAAGTGAAGCTGAAATTGCAGACAGATAACACACAGGTGGTGAAGGAAGTCATGCAGGTACCAGTCTTAGAGATTAGTCTAATTTCTTTAAGAAATTTGGGTGATGGGAGATGCACTGTAACTCTCACAGCGGATGCACTTGAATTAGATGGTGGTAAGAAAGTAGGTATCCTTTATCTATCTACATATATTACTGATTCACCTTCTGTTGCAGAGATGTGGCTTTGTAGGCTTGGTCACATATGTAGGAGGAGAATGCAGGTTCTTAAGCGAAAGACAGATGTTTTTGACAAGCTAAAGAACTGGAAAGCCTTGGTGTTCATAGAGGAGATGACAGACAGAGATCAGGTGAGGGAACTGAATTATTCTGAGCAGGACTGTGTTGATTTAGACAAGGGTTTTGACCCAAAAGGAGCTCGCGGGAAGAAGTCATCACTCACAGGCAAACACAGGTACCGGCGTCGGTCAGACAGTATCCGATGTTGGAAATAGGAAGACCGATGTCGGTCATGAAGGAATCGACATCGGTAGAAAGGATACCGGTGTCGGCCATGGAAATGATGTCGACAGTCAGGGTCAGTGTAGGGAACTGACATCGATCAGGAGCAGACTGGGAGATGGCTGAGATCGGTCACTGAAACGGATATTAGGTGGACAACTAGCTGTCAACAAGTCTCAAACGCTCATATGGAGGTCAAAAAGGGTAAGTGAACCTCATATTCGTTGTTCACCTTCTTTATATTGCTTATTGATGGTCAAGAACCAGGAAGATGCAAAGAGGCAATGCAGGTAGAATCCAGATACACTGGGAGCTTGGCATGGATGAGGAGTGTGAGTCCTTGGAGAAGAACCAAACAGGGATTTGTTGGTAGAGTTGTCAGCTTGAAGTAAGCACTGAGAGACAGAATGGATTCCCAAGTTAAAGAAGAGAGTGGATGGATACGTGAGACGGAAGGCTAAGGTATATGGGCTTGAAGAAGCTGCAGGACAGTGGTACAGATTTGATAGGTGGATGACTAAGCATGGCTTTAGTCAATGTCAGTGTAACTATTGTGTTTATCTTACCAGGAGGATGATGGTCGCAACATTATCTTGTTACTGTATGTGGGTGATTTGCTAGCAGGTTTGTACATACAGGGATTTGCTGAGCTAAGGGTAAGGTTAGTTCAGAGGTGTGTCATGAATAATTTAGAGCAGCGAAATTCTTTGGCATAAGAGACATGGAGATTTTATCTCTAGTGGGAGATGGTGTGAAGATGGTGTTGGCAGGGTTCATGATGTAGGATGCAGAATCAGAAAGCACACCAAGGGCTGGACAGTTCAAGCTCAGCTTGAAATAGGGTTCGAAATCACATGAGGTCTAAAGTAGACCTGAGTTTTCCCAAGCAGTGGGGGTTGTCAAAAAGTATGGAGCCAATTCAGGGAAGGAGTACTAGAGGGCAGTTCAGTGGGACTAGCAGCATGGATTCTTGTTATGCAGGGTCAAGGTCTTCACTACATGGATATGTAGGTTCGGATGTGGCAGGTTACTTGAATGACAGGTGTAGCATCACGGGATGTGTGGTGGTTAGTCTTCAGGATTGATCTTGAAGAGGAATACAAGCTAGGGAATAATTTAGATGGTGTACAGGTACAGGTGCAACTATTTATCTCCAAGTGGGAGATTGTTAGGTTGTGGAGATAAAAGCTTCACCAAGATGCAAATAGGAGAAGTTACGAAGGATGCAGAGTTGCAGAGAGTTACAAAACTAGTTGCAAGGAAATCAGCATCGATCTGATCAACCGACGTTGGTCATATAGCAACGAAGAACCAACCAACATCGGTTACCAGTCGGCTGACATCGGTCATGGAGGAGTCAACGTCGGCAGCCTGTGCGTGAACATGTAGTTTGCATGTTGATTCCAGAGAGTCTATTTTGAGACTGTTAGTTTGCATGTTGAAGGCTAGTCTTAGTCTTAAGTTGTGTGTCTAATTATTGTAATTAAGGTAGTCTAATTATTGTAAGCATGAGATCTATATATGGACTCATGCGCTGTATTGTAAAATTGTAGCTAGAGAGTAAGAGAGCAATAAGCTCCTTCTGAGAGAAGAGAGCAATGGTGTGTTCCTCCTAGTGCCACAGTACCAAGGTGGGTACTGGTTTGGAGAATCAGAAGAGTTCTTCATATTTGTATGATCTTAGTCAGTAGGTGAGCATGGCTTCTTTTGGAGATCTACAATGGTGAGTAAGTCTAGTGATTTGTAGGTAGCAGTAGAGAGCAGGAGATCTACTTGGAGTACAGTTGTGTACTTGACGTACTAGCAGCGTGTTACTGACTGGTTGGAGAGGTGAACATCAATTCTGTATTAGAGTTGATTGTTGAGACCGAGAGAGAGAGGGAAGAAGGTCTTGAGGTGTGGCGAGCCTTTGAGGTGGAAGAAGAAGTGGCATCTTCTTTATTGTATATTCTTATGAGTGATTATTAATCAATTGTGTATTCTCTCTCAATTCCTATGTTGTTTCATATTTCTAGTTACTTATTGATTCTGGTTAAATTATGTGTTTAGTTGCTAATACAAGAAGTAATCATATATGTGCTCTTTTGGTGGAGCAAGATCTTGACAAGTGGTATCAGAGCATATTTATTGTTCTAGGTTCCTGACAACGAATTGGTTCAACGCGCTTGGTGCAAAAGATCAAAAAGACTTAGCCAAATAATGAAGAATGAACCGATTGAACCATTGAACCAAAGTTGGTTCAATCGGTAGGTTCAAGGGGCTGCCCCAAAGCCAAAGAGGTAAGTACCCTTGCAGAGGGCAGGCAACATTGGTTCGAAGGTCAAAGAAAAGATAGAATTCCTTTGGATTTGTTCAAAGGCCCAAAAGGAACAACTCTTTCAGAATTTTTGTCTGATGGAAATGATTAAGTGAAGAAGGCCAAAGGAATTCACTCGGGAAGAAAGCTCGAAGAAATTGAAAGGAACAAATAGCTAAGGAAAATAAGCTTTCTTTCAAACTTTTTGTCTGAAGGAAAAGCCTAAGAGCCAAAAGCCTGTCGAAGAAGCAAGAACCTGCTGGGAAAGTTGAAGCCTGAAGTTCACCCAAAAAAAATCCTGAAGGGTAGGTACCCAGGGGGCACTTGAAGACGTATAAGAGAGCCTTCCAAAAAACTTAGACAGAGAAGGTTTTCAAAGAACAAGGATGGAACCGTTGAACCTTGAACCAAATGGTTCAACAGGTTCAACTGGTTCGAAGGTTCAATATTTCAGGGCCTCAGAGGGACTTAGAAAAATAAAGGAAGCAATGATTGAACGAGACACATAATGAACCAATGAACTGATTGAACCTTGAACCAAAAGAGTTCAAAGTTCAATGGTTCATAGGTTCAAAGGTTCAAGGGCGGCCTCAGTCAAGGGAAAAAGCAGCAAATAGGTGGTTCAACGGATGGTTCAACCAAGGAGCGGGAAAGCGATTGAACTAGGAAGCGATGGAACAAAAGAGACAGAATGAACCAATGAACTTTCATAGGTTCACAGGTTCAAGGTTCAACATGGTTCATATAGCTGGCGACCATTGACAGTCCCGCAGACGTCAAATTTAAAGTAAAGAAATATCCGTGGAAATTCAAATAAAACACAGAATTTAAAGGAAGAACCAAGTGACTGACCAAAAAGATAGCCCAATAGCTCAAATCATAGTAGAAAGAGACGAATCTAGAAAAGACAAAATCAAAAAGAGGGAAAAGCCCAAAATATCTATGCAAAAGTAATTTCAGTAGGTGGAATAGTCCACTAAGCAGGTATTTTGGCTTGCAAATTAAAGACGCAGCCTGTTTTTCCTTCCATGAAGTAAAAACAAAGGGACAGCTGCACAAATGTCAGAGGGAATAGACCAGATGCTCCAGACTTAGGAGAAGACATATTAGATGAATAGACATGCCATAGTTAAGGCAACGCACTATTCCAGGCATGGTCCCTCCAGATAGAACTGAAGGTGCATTGAAGGCATTGACTACAACATGGGCCATCCCATGGGAGAGAGCGCCAAGCCTTGCTTGGTGGCTATATATTGTAATCTCTCATTTGTTACAAGGGAGATCTTCTTGAATACAAAAGCAAAACTTTTCCCAAATTGAAAGGTGAATGCTGAGACTTTGAGCTCAGATTGTATTTCATATTATTTTATCTGAATGAGAAAACAAGTTTCTTGTAGACTTTGTGCTGTTTTGAATGTGTTCTTGTTTATTTAATTTAACAAGCAGAGCTAGTGGAAGTGATAAGGAAGGTGTCCTAAAACTAGTTACTTTCAGACTTTGTGCTAACATAATTGTTTTCAGTGTGTGTTTTTATTTTCTATTTCTATGTAAAGGACCTTGGGATGACTTTGTGCCCCCATTGTTCTTCATACCTCACTCTAGGGCAGTCAAGGTGGAGACTTTGTGCTACATCTCAGGCTACTGGTTACTCTACACTTTTGGTTACTTTTACTACCTAAAAGATTCCTTTTGTTTGCAAGAACAAGCACTTCTGAAAGAAGAGAAGTGCCTTTTGTCACTTCACCAAGATTTCTACTATCCAAGAAGGGATCTGGCTCTTGGCTGAATGTTACTTCTAAAAGAAGAGAAGTGCCTTCACCAATCACCCAAGATTTCTCCTCTGTTTGTTAGCATCATCTCTAAAAAAAGAGGATGGATGGTTCATTCCACCCTTGTGTCTTACTTTCTGCTTATATATATAGTATATAGCCTCCACATATTTAATAGGGAACCTCCCCTTGATGAGAGGAGAGATTTGTCCCCTTTGGATGTGGTAAACTTGCAACATTGGACGACCAATCTCCCTATGTTGTGGTGATAGGAACTATTTTGGTCACCAGTTAGCTAGCCGACAAAATATTCACCCAACAGGACCAACACTTGCTAAATATATTTTTTTGTAGCTTAATGCTATGCTGGCCTAGAATATGTATCGGTTCCAACTGAATGGAACCCTTGTTCTCAATTTGGATATTTTTCCAATCAATAATATGAGTTGGATCAACAACATATTTTATAAGTATAGGAATGTAAAAAACATCATGGATCTTTTATGGAGGAGGGAGATCCAACCATTAAGAAACTGGTTTATCATTTCTAGCATATCAAATGGACCCACAAATCTTGGAGCAAGATTAACAATTTTTTTGAATTATATCAAATTTTTTCTTGGCCAAATTCTCAAGAAAAATATATCATCAAATTTAAATTACCAATGTATTATTTTCACACCAACATAAATTTTCTTTCCAATGGATAATTATTTGAGCATTTGGAGAATCACTTACATTTGAGTATCATCCTCATGTAACATATTAGGTCCAATAGTGATCCTATTGCCTAACCCATCCCAACCAAGGTTTGTTATACATTTTCTACCATAAAGTGCTTGAAATGGTATCATTTAATGAAGACTGATAAATATTAATATAGGTGAACTCTAACAAAGGTAGATAGTTTGCCCATTTAATTGGTTGATCCATAACATATATGAACAACACATCCTCAACCACTTGGTTGACTCTTTCTTTTTCCCCATCAATTTCTAGATGGTATGCTAAACTAAAGTTAAATCTATTTTAGAAACTTATTTTTAAGGTTATCCATAATCTTAAAGTAAAAAGTTTACCTCTATTGAAGATAATGACTTCAAGTACACCAAGAAGTTGAACAACTTCTTAAACGAATCTTGTTGCAAGTATGGGAACATCATCCTTAAAGCCCATATAGTAAAGTGGTAAACCTTTTTTAGCTTATCCATTACCACAAGAATAATATCATGTATATTTTGAGACTTAATAAATCCATCTATAAAAATCCATTTACACTACAACCCATTTGTTTTATAGTAAATCATGAGGGTATAACTTCCCTCTAGGATGACAATGTTTAGACTTCACTCTTTGGCATTCAAGGCATCTTGCCAAAAAACATTCCACATCTTAATTTAATCCTTGTCAAAAGTATATATGTTTTAGCTTGTGGACCATTTTTGTAACACCCAGATGAGAATTATAAGAAGAATTATGTACTTTATCTAAAATTTTACTTAATGTTACCAAAAGAAGGCAAAAAAAATATCCATTAAAACCTTAATAGTACATACACTTCTCCTAATCTAAATATTTCACATTAGTATTTCAATGTGAAGGTTATGATAAGTGCTTAGGATAGGAAGAATAATCAAAAGGTCATATAATGACACTAAGGAGTAGACAAACTCACTCAATCCTCAAACTGCATATAGGTATTAGAAAAGGACACCATGCCAAGGAAGCTAAGCTAATCACTTGAAAAGATAAACTATTCATTCATAAACACTAAATAAATTCATAGAAGGAGGTAAAACCAATTTTTTATCATTTATCAAAGGCATAAAAATGGGCAAGGCTTTGCCATACCCAAGTGGAGGATACATACATAGCCAATCAAGGCTGAATTTATAGAAAAATGAGAATATAAGAGATAGAGGGGCATAAAAGTGAGAAATGACATGTGTCAAATAAGGGTTAAAATAATGAAAGAGTTGGATAATAATTTAATAATATCCTCAATGACATGTGTTTATCTATTTAATATGCTTCTTCTTCCAAATGGTATAGGATTTTCAAACTTTGCTTGACACCTTAATCGTGTTCTTCAAAACTGCACTCCTCTTGGCTTGTGAGGTGACAAGTGGCATACTTGATCATCAAGTTATGTTGAATTACATTATTTATATTCTCTTTGACACCGTACATCTTCTTAGGATCTCTTTAAAATGACATTTCAGTGGTGATCATCAAGTAACTTTGTAGGTGTCTTGAAACCGCTTAGCTCTCCCATGCCTCACCTTACTTACAAGTGTAAAATATCAATTTTGTAATTATGAGTACAACCTATCTTCATGTATGGAATATATAAATCATAAAAAACCTAAAAAAACTCATTCTAATCCATAAAACACTCACCATGACCTCATTTTTCACCTTAAGCTCTCACTAGTCTTCAATTCCTTGTAGCCCTGAAAACACAAAAAGCTCAATGTGTAGGAAAACATATCAATTATATTAGGAAACTAGGAAGATTTTTGAGTACCAAGTATGACCTTACATATCCATGCCGAATTTTATGTCCCAACTTTGAGTGGAAGTACACTTATTAGCCTATTTTCTCTCTCTAATTAGGCCTCTAGGCCTAGAAAATGAGTTTTGGTTCTAATCCTCTCCCACACATTTGAAACCAAAAATAAGTGTTTGTTTAAACTTTAATACCCCATTAAAATTATCCATGTCAATTTTTGGCTTCTTAAACCTTGTGTAGGTAGGTAAACCAATGAATGGCAAAAAAACCTAGTCTTCCATAAGCTCTTTTATACTGCCTTCAAAAATCAAACTTGTTTGATCACTTATAAGATTAGATGTATGGATTTTTGGACTTATGGATATGGGAGAAACCTAAATACACATTATCCAATAATTTTCATCAGACTAGGGTATTCTATACCCTATTTTGATCCCAAAACCTCACAAAATTACAACATTTAATGAGTTTATTAGGTACAAGTACAAGAAAATGTCATGGTGATGGTACTCCTATAGTGAGGAATGAGTTCCAAGTGATTTAAAGGTTAATAAAACTAATTTAAATCACTTGGGAAGTTAATTTCTCCAATCAGGTCATACATGGTCTTCTAGGCAGCCAAAAACATACTTATCATCTTAATGATGATTCATAAAACTCAAAGCCTTAAACAATGAAAAAATTCCATAAATAACAATTAGACAAGTTCCCCTAACATCACCAAAGAGCTTGGCGTCCCATGCAACCTATCCATATTGAGAATATGAAATTGACCTTTATGATCTTGCCAAGGGAGTGATAGAGGAAAGGAAGCATGTTTTACATTATCTAGCCCTGTAAATTCATTCCAAGCACGTATTTGACTTATGAAAGATAAAGAGACACCTCTAAAATATTTTTACCTGAAAGTGAGTCTTCTTTGTCTATACAAGTGCTTAAAAGCTGCCTTCTTGGAGTGATTTCCTATAAAACCAATGTGGTCAGACATCCTTGACATACATGGCAGGTAGATAAATCCTTCAATAGCTTTGGCAAGTGTATTATAAAAATTATTCATCTTAAATAGCTTTATCATATGTTGGAGTTAGTTATATGCACTTTCCCTTAAATTTCACTTACCTTAAAGTTTGCAAATCAACCTTAATATTTACAAACATGTGTGAAATGTTCATGTAAGGTGGTGAATGGTTAATATGATTTGAAGAGAATCCTATGAATCTATGACACCTTTTGGAACCACCTTTTCATACCATGGTGAATGCTAGACTAGCATAAGACTTGATATAAGGCATTACCTTAATATTGTCAAAATGACCTTAACATATGCTAATAAGACTTTAGAAAGACCTTTTTAAGACCTCATAAAGCATGGAATGGGATATGAACAAGGTCAGAGGGTCTGACAAACAAGTTTTTTGTGAACCTAGGTAATGGTAGCCAAAAATTTGGCTAACGTCTTTGGCGGTCTCTTAGGGATGCTTGCTTACTAAGCATATAGACTGGTTTCCTAGTTCATCCATTGGGAAATGGAGTCATCTACTACTCAATCTCAAACCTGAAATGACCTTGACACAAGACAAAATATCTGACTTGACCTCCAAACACATAACACATAAAGACAACACACAAAACAAGACAAGACACACACACTTGTGTTCACAAGCACCTAGGAAAATAAAAGACAAAAGAAAACACTATGCACAATTGACCTCAATGTTTATTTCTCCTCTAGGACCAAATGGGAATTTATTGAGGTCATCATGACACCATGGCATCAATTTTCTACATGATAAATAGAGTCCAACTAGGCATGGTTCATAGAGTGGAGGTTTATTTTTGAATTTAGAGATGCTAACATCCTCATAGCCTCTTTGACTAACAACTGGACCTTATTTCTTCATTCCTAGGTATGTAGGGTGACTATGCAAGTCAAATAACAAATCATACTCATTCCAAACTTATTTTCTTGGCACAAACAATCTCATTTCTTCCTCATCCATAGGTTGCTCTTGATCAAGCTAAACAATCTTAAATGAATCTCTTGCCATGCTTGTATTGTTGGCTTCAAGGAGAAGTGTATCTTTTTTATTGAGAGCTTGAGCCCAATGAAGCTTAGTTTCCTTTTCCAAGAGTGAAAAATCACCTATAAATGAAATGAGAAGTTGATAAACTTGTTTAATAATATCAAACAAGTCATCTTAAAATGAAATAGCCTCTTGGAATGGCGAGTTTGGGGAGCTACCTTCCTCTTGCTTGATGCCTTGCTCGACAAAACTCCCTTATTCAATCTAAATCAGATCACAACATGTATCTAAATGAGCATAACCTAATCTTATGACCTTAAACAAGTCCTTCAACTTATCTTCACTTGATTCTAGTTCACTTAGACCTTCATCAAGTTTGATAGGAGATGGTATAGAAGTAGTCACAACACAATTTGAGGAGTTAGAAGATGCACCTCTTTTATCATGATTTTTGGGATCAAAACAACCTTTTTTCACCTCTAATGGATCCTTAGAAGCTTCTTCTTCTAATGTAACAATTTGATAAACTTGTATTCCATCAAAGTCACATTTTAATTCAATTTTAAAGGTTGATTAGCATATCTCTTCACCAAAAGGTGTTTCAATGATGACCTCCTCTTCATTTATACTTGAATTATCATCTTCATATCCTTCTTGGGAGTGATCTTTAATTTCAATTTGACTATTTTTCTCAAGAATAGGCTGCTCATCTTCACAAATCAATTTTGAGTTCTCATGCTCAATGTGTTTATCCTCCTCTTCACTCTATTCATCAATGATTCCCTCCATCTTTGGAATGTGTTAAATTTTAACTTTCTCTACAAGGGATTCATTCTTCATTTGTATACTCTCTTGAATGGATTTACAAGATGGAAATTTCTTAGGTTTTTCAAACTTCTCAATAAGCATCTCTTGTTTACTTTGGATTCCTTCTTGAATTAACTTTCAAGATGGAAAGGATTTGGGCTCTTGAGGAGGGATAAGAGGGGCTTGAGTAGGTTCAGATTCTTCTTTGATATCAACTCCACAATCTATGCTTGTTCCACTTTGCTTATCCCATGATTTCACCTCTTGATTCTAACTTGGAATCTTAAAAGACTTTATGGGGGGTTCTTGAGGAAGAGGAGTGAAATTTTATGCCAAGATAAATTCATTAGCTTCCCTCCAAGTAGCAATCAAGCTCTCCAATTCTGATTTGTTTTGATTCTCAATAATAGGCTACTCAACAACAACCTCTTTCTTCTTTTGAATGTTCTCTTGGATTGCTTTCCATGATGTGAAAGCTTAAGGGGTATGTGAAGGGGTTGGAACACTTTGAAACTCACTTGAAATGGTATTTTGAGGGAGAATGAGTGGCACATAAGAGGGTTGAGGTGGTATATATGAAGGCACATGGGAATGATAACATTGAGCTTGATGTCCTTCATGAACTCATAGATTATATTCTATGCCTTGAATTATGACACTTATGTCCATCAGATCACTTGTGAGTATTTGCCAATTTTCCCTCTTAATAGGTCCCCACTCTCTCTTTATCAGCTACAATGATTCTCTCACATCATGAATGAGATGACTAGGAAAATTTTAACCATACTCCCTTTGTGTGTTAAGACCTATCATATACCTTTCATAGCCCAAGAGGGTTTGCTTGAAACTTAAGATGGATTGATCTAAAATATGACTATGTTGACTAGGGGTAACATTCTCTTGAGAAGGTTGATCAAAGGAATGAGAGGGCTGTCAAAGAGGTGGACTATCTTGGTATGAATATCAAGGAAAATAAAGAGGTTAATACTTTTGATAACAAGGATGATAAAGTTTAACATATTGTCGATAAGGGTCAAAAAACTATGGACAAGGATGAACATGAGTTTGATATAGCTCTTCAACTTATGTAAAACAAAAATCAACATTAAATCCAGCCATGAAACCTCATGAAAGAGTTATAAATGAAAGAATACTTTCTTAAAATGGTACTTGGGCTACTATAACTAGCTGAATGCATTCAAAGTCATTATTGATGTTTTTTGAACTACCTTCAAAGGCTGGTGCATTGAAGAGAAACAACAAAAACTCTTAAATTGATTACAATCTAGTCCCATCGATCATGCTAGAAATGTTATAGCTCAAATTTTAACCCTGAGAGGGTGCTTCAAGCCCTCTCAACTTAAGCTATGCAATGGGATTGATCCTAGGCTATGTGTGACCTTTAGATGGATCAAACCTATAGGTTATAGGGATAGCTCCCTTTGATATATCAATTAGGCTCTACTACTAACTATATTAAAAAGGAAAAGGGAGAAGGAGAACATGAAAACAAATAAAGGGGGTGATAAACCAAATAGTTGATCTCTACCAACCAATTTCATTTGCACTTATAAACCAAGAAAACTATCCATACATACACTACTCCTAATCTGAATCTCTCACATTAGTATTTTAATGTGAAGGTTATGATAGATGTTTAGGATAGGAGGACTAAGAAAGAGGTCATATATTAAAACTAAGGACTATAAACACTCACTCAACCCTTAAACTTCACCTGAACACTTCACATGACTTGCAAAATAAGCTTTCAAACTGCATATATGTGTTAAAAAAAGACAACATGTCAAGGAAGTTAAGCTAATCACTTGACAAGATCAACTATTCATTCACACACACTAAGTATATTTATATAAGGAGGTAAAAATAGTTTTTTATCATTGATCAAAGGCATAAAAATGGGAAGGGATTCACCATACCCAAATGGAGGATACATATATAGCCAATCAAGGTTGAATTTATCAAGAGAATGAGAATAAAAGAGAGAGAGAGGGATGTAGAAGTGAGCCATGACATGTGTCAAATGAGGGTTAAAATCAAGAAATATTTGGATAATAGTTATATAATATTTTTAATGACACATTTTTCTCTCTTGAATATTCTTCTTCTTCCAAATGGCGTAGGAGTTTCAAACTTTGCTTGACACCTTGATCTTATTCTTCAAAACTACCCTCCTCTTGGCTTGTGAGGTGACAAGTGGCATAATTGATCATCAAGTTATGTTGAGTTACATTCTTGATCTGGTATTTGAAACCTTTAATATTCTTATGATATATATAAATTGACATTTCAATGGTGATCATCAAGTGACTCTTTAGGTGTCTTGAAACCCCTTAACTCTACTACACCTCACCTTGTTTGCAAGTGTCAAATCTTAATTTATCATTATGAGTGAAACCTATCTTCATGTATGGAATATATAAATAATAATATACCTTAAAAAACTCATTTGAATCCATAAACACTCATCGAGACCTCATTTTGTACCTTAAGCTCTCACTAGCCTTCAATTCCTAGTAGCCCTGAAAACACACAAAACTCCTTGTGTAAGAAAATGTATGAATGATCTTGTGAAAATAGGATTGATTTTGAGTACTTATTATGTATGAACTTACATCTCCATGATGAATTTCATGTCCCAAATCTGAGTGGAAGTATGCTTATTAGCCTATTTTCTCTCTCTCTCTCTCTCTCTAATTAGGCCTCTAGGCCTAGAAATTGAGTTTTGGATCTAATACTCTCCCACATGTGTGAAATCAAAATTAAGTGTTTTATTCACCTTTCATACACCATGAAAATGATAAATGTCAAATTTGGGCTTCTGAAACCTTTTGTAGGTAGGTAAACCAAGGAATGGCTAAAAAACCTTGTCTTCCACAAGCTCTTTTGTACTGCCTTAAAGAATCAGACTTGTTTGAGAAATTATAAAATTATATGTATATATTTATGGAATTTTTGAGATGTTAAACACCTCAATCCACCTTCTCCAATATTTTTCATCAGACTAGGGCATTCTATACCCTATTTTTAGCCTAAAACCTCACAAAAGTACAACATTTAATGAGTTTGTATAGGTGTAGGTACAAGAAAATGTCATGGTGATGGTCATCCTAGAGTGAGGAATGAGTTAAAAGTAGTTTCAAGGTAAATATAATTCATTTAAAACACTTGGAAGTCAATTTATCCAATCACGTAATACCTGATCTTCTAGGTAGCCAAAAACATTCTTCTCATTTTTATGATGATTCATAAATTTTAGAGCCTTAACCAATGAACAAATTGTAAAAATAAAAATTAGACAAGGTCCCCTAAAATACACAAAGAACTTGATCTCACATGAAACCTATTCATACTTAGCATATGAATTTGAACTTTATGAGCTTGCCAAGGGAGCGATGGAGGAAATGAATTATGTTTTGCATTATTTGGACCTATAACCTCATTACAAGCATGGATTTGACTTGTGGAAGCTGAAGAGACACCTTAAAATTTTCTACTTGAAAGTGAGTCTTCTTGGTCGTACAAGTGCTTAAAATTTACCTTCTTGGAGTGATTTCTTGCAACATTGACATGGTTTGACACCCCTGACATACATGGCAGTTAGATAACTCCTTCAAGATCTTTGTCAAGTGTATTATATATATCATTCATCTTAAATGGATTTGTCATATGTTGGAGTTAGTTATATGCACTTTCCCTTCAATTTCACTTACATTAAATTTTGCAAATCAACCTTAATCTTTCCAAACATGTGTGAAATGTTAAAGTAAGGTGGTGAATAGGTAATATGACTTGAAGATCAACCTATAAACCTATGACACCTTTTAGAACCACCTTTTCATACCATGGTGAAGACTAGACTAGCATAAGACTTAATATAATCCATTACCTTAATATTGTCAAAACAACATTAACATATGATAATAAGACTTTAGAAAGACCCTTTTAAGACCTTGTAAAGAATGAAATGGGCTATAAACAAGATCAGAGGGTATGACAAGCAAGTTTTTTGTTAACCTAGGTAATGATAGCTAAAAATTTGGCTAACAAAATCCAAGAACAACCTAGTGTATTTGAAGGAACTAATCATATTTATCATGCATAGAACAACCCTAACAAGTCATGGACTAGTGTATATATTCCATCACCATAATCCTTTATAAATTTATTTTAGTAATTGTATCAAAACTCTATATTGAAAATACCTCATTATCATAGTATTTAATCATAATCAAACAACTAAATTGTAGTTTACTTAATAATATTAACAACATTCACTTCATATATACTCCATTGAAGGGTGATATGAATCAAACTCAAGACTAACCCATTAAGGTTTCTAATAAGCAACAGACACTTCAAGCTTAATAACAACCTTCGTCCATATCCAAAGTGCAATAAAATCTATGGTCTAATAAAAATGCTTACAATGTACATGATGAGAGAAGGGTGAAAGACCTCCATGAAAACCTAACATTCCCTAGGGTTTCATACAAAAAAAAAAATAGTAGCTTTGCACAAAAATGAAAAACAAGTAAAAAAATGACTTGTATAAATTACGTTATTTTTTATTGTTATTATTTTTTATTTTTATTCTTTCACAACCTCTCTGATATTTACCACTATCTTTGTTTTGATACAATACACAACTGACATTTATACTTCCTAAACTCCATGGCCACTACCAAAAACACTAATGCAACATAAGTATGAATCCCAAGAATAACTTCCACTTTCATCATGGTTGTGGCCAAAATGCAAACCAAACCCTACATTCTCTATTTAATCCTCTCCTTCCAACTTAAAATTCAACAATGAATAATTTGACTGAAAATGATAGCCAAAAACATTATTCCATGTAAAACCTTAATAAAAATGATTAGGTCATAAGGTTAAGGTTGGATGAAAATCCACAAAAGTTATGCACTATGGTCAAAATGAAAAAATTTCATCATCATTATAGCCCCAGTTAAATAAAACATGGGTTGATATAATAATCATATGACTTTGGTAATGTAAATAAAACATAATCATTAACTCATCATTAGGTTCTCATGAGTCAACAAGCGAAAGACTCAATCACTATGTCATTATATGAATATCATGAGCTCAAGTCTCCATAATGCTAAGGTGGGAAGGTTTGTTTACCAATAAGGAATGTTGAAAAAATTATATTTGGTAAACTTTTGCATTTGACTAATGCATTCACAATCATCTACATTAGAATCTTTGGATGCTTGATTCCAAAAATTTGGCAAAGCTTGTCAACAACAGACATAACAAGCATAATTGGATACAAGCTAATGATAACCTTAGAACAAACAATAATAATGAGTACACACAATGTTAGATAATTAAAATATAATACATAACAAAAGGGAAATGGTGGATAGTTCACTTGATCTCTTTATTTACCTTGTGTTCATTTACCTATATAACATTATTGGAATAGTTCGACAAAGTCTTCCAAGCCCTAACCTAGCTTAGTCATTCAACTATTACATGTAATCATGAAATGACATCAACAGTACTAGCTCTACATAATCATGAATCAAATCAAATACTGAAATAAATTTATCCAAATGTAATATAACTAGAATACTTCAATACATGCTCATAAATAAAATACTAATTAGATCAAATGCCAAATACTATAATATAAAAATTGTGCATTAAACAATGTAACAAAACACATTATTCACTGTATGGCCAAGAATAATATGACAATTTTATACACCCACTTTCTCTTCATTTGGTATAGTCATGCATACTTCTATAGATTGAGAAAATATGCCAATTCTACCAAAATTATGCATTATTCATAAGGAGCAGTCATAAGCCAAGTCAAGATCCCTCTAAAGAAATTCAAAAGCTATAATTATCAAGTATAAAATCCATCTTCTAGCTATATACACATAGTAAAAGGATCACATATTTCATTTTCACTCTAGGTGGGAGAATTACATTGTCTTGATTTCCATCCTTCGAGTATTAGATATGTACGAAATGGTCAATAATCAATTGGGTGATTGAGTTCAAATCAACTCATTACACTCCCCTCTTTTTTATATATATTTTCAAGATATCAAAGTGCCCTAAGGGTTTTAAAGACAAGTGAAGACATAAAACAATTTATATACAATAAAATATTAAGTGCAATATCTAATATTTCTTCTCATTCATAGAAACAATAGGTGTATCAATAAGTTTGGATGCAAAATAAACCTAGATAAGTCTACGATCTATGACTAGGGTACATTGCATTGTTATTTGCCTACTATGCTACTATCTAGATTTATCTTCTAATTATGTTATATATTTTTTATATTCTTGATTTCTCTATCTTTTCCCTATTTACCATCTATCACAATCATCTGGGATGCATCCATGGTCAAGATACTGAAGCACACTATGACACCATCCACTTACAATGAACTTATCCAGAACTTTTTTATCCCTGATTATGATATTGAGACTACATAGTCATCTCTTCATCTAATTTTCATAGTCAAATAGTCAAAAATGTCAACAAATATCAATGTGTGAGTTAAGTATATATTTTTATAATTCTATCCAAAAATAGAAATTTTATATATTTAATAGTTTGCCAAAATTAGAATAGTTGAATATTGTATATCTTTCGCATTCATATATATTTAATTTTACATCTATACATAATAAAGACTTCTTTAATCACACTTAGTGTTTTATCAAAAATAGGGTAAAACACTAACTTTCAGTAATTTATTTTTGTTTCCTTTCACTTTTTTCTATACTTGATCAATGATAAATATTGTTATAAATATAATAAGATAAAAATTCAATTAGGGTGAGCTTCATATCAAATATTATATTCTATAATTGATATTTTTACTACAATCAAATCCTCTGAGCTCCGTTTAACTTGTCTCAATTCTTATTCCAAATTAGCAATCCTTTTCTTGTAATACTCATAATTTCCAGTAACTCTATCAACCACAACATCATTTAAAGTCTTAAGCATTGAGAGGGTTGTTTGATTATTTATTTTATATTAATCCACCAAAAAATGTGTTTGAGTAGTTTCAATTTCCTCGGCTCCTTTATTTCTCTTACCCCTAGTGACTGATTTTATCTTCTTGTTTTCATAATTAAGTTCTAGTTTAGATTCCTCTATTATAACCATTTATGCATTTTCCTTTCCTCTTCTTTCAAATTCAAATTTATGTTTCCAATTTTAATAGTAGGTCCTGGGGAGGGGACATCAATTGAACTTATAAATATGTCTTCAGGGATAATACTAGATGGAGTGAATTATGGGGACAAATTTAATGAGCTAGGAAAAAATTTAGGGGTTTTAAAAAATTAATGGTTTGGAATGTAAAAAATTAGGCAACTTGAATCAATTGGTTCATGTATAGGAATCGAGGTTTAAAAATATTGATTTTAATCTAACATTATACAAAATAAGAGAAATAAATTCATCATCAATATTAATGACTTATTTTGGAAAATTTTGTGATACTAGAAATTTACTTAACAACTTACCCATTGGGAAATTACTTAACAACTTCATAGAAACTTGAGAAACTTAAGGGAGAACAAAGGGCATGGGATTTATCTCCACCTCTAATCTAGACTTGGATCACTCTACCCTATTTTTAAAATTAAGTGTTGGAATAACTTGAGATTATTTCAAAATTAATTTCTCAATTTCCCTCAATTATTTTTCATAATTGGATTTACCAACCTTAGCCAACCTAATTATGGCCTCTTGATTATTAAGGAAATCCATAAAGATATCATGCTATGATTGGGGATGGTATTCTTATCTAATATCATATTTTTCCTAAATTGAATCTAAATAATTCTCCTCTCTTTTGAAGGGATACCGAGGCCAATACTCAGCTTCATTAAAATCATAAGGTTTCAATTCCTTGTCTCTTATTCCCCACGTAATGAAATGCCACCTAATGACATAGGAAATTTGGCTATCAAGTATAGAAAAATCCATATGGATAATTGGTATTAAATTTCCATAACCAAAAAATGATTTAGTACATAAATATAATAAGAGGGGGTTGAAGGGATCCTTCTATTCTTATCATAACATTATGTTAAAAATAAAACTAGTTTTCATGCTTAGAAATGGTTTGGGTGAATAATTTTTGGGGAATTTAATGTTATGAATGGCCTGATGAATGACATGGATGGATTCATTTCAATTTTTGACGTAACTAAGGTAATGTAAATTATTATACAAAATTCTAAAAATGACATGAATTGACTTCTTATCCAAAGGAAACCAAGAATTGAATAAACTATGACTGAATGACAAGGGGTAACAAATACAATCAACCAAATAATAAGTTATATGAAAATTATTACCTTTTTTACATTATTTGAATGAATTTATGAGATAGGAAGAAATAAACTCACCCCAATTAGCAGATTTTATTTATTTTAATAGATTATGAAGCAGTTGTACCCAAACAACGTTGACATGATATGTTAAATCTCTTTTAAATAATATATTGGAAAGACCATGGCCTTAATAATAGGTACCTTAAAGAGTCTCACATAATAAAATATATCTTTTTTTTAATATATGTATTTGGGGTTTTTATCTATTTCTTCAATACTTCATGAACCTAATATTTAATTTGTTAACTTGTGATCCATTCCCTAGAATACACCAATGTAGGTTCAGGAAATCTTAGCATTTTCTTGATGGTAAATTAGGTGATATTTTAAACAATCCTCCCACTCAGGGAATAAATATTATTACCATTAACATAAAAATAGTGACACACATCTCTAATTAATTCCATGCAAGGGAATACCTCCACTTAGCAGTCACTCTATGCAAATAAATAGTTCTAGTTTTCCAGGTTTGCTCCTCCTTGTTACTTGGATCCTTGATATTATTAAAGTTATTAAAAAATAGTAGAAGTCATTGTAGTTTCCTCCAATGCACATTTTTATTAATAAAATTGTATCTTTTGACTCTCTTCCAAAAATAGAAGAAAATTTTCCATCCACCATTATCAAACCATATTTTTAATACAATAATAGAACACAAAAGATCTTATATCAAATTTTGATACACTTGTGCCTTGGTGCTATTATTTAGCTTAGCTCACAATAATGATTCAAAAAAAAAAACATAACTTTAATTTCAATGCTTATTTAATTAGACTTACTTTCAAAAACTCAAAAATATTATATCATGGATATTTCTCCTTAATTATCTCTTATTTCATTAAAGTAAAACAACCCATCAATCATAATAATAATAGAAAATCATTAGTGAAATACAAGAAATAAAAAAGGAAATGGCTATATTATTTAATAAAATATTGACTCCATGTAGCATGTGCATAGTTTCCTAGATAGAAATAATAGTAACAAACCATGGGTATGATAATCCTCTCAGGTTCTAGGTGCAGAGGATGGAAACACATGTTTGCCATATAAGGGGTGCTCCATGATTTATTGTTTAGTTAAGACCTTGCAAAGTTATATGAGGAAATAATGAGATGGGAAGGATCCGCATGACCTTTTCTAGTTTCATGAAGGAAAAAAAAGACACAACCTAGGACTCATTAAATATAATAAAACATCCAAGGCCTAGGTATGTAAAAATAGAAAAAGGTACAGCTAAGACAATGAGTTTAATATCTATTAAAATGATAATGAAAAAATAAACATGAGGTGGAAGTTAATATATATACATAATCCAAGACCCACTTATATTATTTTATAAGTCCCTTTTTAGATTAAGTCAATTTAAAGATGTATGAAGGTTAAAATATAAATGAAACCCAAATATATATATATATATATATATATATATATATATATATAAAATAACTGACTAAAGGGTTCTATCTAAAAGATGAGTTCATGAATGGATTTTAAATCTCAGATCTTAATAAGATTTTCATTAATTTGGTAGCTCAAAATTAGTGTCCCCAAGTTCTTTGAAGACCTTGGGTTGGTTGGTGACAACATGTTGGAATATCCATTCCAATTAATGATCCATGTTGAGTCCATTGTAAATAAATAATTTTACTCATTTTTGGCCTCCATTAATCATTGTGATTGCGTGAACATTTAGATGACTAAATGTGGCTTTCATGGACTTGTGACTTGAACCAATTGTGTATTTTTTACACTATGATCACCATTAAACCTATGACATGAAGTTGTGAACCCTAAAAAATCATAATTTTATCTATAAAACTTTGTGATCCTCATAAATTAGGCATATGTGACCCTATTAAGCTCAAAATTGTCCTGATAACTTCTAACCAAAATTCATACTATGTTTTTTATGATGTAAGATTACCCATTCAACTTGGATGTTCCTGCATTAAACACCCAAGGTAATTAAAATTTGAGATCCTACTAACATGGATGTATTAAGTGGAGAAACCACTCTTTTTTCCAATTTTGATTGATGACATGGTGTCCCATTCCAACACACCAGATATCTTAGTCGATTGTCACATTTTCTCTTCCACTTATAGCTTCTTGATTTCTCCAAATTTGTTCTCATCTGCTTAACTCTATTCACTCTTTCCTCCTTTGTGGGATTAGACCCACTGTAACCCATACACATCCACCAAATGATTATATTATTCATTTTCCATCTTTGTATGGGCTTAAACCCACCTCCATCCAAACAACACCACCACCAAGATGCTCTTTATTGCCCCTTATGTCTTCTTTTGGGTTTAAATCCACTATTGTCTTTACACCTCCAAGGAAGACCTATGTGTATTTTTTCACTCACTATCCAACCTACTAGTCAATACTTATACCTTTAACTCTTATATAACCATATCTCCTATTTTATCATGGCTGATATCTATTCCTCTTCTTTTCACCTTTCTACCACCATCTTACTTATAGATTCTTCATTTTCAAGAGTCTTAAAAAACTCTTCTTCTTCCTTTGCTTGTTCACAACTTGTGAACTCTAAGAGATTCACTTTCTTCACCTTAGAAGGCTTA